>CM050219.1:13080000-13087500 GCA_027475355.1 Coilia nasus | reverse complement strand
GGATAGCAGTGTTGATGGCATCGTCTGTGGAGCGATTTGGGCGGTACGCAAACTGCATTGGGTCCAGTGTGGCTGGTAGTTGTGACTTGATGTGTCTCATTACCAGCCTTTCGAAGCACTTCATGATGGTGGATGTCAGTGCAACTGGGCGGTAGTCGTTGAGACACGTCACTGTGGGTTTCTTCGGAACGGGGATGATGGTGGTGGTCTTGAAGCAGGTGGGAACGACAGTAGTGGCCAGGGAGATGTTGAAGACATCTGTGAGAACATTTGTCAGTTGGTCCGCACACTCCCTCAGCACACGGCCTGGTATGCCATCCGGCCCAGCAGCTTTCCGTGGGTTGACTCTGAGTAGGGTCTTCCTCACTTCAGCAGTGGACAGACACAGCACTAGGTCCTTAGGGGGAGGGGTGTTCTTTCTCGCCACTGAGTCGTTCTGTTCCTCAAACCTTGAATAGAATTGGTTTAGCGCCTCAGGCAGGGAGTCATGTATGTATGTATGTATGTATGTATGTATGTATGTATGTATGTATGTATCTATGTATCTATCTATCTATCTATCTATCTATCTATCTATCTATCTATCTATCTATCTATCTATCTATCTATCTATCTATCTATCTATCTATCTATCTATCTATCTATCTATCTATCTATCTATCTATCTATCTACACATTCATACCACACTTTATTTCTGATAGTTCACGTTGTATTACTGAACCAGTTTGTATCCCGGGAGGTAATTTTCATCTGCAGTCCATGAGCAGGGGTACAGACTATCATTAAGGAATAATAACATAAAATGGAATAAACAGTAAAATACACATTTAAGGTTAAAAATATAACACATGCAAGCAAAAGGACAAATAGACAACACCTATCACAAGACACGCACAGTATGCACCTGTAACTGAATTGATGTATTGACAGTGGCATTCAAGGGGTAGGAACATTTACATTAAGCGCTGTATTTGAAATGAAGGTTAAGACATGAAGGAGTTTACACCACTGTTTTTCTGTCCACCAAATTTGTACTCTAAAGTTGCAATATGTAAGGAATATACATCCAGAAATCATTAAATAGCCCTGATATGTCACCAGGGATTAAGCAAAGATGTTAAATTGAAACACTGATTGCAATGGCAATTTTGACAATATCCAAAACAACCAAAACAACAACAACAACAACAACAACAACAACAACAACACTTTAAACTTTGAAAACGGATGATATTTTCACTGACATCCAGCAGGTGGAGCAGTGCTCCTGTAATGCCACAATCTGGAGTCTTTTTTTGATTGGCACAACCACTACATTAGATTTTACCCTAACAGGCCTTGGCATACACTCTGCTGAGTCTTAATGGAAGCACTGATAGCAATAATTACATTTCTGGCATCTATGCAGCCTGCAATGAAGCTAGAATTCAGTTTGACAGTTTTGCACTGCCAGCTATTTTGTGAGCACTGACTTTGAATTTTGATTGAGTTAAAGACACTCATTCAAGGGTTCCCCAGCCACCCATCCTCGTGACCCCGTCTTTCATTCAAGCAAGTGTCTTACGGAGGACATGAATCAGGCTTTCGGACCAATCACCTTTGATGCAAAAGGCCGGGGATCAGGGCCATAATTATCCACCTGGAGAATCCAATCAGACTCCCCGCCAAGATCTGAGGGACCAATCAGGCGTCCAACTGGGATCGGCCCAGCCAATCAGGCACCCCGCTGCGTTCAGAGCGGCTGGGGGCCTGTGATATTCAGATTTGATGGTGCCACCTGCCCACTCTTAACGGCCATAACCGCCCCAACCCCCCCCTCCCTCCCTCCACTTGCTACTTCAGTGATTAGGGCTCTGAGGTGCATTATCATTTTGTCCACGACTTCTGTCTAAAATCTTGCCACAGCAGTCAGGACCGATACACCCACTGCAGAAATTTGTAAAGCAGCGTCTAGACTCATGTCACCAACAAGGAACCTAAGAATATGACTTGCACTTTACTATTTACCCTATAATGCTGATTTGTACAGAATATTTAGTGCGGGTAAACTCATAATGCTTGGTGGTATCAGCAACTGCTTGCAGTTATTTAAGGATTTGAGGGACTATGGTCTGGTACTCTCAGAGATTTTGGAGCGCCCAGGGATTTCTTTATTAGATTCAGACAAGACTCCACTTCCCTGGAGAAAATGTTTTAAAACCATCTACATAGTTCAAAGATGACATTTGGTGATGATCGGCACAGTTGGCACATGACATCTGTGACAGTCGTAGTTAGACAAGTCACACATTGCATCCTGGATCTTCACACATTTCAACTGAATATCATGTAAAAACTATTTACTGTAGACCTAGTCATAGCAAGCCAATGAACACAAGTTCTTTTTTAAATAAACATTAAGCGGTAATGTATTAGCAAGTTTAACAGGTTATAATCAGGTCAACTCTGTCATCATCATTATATCATCATCATATTACTCAGTGCTAAAGTATTTGATATTGATTTTTTTGTCTTCTTCTTCTTCTTCATCATATAATAATAATTATAATAATAATAATAATAATAACAACAACAACAACAATAATAATAACTATACTTAAATTATCATGTTATGTGAGGCTTACTACTCTTTTATATTTTCCACCATCTACCCCATGTGTAGGCCTCATCTACCCCATGTGTAGGCTTCTGGTTAATCTGATATTGTCCGCTCACAATATAATTGCTCACTTGTAGCAGAAGCACAAATATAACTGAAGATATCCTCCTATTCCAAATAGACCCAGATGCCTGAGTAGCCTTTAGCTGAAAGGGCACATCTGGAGGTGAGACTACATCTGGTTTTGGGGAGGGAAATTGATGCTTAGAGTGTGGAACAGATTTTCCAGAATGAGCAAAAAAAGACATGGTGGGGCAAGTAAGGTGACTGATTTCTTTCTCACACTGGTGCGTGGGAGCGGAAGGAGGAGAGAGAAAGAGAGAGAGGAAGAGAGAAAAAAAGCAACAGGAAAAAGAGATACAAATACAAACAAGGAGGAAAAAAGACAGAGAGAAAGGGTGAAATAAAGCAAGTACTAAATAACAGTAATATGATTAATTCAAGTCTTTGCGGTCGGAGATTAAACAATTTTCACTCTTCTCCAAACAAACTGCCTGTGTAACTCCAAAAGAAGAGGTGTGCCTTTCGCTGTCACCAGCTTGTCTATACCAGCCTTGACTTGCACTAATAAGACAGCAGAAAAAAATCTTGTTGCCTGGTTACTCCCGCCAAGGAGGCTTGTTGTCTTTTTGTTTGTTTGTTTGTTTACCTAGTTGTTTGTCTGTTCCTGAAAAAAAAACTAGCAGGATTTTGGATCTTGGTGAAGGGGTGTTGCATAAGGCCAAGAAATATTCCATTAAGTTAGGGGTGATTGGGCTAAAGATGGTTGATGCAGAAAGTAAGTTATGTTCATAACTATGGGTTAATGAGACCGAAGGATGACGTCACCATGGTCTTACTATAAATAAATCACGTTAACTGTATAAAACCTGGCAAAGGTAAAAGGAGTACTCCAGGACGCTAGCTGCTACACATATGTCACTAAAAGCAACAACTTTCTACACAATCACACATTCCACACAAACACCTGCACACACATATAAACACACACATAGACATTGACACAAAAACAGAAGGCTTTTCCAGTCTTTTCGAAGATAAACATCCACTCTCCAGATCTTCCTGTACATGTGTAAGTGTTTGCGCATTTGTTTGTGAAAAAATGTTGCTCACACACTCCCTGAGCTCCAGAACGTTGATATGTTCAGTGTCCCAGGGAGGATCTCAGAGACCCCTCACCATAAGCCCATCCCAGACTGTTCCCCAGCCTGTCAGGGAGGCATGCGTGGATGCCAGCACCAGCGTCCGTCTGGGGGGTATGCTGCCCAAGGGAACTCCCTGTGCGAGCCACCTGCTGTCCCACCATGGGAGCAAGGCCTGAAAGCCTGTCTACGTCACCTTGAGTTTTACATGCCTGTCCCTTCATGGGATAGAGAGAGAGAGAGAGAGAGAGAGAGAGAGAGAGAGAGAGAGAGAGAGAGAGAGAGAGAGCAAAGAGAGAGAGAGGCTGTGTAAAAGATAGAGAGAGCATGCCTGAAAGAGGGAGGGGCAGAGAGAAAGACAGAGAGACAAATGAGAAAGAAGGAGAAAGTGTGTGTGTGTGTGTGTGTGTGTGTGTGTGTGTGTGTGTGTGTGTGTGTGTGTGTGTGTGTGTGTATGTGTATGTATGGTGGGTAGGAGGACAGCTTTTCAGTAAGAACTCATCCTCATCTCAGAGAGCAGAAGTTAATCCACCACCTGCATGAAAGTATGTACACACACACACACACACACACACACACACACACACACACACACACACACACACACACACACAGGAAGCCATAATGGTAACACCACAGGTTGGGAAAACAATAACATACATACAGACACAAACCCACATGCACACACATGCATACACACATACATACATTTTGCTGAAATCAAGCATGTGTGTGTGTGTGTGTGTGTGTGTGTGTTTATGTGTGTGTGTGTGTGTGCGAGTGTGTATTTGTCAAAAGATGTTGATGACACAAGCACACCCACACACACACATACACACACACACAGACACACACACACACACACACACACACACACACACACACAGACACACACACACACACACGCACACACACATGCACACAGGGGGGGGTGCACGCTGTCAGAGAAGTGTGTCAGGATGAGCAGCGGTCCCTGAGCTGAGGCAGCGGAGCAGGATCTGAGGATCTGAAGAGATAAATTGGGAAGTGGAGCAGAGACCGACCGGTGGGAGAGATTTTCAGGGTACACACTAGGGCTGCACAGTATGTCGAAAATATCGTGCTATCGAAATATACAATATTGTGATATACATATCGCAAAACATTGCTTAACTAGAATAAATGGAACATTACTGTAAGATGTTTCACGCTCCACATATGAAGATATTTGGGAAATCAAATGCAGTCCTACTGTCCTTGATATCCACCCCCATAGGCTGCGCACTGGCTACGGCCAGCGGTGATGATTAAGCTGAAAGATGTTAAAACTATATTAAAATATTTTAATGTTTAAACTCTATTTTAAAAAATAATGTTTATTTATCGTAAAACATATTGTCATCGCAACGTTCAGCAATGTTACCGCATATCGCACATTTTTTTCAACATTGTGCAG
Organism: Coilia nasus; assembly: GCA_027475355.1. Lineage (NCBI taxonomy): Eukaryota > Metazoa > Chordata > Actinopteri > Clupeiformes > Engraulidae > Coilia > Coilia nasus. Next base: position 13,082,263 of record CM050219.1, on the reverse strand, counting down.
CCCTAGTACACACAGCCATCACACGCATGGGTGGAAATGGCCGCCGATTCATTCTGTGGTGGCTGACACCATGGCACATGTCACAGTGAAACATGGACGACACACCTGGTAGCACTGGGAACATGTCAAAAAACCTCCAAGAGGCAACTATGACAAACGGTTTCCTCAGTGTGAAAAGGTATTGGATTTATCACGTTAACACAATGCCAACAAATGGTTGAAATTAAGAGCTTGACATAAAACCTTTTCTCTAAAGTCTTTTCTGTATACATTGTGCTTGTGATAGTGCTGTTTTTAATCGTATGTCAGGGTGTTGTTTTTTGTATGTATTCTTTATCACCATAAGGTTTTTAGTGGTGACAATGGTACTGTGGAATACTTTGGGCAATTTGGGCCTATAATCAGTTCTGATTGAGGGAATGAGCTCAGTCGAGAAATGATTAGCTGATTAGCTGACCACGCCCGGGATTTCCGCATTTATACGCTTCAGTCATTGTTGTATGCCATTTGCCTGAGGAAGACATATTAGGTTCAAGACATTGCACAATAACAAAAAGTATGGGAGATAAAGCTGTGTGCGGGCCCTTTGTTATTTTGAGCACTGGGAATAGTCACCGATGACTGCTGTTGAATGGAGAAAATAAAGAGCAAAAAAAAAAAGACCACTAGAGAAAGTTTTTTTTTTTGATGCTAAAGATGCTACAGAATGAACAGTGTTAAATTAAATACGGTTAAACAAATATTTAGAATAATGATCCTATTTTGTGAATCATGGCACAATAGGTATAATAAATTCGTATTTTGTGATTTATGATTATATATTTTCTTGTGCATTCTTGAACCTTTTCCTCAGGTGATGTGATAATTAGGGCCCGAGCACCGGAGACTGTGGCCTGCACTGAAGGTGTGAACCCTATTGCTCTTCTCGTTTGTCATCCACTCATTAGTAGCAGAGCACCAGCCAGTGTAACGGGTACATGTAAAACATGGGATTTTGAATTGCCAATATCTTGGACCGAGAAGGCAGCAGCTGCACAAAATTTGTCATGTACAATCAGCAAGACAACCTGTGGGAGCATGCCAAGTACTGGGACATTTCATGCAAAGGAAGTGCTGTAATTTTACAAGATCATTTTTTGTTATTATCTGATGCTATGAAGAATGCTATGGTTTAAAACCAAACTTCTTGTGTTTGTATTTGTATTCAGTGGACCCTCTTGCATGAAAATCACCTGTCCATGCCCACCTCCAAGGACAAAAATGTCAAAATACAAAAGTGAGAAAAACAGCACAAACAGGATTCAGGCGAACAGAACAGGAGAAATGTCATGGGTTGTGGGACCGGAGGTGCGACTATATTTATATATATATATTTCTTTTACTTTTCTACCATCCCTAGGCTCTAGTTTTCCAACCTTACTACTATACCTGTTTACACGTGTTGTATTTTTCCATCATCGTCAGTGTCAAGCCAGCCACATGACCATTCATCACAGCCAACCAGTCAATAGAAGCATGACAAATGTCACACTACTGCTGCAGACAACCTGACCACTGCTCCACACACACATACACACACACACACACTGACAAACTAACACACACACACACGAACACATACACACAAAGACACAAACACAAAAAGACACAAACACATGCACACACACACACACACCACTGGAAGCTGCTGAGGCATTTCCTTGAGTGCAGGCAGCACACTCTTTTGTGTGTGTGTGTGTGTGTGTGTGTGTGTGTGTGTGTGTGTGTGTGTGTGTGCCCATAGAACATTTGGTAAATTGAAATGCATTTGCCTCACGCCACGCGACTCCCGTGGGCCTAATTGACTGCCTCTTAACGAGTCGGCCCTTTCAAGTCCATACGATTACATTGCACAGCTCCCTGAGATAATTATGCATGGAGTAAGCAACCTTGAAAGGCTCACTAATGGCTGAGATTCCACTTTAATTTTATTATTCATCCTTAATTGGTGCTGTTCTGGCATATTTTTCCCCTCCCTCCGCACTGCCTGTAGTGCTTACACAGCTATTTGATTACCGTTGTCTTTTGCTGTCTCCTATTTTTTTTTCCACCCAAAATAGGAAGCATGTGTCCAGGGAAGAAAAGACCCCACTTAGTTTTGCTGTGTGTGTTTTTATCACTGTGTCTTATTTTTGGAAGATAAGATTTTGAAGAGAAAATCAAGGAACTGCAACAAAGTTCTCTTTCGAATAATTTCCTCTCTCTTTTTCGGTGTGTTGTGGAA
>CM050219.1:13062500-13075000 GCA_027475355.1 Coilia nasus | reverse complement strand
GACTCCAGTGCAATGAAGACCACAAGCAATCTGCGCAACTGCATCAATAAACAACAGCAACCGTCACCATGGCCACCAACATGCGGACGGACACCCAGCCCCCTCCACCAAACGCCACCAGCACCACCAGCACCACCACCGCCCCCCCTTTAGCTTCCACCAAATCCCCTCCAGCCACCAAGATGCATCCATTAGTCAGGAGCAGAGGACGTGGAGCTCTGCTGAGGGTGGAGGTGGGCCGAGGAGTCCATTGGAGGAGGCAGAGAGAGAGAGAGAGGGTTGAACATCCAGTCATCATATCGGAGCTCAGAGCACACAGACTGAAACACACACACACACACACACGCGCACACACACGCAGACACAGACACACGCACACACACACACGCACACACACACAAATGCAAGCAGACACACAAACCTCCTCTGCTTCAATAGCGACGCAGCAGATGGAGGAAGAGGAGGGAGATCAGGAGGAGGAAGAAGAGGACAGGGGGGGGGGGGGGGGGGGGGGGTGAAATGTCCACATCATAATTTGACATGTTTGGCCTGATTGCAGTGGGCAACATAATAATGATGCACTGAAAAAGTGGCAAGTGACAGGGTCACACACACACACACACACACATATGTGTATTCGTGTGTGTGCATGTGTGTGTGTGTGTGTGTGTGTGTGTGTGTGTGAGTGTGTGTGTTTGTGTATATACCTTGTTCCTGCCTGTCACCTGCTTGTGTTGTGATATGTGGCAGCTCAGTGTGATGAGGGTGGCAGCAGGCTGAAGGACCTGTCGCCCTGCTCCGCACGGAAGATAGACCTGCCCACCCGCAGCACAGACAAACACCCACAGGACAAATAGAGAACACACCTGATTCGCTGTCTCTCACTAGTCTGACACATACTGCTCAGACTAGCGTAGACCCGCACACAAAATGAAATGAAAGTTTAACGGTGGCTTTTCAGTTTGGGAGAAGAAATATTTTTGAGGATAGGATTTTTACAGTTATATAAATATAGCTTTATATGTAGTTTTTAAAGTGTTCTATCTGATGAAACAAGCGCAATCAGAGATGGCAACCTGGTCCCCCATGTGGACGGACAGGGTCATTGCAGGCAGACAGACACACACACACACACACACACACACACACACACACACACACACACACACACACACACACACACACACACACACACACACACTGACAGGGTCATTGCAATACTTGGTCAGTCTCCTCTGGGGGGACAAAGGAAACAAAGAAAGCAGAAATAGGATTGCGTGTGTGTATTACAGTGCTGGGTGTTCCTCTCTCTCTCTTTCTTTCTCTCTCCCTCTCTCTGTCTATCTCTCTCTTTCTCTTTCTCTCTCTCTCTGTCTGTCTGTGTGTGTGTGTGTGTGTGACGATGCCAGAGTGCAAGGTGTTATCCATGGTCCTCAGTGCTGGGTAATGGGTGTGTATCTGTGTGTGTGTACGCCAATATCCTCTTTTACCATAAACATAGTGTGATTATGCCGATGTATGTGCCTTCTGTCCTTCTGTGTGTGTATGTAGTGGTAATTCGGCTCCAAACGTCATTGAGAAAGCATCAAACTAAATGCCACATTTCACTGCCAGTGACATTTGTCGCTCATACACGTTTCCTAGAAAATGATACCTTTTCCTAAATGTCTCGTGTCGTTCCGTACTGGTGTAGTGCATTTTACATTCATTATGGACCACTTTCCACTGTTCACATTATGAGAGAAGAGGCATATTGGCTGTCAATGTGTGTGTGTGTGTGTGTGTGTGTGTGTGTGTATGTGTGTGTGTGTGTGTGTGTGTGAGAGAGAGAGAGAGAGAGAGACACTCTCTCTCACACACAGAAAGACACTCTCTGTCTTTCTGTGTGTGTGTGTGTGTGTGTGTGTGTGTGTGTGTGAGTGTGTGTGTGTGTCTGCATATTACGCATCCAGCCCTGGCTAATTAGCATTGTTGACACTGCTCACATCGCCCAGTGCTAATCTGCCGGAGGTGGTGGTGGTGGTGGTGGGGTTGTCTGAGGGCCCTGTGCCTGAGCAACTGCTCTCTATGGCAGCATCCTCCTCCAACCCCCCTCCCCCACCACCTCTCTCAACCAACTAGCTTCTCCTCTCCTCTCTCCTCCCCCTACTCCCCTCTCCATGCCAGCTCCCTCCTCCATCCCCCACCCCCACCACCACCATCATCTCTCTCTGCCACCTAGCTTCTCCTCTCCTCTCTCCTCCCCCTACTCCCCTCTCCATGCCAGTCCCCTCTTCGAACCCCCACCCCCACCACCACCACCACCATCATCTCTCTCTGCCACCTAGCTTCTCCTCTCCTCTCTCCTCTCCTCTCCTCTCCTCCCCCTACTCCCTGCTCCATGCCAGCCTCCTGCTCCACCAACCACCACCACCTCCTCTCTTTACCACCTAGCTTCTCTCTCTCTCTCTCCTCCCTTCTCTCCCTTCTTCATGCTAGCCTGCTGCCCCTCCACCTTTCCCCCCACCACCACCACCTCTCTCTACTACCTAGTTTCTCCTCTCTCCTCTGCTCACTTCCTCGCCTCTTTCATCTTCTTCTCTCCTCATCTCTTCTCTTTCACCTCTCTCCTTTCTTCTCCTCTCTTCTCTGCTCCTCCGCCGCCCTCTCCCCCCTCTCCTTCCACTCCGATCTCCTCCCATCTCCTCCCTTCTCCTCCCTTCTCCATCCCCTCTCCCCATATCCTTCCTTTGTCTCAGCCTTGTGTCTTGGCCACACAGCCAGCCCTCATGTCCTGCACTGTTGGGGAACAAGCAGCCAAGACAGACATCATCCTACTGGGTGTGCAGGCTCAGTGTGTGTGTGTGTGTGTGTGTGTGTGTGTGCGTGCTTGTGTGTGTGTGTATGTGCGTGTCTTTGTGTGTGTGCGCGTGTGTACGACCGTGCATGCTTGTGTGTGTGTGTGTGTGCTTGTGTATGAGTGAGTGTGTGTGTGTGTGTGTGTGCTTGTGTATGTGGCGTGCATGTGTGAGTCTGTGTCTTGTGTGCCTGTGTGTACTGTATGTGTTGTATCGCTAGGGGAACAAGCAGCCAAGACAGGCATTAACAGACAGTGGGGCAGATGGCCCCTATTCAGCCCCCTGGCTTCCCCATGCCAGTGGCCCACCTCATAACCGGGAGCTGGGGGGTAGGGGGTAGGGGGTCTAGATGGAGGGGTGTAGGATGCACCTCCTGTCAGACTCATCCAGTGTCAGCCTGTGCAACCCTCTGAATGTGATACCCCATATGTACGTGCATATCATATCTCCACCATACACCCATTCGCCCTTCTTCAACAGAAGGGGTAATCCCTCACTCTTATCTCCACATTTGCAGATCACAAAACCTCATCAATTCATTTAAATGCTAATTTGGGGGAAAGGATAATCATGTAATGACAGATGGAAGCATGCGTTAAGAAGACACAAGACCAACTTTGAAGATATGGTGTTACTGTAAATTATTTAAAAAAAACATGGTATTGGTATTTCAAATGTCCTGCACAGTCATCCTTTTAGACATATGAGATTTCCCCCCAACAAAAATGGTATATTACATTTTACATTGCATAACTACACAGTATATATTACATTTTACGTTACATAATTACACAGTTTTTATATTATACATAATTCGTCCTTTATCAGACAGTCTCACCCTGAGTGAATAACAGTGAACTAACTGAAGGGACATTTGGCCTGTGTTGATTCAGGGTTAAGTGGACTTGCTTAGGAACACAATGGTGGCCGTCCCTCGAGATCGACCTGAGCTTTGAATAGAATATAACCCCTGCTTTGAATAGAAATCAATGCATGGGACTACACTGGGAAGCAGGATCAATATTTTGTGTGCCAGAGCCCAAACAAAGGAAGGAGGAAGTGATTTCTGGATCACTTCAAATAAAAACACAACGAAACACAAGAAAAAACAAACGGCAGTACTTAACTCCTGTCAGAGTGACAGGAATACATGGAGATGATGGAGATGACCTCTGTTTGATGTCTGTTTCTCTTCCGAGGCCTCTTCACCGACTAGGCAAGCAAATTGTACTCGTCTACCACATCACTATAATCACGCTCCTCAAGTGTGTCTTAGATGCTCTCCCATTATGTGTTGTGATACGAAGGGGCTGTGGTTAAGGTGTGTGTACAAAGGTGTGTGTGGGTGTCTGTGTGTCTTTGTGTGTGTAAGTGTGTGTGTGTGTGAGAGAGAGAGAGATACCTCTGTGTTAGTACTTATTAAGACAATCACTACGGGCACATGGTAGGATCGGATTGGATTGGGATTGGATTGGGAGTTGCTACCCAACGGGTGGTCTGTCCCAAATCCCTGTGCACATGAGAGTTCGTGTTAGCGGATAATGGTCAGAGATCTGGCCGTTTCCGCTACACTAGATGGCGCTATATTCCTTTCAACAAGTGGTGTTAGAACTACTTCAGGTTAACGGCTGCTAAAAAGAAACTGGCGGTATACAAAACAAAGATAGCCCTCGAGGAGGTTGACAGAGCAGCATTTGCATGCATGCTATGCATTCTCCTTTGTTTGGAAGTCCGTATGAAAGAACAAACAGCGTTTTTGGTTTCCTTGATATGACATGAACTGTGCCGTCGGCGTTTGATATTACAAGCAATTGAGGACGAGACTTGTTGAGAGCAGGCGATAGAAAGCCTCGACGTTCAGTATGGATGAAAATCAGGGACAGAAGCTTCTGGGATCGAGTGGTTTTACATGCGCAGTAGGGCTGTCAACATTGCTCAAAAATGATTTTCGAATATTCTCCAAATAAAACACGAATATTTGAACTATTCGAACAACAGGTTGCACATTTTGTCAATGACGCGCATTACGTCAATAACAGGACAAATTAATACAAAGAGACATAACTACTTGTATAGGTAGTTTATTTAAACATATTTAAGAATGCATTACCTACACAAAACAAGTAAATCAAAAAAATATTTGCCAAGACCGCACGCTCACTCTCACTCTCACACGCTCTTTCTCTCTCGCCCGCACCCTCACGCTCTCTGCGCATGTTTTTTTAAAACCTGGAATGCTCCGAGCGAGCTGTAGTGAGGTAGGCCTAAACATGACACTTTTCCCTGACATGAAACTATAAATAAACAAACCAGTGCAAGCCTGAAGTGCACGAAACTGTAACGTTAGAGGTTCATCAAAAATAAAGCGCTATTAAAAACGAAAAGGCTACTTACATTCTTGGTACTTGTATAAAAAAGAAAAACTGCCACCGTCGTGTCTTATTGGCCTGAAGACCTACAGGTTATTTGCCAAAAACACAAGATAGTCCACATTTGAAGGGGCCAGCGCCGATCTCTATTTATTTACTATATTTCCAGCGGAGGAAAAGACTCGTTCAGAGCGCACTGAAGATCCGGGGATGGAAAGATATTTCTTCGCCATCTGAGCGACGTGAGGTATCTCCCAGAGCACAAAGTTTTTTTTATAAAGCGATGTAAATGTCCTCGTTTTTATTGGTTTGCCATGGAATTTACCGTATGGGCGGATTTTTTTACTCTCACTAAGCAGACACCGAGTATTTCTTTTGCCTTCGACATTCCAAAGTGCAAGTGCACGTTTTTTCACATTCGAATATTCACTTTCACCTTCGAATTCCTTTTTAAAAAACTATTGGAATATATATTCGAATTTCGAATATTCGTTGACAGCCCTAATGCGCAGTACACGAATCCAAACCAATAACCGTGCACAAGGCGGCACCAAGCGGATTGTAACCGGCTCAAGCCAGGGGTTGCAATCGGATTCGCGAAACCAATCCCTATACGATCCTTAGCCTGTGCACATGAAGTCGATAAGATCCCAAACCATTTCCAATCGGATTCAACTCCTCCATGTGCACGCAGTCAATCTTATCTGCTTCCCTAAGGCTGTGGGGGGGGGGGGGGGGGAGAACACACACACACACACACACACACACACACAGATACACACACACACACACACACACACACACACACACAGATACACACACACACACACACACACACACACACACACACACATACACAGATATATATACACACACACAGATACACACACACACACACACACACACAGATACACACACACACACACAGATACACACACACACACACACTCAGCACACCTGTTTCTTTGTCCTGCAGCAGATGTTGGCCTCCAAATAATTCTCTCGCGAGCAGAGGAAGTTGCCTTGTGCACATAGTTAGCGCTGTCAGCCATTGATTGCTCCTCACGCAAGTGTGTGTAGGCTTTAAAACAGAAATAGAGAGGGAGGGAGGGAGGGAGAGAGTGGGGATAAAGAGAGATGGGGGGGGGGGGAGTGTAGAAAACGAGAAAAGAAGTATACCAAGAGAGTGAGGATGAGATGAATAGAGGAAGGAGAAATATAGAAAAAGGAGAGAGAGGGGTACAGAAAGAGAGAGGGAGGGGAAGAGATGACAGGAGAAGTAGACAGATAGAAGCAGAATGAGACACTGAAAAAGTTTGACACAGTGGGAGGGGGAGAGAGAAACCTAGAGGAAAGATTTTTTTTAATAAGATTTCTTCTATGTCTCACTTGTTTCTCCTAGACAATAATGAGATCATAGTGATACAAAAATAAGACTATTGCCTTTGTCTCCTGCTTCTCAGGTTTGTCTCTCAGGTTTGGAGAAAAATAGTTTTGTTGTTTCAGTGAAGACAAATGAGATCTCAACAATGTCTCAAATAATGCTCAGTGTTGTATGAGAAAGAACTGTAACAAAAGTAATACTTAAATGAGCCTTAAAAAAGAATCATCATTTTATCTCCCGTGCAACAGAATTGTGTGTGTCTGTAAGAGAGAGAGAAAGAGAGCGAGACAGAGAGACAGAAAGAGAAAGAGAGAAAGTGTGTGTGTGTGAGTGTGTGTGCGTGTATGTGTGTGTGTGTGTGTGTGTATTTATGTGTGTGTGTATCAGTGTGTGTTTTTGAGTGTCACCGTGTGTGTGTGTCTGTGTGTGTTATACTGAACAATCTGATGGCCAAGCATGAGTGTCTCTCTCACCGTCAAAGGAGAGCCAAAAACAGAAAGGAAAGGAAGTGACTGACTGAGTGAGTGATAAATGAAGCGCACAGCATCGTCATCAAATGTCTGATAGCGTGGGCCGTCTTTCAGAGTCTTTGTGCCAAATTTTTGAGGTTTGGGAATATATATATATATATATATATATATACTTTTGAACAGTTTGCATGGCAGAACATAATCTGAGCAAAAAAAACAAAATTGGGTCACATTTAACTGACAGGATAAATCAGGTCATAGAAAGTGACTAATGAGGCCCAAAAATGAAGTTAGGACCAGTGAACGTGCAGTGAATAAGTCAGAATTTTACATCGTCCGAGAGACTTAGCCATTGTGTATAACACATTTGCGTTTCTGTCGTCTTCGAGTGTTTTTTGTCTCTGTTGTCTTTGTGTGTTTTGTGTCTCTGTCATCTTTGCCCTAAATGCAGGTAGCTGTGGTCTAGTGGTTAGGGAGTTCGTCTTGGGATCGGAGGGTCGCAGGTTCAAATCCCATCCTTTCCATGGCTGAAATGCCTTTGAGCAAGGCATCTAACCCCACACTGCTCCAGGAACTGTAGCTGAAGCCCTGTATCTAAATAACTGTAAGTCGCTCTGGATAAGAGCGTCAGCTAAGTGTAATGTAAAATGCAACACGCAGCTATTTGTTTTATTTGTAAAGTAACTGGGTCATCTTGAAAGGTGCTTTTTGAATAAAATGTATTATTATAGTTGATTCATATTTTTAACCCCTGCTAATATAGTTTAGCCCTTTTTTCCTCACATCTACACTGCTAGTGATGGCTCTTCCAATACAAATTGCTTAAAAAAAGAAAGCTTGTATCTTATAGCAAGTTTGAAGATGCATTAAGTATAATCTTGCACATCAAAACCACTGTCTTTGAGCCAGACCTGGCCTTTTTGCTGTAATCTAAATCTCAGTACCGCCCATCACATTAGTGCAGGCAAGTTAATGGTTTTCTCGGGCAGCTTAAATAAATTCTAAAAACAGTGATTTGTGTGTGTGATTGTGATCAAAACCCCCAGTGGTTTGTACTTCTGAATAAGATAAGAAGTAATAATAATAAGAAGAAATATAAAATGCACAGTAATTTTGGTAAAAACACATGTGAAGACATAAAAGGTATGTCATTGTAATAAAATATTCATTAAATTCATTTGCATATTATCATCATTATCATAATAATAATAATAATAAAATAAAATAATCATAATTATTATTATTGTTATTATTATTATTATTATTGTTGTTGTTATTATTATTATTATTATTATTATTATTATTATTGTGTTATTATCGTGTCATTATAATGGTTGGCCCTCACACATGTTCACCTCGCCAAATCCGGCCCCCCGGGCAAAAAGTTTGGACACCCCTGGGCAAGGGCCTCCTACGCCCAGGGTGGCACTTGAGAACCACAGGTGGACGAGAGGCAGGCTGGCAGAGTGGCTCCTCTTGGCTCAGGAAAGGGAAGGGGGAGAGGGAGAGGATTAATGCCTCTGAAACGTCAGGCCTTTGATTCACTGAAGTGCTGACAGAGAGCCTGATCTTGTCAGGAGCGATAGTCTTTTGAGATAGGTTTTGAGTTTGTACTCTCTAGAGAGATCACAGTCAGAGAGTTTTTCCCCCTCGATACTGCTCAGTCAAACTATGTGAAGGGAAAGGGTGTGTGTGTGTGTGTGTGTCTGTGTGTGTGTGTGTGTGTATGTGCGCCATGCTGGTTGGACTCTAGGAGGCCACACGCCTGTATGCCGCACTAACAAACATACTATCGCATACAAAATATAACATCTGCACCCGTCCTAACTGCTGGCGAAAACGCATTGAAAACAAGCTGATTGTGCTGATTACCGAAATACAATGTGTGTGTGTGTGTTTGTGTGTGTGTGTGTGTGTGTGTGTGTGTATGCCCATGTGAGGATTTTTTTGCAGGCTCAATCCACAAATAAAAGTGTTGGGTGTGGTGAAACGGAGGGAATCGGGCAGCAGAACATGGTGACTTGGGGGAATGCGCTGGACTAGACCTGAATGGCTAACGGTGGATCCCCTACACAGAAAGAGAGGTAAAAAAAAACGGCACTGAGGGGCCATTTCTCTTTTGTGAAACGCCCTGCAACGGGTTGGACCAGGGTCTGTGAAAAATTACAGAGATATGGGAAAAGAGTTTTGGGTTGGAGGTGGTAGTGTTTGCAGTGGAGATGGCGCGGGTGGTGGTGGTGGTCGCAGAAACGCACTATAGACACAACAATATAATACTGCTTTCTGAGATACTGACCACAGCAGTTTTTTAGCATCTATGATTTTTTAGTTTCCTAGAGACTCAAGCAAATCGCTGACTACAGAGATGGATGTTTCTCTGCTACATTCACTATATTTTTTTTTCTCTCTCGTCCAGCCCATTAAGCTTGAATTATCATCATTTTTCAGGGAATAGCCTACCTGAATACCTCACAGTTCCTCTCCGCACCTCTGGGAGAGAGTGAAGTGAAGCCAGTTTACTGAATGGGCTGATGGTTAAAGATCGCCATGCTTGGAAGTGCCAGACCCCTCAGTGTCTGGGTGGAGGTGATGGAGCGATGGAGGTGTTGTTGGTGGTGGTGCAACGTCACCTCCAGGCTTCTACCCGGCTGACCTCACCCACCCAAGCTGCCCCGCCGTGGGCCTCAGTGGTTGGAAAGTGGGGTGGGAGTGTGGGGGCAGAGAGCAGCCCTCAGTGTGTGGGTGGGTGGAGGTGATGGAGTAATGGAGGTGTTGTTGGTGGTGGTGCACTGTCACCTCCAGGCTTCTACCCGGCTGACCTCACCCACCCAAGCTGCTCCACCGTGGGGCCTCAGTGGTAGGAAAGTGGGGTGGGAGTGCGGGGGCAGAAAGCAGCCCTCAGTGTGTGGGTGGGTGGAGGTGATGGAGTAATGGAGGTGTTGTTGGTGGTGGTGCAACGTCACCTCCAGGCTTCGGCCCGGCTGACCTCACCCACCCAAGCTGCCCCGCCGTGGGCCTCAGTGGTTGGAAAGTGGGGTGGGAGTGTGGGGGCAGAGAGCAGCCCTCAGTGTGTGGGTGGGTGGAGGTGATGGAGTAATGGAGGTGTTGTTGGTGGTGGTGCAACGTCACCTCCAGGCTTCGGCCCGGCTGACCTCACCCACCCAAGCTGCCCCGCCGTGGGCCTCAGTGGTTGGAAAGTGGGGTGGGAGTGTGGGGGCAGAGAGCAGCCCTCAGTGTGTGGGTGGGTGGAGGTGATGGAGTAATGGAGGTGTTGTTGGTGGTGGTGCAACGTCACCTCCAGGCTTCGGCCCGGCTGACCTCACCCACCCAAGCTGCCCCGCCGTGGGGCCTCAGTGGTAGGAAAGTGGGGTGGGAGTGCGGGGGCAGAAAGCAGCCCTCAGTGTGTGGGTGGAGGTGATGGAGTAAAGGAGGTGGTGCACTGTCACCTCCAGGCTTCTGCCGGGCTGACCTCACCCACCCAAGCTGCCCCGCCTTGGGCCTCAGTGGAAAGAAAGTGGGGTGGGAGTGCGGGAGCAGAGAGGTGGAGAGGTGCAGGGGGTGCATGCCAGAGGTGGTGGTGGTGGTGGGCAGGAGTTGGGTAGGAGTGGGTAGGAGTGGAGGCCAGTGGCAGCTGCTCTTTTATGCAGGGGAATCCATACAGACAGGGCCCAGCAGGGGAGAGGCCAGGGGTGAGTGCAAACACCTGCTACCTCTCCCTTTCTGCCCTATTCTTCAGGGCCACTCCCACCGCCTCTCACTCCCATTACGCTTGACCATTCATCCAGGTTCAGAGAGAGGGAGAGAGAGAGAGAGAGAGAGAGAGAGGCAGACAGTGAGTAGGTGTGTGTGTGTGTGTGTGTATTTGTGTGTTTGTGCGTGTGTGTGCGTGCGTGTGCATGTGTGTGTGTGTGTGAAATGCCATTAGTATGATTAATCAAGCAGTTTTTCTGGCCTGCTGATCTTTAGATGCCTTTTGAATTATGTGTGCTGGGGTGGAATGATTTATGTGCTAATGACCAGCATGCTCTCCAAACCACTTTAACTTAACAATACATCAGAGTCTTGTTAAACCGGCCATCCGGTTTGCTATCCGGTTTGCTATCCGACCAATGTATTTGTGTCCCTATACTATCCCTTTTAACCATCTGTTATAAAGGAAAAATATAGATTTTTGAAACATTGTGTTTTCTTACTAACAATTGACCTAAAGTTCATATCAATTGTATATATGTATCCATTATCACTTTATATGTTTAGAAATTATTTACCTGTCTTCATGTGGACACCATGAAACAAAGGAGTAAAATATGATGTCAGCTACAAATGAAAAATAGGCTATTTTATTTCATTTTATGTTTAGTGATATTTACATACAGGGTGGGCCAAAAACATGGCACACATTTTAAATGCATATATCTTGGATTTTAAAAATGATACCAAATATATTTTTGTAAAGCTGACATCAGAGGTTTTTAATGTATAGGTTAATATCTCTGGACACCACTTTAGAAGCAAGTAAGAGATGTCTTTAATGTCAGGCTAGTTTTGGAAAACCTTTTTTTTTTTTTTTCAAAAATATAGTCAAGAACGTTCCAAACTACAGGCCTAAATAATAAAAAAATATGTAGAGGTCATTAAATATTGTCAATAGAAACATTTCAGGGGGTGCAGTGGTTCAGTGGTTAGAGCACCCAACCACAAACGGGCGTTTGCCCATGGGGACCCATGGGGAATCCAGCCGGCGGTCATTTCCCAAACCTACCCCATATCTCCCTCCCACCTCCTGTCACCATCTTCACTGTCCTATATATTTTAAAGTTAAAAATTGTGAAACATAGGAAAAATGTCTATGATTATAATTTGTGAAGTGGGCTTTGCTGCATGCTAGTGTAAACACAAATGTGCATGTAATCAAGGAATACTAGTAGATGTATGCAAAAGAGTTACATGTGAGAAAAGACACAGCTCAGTTTGATTCAGCATATGTTCTGGCTTATTCTAACTTCATTCATGCAGTCCCTATGTGGAATCCAAAATACCACACTACACTATAGTACACTATGCTATGTTATGTTATATGGTACTACACAACAGTCCTATGCTATGATCTGCTTTGCTTTGCTATATCACATTTAACTGTAGTTTTTCACTGGCATAACACTGAAAGATGCCACTTGCCCATTGGTCTTCACGGGCTCCCCAGGCCTCGGTGAAGGTCAGCCTCTTTCTGACCACCTGATTTCTTTGTCCTTTTCAGCTCAGATTACATGGCAGGCTGTGATACAGTGACCATCACTAGAGTTGTGGGTGTGCTCTGACTGCCATCCCAATCAGCCTGGCTCTTTGGCATTGTGGTCAGAGCCCCTGTGTGGTACCCCGGAGACCTGGGTTCGAAGCCGGGTGGGGTGACTTCTCCTTCGCTACAAATGGTGTCAGAAGT
>CM050219.1:13035000-13037500 GCA_027475355.1 Coilia nasus | reverse complement strand
GGAGAGGGGCAGGGAGAGGTGAGGGCAAGTAAGGACACAGGGAAGAAAATCCTTATCTGGCTGTCTGATTAGCAGGAAGAGAGAGGTGGAGATTAATAAGGGATGTGTGTGTGTGTGTTTATGTGACTGTGTGTGTGTGTGTGTGTGTGTGTGTGTGCATGTGCATTCGTTGTACTCATTAAAGGAATTTTGATTCTGATTCTGATGCTGTGTGTGTGTGTGTGTGTGTGTGTGTGTGTGTGTTTCTGTCTATGCATGTGTGTGTGTATGTGTGTGTGTATGGGTGGGGGTATTTGTGTAGGAGTATTTGTGTTTAAGTGAGAAGCCAACAGCACATCAAGCAGGGGAACAAGCAGCATATCTTTACATCCTCTGAGAGCCACATGATATCCCTCACTCACACGAATACCTTACATCAGACACACTGCTACTAAGATTAGCATTAACATTTCATGACTGCCTAGATAACACACCACAGTCCACAAACACTCTACAGCGGATGATGTTGGTAATGTACGGACCCTCATTGTTATTCTGCCTATTGCCAATTCTGTACTTTGTGGACTCTGTGTCTTGCCTGAAAATGACAGATCATAACGCGTCACCTTCTGCTCAGCTTAATCTATTCTCTCTCTCTCTCTCTCTCTCTCTCTCTCTCTCTCTCTCTCTCTCTCTCTCTCTCTCTCTCCTCTGTGTAGTCTTACATTTAAGTTTTTTTTCCTTTTTGACAAGAACCCCCAGTGGACCCCCTCTTCAGATTGTCCTTTGTCTGTTTCGATTTAGCCGAAGCTTTGAAGACGATCCACCAGGGACCTCGGTCCACTGCACATAATGATCGGACCCTAGCAGTAGCACACATTTCCTCACTGGATACATACCTGTGTGTGTGTGTGTGTGTGTATGTGTGTGTGTGTGTGTGTATGTGTGTGTGTGTGTGTGTGTGTGTGTGTGTGTGTGTGTGTGTGCGCATGTGTGCGCATGTGTGCGTGTTGTGTACGTGTGTGTGTTTGTGTTTGTGTGTCTGTGTGTGTGTATGTGTGTGTATGTGTGTGTGTGTGGGTGTGGGTGTTTTGTGTGTGTGCGTGTGTGGGTGTGTGTGTGTGTGTGTTTTGTGTCTGTATTTGTCTGTGTTTGCGTGCATGCATGTGTATATGTGTGTGCTGTATGTGTGTGTGGATGTGTATGTGTGTGTGAGTGTGTGATTGTTTTTGTACACATATGTACACACATTCACACACCCCATACGGTTCTTTGCTATGGCCATTTGGATGGGCATCTGCTGCTGTAATTACTTCTGATACCCCTGACACCGGAGATGCGGTCTGTCGTGTGTAGTGTGTGCGATACTGGCTAGGGGATGTTTATCTCTTAGCTCAAAACCGCCAATCATGTCAAGGTAAATATGAAGCAAAATGTGAAAAGCTGTCCATTTTATGCGAGAATGACTATGTAAATATAAGTCAGGAAAAAAACACAGGCTGGCTCGTAGGGGGAAAAAATGTGAATTTGTATTTTGACATTTTTACCTGGAAAATATTCAAACACATCTTAGAGGCAATCTTAACACATATGGAGATTAATATTCGCATAAATCAGAATGAGCTACTGCATATCCACCATGATACAACTTCAGCTCAGTCATTCCAAATTCTCAAATCTGTCTCTGCAAGATCTTACATCAAATGCCAGTAGCTAATACTATTAGCTACATGTTTACATTGATATGACCAAATCATATTTCAAAAAGCTATGGGTTGATTGGCGGGAACAATTTGGTTTCCGTGACTCGGGCCACATATGTTTGCTTCCCTTCTACAGAGTCAGGACTTTGTGAGACTGAATGAAATGAAAATGTACATCTAAAACGTGGGTCAGCTAGTGGTTAAGGAGTTGGTCTTGGGATTGGAGAGTCGCAGGTTCGAATCCCGCCCTACCCATGGCTGAAATGCACTTGAGCAAGGCATCCAACCCCACACTGCTCCAGGGACTGTAACTGAAACCCTGTATAATAACTGAAAGTCGCTCTGGATAAGAGCGTCAAATAAGTGTAATGTTAATGTTAAAACATGGTGAGGAGGGAGTCACTGACAGTGTCTGTGGGGTGATCTGTAGGGTGAAGGTGGGGCAGAATTAATTGAGACGGGCAAAGCCCCTCCTGTGCCAGGCTGTCGCCACCTGGGTCGGTCTCTCTTCTGCCAACATTTGCCAACCATCCGTCATCCTCCAAGCAAACATAGGGGTGAATGGTGCCAAGTCAAATCCATGAATCCATGCCCTGACACAGCTGAGGGGGGTAAACTGGTAGGTGGGTTTGGTGTGTGTGGGTGTGTGGGGGTGGGGAGATTAAAAGGGTGGGTGTACCCCAAGCAAGGCTTATTCCGAAGGCCACACCAGGCTGTCTCCATGGGGCTAAACCAAACGCAGTCCACACACGGGCCAACAGATAAGCCTGAAGACTGAGGGGAAATACAGGGCAGAGAAAGGGAACACAGAGATATGA
>CM050219.1:13027500-13030000 GCA_027475355.1 Coilia nasus | reverse complement strand
TAGACAGAAACAACCACCACTTCCAAACAACAGTTTATTTATTTTTAACTGTAAAACTTGTTCTTCAGTATTAAAAAAGCCTGTGGTAATGTGCCAAAAAAGTGGAGATCTCTGTCTCTCTGAATGAACATTTACAGCATCTTGTCTACGCTCTTCCAGGTGACCTCTGACCTCTCAGTGTTGCCCTTATGAGTCACACAGAAGAAGCTGTAGTGTGTATCGTTGCCATGGATGAACACACACACACCTGCACATATAAATCAAGCCCACTGTGTGAACAACAAGGGCAACCAAGGCCCTTATTGTGAGAGTGATCATGACATGAAAGCCCATACAAACACACACACCACCAGTGATGCGTTTACGTTTAGAAACGACCTATGGTCTCCCGATGATCTCAACTAACCTGAACCACTGCCTGACCCATTTTTTTTTCTCACAAACAAAAAGTAAGTAAACAAATGTATGCTCTTAATTAATGGTTGCCTTTTTAGATTATATTAACAGCAAACAAAATGTATTGATATGTTAAGGTACCATTAGTGCCATTAAGCAGTTTAAAGTGGGCTACAGGTGTCCCAGATTTTACCAGGTAGGCTAGACACTGGGCTTGTCACATAGCTTACAAACTGTAATGTCGAAGGCAGCCAATAAGAGGTGGGCTTTAGCTGTGACCTCAGTGGTAGCCGACCTGGACATGCATAAAGAGTTATGTAATGTTTAGCTCCGGTGGCCCTCGACAGAACACACCTATGTGCACATAAATATGCACACAAGCATTCATGCATGCACACAAACGCACACGTGCACACACACACACACACACACACACACACACACATGCTGTGGCAGACCTCATTACTATTTTATGCCCTTGCTAACTATAACCTGAAGTGAGTCATTATCATCATCTGCTACACACACACACACACACACACACACATAAACACAACCCCCTATCACCACGTTCCCCACTGCCTAGCCTCTCCAACATGTAGAGCAAGCAAAGGACTCCTGGTTGGCAACACTGTGGGGAGTAGAGGTTGGGGTAGGGGGCAAACATGGCTCTGAGTAGCTGTGGGGAGCAGGAGGAGTAACAGGAAGTGGGGGGGGAGGAGGGAGGAGAGGGAGGGAGGAGAGGAGGAGGAGGTGGTGGAGGAGAGGGAGGAGGGGGAGGAGAGGATGGAGAGGGAGGAGGAGGAGAGGATGGAGAGGGAGGAGGAGGAGGAGAGGATGGAGAGGGAGGTGAGGGTGGATAGGGTGGAGAGGGTGGAGAGGAGGTGGTGGAGGAGAGGGTGGAGGGGGAGGAGAGGATAGAGAGGGAGGTGAGGGTGGAGGAGGAAGAGGAGGTAGAGGAGAGGATGGGGAGGGTAAAAGGAGGAGGAGGAGGAGAGGAGAGGGAGGAGAGGATGGAGAGGGTGGAAAGGAGGAGGAGGATAGAGAGGGAGGAGAGGAGGAGGTGGTGGTGGAGGAGAGAGAGGAGGGGGTGGAGAGGATGGAGAGGGTGGAGAGGGAGAAGAGGGTGGAGAGGAGGTGGAGGAGGTGGTGGAGGAGAGGGTGGAGTGGGAGGAGAGGGAGGTGAAGGTGGAGAGGGTGGAGAGGAGGAGGAGGATGGAGAGGGAGGTGAGAGTGGAGAGGATGGAGAGGGAGGAGGATAGAGAGGGAAGGGAGGAGGAGGTGGTGGTGGAGGAGAGAGAGGAGGGGGTGGAGAGGATGGAGAGGGTGGAGAGGATGAGGAGGTGGTGGAGGAGAGGGTGGTTAGGGTGAAGAGGGTGGAGAGGGAGGAGAGGATGGAGAGGATGGACAGGATGGAGAGGGTGGAGAGGGAGGAGGATGGAGAGGGTGGAGAGGGAGAAGAGGGAGGAGAGGAATGGACAGGATGGAGAGGGTGGAGAGGAGGTGGAGGAGGTGGTGGAGGAGAGGGTGGAGTGGGAGGAGAGGATAGAGAGGGAGGAGAGGGAGGTGAGGGTGGGGGAGGTAGAGGAGGTAGAGGAGAGGATGGGGAGGGTAAAAGGAGGAGGAGGAGGAGAGGAGAGGGAGGAGAGGATGGACAAGATGGAGAGGGAGGACAAGGTGGAGTCCCACATTTAACACATGCAGTAGCGCAGCAGAGCAGCAGAGCAGAGCAGAGCAAGAGCAGCTTTGCCTCTCGGGAGCCATGCAGCTTTAACCTCCACAGCTATGCATCAGTTCATGCACAAGTCACAGAGAAGGGAGGGATAGAGAGAAAAAAGGTGACAGAGACGGGGAGAGGGAGAGGAAGGGCGGGGGTGCATGAATAGATAGAGAAGGAGAAAGACAGAGAGAGGGAGAAATGGCGAGAGACAATTGAGAGTAAGTAAAAAGATTACAGAAAGAGAGAGAGACTGAAGGGAGAGGTAGAGAGAAAATGTGAATGGAAAAGAGAGCGGGAGAGATAGAAAAACTGAAATGAAAAGACAGAGGGAGGAACGGACAGAGAGAGAGAGAGAAAGTGTGAGAGAGGCAGAGAGAGAAAAGA
>CM050219.1:13017500-13025000 GCA_027475355.1 Coilia nasus | reverse complement strand
TTTTGTGTGTGTGAAACAGTATGCACATGTGTGTACACCTATGTACTATAGGTTTGCATTTTTGCCCATACTGTATGTGTGTATGTGACTGTGTGTGTTCATACGCATATAAAATGTGTGTGTATATGTGTGTGTGTGTGTGTGTGTGTGTGTGTGTGTGTGTGTGTGTGTGTGTGTGTGTGTCAGTGTGCATGTGTATACACCTATACTTTGCAGTTTGCTTTTCTGCTCATATTGTGTGAGTGTTTGGTGTGCGTGTTTGTGTTTGTGTAAGCGTGCGTGCGTATGTGTGTGTGTGAGTCCCACACGTGCGTGTGTGTGTGTGTAATTGTGTTTATATTCATGTGCATCCATTTATGTCTGCACAGATATACGCACTGGCCTGCCCATGTGCCGTTCAGTCATATTAGGGCTGTAACTCTAGTCAGAGGGATGCTTTCAGCGCACAGCCCAGCCTCCGTTACGCGTTCATTAACTTTGCTCTGACCTCCAGAGCTCGGGACACTACACTGGTGTATTGGTGGCGATCCACACACACAGACACACACACACACACACACACACCCTCCTCCACCTCCCCCAGTTTGCTGAGGTGTTCTGCCTGCCGGTGACAGCACTGACAAATGGGGGCAATGTGGCGTGATCCACTGAGACTTCCAGGCTCCAGGCAACCAACACAACCCCCCCCCCCTCACGCACACACACACACACACACACACACACACACACCCCTGCCATCTCCCTCCACCCCCCCATCCCCGCTCCTCCCATACTTTCCCTCCCTCCCCAGTCACTCGAGACCACTGACAAGTTTAACTGTGAGAGCTAACATTTCCACGCTACTATGCGCAGTGCTCTGCACTTGCCGCACCCTATGCTACGCTACTGCATCTGCTCTACGCTGCGATGCACTGCACCGCACCGCACCGCACCACACTGGACAGAAGTAGCGCATGGACAGCAAACATGAGCTGGGCTCTGGGACCCGGGATGCTATGCGAGGCTCAGGCATCCCCCAAAGTCTCACCAAGGTCGAGAAGGACGCCAATGCGGCAGAAGTTGATGCAGGGCGGAGATTTAGGAGCGAGAGTCGTGAGAGACCATGTTGCAAGGGTGGAAAAAGATACTTGACTGGGCAAATGGTGAAACCGTAGCCATTGTCTGGAAGTGCTCTAAGTCCCTAGATGTGCATACAAGAAATGTGGGGGAATTGATCCCGAGCTGCAAGACCTGGGATCAATATGTTTTCACTCTCCAATCTGCTCGGAGAATCCGTAATCCATAACGCCATTCAAAAGCGCTGCAAAACATCACCCACTGCGCCACTGCGTCAACACAATCCCATCCAGATCTCAGCCGGACGAGGGCCGGATAGGAGCCAAACCTGGGCCAAGCCGAGACACAAAAACATGAGGCTAGAGACTCAGCTCCCCCCTCCGAGATAACAATAAAAATGTAAATAAACCAACAGACTAACCAAACTAGAAAAATCATTTCCCCAGATTTTAACAGATACCGAGGCGGGCTTATGCCATGTCTTTAAGCTAATCAGATCGGGATGACTGGATGCTGGCTGTTACACAAACACTTATGGACCAACACTGTGATCCATTAGCTGTGAGCTTCAGCAGGCAAAGCTATAGATTTCACACAGAGCCAAGATGGATTTGCTGCCAGCTCTGATGCCGTCTAACCACCGCACATGATTACAGCACATGGAAACGGGCATTGCAATTATTCTTCTGTGTAACAGAGTCAATTTATTCATGTTCCTTTCTTTCCTTCCTTTCTGGCCTGTCATCTGTTTCTTTTAGTTCTGCAGTTTCTGCCTTTCTTCTGGTTTTTATTTTTCATCACTTCATGTCTTTCTTTCTTTCTTTCTTTCTTTCATGACTATATTTTCCTCTTTACCTCTTTCTTTCTTTCTTTCTTTCTTTCTTTCTTTCTTTCTTTCTTTCTTTCTTTCTTTCTCCAGGTGCAGGTGCGCTCAGGGTACGGCTCACAGCTGGCACTTTTCATGGTGGCAGATGAATTGGGTGCTGCCCTCCCCCAACACACACACACACACACACACACACACACACACACACACACACACACACACACACACACACACACACACACACATGAACACACACACACACACACACAAACACACACACAAGAACAAGGCTCAGTTTCTGTGGCTGAATTTCATCTATCGACTCTCTTTCTTTCCTGTCTTCCTCCTTTCTTTTGCTTTTTGCTTCTCAAGTCAGTTTTCATTACAGCTTTCAAAAGCTTTATTGGCATGACAAATGCATACATATGTTTTCCCAAAGCAATTATACAGAATGCAACAATAAGTAATTATGAAGAAAAAGATCATTCTCTGTCTCTGTCTCTATGTCTCTCTTGGTCTCTTGGTCTCTCGGTCTCTCTCGGTCTCTCTCTCTCTCTCTCTCTCTCTCTCTCTCTCTCTCTCGCTCAGCAGGCCACCTAGAACAGTGTGGGCTGAGTTGGTGATTACAGAAGTGGCTCTCTCTCTCACCAGGGCTACAAGTGAGACTGAATGTGGCGCAGCAGAGATGGAAGTCATCCATCATGGAGAACCAGGAGACAGAGGGAGAGACAGAGAAAGGGAAGGTGTGTGTGTGAGGAAGGAGAGAGAGAGTGAGAGAGAGAGAGGGAGAGAGAGAGAGAGAGAGAGGGAGAGGGAGAGAGAGAGAGAGAGAGAGAGGGACAGAGAGTAAAAAACAAAGAAGAAAAGAAAGATGGTTGGTAGACAGATATGAAGAACAGGAGGAATAAGAAGAGAGTCCCAGAGCGAGAGAAAGAGAAAGAGAGAGAGAGAGAGAGAGAGAGAGAGAGAGAGAGAGGGTGCGGGTTAAATGATGGGTCAAATCTGACAACACCCTGTGCACAATATGTGTGAGGGGATCCTGTCAATTGATTGGCAGTTTATGAAATATTTAACCTCAACACAATATTCATCTCTATTTTCCATGTGTGTGCAGCAGGTGAGTGGGAGCGCTTTAAATGGACAGGCAATTTATAGCCTGATGTTACAACAGGTCAAAGGTTAGTAGGTGAAAGGCGAGACTGTCCCTCGTGCTGATGTTGTGTGTACAGTATGTCTGTGTGTGTGTGTGTGTGTGTGGGGGGGGGGGGGGGGGGGGGGTATGTGTGTGTGAGTGATTGTGTGTGTGAGTGATTGTTTTTTTTTTTCTAAATGAACATAGTAGTTCTTGAGAGCAGTTGATCTACAGGGTGTGTGTTTGTGTGTGTGTGTGTTTTGGGAGGGTGTATATGTGTGTGTATTTGTGCACGTGGTGTGAGTGATTTTTTTTCCAAATGAAGATAGTAGTACTTGAGAGCAGTTGACCTACAGTGTGTGTGTGTGTGTGTGTGTGGAGAGTTACCTCAGCGCCATGCGGTCGTATCGCCTGTCAGACTTTGATAACAAACTGAGATGAAGTCATTTCAGCTGGGTGCTGTAAGCTGTGGTGTCTGTGCTCTGTCAGGAGTGTGTGTGTGTGTGTGTGTGTGTGTGTGCGTGCATACCGAGTGCCCCAAGCAAGAGTGTGATCTCACACACACAACCCATCACCATTCATCAGGGGATGGCATTTACCACCCACAGCCACACAAACATATACATGCTCACATGCAGCATGCACGCACACACACAAACACACAGACACACACATGCACACACATACACACATATCCATCACACCCACATACTATCTATCTCAATCACATAAAATATGCACAAACACACATACACACGGCAATAATCAAGCATGTCTAATGTATATCCCAGGATCATACATATCAGGTTAATACACAAACACACATACACATACAGACACACACACACTTTCTTTTGCACATACACACACACATACACGCACGCACCCAGGCAAACACACACACACACACATGACAGGGCTAGTGCATGACTGATTGCAACCATCATTCTTGGTGCTGTTCCCCCAAGCAGACCATCTTCATGACAGTTAGAAGATCTCTTGTTTAGTCACAGCAAAACATCTCCGCTGGATGTCTCTTGGTCTCTCCCTCTTTCTCTGTCTGTCTCTCTCTCCCTCTATCTCTGTCTGTCTCTCCCTTTCTCTCTCTCTGTCTGTCTCTCTTTCTCTCCCTCACTCTCTGCTTGTCTCTCTCTCCCTCTCTCTCTGCCTGTCTCTCCCTTTCTCTCCCTCTCTATCGGTCTCTCTTTCTCTCCCTCTCTCTCTGCTTGTCTCTCTCTCCCTCTCTCTCTGTCTGTTTCTCCCTTTCTCTCCCTCTCTGTCTGTCTCTCTTTCTCTCCCTCTCTCTCTCTGCTTGTCTCTCCCTTTCTCTCCCTCTCTCTGTTTCTCTCTTTCTCTCCATCTCTGTCTGTCTCTCCCTTTCTCTCCCTCTCTGTCTCTCTCTCTCTATCACTCTCTGTCTGTCTCTCTCTCCCTCTCTCTCTGTCTGTCTCTCCCTTTCTCTCCCTCTCTATCAGTCTCTCTCTCCCTCTCTATCTCTCTCTGTCTGTCTCTCTCTCCTCTCTCCTTGACTTTCTCTCTGCTCATTCTGTGTGTTTATCCATTTTGCTTTCCTCTTTCTCTTCACTGACTTTCTGTCCTTCTCCATCTTTCCTGCCCTTGTCTCTTTTTTCTCTCTTAAGGACACCTTCCATCTCTCTTTTTTTGTCTTTCATACTTTTCATACCTTCATACTTTTCTTTTCTCCACTCTCCCCTTTTGTTTCCCCCTCTTTTTTCCTCCATTCCTCTCTTCTCTGTCTCTCATCTCTCTGCTCTCTCTCTCTCTCTCTCTCTCTCTCTCACTCCCTCGCTCTAGTCTCTGGCGTTGAAAGTGAGGCATGACAGTTACTGTGGGAGCTGCTGACCTTGGCTGACCTTGGCTGGCCTCGTCTGCAGCTGTAGCAGGAGCCACCCACAGCGGGTGATGTGCTGATGACCTTGCTATCGCCACACTCTTCAACCTCTGCACAAGGTACACACACATGGGAGGGGGGGGTTGTGTGCATGTGTCTATACATAGTGATGTTTGTGTGTGGTAGAGAAAAAGAACAGATTTCACCTGTGCCCCCCATTTCCCAACACACACACACACATACACACACACACTCACACACACACACACACACACACACACACACACACACACACACACACACACACCTACCCCCTGAGCAAACCAGAGTTCCATCTAAAAAAAATTTTTTTTTTTTTTTTTTTTTTTGAGAGATCATGTGTTAGTGTGTGTAGGGGAGCATTAAGATTGTATGGCTGGAGGCTGGGCAGGGGGTGTAAGTGTCTGTGTGTGTGTGTGTGGTGTGTGTGTGTGTGTGTGTGTGTGTGTGTGTGGCGGGGGGGTTAAAACAGCTGTGTCTCTGTGGCTGTGCCTCCCAGCAGACAGTGTCACTTTACATAGCCATTTTGAAGTGTAAAGACCATGTAAAGACCCTTTTTCATCGCTGCGTTTCCAATTTCTTTGCTTTTTTTATCAGATGGACAGGACGTCTGCCTTTCTGATCCCTTGGTGTCAGCGTGGTCCCCAAACTCCCTGTGATAGGAACTGCAAGACAGACAAGAGAGAGAGAGAGAGAGAGACAGACAGCCACAAGCAGAGATCAGAGATTGGGTGCATGTATCTAGGCTATGTATGTATGCATAGATGCATGAGTGAGAGTGTGTTTTTATGTCAGTGTTTGTGTGTTTTTGTTTATTCTTGTGCCCTACCTATGTGTGTGTGTGCGTGCAGAAACTGAGCCTTGTTCTTGTGTGTGTGTGTGTGTGTGTGTGTCTAAAGATGAATGACTAAAAAAAAGTTGTTTGTTATTCCACAGAGGCAGAATTTATTCCCTGTCTGCATTGCTGTGCAGCGGGGGGTCAGCGCGGCTTGCATACTGTATCTCAGACATGTCTGTCTGTTTAATGCTCTTCTCCATACTTCTCTTCCTTTACCTCCCTCACCCACTCTCGCTCATCAAAACCTAAAGCTGTGGTGTACATTTCTTCTCTCCAGTGGAGTTGAGAGGACAGCAGTTGAGAGACACTAATTAGGAGTCCCTTCAGCTCTCTCTCTCTCCCTTTCTGTCTCTCTCTTTCTGTCTCTCTTTTTCTTTCTTTCTTTCTTTCTTTCTTTCTTTCTTTCTTTCTTTCTTTCTTTCTTTCTTTCTTTCTTTCTCTCTGTGTCTCTCTCTCCCTCTCTCTCTATCTCTCTATTTCTCTTTCTCTCTCTCTCATCTCTCTCTTCCTGAACTGCAGCTGACTCTCCCCAGGGTCCTTGTGGGTCTTCCTAAAGCTAAGACTAGAGAAGACTAGAGGAGAGGAGAGGAGAGGAGAGGAGAGGAGAGGAGAGGAGGGGAGGGGAGAGGAGAGGAGAGGAGAGGAGAGGAGAGGAGAGGAGAGGAGAGGAGAGGAGGGGAGGGGAGGGGAGAGGAGAGGAGAGAGAGAGGAGAGGAGAGGAGAGGAGAGGAGAGGAGAGAGAGGAGAGGAGAGGAGAGGAGAGAAAGAGAAAGAGAAGGAGAGGGACAAGGAAAAGGAGATCCACAATCCTCCGCTCCTCCACTACTAAATCACTCACACACACACACACACACACACACACACACACACACACACACACACACACACACACACACACACACAACCCCTCCAACTCCCAACCACACATACCTGAATCTGCATCTATTCCAGTCTCACTCGCCGGAATTTTTTTTTGCTGATGTGGTGTTGTCAGCAGCACTGATTTATGACGAGACAGAGCAGGTCGAAGATGGACACATCCCTGGGGGTGGGGCTAGGGGTGGGGTTGGCTGGTGGAGGGTGGGGCTGGGGGTAGGGGTTGGCTGGTGGAGGGTAGGGTGAGGATGTTGTTGGGGGAGGGGGTTAGATGGTGGGGGTAGGGGTTAGATGGTGGAGGGTGGGGGTGAGGTGGGGGTTTTGGATGGTGAAGGGTGGGGTGTAGGTGGTGATAAAGGGTCTGACATATGGTGTTTATACATTAAGAACCTACTACTACTGCCAGACTGTAAAGCACTTTGAGATGCATCTTGTATGAATTGTGCTATACAAGTAAAGAGTATTATTATTATTATTATTATTATTATTATTATCATTATTATTATTATTATTATTACATTACCAGGATGCCAAACCATGTCCAACAATATGCTCCACCTGAGTGAGCAGTGTAAAAGGACTCTCAGATGTGATACCCAGACAAGCACAGAAGCTTCAGCCGAACGTGAACAGCAGCGGGGAGCATATTGGTGGAAGTCTTATGTACTCTTACCGGTCAAGTGGGTAGGCTCAATCTTCAAGCACAGGCTTTGCAGTCAAGTGCAAACAAAACCAGACAAATAAAGTCCTTTAAAGACGATAAAATCTCAAGCTGGGCCGTGTGTGTGTGTGTGTGTGTGTGTGTGGGTGTGCGGTGGGTGTTGGATGAAACGGAGCATCCTTGAATATTATTGTGTAAATGACAGTGAGAGATAATGGGC
>CM050219.1:13007500-13012500 GCA_027475355.1 Coilia nasus | reverse complement strand
TTTATTTTGTACAGAGGGTCTGGACTGGAATCTGTTGAGGAGCATGTAAGCGGACCAAGCAACTTCGATCCAATCAGCGAACAGAGGGCGTGTTCGTGAGACATGACGTTGACTTTGTGTGCTACATTTGAATTGTAGTGCGTAGATATGGCTAATTGCGTACGTAACGACCAGGTGTTAGCGATTGGGTAAAGGCAGAGGCACTTGTTTTAAACTTCAGCGGAGTCCACACCTCCAGAAAGAAATCGTTTCTCACGGCCTCCGCCCCAGATCCTCTGAAGTACGAGGGGCTGGTTTACCAGGCTAGTTGTCACACACACATAGAGCGATGTGTCATAGATAGATAGATGACGAATCCCTTTTCTCCCCCTGAGAAGAAATTCTTATTAGAGCATATATGTACTTTGCTTGGCCTTACCTTTCTATTCCTTAGATCAAATTTTTAATTGTGCACATCACATGTTTTCAAGAGATTGTCACGGTTTCGCTCTGGGCTTGGGAATTTTCGTATGTGTTTTTCATTGTTACCCACTTACTAGTCTCTTAGGTTCAATCTACCGTGTTTCACTGCACCTGCACTTCCTGGTTTAGACCCTCATTGGATTATCTCTCTCACTCGCTCCCCTCGTTTCACGAGTGCTGTAATCATCCGTCTCACCTGCACTTCCTGGTTTGTGATCATCACGAGTTATTCAATCATTCTACTCACCTGCACTCCTCGTTCACGCTCGTTTAGTTTCCCGGGGTCTCCACTACTTATACTCGCCTCTCTCACTCTCTCCTTGTCAGTCCGTCTGCGAACCACGGTGTATTCCCTCGGCAAGCTATTTTTTTTTCTCCTGACTTCTCTGCGTCTGTTTGGCTGTGTACTCCCGGTGTTGCTCGTCTCCCGCCTGTGCCTGTGTTTTCCCCTGTCTGTCTGTTAGTATCTCCATTCCTCCGGTTCCGACTCCTGCCTGCCTGACTCCGCCTGACTCTCCAGCCCTTGGCTTCGACCCCGGTCCGTCCCTGGCTCTCCCTGGCTCTTCAGCTCCCCGGTATCGACCTCCGCCTGTCCCTGACTCGGCTCTACTCTCCTGCCCTTGGTCTCGACCTCCGCCTGCCTTCGACTCTGCTCTGCTCTACTGCCCCGGTAACGACTCCTGCCCAGCTGACTCACCTGCCCCTGGTCTCGACCTCCGCCCGCCTTCGATGCTGCTCTGCTCTACTGCCCCGATAACGACTCCTGCCCGGCTGACTCACCTGCCCCTGGTCTCAACCTCCGCCCGCCTTCGACGCTGCTCTGCTCTATTGCCCCGGTAACGACTCCTGCCCGGCTGACTCACCTGCCCCTGGTCTCGACCTCCGCCCGCCTTCGACGCTGCTCTGCTCTACTGCCCCGGTAACGACTCCTGCCTGGCTGACTCACCTGCCCCTGGCTTCGCCCCAGGTCCGTCCCTGGTTTCCCTGGTTCTCCAGCCCTCCGGTGCCAACGCCTGCCCGCCTGCCTGGGTGTCTCGGCGAACGATTCGCCAGTGACTTTTCCGCCCTTCCGGGCTGTTGACTTTCTCCCCATTTTTCCCCGAACCCTTTAATAAAGCCTTGTGTGAAGTTACGCTATTGGGTCTGCATCCGTCTGTCTGCTCCCCGTGACAGAGATAGGTCAAATAGAGTGTCCAGTGCATAGCATGCCTGCTGCAAGTACATGGCATCTGATTGCATAAGCCTAATTTGCTTTAGAGGCCACTGATAACCTACAGTATGCCTTAACATCCACCCATGCAGAGAGAGAGGAGTCAGGAGAGGAGCTGATATGTAGTTTTAATGACTGTAGATACGTGGACATTGAGTATCCTGGATCTCTTTTTTTAACGTCCTGATGTTGTGTTGCACATGCAAACATCTTATCCCAATTTCAGAATATGCCATTACTCAGATTCTGAGAAATCTAATTTTGCTAGCTGGAGCATTCCCAGTGTTTCCCATACATAGACCATTCTGTGTCGCAGCGCCACAGAATGAAAACCGAGCGCCACAAATTGATTTTAATTTATTTCAAACGCGATTCTGTCATTCTCGCTCACACGCACAGAGAGTGAGAGAGAGTGAGAGAGAGAGAGAGAGAGAGATCAACAGCCGCGCATACATGTCAATGGGGGTACACTTATAAAACACCTGCACTGGTCCGACGTTTTCAACCAACCCAAGCGCAACTCGGAACTCAAGCTATTATCAACCCTATGGGCCTGGTGGACGCAAAATGCATCCAAATTTACACCCATTCTTCTCTGTTGAATTACTCCGGGACGGTACATCGTAGAGAGATATACCACACAAAACAGCAGAACCAGGGCTTTACAACGTGACCTCCCGCTCATTTTTGTAGGCGAGATTTTAATATTTAAAAATTCGCCAAAATCTCTCTTATTAGTGCTTTGCACAGCCATTACTCTCGTTGAAATTACTCGCGAACATCTGATCGCACATCAGAAGAAAATACGGAATCTCAGCTTTCCAACGACACCAAGCACATATTATCACGTTAATTTATCACGTTAAAACAAGGGATCAAAATATTTGCCACGTAATGATTTGACAACATTTTACTTCACCCATTTTAAACTCGCGGTTATCAGTCAATGCATACTGTAAACAATAGCAGAACTTAACCATTCTACTGGGGGGGGGGGGGGGGGGGGGTTGGTGCATGGTCTAGCACCACACAATGCTACTTGGTCTGTGGGAAACACTGCATTCCTAAACAAACCAAGACCAACGATTTCCGACAGTTGTCTGACTGTGCTTCAGTGTTGCTTAAAGGAATCTCGCCAAGGCGGTATCAACCTAACTTCACCACTTCACCCCAATGACCTCAGTGGTGTGCATTCTTCATAGGTTTATGCCCGTGTCACAAGCAGCCACTTTCATGTGCACGAACAAAGCGCTAAGCTGCACTTCCCACATGTTTGATGTGGGCCTATAGGTTGACCTTTATGTTAAAGGCCTGTGTCCATTCTGCTGAGATGTCATCATTTATTCATAGGATAGGCCCTCACCTCCCGCTCCAGTGGTGTGCGAGAGAGAAAGGATGAGAGTGGTTTGCTAATGCACACACACTTATGTTTATAGATGGACACATACGCCTTTATACACGCTAGAACTGTAGGAGTGTGTACACACACATGCAAAACTCCCTTTTTCACAATCACACACACACACACGCACACACACACACACGCACACACACACACACACACAGGGCTTTACACACACACAAAGACACACTCTCTCTCTCTTTCTGACAACACACATACACACAAGTTTACGCATACTGTTACAACCCTGTTTCTTGTTTCTGTGTTGGGTTTGGCTGTTCCTGTTTTCCTGATTGCCTCCTAGGTGGCGATTGTCCTCAGATGTGGCTGGTTGGCCTAATTGGCCTGTGCTGGTATAAGAGCCACCCATTCACACAGCCAGGTGTTCCCTCTCTCCTTACAGGCACCATTTGTATTTTTGCGCTTGCTTACACCACACCTTTTCCACATTACACACACATTTTTAGTTCTTACCACACTTACACCTTTTTGCGCTTCATTATTGAAGAATAAAAGCTTTATTCATTGGAAAAGTTGTTCACGCGTGGTCTCCCTTCATGTTCTTCTGCTAAACGAGCCTGGCAGTTGTAACAATACACATGTATGTCTACATACACACACTTACACCCAGCCTGTTAGACAAGTACATGCACATATATATAGAAAAACACACAAACTTTATCTGTCTCTATCTTCCTCAAACACACACACACACAGAAAAATAAACACACATACTGTACACACACAACACCTTCATTTATTCCTAACCTTTGACTTTCACACATACAGCATGAGCATGTGCTTAACAGATTTCAGTCCCGTCCAATAATCAGTGTGGAAAGTTCCGGACAGATTTCCGTTTTCTCATGACAAAGACCTAAAACCCTCGCTCAACAGACGGCCCGCCACTCACACAGACGGTTTGTGAATCAAACAGATGTCACAAGAACAACAAAAAAAAAAAGAAGAAAAAACATTAAAAATTTGTCTGTCAGCTGACACGTTCCATGTTTCGTGAGCCCTTCATGGAACTGTGACAGCTCTCTCTCTGTGGAGTGAACAGAAGCTCGCAGCGCTGTGGGAAAGGCATTCAAAAATCCACAAAACAAAACAAAATATCCTCACCAATCTAATTCAGTCAAACAGATTTTCCAGAATAATTACACAGTGACAGTGTTTGTAGAGCTTTGCCATGCCACATGGAGTCTTTACAACAAAAGGCAAACATTGGTACAGTTTGATTTGGGCTAATGGAAATGTAGTGCATTGACACAGATGTGGGAGAAGACGGACATTCAGATGAGTGATTAATCGTTAGAGCCAGGGGGAGTTATCGCGTCATCATGAGGTTGTGTTTGTGTGTGTGTGTGTGTGTGTGTGGTGTGTGCGCAAATGCGTGTATGTAAGTATTTGTGTTTGTGCGTGTGTGCGTGTGTGTGCGTGTGTGTGTGTGTGTGTGTGTGTGTAAATGTGTGTGTGTGTAAATGTGTGTATGGGTGTGCATGCCCACACTTGTGTGAGGCATGTATTGTGTATTCCCTGTACCCAGATTATAGATCATATGAACTGTGTGTGTGTGTGTGTGTGTGTGTGTGTGTGTGTATTCTGTAACCAGAGGCCAGGCTATACGTACAGTACATATGGGTGTGCCTGCATGTGTGTGTGTGTGTGCACGCACGCACACGTCTGTGTGTGTGTATGTGTGTGTGTGCAAAGAGCTGCCAAATTGTTTTGTCACAAAATGGCACTTGGCCTCCATCCCCCCCTCAATCGATACATGAATATTTCATTCGGCCAGTGAAGTAAGCGTCATCAATTATTTAGAGGCTTTCTCGCACGTAATGTCTCTTCCCAGTCCTCCAACACCAACCACTGGCCCCTTCTTACACACACACCCAAAACACACATATACACACATACACCCAG
>CM050219.1:12972500-13000000 GCA_027475355.1 Coilia nasus | reverse complement strand
AGGAACTGTGACTCACCTGGCCCGTTCTGTGCCTTATATAATTTCATTTCTTAATTTCATTTTTTTGATCAGAGACAGTAATAAGAAGGCAGAAAATCTTGGTCAGTTGTGGCCCCCATTATTCAACACTCCACAGAGTAAATGTCACAAAATTCGTGCCTAACAGCGGCCCTTGGTTGTTCTGTAATCGTGGTATAGGGCTGCCTCTTCAGGCTTATTGCCTAAATAACAAGGACTTTGTTTGTGCAACCTTTTCAAATCCCCTTGTACTAATGACAGGGTATTTGTCTGCCTCTGACTGCAGGTGCGTGAAGTTAAAGGTCTTGTCTGCTCTGAGAACACAAATAGCACATGGTCAAGCAGATGTGCACCCACTGTAGAAACCATACAAATACACCTAGGGTTAGAGTAGTCATGCATGTGTGTCTTATCACCATTAGGTATGTGTTAATCTGATGAAGGCATTGTATGTACATTGTTTTTAACATGTGTTTTTGTATGTTGTATGTACATTGTTATTAAGGTGTAAGTTTGTATGTACATTGCCACTGATGTGTGATTCCAAAGAAGCATACAAGACTATTATCTTGCTGTTACGAGCACTTTACTCATCTATTTAAGCTATGGAAGCACTCACAATTGCCCCAGTCCTCTATCCTTTGTTTGCAATGGAGAAGAGAGGGTCTATGTTTAAGGAATACACCCCCACCCCACCCCCCTTACTCCCCTCATCATACCTGGCTTGGCTGAAACGCTTCTGGCACATGCTCAATAAACACCAGTCGCACCTGCCAACGCAGAAGGGTCAGTTGTGCAGATGCATTGTGGGTAAAAAAAAAACTAAAAAAAAAACACTCAAAACACTCACATATGGTGGCGGTGTGGACCCTGGCAACCATCCCTGAGGAGAGCGAGGCGGTGAGACGGTGTGTGCCGTGCCAGAGCCGTCTGGCAGCCACACCTCCGCAGCCAACCGCACCAGCCAGGAGTCACCTAAGAGAGGGACGACACAAGAGCGATGACAGAGACCTCCTGTCTGTCGTGCAGGCCTGTTAAAAGCACCCTGTGGGGGCTGAAGAGCCGCCGATGGGCAATTAACTGCATTAACTTACAGTAGGACAGCTACGGCCATTACCAGGGGCAGCACTTGAGAACCGGGTTCCGACTAGAGTGGAACCACGCTGGGAACAGGCCCTGTGGGTAGGTGGGAGATGATGCTTGCAGCAATAGCACAATCACTGAAAAAAGATTATTTCTCAGGTATGTGTGTGTGTGTGTGTGTGTGTGTGCATGTGTGTGTGTGTACATTACCACTGTAATGAATAACAATAAAGGATAATATTCCATTTCACATATCTCTGAGGTGTTTTTGTTAACCAAACTAAGGCACTCTATTTTTCATTTATTCACTTAATTTAATTGCTTTTCGGTGTTGTTTTCGCTGTCTTGTACATCATTTGTTTTCTGTGGACTTTTAATTACTTTAATGCACCTAACAGCTTTTAATCTTTTATTTTTCCTTTGCTTTTGTCTGTTCATTTGTAAAGGCCTTTAAATTACTAATGTATATTAATTCTTCTATGTAAATTGCTGGCTTTGCCTACATGAGGTGGTTTAACTGGAGGCAGAAACACATACACAAACACACACTTGCATGCATGCAAATACACACACAATACACACACACACACACACTACACACACTATACACACACAATACACACACACACACACACACACACACACACTACACACACTATACACACACTACACACACAGACACACACACACACACCCTACACACACAATACACACACTATACACACATTACACACACAGACTCACACACACACGCACTACACACACACACACACACACACACACACAGAACCACACACAATATACACATAGACACACGCACACATGAATAAACACACACAGGGACACACACACATACACACACACACACACAAATCGATAAGGAGCATCTACCATGTTGAGTTTGCCAGCCCACTCCCCTGTGGGGCCATGACAAGATGATGACGGCACGTGCTTGACTTTCCTGTCGCCTGCTGGCTGGGGAGAGATTTTAGGAGCACAGGGGTCCTTTATCGCTCTTTTTTTCTCTCTCTCTTTCACTCATCCTTTCTCTCTCTCCCTCTTTGTCTGTCTCTCTCGAGCTTTCTCTCTCTCTAGCTTTCTGTCTCTCTATCTATCTCTCTCTTTCTTTCTCTTTCTCTCTCTCTCTCCATTGCCCATCTGTCCCCAACCTACCCAATGACATTTTTCTACAGACATTCTACTACAGTGCTGTCAAGATGCCTTCTTGCCAACTGACGTTGTAGCTCACAATTGAAAAATATATATCACTGGCTTCACTGAGACATCATTTGTTTTTGACATTGATTTCCCTTTAGGTTAGTATGGGTAAATATGCACTTTTTTGAGTTTACAGAGTCCTTGACTATAGCAAAGCTTAAAAATGTTTTGAATGTACAAGACGCTGTCGGGGGCCAAATGCAACATATCAGAAAGACTGAGAATAAAGCTGTACAAAATTATTGATTTATGAATTATTGATTAAAGATTGACTAGTCCAGGCATAATCACTGGAAAATCATCACACCTTACTAACCCATATTT
Organism: Coilia nasus; assembly: GCA_027475355.1. Lineage (NCBI taxonomy): Eukaryota > Metazoa > Chordata > Actinopteri > Clupeiformes > Engraulidae > Coilia > Coilia nasus. The sequence continues at coordinate 12,997,357 of CM050219.1, read as the reverse complement.
AATTACTGCAATGTCATCAGACCTAACTAATCCACACCTAATTACTGTGGGCCATTAGGTCTATCACTGTAAAGTCATCAGACCTAGTTAGCCCACATTTAATCCATGCAAAAGGCTAACTAATGCACACTCAATCACTGTCTAAATCATTAGACTGGTCTACACTTACAGTAATCACTGCAAGAAGCCAACAGACCAAACTAGTTCATCTGTGTCTGAGCACTAGAGCTAACTAGCGCACAAGTAATGTCATTAGACCTAACTAATCCACACCTAATCACTGTGGGCCATTAGGTCTATCACTGCTAGCTAGTCCACATTTAATCCATGCAAAAAGCTAACTAGTGCACACTTAATTACTGGTATGATTTAACTGGTTTACATTTAATCACTGTAAGAAGCCAACAGATCAAACTAGTTCATCTGTGTCTGAGCACTAGAGCTAACTAGCCCACAAGCCATCAAGTCATGAAGTCATTAGCCCCAACTAATCACACTTTATCACTGTAAAGTCATCAGAGCTAAACATCCCATCTGTGTCGGAGCACCTAAAATTATTGATTAAGCCTGTCAGAAAAAAAGATTGCCTAGTCCAGACATAATCACTGAAAAATCATCACACCTAACTAACCCATATTTAATTACTGCAATGTCATCAGACCTAACTAATCCACACCTAATCACTGTAAAGTCATCAGAACTAACCAGCCCATCTGTGTCGGAGCACCCAGCTTCCTACATGCTGTGTGAAAAAGCTCTTTCAGTCCTCTGCCCTTCCAGAGAGACTGCGGCAGGGCAGCCTGCCAGTTGGAGGGAAGCCCTTCAAAGGGGAAAAGAATCATCCCTCTCTTTTTTCTTTTTTTCTGTTTTCATAGAAATTCATTCATTCATTCTTCCCAGCAATGCAGCTCTCTCCCTGCCAAACGATCGACTGTCGACCCACACACCCTTGGTGTGCCCTCATCTGTTCAGTGATGCGTGGGGAAGTGTTCTGAGGTGGAGAGGGTCTGTCTCCCCCCCCCCCATGTTTTTTCAAAAACAAAACAAAGATGGAGAAGAAAAGAAATCAGAAGACTTCTGTGCTGTTTTTTTTCTTTCCTCTCTCCTTTTGCTCAAATGCACACCAAACCACCACCACCCTCACACACACACACACACACACACAGTCCCCAGAAACCTTCCACTCACCTTTTCCCTGCCCAAACACATTTTAAAAAGTGCACTCAATGCACTCACAGCTCAGGGACTCAACAACACTTAGGTAGGGGGGAGTGTTTGTGTGTATGTGTGTGTGTGTGTGTGTGTGTGTGTGGGGGGGCGGGGGGGTCCTGCAGGCACTGCGGTGGACAACTAAGGTGACCTGACCGCTAAGTGCGTGCCAGGTGGTATGAGGATGCACCAGTCTCACGGCAGCTGTGCCATGCCCACTGGTGTCAAGTGTGGGCACGTGCAAAGCGGGTAGGCACTGCAGTGAGTGGTGCGCTGGTGCCAAACTTGCCCTGAATCGTGCCTCTTCTTGCTCAGTGACAGGTTCTTGGAGGCGTTTGTGTTGATGGGACAGTCAGAATGGGCTGATTTATGGCCCACTCACAGACCAACTGAGGAATGCAGAGCCTCATTATGGGAAGGTACTAGGTACACGCACAGTAAAAATGCAGTTTGTGTGTGTGTGTGTTTGTGTGTGTGTGTCTGTGTGTGTGTGTGTGTGTGTGTGTGTGTGTGTGTGTGTGTGTGTGTGTGTGTGTGTGTGTGTGTGTCGGTGTGTGTGTGTGTGTGCGAGCATGTTTGTGTATGCAAAGTGTGTGTGTGTGTTTGTCTTTATCTGTGTGAATGTTTAAATGTGTGTGTTTGTGTGTGTGTGTCTGTGTGTGTGTGTGTCTGTGTGTGTGTGTGTGTGTGTGTGTGTGTGTGTGTGTGTGTGTGTGTGTGTGTGCGAGCATGTTTGTGTATGCAAAGTGTGTGTGTGTGTTTGTCTTTATCTGTGTGAATGTTTAAATGTGTGTGTGTGTGTGTGTGTGTGTGTGTGTGTGCGTGCATGTAAATATGTATGTTTGCGTAGGTGTGTGTGTGCATATGTATGTATCACCACAGAGGATGGAATTCTTTTGATGTGAATTGTTCAGAGGGTGTGAGAAGTCTTTCATCTGAGACAGAAGACACAAAGCAACAGTAATTTTGACATTATCTACCCCCCTCTACTCTCTCTCTCTATCTATCTCTCTCTTTTCCCCATCTCTCTTTCACCTGTCCCTCTTTTCTCTCTCTCTCTCTCTCTCTCTCTCTCTTTCTCGTTCATCTCAGAGGGGTAAAACATTTTACAGCATCTCACCTCAGCAGCTCTGGAGCTTTCCCCCGCAGACGAGAGCCCTTTTTTGCTGAGTCGGAGATGTTAAAAATACAGTGTCAGGGAACGACGGAAATAGAGAAAAAAAGTGAGGGGGGTGGGGTGGAGGAAAAGGACGAGAGGTGCCACAGATAGAGAGAGAGAGAGAGAGAAAGAGACAGAAAGAGGAAGAGAGGAAAACATTAAAAAGGATATAAAATTGGGCAGAGGAAGGCAAACTGTTCTGTTGGACGCCTCCAAATAAACACACACACACACACACACACACATGCACACACACACACACACACACACACACACACACACACACACACACACACACACACAAGGGAATGCTTGAAGGAAAGCAAACAAAGCTGTGTGGCCCTGGTAGGTGGTTGGGAAGGGGAAGGGGAATATTTGGCAGTGGGGGGGGGGGGGAACAAGCTGAGTAAACGTTGAGGAGCACAGGAAGTAGAATACTAGACAGGAAGCTGTCACCACCACTGGACACTGACTGATGAGGCACACGCGAGGGAATGGGGTTAATGACAGGCGTGTCATCGTGTCACTCCTTCCTGTCCTTGTGGGGGCTCATTTATACCCCTTCACCCCCCCCCCCACACACACACACATAAACACACACTACCCCCACCCCCTTGAAAAAAGGAAGAAATTGGGGCCACAGGAGCCAGCAGTCTTTCAACAAAGAGAAGGGCTAGTGTGTGTCTGTGTATGTGTGTTTGTGTGTGTGTGTGTGTGTGTGTGTGTGTGTGTGTATGTGTGGTGGGGGTTGGGGAAGTAGTGTGGTTGTCCTGGGCCACAGAAAGCGTGCTGTTGGCACGGGCCCCAGCAGACGGTTTCCTCGTCTGGAGGGCCTATCGCTTCCTGAGAGGCTGCCCAATACTGCTGGCGTGGCTGGCATCGGCCGCAGCAACAGAAGGCAGCATGTGAGTGTGTGTGTGTGTGCACGACAGAACGTGTGTGAAACCACATGCGTGTTTGTGTGTGAGAGTGAAATTGTGCGTGTTTGAGAATGAGAAAGAGAGAGAAAGAGAGAGAGAGACAGAGAGAGAGAGAGCATGTACATGTGTGTAAGAGAGAAAGTGTTAGCGTGTGTGTGACAGAGAGTGAGAGAGAGAAAGTGCTAAAGTGTTAGCATGTATGTGTATGTGTGAGTGAGAAAGAGTGTATTTCAGAGAGGAAGACAGCGTGTGTGTGTATATGTGTGTGTATGTGTGTGTTAGAGAGAGAGTGAGAAGGAGCAAGGATTCGCATGCCTGCCATGCTGCTCTCCAACAGAAACAGGCAGATGTCTTCATTAGCAGCACACAGAATAATGATGAGGACTCCCATCCGGATTGCGGTCGCGCCGCTAACTAACACACAGGAGGTCGAGATCATTTCCCTCTGTTTGTAACGTTTTGCTGTTTGCTTTTTTCCCCCCTAATTTTAACTAACAAAAGATTATTTATCCAGAGTGGCCTCCAGTAGTGAGATAGTGTTTCAGTACTTTTACTTTGCAGTCACTTGGTAGAGTACAGACACACAGCATCTAAGCAGAAGCAAACCTCTTTCTTTAAAAAAAACAAAAAAAAATGTATGTATTAGTTCATTCCTGGGCTACAGGGTTAATGTGGTACGTGATGTTGTAACAGATTAGTTACAATATGAAACACAATGGGACACACCCACTGGCCCGACCAAAGATCTTCAGTCCCTTTTCCACTGCCTAGTACCAGCTCAACTCATCTCGGCTCAACTTGGTTTTAGTACCGGGTGTATTGTTTTCCACTGGCATAAAAAGCATCCATGAATGTCCATGGGTGCTATAGCAACGCTGCGGTAAACTACACTGGCGTCATTAACGCCTCCTGATATACCCTCTCATTTCTTGTTGCCCTGTCTAACTCCCGCTGTATTTTATCCTCCCTGATTATAGATAATAAGGTGGAAACCTCTTCCACTGACCACGGTATAGATTTGCGGTCTGACATTTCAATATATAGCCTAATTTTGTAACGACGAGTAAACTTGAGCTAAGTTGGCCAAGGTATTTAAAAGTGCCGGGCTTGTTGTCAGTGGCAACATGACGCAACGTCATCGTTTAATATCGCTTCAACACGTTTGGAACCTTGACAGAAGTGATACCAAAAGTAGTACCATTGGTACCATATACCATTTTTTGGCAGTCGAAAAGTAAAAAAACCGAGTTGAGCCGAGATGAGTTGAGCTGGTACTAGGCAGTGGAAAAGGGACTTTAGATTCTACCACCCACAACACTCTCTGGCCCGACTATGCTGATTGATTGGTTTCCTAGTAGCCAGTACTAATAGAACCTGTAATCTGCCTTCTAGTTTCATGCTCTGATGAAGACTGTGTGTCGCAACGCGTAAGCTCTCTCTTTTAAAGGCTTTAAAAGAATATACAGTGTGCCTTTGGATTGTTCTTCTTGGGATGACTTGAACATCATTTTACACTGAAGGATCAACTAGTCAGACCCATTTTTTTTCCCAAAAATCCTTGGTTCCAATGAGCACCTATATTTGTTACATAGCAGTGCTCCATAGTAGCACTCCTCACTGCCATTTTTTTGGCATTTAGCGCTATAGTTACAATGAAACCCTGTCATTATTCTGACACCACAGACTGTCGCACATAACCAGATGTTTAGGATCACACACTCGTTTGACCCACTTCCAATTCCTTCCAACTTTCTTGTGGGTTTCTCTCAACTGTCCACCATCCTTCCTCCCTCTCCCTCATTTCTTTCTCTCTTTATCTCTTTCCCTCTCACACACATACTCACACACACACACACACACACACACACACACACACACACACACAGACACACGTTCACTCTAACAAAAACACATATACACTCTTACTCTCTCTCACTGACTCTCTCTCTCTCTTTTTCAGAAACACACACTGACACACACACACACACACAAACTCTTATCCCAATTTCAGAGGTGATCTGGCTCATCTTAGCCTACAGGAAAAAGCCCCCACTCACACAGCCCTGGCAGTCAGCACCAGTGCCACTAAAGCCCCCATCCATCCCTCCATCCATCCATCCACCCATTCCCCCCCACTCTCCCCATATCACAGCCAGTCCATCTGGTGCTCTCCGCACTTCCTCCCGCCAACACCAATTAGCTGCTAACTAACACAAACACGCTCAGGAGATTACTTATTACCCATATCTATATAGTAGATTCATATCTGCATTCATCTGGGGAGGCTGCAGGGGGTGTGGGTGAGGTGGGGTGAGGTGGGGGGGTTGGCTTATGGGAGACATGACCCTGGGCAGGTCAAAGCTAATGTGATAGCATTGTGATATCACTTAGCTACAGGCGGCGCGTTCCCACGTGAACCGTTAGCGTCGGATAATGAGGCCTCGGTCGGTCTGTCGGACAGACGGATGGTTGGCTGACGACGGGTGGGGGGTGCGGGGTGCGGGGGGAGAAGGGTGTTAAGCTGGGGGGGCTGGGGGGTGTATCGGTCGGTGATAAATGTGCCGAGGACCTCTCATGACCCGCCATGGAATTCTATTCCAGTCTAATTATGCTACATGGCCATGCTGCGCGTGTCATGCAGGGGGTCAGATCTGCAGTGGGGAGGCTGGCCACTTACGCGCTCTACTGTATGGATATCTGCTCAAATCCTATAAAGCATGCGTGTTTCTGTGTGTGTGTGTGTCGTGTGTGTGTGTGTGTGTGTGTGTGTGTGTGTGTGTGTGTGTGTGTGTGTGTGTGTGTGTGTGTGTGAAAGAGTGTCAAAGTGTATGTGAACAAGACTGTGATTATGCATGAGACTATGTGTGAGTGAGTGAGTGATTGTGAGTGAGTGATTGTGAGTGAGTGATTGTGTGTGTGTGTGTGTGACTGAATGTGATGTGTGTGTGTGACTGAATGTGATGTGTGTGTGTGTATGTCTGAATGTAATGTGTGTGTATGTGACAGAATGTAATGTGTGTGTGTGTGTGTGTGTGACTGAATGTGATTGTGTGTTAGAGAGTAAGTGTGTGTGTGTGTGTGTGTGTGTGGTAAGAGCAAGACAGATGGTGGCTGAGATAATGTGTTGCATTTCCTGGCAGCACACTGTGAGAGGAGCCTTTGGAACCTTCTCATTTCATCTTTCCGTCTCGTTTTCTCTGCCATCTTCATCCATCTTCTTCCTCGTGTCACTCTCTAAACGGGCCCACCAGATGGCTCAGGTCTCCTCTATGGCACTAAGTACCAGGGCAGGGGGAACACTATGATTGGCTGGCCTACATGCTGAGGTCACAAGGCAAATCTGACCAATGGGCATCGAGTATCTACGCGACACACAGGAATCTAGTCCATGGGTAATTATCACCTTGACATACATTATTGTAACATACATTACCGTATATACACTGCCAGGCCCGCTGACAGTCTTGGCTGGGACCAGGACAAGACAATCTAATCAGAAAGTTACAAGCAATTACATAATTACGCTCATTTGATTTTTTTGTGTTAAGGTTAATGTCAAGAATGGCTGAGAAAACTGAGAAAAATATTGGGCAACAACGGTGATAATTATGACAATGATGATGATGAAGAACAAGAAAATGATGATAATGATGGTGATGATGGTGATGATGATGGTGGTGATGGTGATGATGATGATGGTGATGGTGATGATGGTGGTGAGGATGATGGTGATGGTAGTGATGATGGTGATGATGGTGGTGATGGTGATAGTGATGATGATGATGGTGATGATGATGATGATGATGGTGGCAGCAGAGACAAGATAATCTGATGCCCCCCCCTCCCATACAGTGGTCCCTCGCTATATCGCGGTTTACCTTTCGCGGCCTCGCTGTTTCGCGGATTTTTTTAGTGCTTGCAATCAGTACGGTACAGAATGCACTCAGCTTGTAAAATTTACATAAATCTTCCACCGCTAGCTGTGGGACTCTGAAGTGCTGTATGTTTGCAAGTGTGAACTTTGCCTGTCTGAGAAAAGTGTATAAGTGTAGTGAGGGGTTTTACAGCCTTAAAAGATCTATAATAATTGTAAAAAACAAAGCTGACTACTTCGCGGATTTCGCCTATCGCGGGTTATTTTTAGAACGTAACTCCCGCGAATAACGAGGGACCACTGTAGTCCATAATGTAAGGGGGGACCAGTTCTGGGCCCCCCCTTTTCCAGGACCAGGGGCAAGAGACCCGTTTGTCCCCCCCCTGGGGCAAGAGACCCGTTTGTCCCCCCCAGGGGCAAGAGACCCGTTTGTCCACCCCCTGTCTGCGGGCTTGTACACAGCTGCAAAAAAAAAATATGATCACATCAATCAATCATCAATCCGGCTCTATTTCAAACAGGCCTGTTCTACCAGTACGTAAGAGGGAAACCTGAATATAAACAGGAAGGAAAAAAAAATCTGGTTGTATTACTAACACATCTGCTTCCAAAAAACCCAAAAGCACCAGGGGAAAAAAATAAGCCTGTGAAGGCAAAAAAAAACCCTTAGTGTTGCAGATGTACTTCTGTAAAAGATAATTTATGACAGTGTCAGACAGCCCGCCCGCAGAGTATTGGTATCCTGTCAAATAGACACAGACATGACTTCAACCTTATGCAGAGAAGAGAGAGAGAGAGAGAGTTCGGTTTCTGCAACACACTACAGAGAGAGACAGAGAGAGAGAGAAAGAGAGAGGGAGAGAGAGAGTGAGAGGGATAGAGAAAGAGTGAGAGAGAGAGAAAGAGAGTGAGAGGGAGAGAGAAAGAGTGAGAGAGAGCGAGAGAGAGAAAGAGGGAGAGAGAGCGAGAGGAAGACAGATAGAGAGAGAGAAAGAGAGCGAAAGAAAGAAAGAGAGTTGTACAGGTGTGAGTCCCTGGTGAACTGCCAGGGATAGCTGTGCCATGTGTAATTGTACTCTCTGCCATCTCCTGTTACCTGTGGAAATCCCCCCCGCCACTGCCTGCCTCTTCTCCCTCTCGCGCCGTAATAATACCCCAACCACCAACCTTCATTTCACGTAATTACCCCCAAACTATGAAACCCTGATGGAGTGCTAGTGGTTGTGGTGGTAACCGTGTGGGTGGGTGGGGGGAGGGTTGGCAAGAGTACATGGTGAAGCACCCATGGTGGTTGGAGAGGCAGGTGTGTGTGTGTATTTGTGTGTGTGTTTGTGTGTGTGAGAGAGAGATAGAGAGACAGTGTGTGTGTGTGTGTGTGTGTGTGTGTGTGTTTGAGTGTATGCATGTGTGTGAGAGAAAGAGACAGTGAGAGTATGTGTGTGAGTGAGTGTGTTATATGTGTATGTGTGTAAGTGTGTATGAGTGTATTTGTGTATGTGTGTGTATGTGGGACATAAAAAGCCCTCACCTGACACGCCAAGCCCCTGTGTGCAACATCTGTGCGGCAAATTTACGATGTCTCCTAACAGGGCTACAGTAGCCCCCGCTGAAGGGGATTGGCCGCGTCAAGCCAGGGGTTTACCGAGACGACGCTGGGGCTCGACCCTGATGGTTTCGAGGGATTGCGTTACTCTCACAATCCTAAGCAATGAAGTCTAAAGGTCCCGCTCTACTGGGCACCACAAACACACAGCGAGAAGGGGAGGGGAAGGGAGGGGAGAAGAGGGGGATTTTCCCCGGCCGATTTCAGGCATATCAAAGCCAGTCTTGAGGCCTTTCACAGGTGTACTAGCAGGCCCTCAGGGGTAATATTAGGTTTCTCAGTCTGTGCAAAAGTCCAGACCAAAGAGCGCTTGTGATGTCTGAATTCTCCTCTACTCCATACTTTACTTAAGATGCTTGAAATGTCTGAAGAAGTCACGAAGAAGAAAACAAGTTGTAAAAGTGAGTTGTAAAATCACAAAAAAGAAAGAAGAATCACAAAAAGAAAGAAAGCGGACAAAAAGGCGAAGGGTTTTTTTTTTTATTCGAAAGAAATCTGCAGAGCTGCCATCCGAGCTGTGGTAGCTCATTCGTCACACTCGTGGTCACACACGCTCGTGCACGACACACACAAGCCTTGCCAGAGTGGAGCTGAAACAGCGAGTAGAGTCATTTGCTCTGACGCTTGTTCCCACAAATCACTGTCAGAGGAACAACCCCGTAAAAACCCAACCCAAAAGAAGATGAAGAGGACCAAAACAAACAGCAGCACTGGACTTTTTTTTGGGTTGTTGTACGAAGCAAAGCGTTATTGGACTCAGTTCTTGTCGGACATGCTTTGGAAAAGAGTGCTTTCTCCCAACCAGGTCTTGATGATCGTGAATAATATCCATCCTTTCATACACACACCTATAGCATCAGGGTACATTATGATGAATAAGTCATTGCTGAGGCATAAATATTGATTAGCTCATTAATACTAATAAGACAAAATCAGGTGATACAGGGATTGCAGATGGTGGAGTAAGTGTTGCTCACATAATATCCACACTTTGCCTCTGGAGATGAATTCTCTTAATCTTATTTGCATTCACTATCCAAGTATCAAGTTCACAATGGAAACCACACATGCATATATTTCTATTATCTTAAACGAGATCAGTAGCAGTGGGTGTAGAGGGTTGATGTTCCCAAGTAACTCCCAAATAACAGTAATATTTACTATCTGGTACGCTCTCATCAAATATATATCAATAGCCAACACCAAAGGAAAAGCATATGCTAACCTAAAGCTATACGCTAGTCTGACTTGTTTGCCTGAGGCAAGAAAAAGTGTAATGTGGGGTATACGTCTGTGAAACAAATACTCCATGAAAATGTTCATCTTCATGACCACACCTCATTAAATGTAAAACTGGTCATAAATCAGGGTGTCTCCAACTCTAGCTTTTTTTTTTTTTTAAATAGAATCCTGCAGCGTTTCCAAGGAGATCTCACAGGGGGAAGCTCTTCTCCAGACGCCCTCCCGCATTTCTAGACATTCTCCAGTGTCTGTGTCATCCCACTTTATCCCGGTCTATACAAACCTGCTGCGGCTGATTTTAAACTCCACCAGGCTTCGGTTAGCAGCTGCCCCCCTGCTAACGTCGCTCCACCTGCACTTCATAAAGAGGAGAATCTGACTTTTATTATCAGGCTTCGTGTCGACAACACGCCAGCAAGGTCAGGAGGTCACTAACCTCTCACCCCCAACCAGTCACTCGGACGGGCTCCCCCTCCCTCCCTCTCTCTCTCAGGGGGCCACGTGCCTGTGGCTGCCATGGCGTCGCCCGGGGTTACGCTCGGGGTAACTACTAGCAACAAGTGTAGTGGCCACCTGAGAAGGCCTTGGAGAAGGAGAAGGGTGGGGTGCAATCAGGGCCAGAGAGAGGGCCAGGGGTGCTAGCCTGGTAAACCAGCCCCTCGTATTTCATTTCATTTTGTACAGAGGGTCTGGCCTTGTTGCTGTTGACATTCATGTATGCGGACCATGTGAATCTGAGCCAATCAGCGAACAGAGGGATGACGTTGACTTTGTGTGCTACATTTGAATTGTAATGCCTACGTAGGCTAATTACATAAGTGACGACTAGACGTTAGCAATTGGGTAAAGGCAGAGCCACTTGTTTTAAACTTCAGCAGAGTCCACACCTCCAGGAAGGAATTGTTTTTTAATACAGCACTATCAGACCCTCTGTACAAAATGAATTAAAGTACAAGGGGCTGGTTTACCATCCCATCTTCCTCCCTTCTCTAGTAAGACCCACAGAGAAGCAGGAGGAGCTGTGACTGTTCACTTGTTTTAAACTGGAGTCCACACCTCCAGTGCAGCACTGCCAGACCCCCTGTACAAAATGAAATGAAGTAGGAGGGGCTGGTTTACCAGGCTAGGCCAGGGGTGCAGCCAAAATCAAAAGCTTTGGGTGCAATATCTGGTTACCCCCAACATCGCCCCCACCCCCAACATACTCCTGCACCCTGCACTCTGGTCCTGCACCCCAGGATCTGGTTACAAAAGTGAGCAGTGTGCAGTGTGCTCCCCACTACCCCCCTAATTTTTGTATATGAGTGTATGTGGGTGTGGGAGTGTGGGAGGAGGAGGAGGAGGTATTAAAGGGATGAGGCATGGGTGGCTGGGTTTCTGCAGTTGGGGGGCCCCTTAATCCATTAATGAATTCAATTACACAAACTGCCAGCCGGCCCTACGGGAAGCCAGTGGGGACACAAGGGACCACTGTCGCATTCATCTGAGTGTGAGAGTGAATAACAAGCAGAGAAGAATTGTTTTTTTTTTCTTTTTCTTCACGGTGTTTCTTCACTACCCAATTATTTCATGTTCTTTGGAAAATGAGGATGTTTGACTTGTTTTGCATTTCCTCTACAACCTCATCGAGATAATAATTGCACATGCCCACATACTGTACTTGTACTGATGAGAATAGAACAGCTCCATCTACGTCTGATTCATCTTCCACTGTGGAAAATAGATCCATTTTCTCATTCTGATTTGCAATATTCAGTGAACACACACATACAGATAGACAGAGACAGAGAGAGAAAGAAAGATAGAGGGATAGATAGAGAGAGAGAGAGACGTATGTACTAGGACAGGTTGTGCACACAAAGACATACTGTACCTCGGAAACCAGATAAAAAAAGTCGAACAAAAGCATAAAAGAATAGTAATTAACCACATACAGTATATTGGATAGTTTCACTCGCATTAATTAGTTATGCTGGCTACTACAAATAAATATTCGAGAAACTACCAGAAATACATCAATTTTTATACCTCAATATTTCCATTTCAAGCAGATAGCTGACTCGTGGAGCATGTAGCCATGCACACAGCCCAAACAGTCCAAACAGTCTCCCCAAAAGCTCAGCAGGGGCACTGGCCCCTCTGCCCAAGGTGACGAGCTGATTAATGGCGGAGCCTCGTCCTGGGAGCCCCAGTCTGATGGTGTCCTCTGGCCTTGGCAGATCCCATTGCTTCTCTGTCTCTCTCTGTCTCTAATATATATATATATATATATACACACATATATACACACATATATAATGTCTGTATAGTCGCTCTCTCTCATGCTCTCTCTCTTATGCTCTCTCTCATGCTCTCTCTCTTGCTCTCTCTCTCGGCTCTCCTTCCTTTCCCAATCTACCCAACAGACCTTCAACCACCCCCACAGGCCCTATCAACAGGGCAAGAGGGCAGGAGGGGTGGGGAGAGTGGAACAGCCAGAGATAGAGACAGACATGGAGACAGAGAGAGAGAGAGAGAGACACACAGAGAGACACAGAGACAGACACAGAGACCTATAGGAGTGACAGACACAGAGGGAGAGAGAGAAAAGAGAGGGAGAGAGAGGGAGGACATATAGAAATAGAGAGACACATGGAGGAAGGAAGAAAGAAAAATGGGGAGAAGAGGAGACATACAAATGGGAACAGAGAAAGTGTGCGACCACTGGGATGCTCCCTGACAGATTTGTCCTCTCCGCCTCAGTCTCTCCCTCCGTAAGAGGCCAGCATCTGACTCTGGAAACTATGCACCATGTGGGGAAGAATCTACAGGCTGATTTATGAAAAACTGCATTTTAATACATAGTAGAATAGAAGTACTCATAGCAGCATATGAAATTTCATATGAGAGGAACACACGTTACAAATATGCCATTGGTACCTATGTTTTGCATTATACTGTATGTTCTCAATATAAATACACACAACTGCACATGGCTAGACTTACCATAGCATTAGAGTATGGTTGTACTGTAGTCATGCATGTGCTGAAGACACACACTACTCCCTGGATGCTATCCACCCACCTGCACAGGAAATGCTGGTGGATCTGCTCTGCATTAGGCTGGTTTCCTTTGTGTGTAGCCTATACAAATGTGTGTGTGTGTGTGTGTGTGTTTGCGTGCGTGTGTGTGTGTGTGTGCGCGTGTGCGTAAATGTGTACATATGTGCCCAACTGAATTGTGGATGTTGAAGTGGGTTGCTGTCTCTACAGGCATCTATTAATGGGTGGAAACATTTTACATGTGAAACTAAAGTTCCCTTCATCATGCGTTGCGTTGGTGTGATGTGTTGAGGAGAGCTATAGGCTGAAAGTTTGATGTGTTATGTAATGAAGACCAGGGCTACACACACACACACAAATGCAATTCAATTCAATTCAATTTATTGAAGGATAACCCCTTGAGATGTGACATCTCTTTTTTAAGGGGGTCGTTTTCAAGTAAATGACGCCAGTAAAAAAATGACCATAAAATAAAAAAATTAAATAAAATTCTATCCATGTGAGAAGGTGATTCTCCCCCCTTCTCACCGCTACGCTGGCGAACTCTGTACATGAGTAGCGTTTGCTCGTGGCAGGCGCCATTGTTGCCTGCGCAAGTTGGAGAGCGAGCGAGAGAGAGAGACTCATGGCACACACACGCAAACACCTGCACAAATTGCACCGGGGTTTTTTTTTTTGGACATTGGGATGAGTTGGGGTTTGTCTGTATGTTTGTGTGAACGGTGGCAAAGCATTGGGAGTGGGGGACGGTTTTATTTACTGTGTGGGTGATTTCTGGGGAAATGTTTGGTGTTTGGCCGACGCCATTGACAACGCGCTTCAGCGTTCTCCCGACAGTCACAAACACACTCATTACACACTTCTCCCTCCTGCCATAAACTCAATTTACACCAACCCGGACATGTAGTGAGGTACCAACTACTGTGTCTAACATTTACACCCTTTTCCTCCGTTAAATCCCTGCCTAGCCTCAAACACAAACACAAGTTCAAGATACAAATCTCCATACTCACCGGTCTGCTGTAGTTTCACTGCCCTTCGCGGAAGCGCGCCCGCTGTGGGAGCAGTGATTTTACACCTTGCTTCGGAGCTGTGGTAGCGGGCATTGTGCATGGTGGGGGGTAATGTGTGTGGTATTTTTTAATATGAGTGTTTTTTTTTCCCATCGATTTTTCATCAACGATTCCCGGGACACTGAAACTCGGGGAGACATGAAGAATGTTTGTAGGCATGTAGCCCAAGAAGTTTGTGAGCGAATAACGCCTTTTGTAATTGTAGAAAATGTCATTTTGCCTATTATCTAGAGAATGCTTATGTACGTTTACAACAATTTTTTTTATCGCGAAATCTATTGACCATCACGCATTGGAAACACTGGTCGACGCCCACTTCCAATGAGAACAATTTCCGTGAAATTTGAATATTGCGAAAACGAATCTGAACGAACTCGTCATAGGCCGTTCATGTGAATCTCACCAAATTTGGTATATGTCATCTACAGACAATGCTGACAAAAAGTTATCAAATGATTTATCTTGAGATAAACCGTTCCGAAGTTACACGTCAATGAACATTTAACACGTAGCTTAAAATTCTTCAAATGGCCATATCTTGGCTTTTAATTGCTCAAATTTGGTCAAAGTTGACATGCCATCTCTAAACAGCTTTCTTTTCATGTGTACTAAATTTTGTGACATTTCGTCATAGAGGGCGATGTTTATTGGCGAAGCTAGGTGTCAAAAAACAGTTTTTGTTAAATAACTCGCCAACAATTTTGCCCAAGACAACGATTTTCTGTTAGTGCGCTGGTGTTACAGAGGCGTATCGACCCAGCCTATAAACACTCACTTGAAGCATAGCGCCACCTAGTGATAAGGGTAAATGAGTGAGATTTTGAACTGCCAATATCTTGGACCGAGAAAGTGGGAACTGCACAAAATACGTCATGCACGATCAGCACAAAGACCTTCTATAGGGGGTCCATAGGGGGCGCTGTAATTGTACAAAATCTCATTTTGCCTATTCCTTGCCTTGACAAATCACTCCTATACACTACACAAACACACACAATGTCATTCATTCAAAACCCACATCCATGCCCACTTCCAGGAAATCTTTTCCACAGAAATTCTCACCTTACAACACTGCTCTACCACACATTCATCATACCAACAGTTCCCACATTTCAATATACTGCGGCGGTCATACCATGTACCGCTATGCGGTACATCTAGTTTCATTTTGGTGGTGGTTGTATGCTATTATGTTGGTGGTGGATTATTATGATTATGTTTGCAATATTTTTGATGGGCTGTTGGGGTTGTAAATACTTTGTTTAGAGTTTACCTATTTTGGGAAATGGTAGGGTCCAATTGGAGGGTAGCCTGGGTAAACCCGCCCTACTTCATTTCATTTCGTGCAGAGGGTCTGGACCGGAGTCTCTTGAGGAGCATTTGGCAAGTCGCAGAACGTACGGTCCAATCAGCGAACAGAGGGTGTGTTCATTAGCTGTGACGTTGACCTTGTGTGCTACATTTAAATTGTAGTGCGTAGGTAGGCTAATTGAATACGTGACGACCAGGCGCTAGCGATTGGGTAAAGGCAGAGGCACTTTTTTTAAACTTCAGCAGAGTCCACACCTCCAGCAAATCGTTTTTGACGGTCTCTGTTCCAGACCCTCTGCACGAAATGAAATGAAGTACGAGGGGCGGGTTTACCCAGGCTAATTGGAGGGAATGGTAGCCCTATAAAGAGGGCCCTCATTCTGCTTTCTGGGAGCGTGAGGGTAGGTGCTATGTCTGCTGTGAGACTGTTGCTACTGCTTTGCTGCTATTGCTATTCGCTATTGCCATTGCCATTCGCTATTGCCATTGCTGTTTGCTATTGCCTAACCGGTGCTAATAGCTTTCTTCATTTGCTGGACTTTTGTATATATTGTCACTGGTATTTTATGGCCTTTACCATCATTGCCCATCTGCAGCATTTTTTATTAATATAGTTTTATAGTTTATATAGTTTTATAGTTTAATAGTTTTTGGGACATTTTGCTGCCTGCCTGCCTTCCTTCATCCCTCAACTGTCCAGTTTCGCCTCACCTGTACCCGGGGTGACCGCTCGCCCTCTCACAATCCAGAACACAAAAACACACAACCACACACACACACACTCTACATTGCTCCCGGATCTTACCCCCCCCCCACCACCACCTCCCATTCCACCAGACCGTAAATACAGACATAAACAAAGCAAATAAACCCATATTGGTACACTTATAAGCATGCATACACATAAATAAATACATTCAAGTTAAGTTACAATAAAAAACAAAATGAATAGAGTAAATCTTAAATAGAAATATCACAGAGAGGTCAAAAACAGAGACATGTTGTTTTAAGATATACCCTTAAGATTGATTTGGGTACTAGCATTCAGACACCCTAGAGTCATTCTTGAAAGCTGTATTCCAAGACTTTTGCCCTGCATTTCGTTACGGCCCACTAGGCCTTCTGCTCATTCTGTGTTCGACTGACCAACTACCTGCAGGTTTCTAGGGTGCTGGACTTCCCTAATTGCTGACCTACTGAGCTGTTCTAGGTGTCTCACCAGCTTTAAAAGACTGCTGCCGCTCCCATTCGGGTGCCATTCTTTACTTTGATTTTGACACAGCAACACAGCGCTCAGAACATTCACGTCCAATAACATGCATGCATTACTGATGACTGAGTTTGACCAACTTCATGGTGTTTGTTTTGTGTTTGTAATTTACACTGACAGTCAATGAAAACGCAACAGAAAACTTTCTTGTACGTTTTTTACCGTGACCTTGCATTTTAATGATCTTTTCTGACCTTTATTTCACCTTGTGTGACTGAATAATGTCATATTTCACACGAAAACTGTTATTTTCTTAATGTGCCAAAGGAAATTAAATTCTTTTTTGATAGGTGTTCTGATGCATTTTCATTGACTGTCAGCGTAGTTAATAAATATATTTTGTTAAAAATCCAACCTCTCGTCTCCCTCTTTTTGTTGCGTCCTTGGCACAGGGTCGTAACAATGTGGACAAATCAACTATGGGGCGCTCATACTGCACTGACACAGCAGAAGCCGCAAAAAGGTGACACTGTTCCCCTAAGGTCTGCCATTCACACACCATATTTTACCTCAGCAGGAAGTCATAGACACTCATAAAATGGCCGCTGTCCCCTTGTTGGCAGCTAAGAGTAATGACGCTCGACACCACAGCCCATTGCCTCGGCTATAACATTAGCATCACAGCCACTCATCGCATGCCCCCCCCGTTCTTTTCCATTACGGCAGCCAGGTAGCGACAAACATGTCCGCTGTTGCCCAGGACAACGTAATAGCACCACGCATGGCACAATTTTAACCTCTGACCAATTCAACCAGAGTGGACAATTTGTGAAAAAATTACTTAATATTTTTTTTTTGTGTCTGCTTGTGTTTTTGGTGTGTTTGTGTGTGTGTGTGTGTGTGTGGCATTTGACATTTGTCATTTTACCTCCAAGCCCCAAATTGAAAAAGAAAAAAAAATGGAGGGAAAGAAAAAACAACAACAGGAAAAAGGCAGTGAGTGATTTTCCACCCTCCTCCCTTCACCCAGACAACTCCCCCCTCACCCCCAAACACACACACACACACACATACACACACACACCACCCACACACACACCCTATACGGCGGCTCCGTGGGGACTGAGTATGGTGTAATGAATAGCCGTGGTTGGGGACAGGTATTAATCATGTGTAATCACCACTAAGAGGTCTGTGACGGCTAAAAATGGCACCCTTATGGCTCGCGCTCACTGCCGTCATTAGGCATTGCAGCCGCGCTCTCAGTGTGTGAGTGTGAGTGTGTGTGGGTGTGTGTACTTTATTGTGAGTGCATGTGTGTACACGCATGTGCATGTTTGTGAGCAAGCATTCATTTCATAGCTAATTGTTTTCATCTCTCTACTGACACATGTCCTGTGTTTGTCTTTTTGTGTGTGAGTATACATGTACGTGTGTGTGTGTGTGTGTGTGTGTATGTGTGAGTGATGTGTGTGTCTGTGTTTGTGTGGGTGTAAGTACCCATGTCATCCAATTGCATCCCCAGTGCAGAGCTTAATGTAATTATGGCCAATGCATGTGTGTACTGTATGAATATGGGTTTGTCAGTGTTTCCATCTCCATGTATTCATTGCGCTAACATTTTTTAACCACCCTTGTTTACAATACTAGTAGCGAATACTGTCCTTTGACTATAAACTACTCCAGACATCAGACTCAGACTGTTTTCAGAGCATTTGTACTACCAGAATAGCTACGCGAAATATGCCAAATTTCAAACATTGATTTGCTGTCCATGCACGTGTCTGTGTGTGTGTGTGTGCGTGTGTGTGTGTGTGTGTGTGTTTCATGGACGCTCTGTGCTTTGGGGAACATGTCACGGTGACAGATCACCCCGAAATCAGCCCTTAATCCAGATTAGCACCCGTGCAGTCTGCTACAGCTGAGCTCTTATTAATTATACCAGGGCACCTGTGTGTGTGTGTGTCTTTATGTGTGTGTTAGTGTGTGTGTGTTAGTGTGTGTGTGTGTGTCTTTGTGTGTGTGTTTCGGAGGGCCTTATAAATGGCAGCATTTAGGCACAGTGTGAGCAGATGTCATGATAGAGAGAGATAGACAGACAGTGAGAGAAAAAAGAGAGAGAGAGTATGGTACAAGACAAAGATTGAGAGAGGTGGAGAGGGAGAGGTGGAGCGAGGGAGAGTGAATGGTTTACATAGTGTGGTACAGATGACGTAAGGGTGAGAGAGAAAGGGGGAGAGATGAAAAGAGAGAAAATGAGACAAAGAGAGAGAAGAAGGAAATGGGAGATGTATATAGAGAGATACAGAAAAAGATGCTGCCATGGTTAGAGTGAGAGAGAGAGAGACAGAGAGACACAGAGAAAGAAATACAGAGATAAAGAGAGAGAGAGAGACAGGGCAAGACAGTGGGATTGAATGGTGTAGATGCTGTGAAAGAAAGATGGAGAGAATAAGAGAATAAGAGAACAAGAGAGAGAGAAACTGAGAATGGATTCAAATGTGGATTCAGTGTCATTTCCTGTCATGTACCCACACTGTCACGACCGCCTGATGGCAAAGGCAAAAAGGCTTTTCCTCTTTGAAAGCGGTCAGGTTGTTGAGCTGCATCAGCAAGGCCTCTATATATATATATATATATATATATATTATGGCATGCCGTTTAGGAAATTAAAGAATATATTGAATGGATGTCTGAATATATGGAATGAATGTTCGAATATATTGAATGAAACCTGAATATATTGAATGAAACTTGAATATATGGAATGAATGTTTGAATATATTGAATGAACGCTTGAATATATGGAATGAAACTTGAATATATGGAATGAATGTTTGAATATATGGAATGAAACCTGAATATATTGAATGAAACTTGAATATATGGAATGAAGCTTGAATATATGGAATGAATGTTTGAATATATGGAATGAAACCTGAATATATTGAATGAAACTTGAATATATGGAATGAATGTTTGAATATATGGAATGAAACCTGAATATATAGAATGAAACTTGAATATATGGAATGAATGTTTGAATATATGGAATGAAACCTGAATATATTGAATGAATGTTTGAATATATTGAATGAATGTTTGAATATATTGAATGAATGTTTGAATATATTGAATGAAACTTGAATATATGGAATGAATGCTTGAATATATTGAATGAAACTTGAAAACTGACTTCATGCCGGCACTAGAGCCATCTTTTGTTTTGATGTCAGTTGGTAGGCTACGGTGCAGCTAGAGGAGGTTTGCCATTATGAGTGACACTGCCGAAAACTTAGTTGCAGCAATATTAGGCAATGAAGAAGCAATTAACACCCTGGCAAATGGCTGCCATTTTACTAGCCAAAATACCAACATTAATTATTACCCCTCTATGGACCAAGACATACATTCTTTATTCAACAGAGGCAGACATCAGGCTAACTTTCCAAGAGACATACCTGCGCTCTCACAGGAGGCACCTGTCCCCATCTACAACCTGCACACGAAAGGTCCCAAGACAGAAGAGGTAAGGAAATAATTTCATGCCTTTTAATTGCGGTTGAGAAAAGTTTTGTTTTCGCTAATTAGTCACATTGAACAACAGAAATATCAGAGATGTTCAATATGCCATTTGGCAGTAATTTGCTAATTAGCGGCTAATTTTACAGTAATACTTTTCTATTATCTTACTCAAAGAGGGAGAAGGTTAAGGAGAGACAACCCATTCCAGTCGTCTCATGAGAGATGTCAGTGCATCTAGCACAGAAATACACTCAACTATCACTATATGCACTGACATCTCTCATGAGACAACTGGAACTGTTTGTCCTTCTCCCTCTTTAGGATAATAGAAAAGTTGCTTGTTATCACTGTAAAATTAGCCGCTAATTAGCGATTAGCATTATTGCTAAACAGAATGAGTAACATCTCACATTTCTGTAGTTCGCTGTGTCTAATTAGCGAAAACAAAATGAAACATCAACCGCAGTTAAAATGCATGAAATTATTTCCTTACCTCTTGTATCTTGGGCACTTAAGTGTGTATGGACGAAGATTTTAGATAGGGGCAGCAGGTGCCTCCTGTGAGGGCGCAGGCATGTTTCTCGGAAAGTTAGCCTGATACACCTGGCTTGTGAGGTTCATATGTCTGCCTCGACTGAACAAAGAATGAATTTCTTGGTCCGTAGAGCAGTATAAGTTAATATAAGTATTTTGGCCCCGTAAAATTACAAGCATTTGCCAAGGTTTCGATTGCTTCCTCATTACTTAATATTGCTGCAACCATTTTGCAGAGTTTCTCATATTGGCAAACCTCTAGCAGCAACATAGGTACAAAACAGTGCCGTGAGGAAGTCAGTTCTGACGTTTCATTCAATATATTCAAGCATTCATTCCATATATTCAAGTTTCATTCAATATATTCAAACATTCATTCAATATATTCAGGCTTCATTCCATATATTCAAACATTCATTCCATATATTCAAGTTTCATTCAATCTATTCAAGTGTTCATTCAATATATTTAAACATTCATTCAATTTATTCAGGTTTCATTCCATATATTCAAACATTCATTCCATATATTCAAGTTTCATTCCATATATTCAAGCGTTCATTCAATATATTCAGGTTTCATTCCATATATTCAAGTTTCATTCAATATATTCAAGCGTTCATTCAATATATTCAGACATCCATTCAATATATTCTTTAATTTCCTAAACGGCATGCCATAATATATATATATATATATATATATATATATATAGATAGATAGATAGATATAGATATATATATATATAGAGAGAGAGAGACACATGGGGATGAAAAAAACGGAAAAAGGGTAGATGTGTAAGAGAGAAGAATAACAGGGCAGAGAGAGAGAGAGAGAGACAGGGAGGGGGGAAGAGAGAGAGGGATAGAGAGAGGGAGGAGAGATGAAAGTATGGAAGAAATGGCTCACTGCCCATCAGGTAGCATTATGGAACAAGTCGATAATGGCCGTCACCTTGGTGACACCCTGCATTGATTTCTTCCATGGAGAAATCTCACGTGCCCGCCCGCTACAGCCAGTCACCGAGGACGTGGGGACAGAGGTGGAAATTAACGCTGAATGGGAACATGGGAGTTTTTCCATGGCCTCTGCACCCTCAAATTTGACTGGCACCTAGTCCTTTTGTACTGAAGATGATCTGTTGTAAAGGTAATACACAGACTGGAAAAACAGCACCCTGTTCATTTTTGATGGACTTGTGTAAGTGTAGAAAGTTCAGCAAGCTGCAATTAATATGTAGATCCATGCTATTGAAGTAGGTCAGACAAGACGAAGTGTTTGCTGAGTAAGCATTTTGTGTCTATGTGTGGTGTGGGTAAATGAAAAAGGGCGCGTGTTTCCAACTACACTTCAGTTATAGTAGGCTATTGTTTTCAGCTATTTGTGATGTTAGATTCTAGCGAATTCTAGTTATTATACTCAGCTAAAGTTGAGCTAAGAATGTATGACATGCCAAACATGATCATCGGTCAATGCTGTGTGGTGTAAAAGTAGGCGTGAATAGGTGTTTTCAATGCAATGGGTTCAATGGAATTTGAGTAAAAAAAATGTTTTCAAACCATAGCATCCAGATAATAGCCATAATGTCATTTTGTAAAAATAGAGGGCCCCCTATTGGCCAAATTCAATGATACTTACCATGTTTTCAGAGGTTACCCCGCTGATTGTAAGAGTTATTTAGCAAAAACTGTTTTCGTACTTCACCTCCACAGCCTGCACCTCTGGTGCTCGGGCCCTAATAATTAAAGACTGACTCCTGTTATTTATGTCCTAACCGGCATACCGTGGCGAACGTGATGTACCCACCATTGTAATATTCAGTGCTACCTAAACCACACCCACACAACCACAAGCCTCAACGTGTTATGCAGTGGGTCAATTACGTCACACACAAGCATTGCGTGTCAAGAGTTCTGTTTCATGGGAGGCTAATGGTACACGATATGTTTGTATGTCTGTGTAGCACTGGTTGCTAGGAGGTGCTAGTACACTTTCTAGCCAGTAGCCACTTTCACACACGATAGCACACATGGATACGCACACACACACACACACAAACACACAAGCACACGCACACACACACATTCACACACATTCACACACACACACACACACAAACACATTTTTTCCACAGGACACTCCCTGTCTCATAACTGTCATGCACTCCACCTATGTTACTGAGCGATAAGCTTTTTGATGCTACTCGAAACACACACACACACACACACACATACACACAAGCACTCAACCAATCAAAAGTGGCAGGATGCCTTGACAACAAATGAAGTCCCTCATTCACCCAGTTGGAGACTGCTGGACTTAAGGCCCCGGCCGTAAGCTTTGCCGCCCCTCACCATCAGCTGTCCTCGAAGGTGCAGATGAGAGGTGGGCACTGTGTAGTCACAGCAGGGCAGGATGGAAGGTGCTGTCAGAGGCAGAATGTGTGTGTGTAGTTTCTGCTCAGTGTGCTTGTGTGTGTGACAGAGGGAGAGAGAGACAGAGAGAGAGAGTGGCTACTGTATGTGTGTGTGTGTGTGTGTAGTTTCTGTTCTGTGTGTTTGAGTGTGTGACAGAGGGAGAGAGAGACAGAGAGAGAGAGTGGCTACTGTATGTGTGTGCGTGTGTGTGTGTGTGTAGTTTCTGTTTGTGTGTTTGTGTGTGTGAGAGAGGGAGAGAGAGAGAGAGACAGAGACAGAGAGACAGAGAGAGAGGGTGGCTACTGTATGTGTGTTTGTGTGTGTGTGTGTGTGTGTGTGTGTGTGTTTGTGTGTGTGTACTATTTGTGTGTGGTGTGTGAGGTTGGTAGGCAAGGGTTGAGGAGCTGTCCATCGTCACACAAGCATTTCCCTCCTCCTCCATCACCTGTGACAACACGTGTCCTTGCCAGAGAAAAAGAGACATCTGTCATCTAGGGCGCCTGATGTATGTCCCCCGTCCCCCTTCTCCTCTTCTTCCCTTCCCGTCCCCCTCCATCCCTTCCTTCCATTCTGCCTTTCACAGCTTCAGTGGCACACTGACCTTTTCCCCTATACAGTGGTCCCTCGCTATATCGCGGTTTGCCTTTCGCCGCCTCGCTGTTTCGCTGATTTTTTAGTGCATGCAATCTCCTGTACAGTACAGAATGTGCTCAGCTTGTGAAATTTACATAAATCTTCCACCGCTAGCTGTGTGACTCTGAAGTGCTGTGTGTTTGCAAGTGTGAACTTTGCCTGTCTGAGAAAAGTGTATAAGTGTAGTGAGGGGTTTTACAGCCTTAAAACATCTATAATAAGTGTAGAAAATAAAGCTGACTACTTCGCGGATTTTGCCTATCACGGGTTATTTTTAGAACGTAACTCCCGCGAATAACGAGGGACCACTGTATTCAGTACTGTGCAAAAGTCTTAGGCAGGTGTGAAAAAATGCTGTCAACTAGGAATGCCTTCAAAAATGGAAGTGTTAATCATTTATGTTCATCAGTTAACAAAATGCTTTGACTGAACAAAAGAGAAACCTAAATCAAATCAATATTTGGTGTGACCACCCTTTTGCACAGTAATGTATGCCAATGGCTGGAAGTGTGATGACTGCTGTAACCGTGGAGAGAGCGATGGGGTGGGGTGGGGGTGGGGGTGGGGAGGCATGAAACCAAAGTTGTGTGACCAAATGTGACAGAGAGAGAAAAGAGGAGGTAGAAGGACCGAAACAGACCCAAGAGAGTTGAAGCAAGACGGTATGAGGAAAAGAGATAGACAGCTAGAGAAGGAAGTAAAGATAGAGTGAAGGAGAGGGCAGCCGGCCAGAGAAAATGTTCTTGGAACATCTTTTGTGTGTCGTGGAGGGAGGCAACACCTGTCTGCTGATGAAGGCAAATGCTTAATATCCTCCCCCTAATCTCTGTACTGCGCAGACTGGACAAGTTCCACCCAGTCTGAAAATCACTGTGTTTAAAGGTGTACTTGCATTGTGTTTTATTTTGTGGTGATGTCTAATATTAATGAATGCTTTAGTGCTCCTGTTTCAGGCTGTTCTAGTTTGGTGGAGGAGATGGAGCAGGGAGAATGACAGGTTCTCAGCTATGCTAGTCACAGGCTACAATCATTCGAAGCCCATTCGGTAATAGCGAACCAAATATTGTGTGAACAAACACACATACTTACCTATACTTTGCTAAGT
>CM050219.1:12917500-12965000 GCA_027475355.1 Coilia nasus | reverse complement strand
ACACACACACAGAAACTACAAAAAAAAACCACACTCTTTGTTACACACACACACCACACACATACAACTAACACTTCATACAAGCTCAGCTTCGTCTCACCCACATAAACACCAACACACAGACACACACACACACACACACACATACACAAACAGAAGCACAGTCACTGATCTCCCTCTCCCTCTCCCCTAAAATAAACACAACTACACACTCACAGAATACACAAGGATTCAGTTTCCGCCTCCAACTCCCCACCCCCCACCCCCTACCACCCCCTTGCCCCTGATGACTCATTTTCATTTCAGATTCAGAACAACAGAATCCGCGACTGTACTGTACTGCCATGCTGCTGTAAACAAAGGACATATGAATAAACATAACGTCACCTCATTACATAATATCATATTATCCCCACATACATTATTAATATCCTCTGACTTCTTCGCTGTCAGCTGTTTGGAGGGGTTAGCTCCAGCTGTTGACATGTGCATATTTAATGTAATTTGAGTAAGAAATATCACTGGGGGCACATTAAAGTACACAGCATTCTACACAAAACTTGGTCAGAAAGTTAGAATATAGAGAAATGTAATGTAACGTATGTGGAACAATTGTAAAAATAATATATCAAGCAATGCAACTTTGTCCAAAGGGATTTTTTATAATTTGTTCTTATTGTACCAGATGAAATCCTCTTGCAATCTCCAACACTTTATCTAACTTTGTCCAAAAGGATGTTTTTTGTATTTGTCCTTATTGTACCAGATGAAATCCTCTTGCAATATCGGACACTTTATCTAATTTTGTCCAAAAGGATGTTTTTTTGTATTTGTCCTTATTGTACCAGATGAAATCCACTTGCAATCTCGCACACTTATTTTTGCAAAGGAGCCCTGAAACCACGTGCAGCAGTCCAGTAAACATCCACAGGAGAATTCTGGGTACTGGGCATGTGCTCTGTGCGGGCACACGTGTGGCCTGGCCTGGCCTGGCCTGGCGATGACCTGCCCTTGGGGTGAGATCACCCTGCCCTTCTGTCCTCTCCTGGGGGCTTACCTGGGCACAATAAGTTGGCATGGTGTATGTGTGTGTGTGTGTTAGTATGTGTGTGGCTCGTCAGAGGCCTGTGTGATTTATACTCAGTGACTGGATCTCCTGACTCTGCTGCCTAGCATCACTACCACACACACACACACACACACACACACCCACAGACACACACACACACACACACACACACACACACACACACACACGTACACAGGTATAGTGAGCGAAAGCCAGTCACTGGTTATAAATCACAGCCCCTGTGATGAGCCAGAGCTCCAGCTGCCCCGCTCTACCACCACTGCTGCCCCCCTCTGCCACCACAGCTCCAGGCTACCCTGTGCAACCCAGCTGCCCCGCTCTACCACCACTGCTGCCCCCCTCTGCCACCACAGCTCCAGGCTACCCTGTGCCACACAGCTGCCCCGCTCTACCACCACTGCTGCCCCCCTCTGCCACCACAGCTCCAGGCTACCCTGTGCAACCCAGCTGCCCCCCTCTGCCACCAATGCTGCTGCCCCTCCTCTGCACAGGCCATACGCGGGGGAACAATTAGTCCACAGGCTACAGCTTAGGGCTAACCCGGAGGGCCGAGATACACACACACGAACACATACAGACACACACAAACACACACATACAGACACACACAAACACACACATACAGACATGGACACAAACACATAAAGACACATGCACAGACAATACAGACATGGACACGAACACATACAGACACACACATGCATACATGCACGCACACACACACACACACACACACACACACACACACACACACACACACACACACACACACACACACACACACACACACACACGCACACACGCACAGACACACACACACAGACAATACAGACTTAGACACAAGTCACATAAACACAGAGAGAATCTTAAATTGTCTGCATTTGTTTCTCTTCTTAAGGCCTCAAAAAACTAGCCAGGCTAGCGCCGACTAGTGCCTCCACGTAATTTCATTTACCTCCAGCAACTGCGTCAGGGAGCAGGAACACAAGTTTCAGTTCGCTCCCTCTCTGAATGTGGATGGGGCATGCGAACAGACTGGAGGGCTGAAAACGATGACGTGCAAAAGTGCAGATTTAAAGCCAGAACAAGAAGAATGCTTGAGGATTTTTGTTGAGGGAGAAAGATGTTATTGGTCTACTTCATACAGGTTTTGGTAAAAGCTCAATGTGACGAGCAGTGGCGATGCAGAGGTTTCAGACGCTTTGCACAGAGTGAAATGATATGAAAGCGGCTGACGCATCAGGCTATGAAAGCACCTCATGGCTTTGATGGTATTCCAGGGTTAAGTGAGACAAACAGTAGCCCACCTAAACTTTACTGACTATACATCAGGTGTAATTGAGGTGATATGCGACCTAATCCTTTAAGCCCCACGTATGGATATCTTCTCAACCATTTTACGTTTGGCTGGCAGGAAACAGATGGGCTCTGAGGGCTGAACCACACACAACCATTCCTGCACCCTCTCTCTCTCTCTCACTCTCACCCCCACACACAAACACTCGCCAGGTATATACTGAGTAAGTGCTTCAATTTCAATAGCAAATGACACCAAACGGGGTGTCTTTCAGCGGCGCAGACTTAAACGCGACGCCACAAGACGGATCAGGGTTTTTCCTCCTCTGAGATGCTTTGAAAGGCTTAACCTGATACACTTGATCTAGGGGGCCTTGATCTGGCATGCTGGAGAGGAGAGAAGGAGGAGGAGGAGGAGAGGAGGAGGAGAGGAAGAGAAGAGAGGAAAAGGGAAAGTCTGATGGCAGCTGAGTGGCAGAGGAGGAGAGGGAGATAACAGAGAAGGTTGATGGGGTGTCGCGTTACCTTCTGCCAAACGCCAGAAATGCGACCCTCTTTCTCTTCTTTCTTTCCTTCTCTCTCCCTCCCTCCCCTTCTCCTTTCCTTGCTCACTCTTCCTCCTTCCTTCAGTCTCTTTCTCTCTCTCTCCCCCGCCTCTCCTTCTATCTGTCTCCTCCATTTTTTACTTTTTCTGTTTACACCTTCCTCCCTCTTTCCCTTCCTCCCTCGCTCCCCCCTCCTCCCTTCCTCCTTCCTTCCCTCTCTTTCTGTCTCTGCTTCCCTTCTTCACTCTTCTGCTCTTTTCCCCTCCCTCCCTCCCTTCCTCTCTCATCTTCTCTCCCTCCCTCTTTCTTTCTCTTTCACCTTCACTGCTCTCATCTCAACAAACAGCTTTATCTGCGGGGGGTTTGACACGAGAGAAACAGACTAAAACTAAAAGCAGCCAGAGGCAGAGGGAGGAGAGGAAAAATGAAAAGTGTGTGTGTGTTGGTGTGTGTGGTGTGTGTGTGAGAGAGAGAGAGGGAGAGAGAGAGAGAGAGAGAGAGAGAAAGGGAGATAAATGAATGATTGTGCCATTCTAGAGCAAAAAACGGTCTTTCAAATTCAATTCATCCATTCCTCCACCGTGAGGAAATGTCTTTTGAGCAGCTATTAGGCCCATAGTAATGGCCCATAGTAATGGCTCCTCCACACAGCACTGCCACATGCTCAAACCCAATTAGGGAGAGAAAGAGAGATCAAATCAAAGAGCTTAGATATCGTACTCCAGGAATCCTTCTGCATGCTACATTAGCACTACAGTAGTTACTAGCCAGAAAAAAACATCTTTAGAGCATTTACACCTCAGAGAAACACTCCAGTTAGACAAACAGACAGACAGACAGACAGACGGGGCTACTAGACAGAATGATAGACTATACTAGACAAGACATACATAAAGATAGATGGATAGATCCATCTATTCTCAGTCTTCATGAGTAAAGGTCAAAGCTGAAATTGTAAAAAGAGGAGCTAGTGAAGAGATGTTAAGCTTGATGCTCCTAACCAACACTTGTATAGGTAGATGAATAGACAGACAGACAGACAGACAGAAAGCAGACAGACAGACAAACAGACAGACAGACAGACAGACAGATAGATAGACACATAGATAGACACATAGATAGGCACATAGATAGATACATAGATAGATACATAGATAGATTCTTAGTCCTCATGAAACAAGGTCAAAACTGAAACTGAAAACTGAGAAAACTAGAGAAAAGTACAAAGGAAAAGTGACTACCGCAAGGGACAGCCTGTATGTATTTTTAATACACAATCTTTACACTTACAAAGTTCTCAGTGCCACGTTTTAAATGTCAGGGCCCTTGGTATGCTAACAAGGAAGTGTGGAGCTGCTTTCAGCTGTTTTGATGGCTTAAAAATAGCAATGTCTTCAAGCTATCGCCGTGCCCTTATCACTAGCATCGTGAGCATTTTCGATAAAAACGCAAAAAATAGCAACGTTTGGAAAGCAACAGGCTAGCATAGTTTTGCTCGTCAGCAAACATACCAACTCAATATCATGTTTTAACATACCCAAAGTTCATTTTACACCACGTTTCTCCTTATAGATAAAGTCAGACAGACAAAGCCACTCGTGGCCTTACATGTGAGGGTGACGGAATGCAGACCTTGACCTGGCAAAGGCACATTATAATAATTGACTGAGATTGAATATATGCTCTACCTGATGGATGGAGGATGGAGGGGGGGACGCAGCTGTGACTCATGGGGCTGGTAGTGGTGGTGGTGGTGGGGGCAATCTGGTGACACAAAGGCTGACAATGACATCACCATGGAGGCACGTGGAGCCAAGGGGAGATGTGGGGGTGAGGTAGGGCGGGAGGCTGCCATCTGTTACTCCTGAGCAGGGCACACACACACATGCACACACACACACCACACACACACACCACACACCTGAGGGAGGTCGGAAGATCTGTGTGGGCTTGGAGATGAGTGCTTGCTCATTCTCAGTCTCTCTCCTCCTCCTTCGCTCTCTCTCTCTCTTTCTCTTTCTCTCACTCTCTTTCTCTCTCTCTGCTGCAGCTGAACCTTCGGGGTGCTCATCTGGAGGCTTTTGCAGGGGTGCGTATCTGATTTGTGACAGGCCAGGCTAGAAACGACAGTACAGAGATGAAGAGAGAGAAGGAGAGATAGAAAAAGAGAAATTGAGTGGTGAAAAACAGAGAGAGAGACAGACAGAAAAACAGAGACAGAGAGAGAGAGAGAAAGAAAGAGAGAGACAGAGAAAAGAGAGAGAAATAGAGAGAGAGAAAGAGAGAGAAAGAGAGAGAAAATAGAGAGAGAGAAAGAGAGAGAGAGAGAGAAAAGAGAGAGAAAGAGAGAGAGAGAGATAGAGACAGAGAGAGAAAATAGAGAGAGAGACAGAGAGAGAGAGAGAGAGAGAGAGAGAGAGAGAGAGAGAGAGAGAGAGAGAGAGAGACGGAGGCAGAGAGTGCTCCACTGGGCCATACACTCCATAATAGGGGCTGTTTATGGGTAAACGGCTGATTGCAAAACAGTGTGTGGGAAGCGGCTGAGGAGCATGTCCTAGCAGCTACAGCTATGGAGGCCTGGGGAGCCTGTCAGCCTCTGGCACAGACGCCATGATGGGACGAGGGGGGCGCAAGGAACTGTGGGAACTGTGGGAAATTAGTCCTTCACATGATTACATGAGTTTATTTTTAATTAGAAACTGTCGCCTACTGCATGAAAGTGGGATGTTGTCTCATTACAGAAATCAAAATAATGGAAAGAAACACACACACATGCACACACACGCGTGCACGCACACACGTACAAACACGAGTGTTTCTTGCTGGAAGCCATCCATGATTTCAGTCAAGAACGTTTCTGGGCGTGCATACACAAACACACACACACACACACACACACACACAAGTTTGATAAATGAGGCAGTACTTTTAGAGGTGGCACCATATCTATTCTGCTGACTGATGTCAAGAGATCAAGAATGTAACACACAAACACACAAACACACACACCTCCTGCATAGACACTCACATACCCTGATAAATCTGTCACACCCATGGACACACCCAGCAGAGCTGGAGGTGAGGAGAGCAGAAACAATCTGGAGACAGACAACTTTTCTTTCTTTTTTTTTGGTAAAAAATGGGCTGCCTTTTATTTACACACACGGAATGTTTTTTTATAAATGGTGAGAATCCTCAGACACTCCTTCACAATCACAGCTTCTTACCTCATTGCTACACTGAACAGACATGACCACTGGCTTTACTCTTAGGCAGCTAAAACACATTTACTAGAAAATGTTCAAACTATAACTCTAAAATGTGGCACAAACTCATAAATACAAAGTACACAAAGATTATTTTTGTTTTGGTGGAATGGGTGGGATTAACCTTAGTAACCAAGAGCTAGGCAATTTGAAACAACACAAGTTATTTTACATTTAGTAATATTTACAGCAGACATTCACATAGATTAATATTCAATTTTTTTTTTTGACACAGTCATTACAAAAATATTTACAAGGTTAAAAAAGGAGGGAAACAAAGATAAAATACGTCAGCTCATGTTTTGAGTAATCCTGAGTGAGGAAATATATAGAGCTGGTGA
The DNA here is from genome assembly GCA_027475355.1 of Coilia nasus. Lineage (NCBI taxonomy): Eukaryota > Metazoa > Chordata > Actinopteri > Clupeiformes > Engraulidae > Coilia > Coilia nasus. The sequence goes on along the minus strand of CM050219.1, from coordinate 12,958,462 downwards.
GTGTGGATGCCATTAAGTGCCTGTACTTCTTCTTCGTAGGGACCAGCACCTTCTCCTTGTTTCGGTTGGGAAAATCAGTCTTTTGACAAGGTTTACAAATACAAGTAAAAATTCAGTGCTGCATCTGAGCGGGTTTGAATGACTGTTGTGGACAACTGTGTGACTGGGGTCACCTCCCCTGACCCGTATAACCATGACACCACTCCGGTCTTCTACAGCAAGGAATGTTAATAAATGTTGCTACTGTCGTTCAGTAAACTGCGTCTTTAAATGTCAAGATGACATTGTTTTGCATGCCTGTTTTGAAAATTTGACAATGGCCATGGCTTAGAGAAGTCCTAAAGAAAATTTACCCATTTACGGGTTATTGTCCTGGATAACATAAAATTATTAAGCCATTAGTTCACACCATCATAATGTCTGTGGACGGAGTTCAGTGCTTTATTACTTTTGGTTCCTGGACTTTGGCAGGAAGTCCAAAAGGAGGACAGGACGAGTCAGGTGACACTGCAGTGGAGTTCTGTGGACATGGTTGCTTCTGCTGCAGTGAAGTAGGTTTAATGACATGAATCCTTCTGTGCAACTCCAAGGTTCGAATTTCACTGGGAGCTTGAGGCTAAGCTAAGATAAGCTACACTAATCAACGAACCAATCTCAAAATCTGAATACACAGCTGGCCTGTCTGCCTCCTGCACCCAGAATGTGACTAAATTAGATTGCGCGACCCCTTTTTTTTACCATTTCCCCGAATTCAACAATTCCCATTGCTGCTGCTAGCCTATCTGCCTGCCACACGCTTTATCCTTATTTCGCCATCTCAGCAAATTTGATTGCGGCTGCTAACCTTTTCGCTTCTTGTGCTGCTCCCCTGAAAGGTCAAGCGCTAATCTAGCTCCACAGGAGGCTCCCGCTTTAACTCATTGCTCACTGCTGGGGTGGACGGGGGGTGTTGTGGACGGCGCCATGTAAGTAACCTTATGAAAACAAATTTAACTGGAGGGCTTTTACCAAGCTAAGCAAAGCGAAATATTAAATGTCTTACACTATGCCCTAAACCACGTAATGAGCAATATACCTGTGCAAGCAGACATACTTTAACTCATTGGAAATCGTTTTTCCATTCTCCAGCTGCTGGTAAGGGTCACCACTTCATCTGATCATGGTCCCATTTTTGTTACCAGGCTTTCTGGGAAAGATCGTGATTCTGGATTCTATCCACTCGCGCACTCGAGAACAGCTCACGCACCCAATCTCATCTGGCCGAGCCATAGCGCGGCGGAGTCGTAGCGCTGCAATCAGGGCGAGGGCAAAAGCACGTCCCCTGGGGACCTCTCAGCCTCCCCCCCGGCGTGCTGGTAATAGTACTCTGCCTCAGCCCAACACAGAAGGGTACTCGCAGTGGCAGGATACAGGGTTTTTACAAAAAGCTTACATTATTAGACAAGAATAAAAAGGAGAAAACTGTGGCTAAAACACCTCCTCTTCTTCCGCATCACATCCATACTCTGAAAACAGAAACAGGGAGCAAGAGAGAGAGAGGGAGGCAGGGAGAGGGAGGGAGAGAGAGAGAGAGAGAGAGGGAGAGAGAGGGAGAGAGAGAGAGAGAGAGAGGGAGAGAGAGAGAGAGAGAGAGAGAGAGAGAGAGAGAGAGAGAGAGAGAGAGAGAGATTAAATACAAACTGAAAATGAAAACTTAGAGTGAGGTGCTCACATTGTCTTATACCATTGAGATATGTGACTTTGCTAATTACCATGGATTCCACAGTACACTGCAATCACTGTCGTTATTACTGTAATCACTGTCAGTCATTAATGACCACGGCATGGCACAATATCAAACAATATATCTCCATAATACATAAGGGTTTCCACGGTAACAGTGGAGAGAAAGGTTTAAGTTTTGAGAAGTTAACTTTTCCTGTTACACATTCATAGGAAGTGAAAGGAAATCTGAATCTAGGCTCAACTCTTTTTTTTAAAATTTCTTCTTCTACAAAGCATGTCTGGGCACAGGACATCATGCCCACTCCTCACTCACATTATTTATTTATTTATTTATATATTTTTTTCCCACAGGGTTTCTGCGGACGGGCCGCATTAATGCAGCAGGTGTCGACTGCGATGACACCAGCTAAATATTTATGGTGAGCTCTGGCCGCTCCGGGTCCTACTGTTTCTCACCGTTCCCTCCCATCAGCTGAATGGCGCTCACACAGGGCTCCTCGGCTTCCTCCTCATCCTCCTCCTCCTCCGCCGCATCCTCGTACGCCACCGGCCCGCTCTCCAGCACCGATGGCGCGGGGGGCAAGCTGGGGGTCTCGCTTGGGAGAATTGGCGGGGGCGATGGAAGCGGACTGGCGATCGTCTGAAATTTAAAAAAGTTGAAATGGCAAATGGTTAATCTCACACTCTTGCAAAATGCCTAAAGGACTTTTATGCACAATTTTAATGCTTAACATTCAAACACTCACTCCCATACCAACGACAGAAGGCTGCCAGTGCAAGGTGCCAACCAGCATATTGGGAGATTTTATGGGGTTCAGTGTCTCGCTCCAGGACACTTATGCTGCGTTCCATTGAATGTCGGGACTGGGGAGAAAACGACCTCCCCCTCGGCAAAGTGTAATGGAATGGTCAATGAATGGTTACGACTCGTGAACTTGGGCTACTTCAATGTACAACCAGTCGGTTGGAATTACGTCCCAGCACAAAAGTCAGCGCACACAGTAAACACTAAGCAGAATTTTCTTTTCGTCATATTGATCTTTGAAGTTGTGTATGTGTATGTGAGAAAGCAAACCATCACGTAATGCACCTTTTCAGTTCAGTCATGGTCCTGGAGTAGTGTATGTAGGAAATCATGGCTTGCTTATGATGTTCATAAGCTAACAAAACCGATTTTATTACGGGCATCCATATTTTCCCAAACTGTTTCAATGGAACACATCTGCAATGGGTGTCAGGAGAACAGACTGGAGAATTAGCGACTACCGACATTCAATGGAACGCGGCGTTAGACCTGGGCAGGAGGAGCAGGAATCGAACCAGCTATGCGACTGCTGGCCATCTCCTTTTACCCGCTTAGCCACTGCTTAAAAATGTGACTTGTAGCGGTTGTTGCACACACAAACATAAGATCCCTGCTGTTTTATCGGCTTTAGCCAGACCCTTTCTCCTGTAGCCTGTTATTACTAGTCTTGTTGCCATTTTTTTACCTGCTGTTTTTCATTTATTACTGAATTGAGTTCGGCTGTAAGGTGCTTTGTTCTTGTAAGCCTGACAGTTGCTACATGAATAAAGACAGAGCTCTTATAATTACAAATAAGGGCGGAGACCGAATTCTGATTAAAATGAAAGTGGCTTTTTTATGAGTTGCCTACGGCATGATATTGTATGGCTTTATTAGTCTGTGTCAACCTAAAACCCTCAGACACCGTGTCAGGTAAGTATTAGTTTTAATTTCAGAGGGAGCAGTGTTTGTCATTAAGAATACACCTGATGATGATGAAATAACTCTATTCTAGTGTTTGTGCTGCAAGCAGGTTCATACATACATACATACATCTTGCCTGTTACACAGCATAGCAAGATGCTACCTGTGGTAGAACTGCCCAGTACACATTTTCTTTAGGTGGGGGGATTACTACTGTATGTAAGTCAGAACGATCTGGACTTGCTACAGTACGTGCTGGGGTACTATATCCAGTGAACAGAACAGTTTTTTCTGTGTGCTCTGAAACTCCATGTTTGGATCCAGCAGCCTACACCAGCCCTGGCTCTCTGACATTATACAAAGGCATTATTCTGACATTATGCAGTCTGTAACTACGGCTGTCAATCACCAACACAAATATCCCAACCTGATTTCCAGCACTTGATGGCATAAATGTCTCTGATTGCACCAAATCACACTCAATTCACCTCTCCATGCTGCACTTTTTTGCCTCCACAAATTTCTTTCCTCCACAGCTAATCTATGATAATAAAAGAAAGAGAGACAGCAAGAAACAGACAAAGAGAGAGAGAGAGAGAGAGAGAGAGAGAGAAGTAGAGAGAGAGAGAGAGAGAAGGAGAGAGAGAAGGAGAGGTAGAGGGGGAAAAAAGCAGAAAAGTGAGAGTAGAGGAACAGAAGATGTATTCGGAGGTAGCAATACCGGTCAGAGGCAAACGAGTCTGATTCATTTCCCCAGCTTCATATCATTTTTTTCTGTTGCATACAGACAATAATATTTCCCCACCAGCTTTCTGGGTGATTGCAGTCAGGACAAAAGGGTTCAATCACAGAATGGGTGAGGGAGGGAGAGGAAGAGAATAACTCTTACAAGAGTGAAAAAACAGACAGAGAGACAGACAGACAGAGGAGAGAGGGAAACAGACAAAGAAAGAGAGGAAAAAAAATGAGAGACAAAGCAAAAAAGGGAGCAGCAGGACTACGTATCCCAGCAGGCATCTGGGTGGAGGAGGGCGCAGTGCCCGAAGGAGACCTAATTAATTATCACATTGCACGAGGAAGGGGAAAAAAAAGCTGCCAGACTGTAAAAGCCTGGCAAAAAAAAGACAAAATAATTAAAAAATGATATCTCACTGCTAATTATAGCCTCGTCTTTTCTGCCCCCACCCTCCCCGACCCAGTGCCACCCCCAGGCGTCTGTCTAACATAGACGTGACCCCCAGGTTTGCCCCGGCAGGGCGACCAGCAGGTTTCCGACACCCAAAGGTCTGGAGAGATGAGCTGGGCTGTCAGAGTTCACCCCTATTCACCACCCCCACAGACGGGTAGCCTCCCTGCCCACTCTGGGGGGGGGCTTGGGGTGCCCTCTGGCCTCCTTTCTCTGCCCCAAGGGAGGGAGTGGAGAGTGGAGAGTGGAGGGGGAGGGGGGTTGGCTGGGGGTTGCCCAGGCTGTGCCCTCCCCTGCCCACGCTCAACGGAGTGAAAATCACAGGGATGGGGGACCACACTCTGACTGAGGGAAATGGACAGTAATTACTAGGTTTGCACGCTGCGTTATGAGAGTGGTAAAGAGTGTGTGTATGTGTGTGATAGTTAGTATGTGTGTGTGTGTGTATGTGTGTGTGTGTGTGTGTATGTGTATGGGTGCGATAGTGAGTGTGTGTGTGTGTGTATGTGTGTGTATGTGTGTCTGTGTCTGTGTGTGTGTGTGTGTGTGTGCAATAGTGAGTATGTGTGTGTATATGTGTGTGTGTGTGAGATAGTGAGTATGTGTGTGCGCGTGTGTAGGTGAGTGGGAGGGCTAATGCAAACAGACACTAGAACTAAATGGTGGAATGACAACTGTGGAACTCTGTCTGGCATCATGTTCAATCTACCATCTTACAGCTTTTTCAGAGGATCTATCTGCCACATTTCTTCACGAGTAACTATAACAATGCCGCTGAGAAAGGAGGGTCAAAGGTTATAATAACAAGTGCTTATCAGCCATATTTACTCTCCCACTCATGGGGCTCTGACAGAGGTGCTTGGGTATTTTGGTAACTTTTGGAGAGGAAGTGGGCGAGCGATGATAACTCCTGTGAGAAGGAGCGTATCTGCAGCCCGTGTGGGAATAAGGACAAGGTTTACGTAAGACTGAGCGTGCTCAGTTCACTCACTCCTGCCAATGAGAGAGAGAGACAGGGGCGTAATGTCAGCACGCAGGACAGGGCGAGGGTGGGTTGCCTAGCAACAACACAGTTGACCCAGTTGACCCTTGCCAGCCAGATATAAGACTTTTTTTCCTCTCTCTCTCTCTCTCTATCTCTCTCTCACACACACACACAAACTGCTGCAATGTTAGAGTGTGTTTAAAGGTTCCTGTTATAGTGTATCTACAGTGTAAGCTACAGTGTAACAAAGTGTGTACCAACATGTAACATTGTGCATTTACACTTTTCCTAAGGGTCAACATCAGAGTAAGGCTTAGGGTTAGTGTTCGGTATGTACAGTGTACGAAAGTAATGTTACATGTTGATACAGTGTAGAAGGGACTGTAAAAAATAAAGTGTTATCTTTCCCTGTTTATTGAGATAAGTGTTACATCTCAAGCACAGTAAGGGGTACACACATTGTGGATCACAATAAGATGCTAGTCCCACCACAGCTGAGGAGGGGAATGTGTGCATTAGTATGTTATTATGCAAATCAAAAGCCCTTGCCAAATGTTAGACAATGTCATAAATCATTATGTCATCGTTACATTTAAAATTTACATTACATTACATCGTTACATTACATTTTAAATCGCTTAAAAAAATATCTAATAATTTGTTACACAGCACCTTTCAGTGTCATACTGTCATGTTATGAAAGCCAAAGGAAGTCTAGTTCCTTACAGTTCCTGGAACTAGATCCAGTTCCTTCTAGTTAGTTTACATCAGGAAAGATCATCAGAGGAGGAAAGAACTCACCTCAGAGGAAGATCTTCGCTTTTTGGGTGAGGAGGCTATGAGGGGTCGAAGCCTGTAAGAAAAAAGAGAGATAGAGAGAGAGAGACACAGAGAGAAAGAGAGAGAGAGAAAAGAGATCCTTTATTAGACCTTAGACCTCAACAACAACAACAACAAAATCACCAACACTCGACAAAATAAAATAAAGCAACAAACCTCAACCCTTAAATCCACCACATTAGATTCTGGAAATCAACTGCCCTTCACAATCACAAAGCAAACCCCTCACAATCCCTAGACACTTACAAAAAGTCACACTGACTACAGACTCGTAGTAAGCATATTTAATATAATGAATAAAAAAATATATATAAATTTCATAAAATTTAATATAATACAACTCTTCCAAATTTTACAATCAAGTTCTCACAAAGGGCAGAAGTTTAAACCCATTTGACCTATCCCAGCTCTGGTCCAACACACGAGACTCAGACGCAGGCAGTAGGTTGGGCAACGGAGATAGCAACCCACTAGGGCTGCACAATATATCGAAAATATTGTGATACCGCAACATACAATATCGTGATACACATATTGCAAAACATGGCTTAAAGGAGAACGGTGAAAAATGAAAATTGGCATGTTAAAACATACCAAGTTGGTATGTGTACTGAGGAGCAAAATTGATTTAGCCTGTTGCATTGAGAGTTTAACTACTTTTTTATAGTTTGACCCAGAAGGCTAACAATGGAAGTGGTAGGTGCCCTTAGACGAAGCATGACGACTACGCTATTTTTAAACCATTAAAACAGCTCGAAGAAACTCCACACTCCATTGGTAGTACAACAAAGGCTCTGGCATTCAAAACAAAGCACTGAGAATATTGTAAATGTACACAACGTTTATTTAGAAAACTGTTCTTACATGCAGTAGTTTGCAGTTGTTTCTTGTCGCCGCCATGATGAAAGTCCAAAGAAGTCGATTGTACTACCTCTCCTCCTATTCTTCCTGCTGGTTCGTCTTCATCAATCGAGTTGTGCGGACTTTCATCATGGCGGCGACGAGAAACTACAGCAAGGTACTGCCTGTCAAAATTGTTTTATTAATAAATGTTGTGTACACTTACAAAGTTCTCAGTGCCTCGTTTTTAATGTCAGGGCCTTTGTTGTACTACCGATGGAGTGTGGAGTTTCTTCGAGCTGTTTTAATGGTTTAAAAATAGCGTAGTCGTCATGCTTCATCTAAGGGCACCTACCACTTCCATTGTTAGCCTTCTGGGACAAACGAGAAAAAATTGTTAAACTGAATGCAACAGGCTAAATCAATTTTGCTCCTCAGTACACATACCAACTCGGTATGATGTTTTAACATGCTAATTTTCATTTTACACCGAAGTTCTCCTTTAACTGGAGTAAATGGGACATTACTGTGAAACAGCTTACAGTAATGTCCCATTTATTCCAGTTAAGCCATGTTTCCACATATGAAGATATTTGTGAAATCAAATGAAATCCTACTGCCCTTGATATCCACCCCATAGGCTGCGCACTGGCTACGGCCTAGCGGTAAAGATTAAGCTAAAAGATGTAAAACATGTTTGTTTATTTATCCCAAAACATATCGCCATCGCAACATATAGCAATGTTACCGCACATCGCACATTTTTCAAATATCGTGCAGCCCTACAACCCACCCCCCCTCCTACCCCTCCCGGCTTAGCTTAACTTCTGCAGCAATCAGCTTTTCACATCAAACAGCACCAGTATTTAAGGCAACATTTTAAGGGGCTTTGTAGCCAAAAAAAAGTTAATTAGTCTTAGGGGAAACGGTGACGGAGGCTTTGCGAAACTTTATTATGAAAATGACCTTGATCAGTCGTTGTGTGTGTGTGTGTGTGTGTATGTGTCTTGTGTATGCCTGACTGATTATGCATGCATATGTGTGTAGAAAATGATGTGCTGGTGTAAATCGAGTCTGCGTGTGTAAGTCTGTGTGTATAGGTGATGCATGCGCATGAGTGCATATGGCGTGTGCGTGTGTGTGTGTGTATAAGTCTATAAGCGATGAGTGTAAATGTGCATGTGAGTGTCAGTCGATGGGTATGTGGGCATGCCTGTATGTATATGTCCGTGCAATTGCGTGCACACATAAGTGGGTGTTGTATGTGTGTGTATGTGTATGTGTGTGTATGTGTGCATAATTATGCACACGTATCCACAATGGCAGTGGCATCTATGTGTGGATGTCTGTTCCATTGTGTGCATACATTATTAGCTGATGTATGTATGTATGTGTGTGTGTGTGTGGGTGTTTGTTTGTGTGTGCATGCATGTGTTTGTGTGTGTGTGCGTGCATAATTATGTACACGTATCCAATATGGCAGTGGGTTCCCTGCATCAGCGAGCCAGCATCCCTCGTTCTGTCACCCTAACAAAAGTCTCTGTGGCTGCGCGGCTGTGGCTGCTAAGGAGTCGGGGTGACCCCGATAATGGGCGGCAGCAGAATGGGGCTACCCCATATCACAATTGCTTCTGACAGGCATGCAGGCCCTAATAGAGTCCCCTTTATGCCCCCGCCATTTACACAGGCCATAGCAGAGACTAGGGGGGAGGACAGGAGGAAAATATAAAAGGGAGAGAGAGAGAGAGATAGAGAGAGAGAGAGAGAGAGAGAGAGAGAGAGAGAGAGAGATAGAGAGAGGGTGAAATAAAGACAAAGAGCAGTGAATGGAAATAGAGAGAAAGAGAGAGAGAGAGAGAGAGAGAGAGAGAGAGAGAGAGAGAAAGATGGGGAGAAAGAGAGGGAGTAGGGCAAAGTGGAGAGGCAGACATAGAGAAGAAATGGAAGTAGGGAGAGAGAGAGAGAAAGACATAGAGAGTGAAAGAGAGAGAGAGAGAGGGAGACAGAAAGAGGGAGAGAAAACCAAACTGCATGAGAAGCCTGTGCCCCCAATGCTCATGTAGATTCACACAGATGTATTACACCTACATTGCAGAAGATGTCATACTAACACACAAACTCACACTCACACAAACGCACACACTCACTCACACGCATATACACACACACACACTCACTCACACGCATATATACACACACACACACACAAACGCACAGACCCCCACATATTCTCACAAACACTCTATTTCTCTCTCTCTCTCTCTCTCTCTCTCTCTCTCTCTCTCTCTCTCTCTCTCTCTCTCTCTCTCTCTCTCTCTCCCACACACACACAAAACCCCGACCCCACACACCCGTATACGTTAATTTACTGACTCACTCTGTCTAATGCGCACACACACATACACACACACACACATGTATTCACTAATTACCTCTCTCACTCTTTCTGTTATGCACTCACATACACATGTATTTATATACACATACATTATACACACACACATTTATTGACTAATTAACTCTCTCAGTCTCTCACACACACACACACACATGTACACACACACACACACACACATTTATTCACTGATTAACTCTCTCTCTCTCACACACACACACACATTTATTCACTGATTAACTCTCTCACTCTTTCTCTTATGCATGCACACACACACACACATTTATTGACTAATTAACTCTCTCAGACTTTCTCACACACACACACACACACACGCACACACACACACACTCATAACACACACGCATTTATTCACTGATTAACTCTCTCTCTCTCTCTCACACACACACACACACATTTATTCACTAATTAACTCTCTCAGTCCTTCTCACACACACACATAACACACACGCATTTATTCACTGATTAACTCTCTCAATCTTTTTCTCTCTCGCTCTCTCTCTCTCTCTCACACACACACACACAAACACACACAGACGCACACATTTATTCACTGGTTAACTCTCTCTCTCTCTCTCTCACACACACACACAAACACACACACACACACACACACACATTTATTCACTGATTAACTCTCTCTCTCTCTCACACACACACACACACACGCACACCCACACACACACACACACCCACACACACAGGCGAGGAGTGAAACGGGGGGCGTACACGGGTGGTGGGAGTGAGCCTCCCTGGCGCGCTGATCCCCGGGGACTCGGCGAGAGTGCTTTCCCCGCCGATAAGGGAAAGAGCCGCTAATTAATCTGCTTAGCGAGGGGAGGAGGAGGAGGAGGAGGAAGAGGAGGAGAAGAGGGAGGGTGATGGTGGTGGTCGTGGAGAGACAGTTCTCTCCATCTCTCTCTCTCTCTCTCATTCTTCCACTCTCTCTCTCTCTTTATTCTCTCCCTCGCTCTGTCATTCTCTATCTCTTTCTGTCTTTGTCGGGCCTCATTAGCAGAGACGGGCTGCGTCAGCCATCTGCTGGGGGGTGGGGGGGGGGTGGGTGTGGGGGGGTGTGTGCGATGGGATGGGACGAGGGGGTGGTTGGGGTGTGTGAGGAAGGATGAGAAGTGTTTGGTGGAGAGAAGAGAATAGAGGAGGACAGGGGAGGAGGGAGGAGACGAGAGGGGAAAACGAGAGGGGAGAAAAAGAAAAAAGAAGAAAGGAGAGAGGGGTTGGAGATGAGGGAGAGAAGATGAGAGAAGTGTCATGAAGAATAGAGCAGGAAGGAAGGGGGAAAAGAGAGAGGAGAAATGAGAAGAGGAGAGAAGGAAAGAGGTGAAGTAAAGAGAAGAGGAGAAAAGTGGTACAGAGAAAAGAGGAGAGGGGAGAGGAGAGGAGAAGAGGAGAGGAGAGGTTAGGGAGAGGAGAAGAGATGAGAGGAGAATAAGGGAGAGGAGGAGAGAGGAGAGGACAGGAGAGCAGAGGACAAAAGAGGAGAGGAGAGGAGGAGAGAAGATGAGAGGAGAGGAGGAGAGGAGATGAGAGGAGAGGAGATGGGAGGAGAGGGGAGGAGAGAGGTGGAGAAAGGAGGAGAGAGAAGAGAGGAGATGAGAGGAGAGGAGAGGAGGAGAGAAGAGCGGAGAGGAGGAGAGAGGAGATGGGAGGAGAGGAGAGAGGTGGAGAAAGGAGGAGAGAGGAGAGAAGAGAGGAGATGAGAAGAGAGGAGAGGAGAGGAGGTATTAGTGAGCTGTGGGATGGCCTTGGCAGGAGCAGCTCTGTCAGCAGAGTATGCCAGCGCTGGGATTACAGCAAAGCCCTACACCTCTCTCTCTCTCTCTCTCTCTCTCTCTCTCTGCCTCCCTCCCCCTCTCTCTCTCTGCCTCCCTCCCCCTCTCTCTCTGTGTCTCTCAAACTCTCTCTCTCTCTCTGTGTGTCTCTCAATCTCTCTCTCTCTCTCTGTGTCTCTCAATCTCTCTCTCTCTCTCTCTCTCTCTCTCTCTCTCTCTCTCTCTCTCTCTCTCTCTCTCACACACACACACACACACACACGAGAGGAGAAGAGAGAGGGGGAACGAAAGAAGAAGACAGGGAGGGATGAAAAGTGTGTGTGACGGGGAGGACAAGGGTGAGTGGGTGAGTGGGTGAGAAGGGAAGCTGGAGAGAGACGAGGAAGACAGGCAGATAGAGAGACAGAGGGAGAAGAGAGGAGGAAGGGGGAGGCACAGGAAGGAAGGACAGATGAGAACAAAAGCAAGAGACTCAGAGAAAGAGAGAAAGAGAGAGAGAAAGAGAGAGATAGGAAAAGAGAGAGACGGAATGAGAGACAGATAGGAAGAGAGAGAGAGAGTGAGAGAGAGAGAGAGAGAGAGAGAGAAATAGGAAAAGGGAGAGAGGCAAAGTGTGAGAGACAGGAAGACAGAGAGAGAGAAAGAGAGAGAAAGAGAGAGATAGGAGAAGAGAGAAATAGCAAGAGAGAGAGAGAAAGAGAGATAGAGTTAGAAAGACAGAGAGAGACAACGTGAGAGAGAGAGAGAAGAAGAGAGAGAGAGAGAGAGAGAGAAATAGGAAAAGAGAGAGAGGCAAAGTGTGAGAGATAGGAAGACAGAGAGAGAGAAAGAGAGAGAAAGAGAGAGATAGGAGAAGAGAGAAATAGCAAGAGAGAGAGAGAAAGAGAGATAGAGTTAGAAAGACAGAGAGAGACAACGTGAGAGAGAGAGAGAAGAAGAGAGAGAGAGAGAGAGAGAAATAGGAAAAGAGAGAGAGGCAAAGTGTGAGAGATAGGAAGAGAGAGAGAGAGAAAGAGAGAAAGAGATAGGAGAAGAGAGAAATAGGAAGAGAGAGACAAAGTGAGAGAGAGAGAGAGAGAGATAGGAAGACAGAGACAGAGACAACGTGAGAGAGAGAGAAATAGGAAGACACAGAGAGAGACAAAGTGAGAAATAGAGAGAAACAAAGTGTGAGAGAGAGAGAGAGAGAGAGACAGGAGAAGAGAGAGATAAGAAGAGAGAGAGAAAGAGACAGAGTGAGAGAGAGGTGAAGGGAGCGGGGAGTGATGTGTCACTGAGCTGTGACTAATGCTGTAACAGCAGTGGATGTATTAATGAAAATGTCCGCCGGATAGTTTACTGTACCCAGGCTATCCTCTCTCTCCTCCTCAGCCCTCAGAGTGGGGATTAGTAGTCATTAGCGGTCTACCTCGCAACACACTCCAGCATGGGAAAACACACACACACACACACACACACACACACACACACACACACACACTCACACTCACACTCACGCACAAGCACATACACATACACACGCACATACACAGACACACACACACACACACACATACACACACACGCACACACACACACATACACATACTCTGTACCAAGAAGCCAAAAGATGACACTCTTGAGTGTTATCCACAAAAGCACAGTAAACAAACACAATAGAAACAAACAAAACAAATAAAGGAAGAAAGTAATCAGACAAATCAGATAAATTTCCCATTTCCCCGAAGTCTCATTCATGAGCCAACTTATAAGAGTCTCGTCTCAGACAGACGGTGCCACTCCCCAGCCTCTTCACATTCACAAGGGCTCCCTTTTGGAGAGCAGAAGCGAGTAAGCAAACAAATAAACAAGCCAGTAAGTAAATAAACAAATAAAGAAGAGCGATCGATCACGATCACCGTTTCACACAGGTCACGATCGCTGCTCTGGGGTGGGGGGGTGGGGGGTGGGGGGCAGGCCGTTTTCGATTACTTTTATTGTGGCCTTCCACCGCTCTGAGCCAGAAGAGGGAAGAGGAAGAGGGGAAGAGGGAAGAGGAAGAGGGGAAGGGGGAAGAGGAGGAAGGGGGTAAGGGGGCTGGAGTGAGGGATGAGAGTAGGGTGAAGGAGTGTGTGTGGGTGGGGGTTGGGGGTGGATGTATCGATTGTGATCCGAGCGAACGGGTCGGGGGCATTAAACTGTCTGAGGAGCCCTGCTCTGCAGTGGGGTGGGGGGGGGGTGGCCTCTGCCAATCCAATTAATCTCTGATTACTGTCATTTCCCCTTTCAAATTCAATTCTCCCGCTACACCTAGTGATTCCCAGAAGAAACACACACTCACACACACACAGTCACAATACACACACATACCCTCTTGCACAGATGCACACACAGATGCAGACAGACAGACACACACACACACACACACAAACACACAAACACACACACACACACACACACACACACACACACACACACACACACACACACACACACACACACACACACACACACACACACACACACACACACACACACACACGCAGACAACAAAAACAGACTCATTTTGGCCTGTACCCAGTGTCTGTTGCACCTCCCACACGTCTGTCTCTGTCTCTCTCTTTCTTTATCTAACGACGCTGTGATTAATGGGCGAATGTCTCCTCCTCCCCTCTCCTCCTCAGCTTCCTGCCATGAGACAGCCACCCCCCCCCTCCCCGCTTGCTAATGGGCTGCAAAGTGTTGATTTCTGCTGCATGCATAAGGCCAAATGACACGCGTCTATGACTGGAGTCTTACAAATACCTTTATATCAATTGGATGATGTCTTTTGCGTGTTTGTGTGTGTATGTTGCTGTTTAATAGATAACACGTACAGAAACCTGAAGTCCCACCTAAGGGCGCTTTCAGACGTATAGTTCGATTGCTTTGGTCCGCACTGGTCAGAAAAATGTTACAATGTAGCAAACAGACGTGGTTCTAAACGAACCAAAATAGACCGCAAAGACCATCGCCACCGGAACTAGACTAAAATGTGCCACTTTCACTAAACTCTACTGTTCCGTCCAATTTAGCTTGGTTGCTTTCACACCAGAGGAACCGTACCAAAGTAGGGCAGATGAAGCGGTCCGAGACCACCCCTTTTTTATCGGTCTTGGACCGGTTGATTTGGTGCACACCGAAGTACCGACATTGCATTCACACCAACAAAAACGAACCCAACTAAGACCTTTTGGTGAGAGCACCCTAAGAGAGAAATATCATGTGTGGGCTTTTTCTAAAGAGGTAGAGATCCTGTCCTGATCTGCTAAACATCTGATCCAACCATTTTCTAACCCTGCTGATGAGCACACAACCCATTGGGCAGATAAATCAGCTAATTAGTGAGATAGCTTCTGTTCAGTTGGCATGGCAGGATATGTACTTTTCTGAAGCTGGGATTTTCACCTCTGTCTTTCTCTGGCTACACATAAACTATCAATGCAGCCAGACCCAGACATTTTTGGGATTTTTTTTTGATTAAACACTGGTCATACAGAGAAATTTGAAACATCTGTTTTTGCATGGGCTAGTTCTGTTACCACAGTGGCAGAATTGTAGGTCTACTCGTATGTCAGAAATGAACTCGCATTTCAGTCAAAAAATAATATGCTTCCACAGTTATATAGCAGATAGGACATTTTGACAGTTCAAATGACCCCGTCAGAATATGCTTCTACATTGATATGCAGGTAGGATGTTCTGACAATTCATAAATTGTATTAAGTAAAAGAGGAAGGTAATATCTGTGTGTTTGTTGATGAAATCAAAGCCATGTGAAGTAATACAGAAATGTGATGTGAAGAATCGTGATTCATCGAGATGCATCGAGATATCGAATCGAAACGAATCATGAGGTGAGTGAAGGTTCACACCTCTACTTTCTAACACCTCCTTTGTCTTGTGACTAAATGTCCTTCTCCTTCCTATTAAGAAAGTAAATAAAAGCATCACCACTATTATACCTACACCTGGCCATTATGACAACTTTAAAGGCATTTTTCTCAGTGTCAATGTTCGCGTAGTTACTGCACTTTGCCTTTGTAGGGCAGAATAAACAGGTCCAATTGAGAGTGTGTGAGTGTGTATGTATGCGTGTATTTATATACTGTATGTATGTACGTGAGACACAGATCATCACAAAATTACCTCATTATTGAGGTGCACTTGCTTTTCTTCATCAATAGATAAAAAACAATCATTACTAACATACTGACATAAAACACTATGGAACAGCAGACTGCTCAATCTCTTACAAAATGAGCCAATTTATTAAAAAGGAAATCCATAATCAAATTTCATTCTGGATGATTATTGCTGCAGCCACTTGGCACTTGGTTTGAGATTAATTGCTGTCTCCCATCCATCAGGGCAATTCACCCAACGCCCTCTCCAGCAACTAGCCCCACACACACACACACACTCACACATACACACAGAGCAGGCAGCATCTGTCCCGTGGCCTGCCTCCTCTATTTAACGCGTGGCAGATGAAACGATGGGGCTTAAGGCATTAGCGAGAGGGAGCCATATTGCATCTCGGGCAAAACAGCTTGAGCCAATTTCACCACGACGCAAACACTGACGAATCACAAGGGTCAGGAGATGTAATTGCCCACGGCACACAAAAAATAAAAACGAAGAGAGAAAGAAAAAGAGAGGAAAAAAAGAAAAGAGAGAGAGAGAACTAGGAAGACAGAGATAGAGCATTTACATTCAGCTTTACAGCAGCTACCCCACTGGGTGACAAACAAGAACTCCAACCATTAAGCAGCATCATTTTCATTCATGTCCAATTCTTTAATGCTCCAACTGCTGTTAACACCTACAGATGCCCAGGAGGGTGGAGGGGGGTTATCGGGGTGTGTGTGTGTGGAATGGGCGAAGGGGAAGGGGAGGGGGGTGATGGGGTAAGACTGGGGGCGCGGCATGGCCTCATGGCTCAGAGGTGGCAGCCAGGTTGGTGAGCGATGGGGCACAGGCTGGTCTGGAGGCGTTGCCCTGTACCCCCCAACCAACCCCCCCCCACTCCCTCTGCACTGTCCTGCCTCCCGGCTGTGCCCCCCCCCCCTTCCGACCCCCCCCCGCTTGGGGACAGATGGCAAATGATGGGGGTGGCTAATGGAGCGGCTTCACACGCGCAAGACTAATTTGCCCACTTTAGCAATCAATCCCCCCATACTCCCGCCCCTCTTTCTCTCTCCATCTCTCTCTCCCTCCATCTCTCTCTCCCTCCATCTCTCTCTCCCTCAATCTCTCTCCCTCCCTATCCACCCTCCCTTTGCTCACATCAATAATGTCCTCCAACCTCCTGGGGTGTCCCCGCCACTGTCCCTCTCTCAGACTGGAAGGAAAAGGGCAGGGGGACAGACACAGGCACAAGCTCACAAACACACACACACACACTCTCACACACACTCACACACACACACACACACACACACACACACAGATTCTCTCTCGCTATCACAGACACGTACACCCACTCACATATGTACATACATACACAAGTTCTGAATCAGTCTTTGAGACACATACATGTGCTTACATACACATATTATACATAAGTGGTCTTGATGTAACCCCGATACAGCAGCAAGAACAACTGACAAGAGGCAAACTTCCTCTCCTATCACTATATTGCTGACAGCCACAAGATAAAATGCTATTTGATCTGCACAGCTAAAATGAAACACACACACACATGTACACATACACACACACACACACACACACATGCACACACACACGCACACACACACACACCCACACACACACAGACACACTCTCACACACACACACACACACACACACACACACACACACACGCACAAGCGTACCCTTGAGAGGCGGGATGCTATTACAGCTAACCAGATCGCTCAGTCCCAATGTTTTATTTCCCTGGAGAAAAATCATATCCTGTTTGATCAGATGCTGATTTCCCCGACAGATCGTCCCCGTTTTCCCCTGCGCGCGTCTCGACAGACACAATTCGTTCCCCTGGCTGGCTGAAGTGTACACATGACGGCCTGAGCCAACGACCACCAGGGCTGACACTGGCGCTGCCCATGGCCCAAGGACGGCCACTGGTGCCTATCTGGGCCGAGATCGCACATGAAAACGCCAGCGGTATTACCGGCGTGCTGCTGCTGGTGAGCTTTGTACAGTAGCTAGGCAACGCAGTTTAATGGCCCTGTGTTCCATCTCGCCAAAATTGGCCCCGGCTTTATTCATTCAAAAGCATATTCTCTCTCTCTCTCTCGTTATCTATCTAGCTATCTATCAATCCATCCAGCACTCTCTCTCTCTAGTTCTCTCTGTTTCTATCTCTCTCTCTCTCTCCCTCCATTAGGGCCTCTCTCTTCCTCTTAATTTCTGTTTCCATCTTTGTTGTATCTCTCTCTCTCTCTCCCTCTCTCTCTCTCTCTCTGTATCCTTCGTTATTTATTTATCTTTCCCTGAAACCAGGCCCGTATGTCAGTCTGTCAATAATGCATGTCAATGAAATCTGACAAGGGGAAGTAATATTTTCAGAAAGGGCAATATTGCATGGCAGCTGTGTGTGCGTATGTGTGTGTATAAGTGTGTGTGTGTGACTGTACAAACATACATGGCGGTGGCACAGAGCGGGGGTGGGGGGGTGGGGGGGGGGGGTGGGGGCAGGGGTGAGTGTTCGGGGGGGTAGTAGGCCACCAGTTGGGGAGGTGAGGGCCGCCAGCTGGGTTGGGCCCTGGAGAGAAGGTGGTGCTGCCTGGGGGAAACTGTGGCGAGTGGGCGTGATGGCTGGGTGGTGGAGATGGGGGTGGGGGAGGTGATGACGATGGTAGTGGTGCTGCGTGTGTTGGGGTAGACTAAATGGCACTATCTGACACAAAGAGGGACAGGGGGATACAGTGTGGGCAGAGCCTGTCTAGACCACCTGGAGATAATATAGTGGGTGGGGATGTTGGGGGTGGAGAGGTGGTGGTGTTTGGGGGGGGTTGGGTAGCGGACCTATCCTTTGACTTCAAACAGCAGAATGGGATATATACAGGGTGGGCCTTAATGATGTCACACATTTTTAATGCTAGCTATCTTGGAATATAAATATATGGAATATTATATATAATATTATATATAATATAAATGGAATGGAATATATATATATACCAAATATATTTATTCCATAACTGATATACAGGAGTTCAGCATGTTATTATAAAAGATTTTGCTATTTCTTACAGGCAGTTGGTGCTGGTGACCCTCATAATGTTATGAAATGTATAAATTGCATACGTGTGCAATTACATGCCATATACATAAAATGAGTATTTAGTGTATGTGTGTTTCAGGCCGTCATGGGTCCCTATTTTGTTACATGCCCAACTCAGTGTTTGCATAAATCCCCCCCCCCCCCCCCCCCCCCCCCCCCCAATGTGTGTATTTCCCCCAACCTTGGCCAACGTCTCTCCATTTCATTTACTGTCCTCCCCCATGTAAATGAGACAAATGTACAGACGCTGTGAAAATTTATTTCCCCTAAGAGGACAATAGACTAAAATTGAATTAAATATGATAAATAATAATGACATACGTACATCTCTAAACCCAGGCTGAATGTGTGGGGCAGATTGTGGGACTGTGAGCGGAATGAGCGGAATAGCAGCACTTGCTGGAAGGCGCAGTGGCAGTGGCAGTGGCAGGCTGGTCACCCACTGAGGCTGCTGAGGAGGAGTAGATAGGGGCTAAAGAGTCTGACCTCTTCCCTCCGTGGCCCCTGGGTCCCCGGTACGGTTGGGCCCCCAAACCCCAACCCCCAGCCCCCGTATGCAGCACTGGAGGACAAACCCATTACGCTTTCATGCGGGTGACCCCCCTAAAAAGGCCTCAAAGGCTCAGGGGGCGACACCGCTGAGAGGTCGTTCAGATGAAATGTGGCCCTGCGGAGCGGGGCGTGCTTCGACAGGCTGGACCGAGCAGGGGCCGTCTGTGTGTGTGTGTGTGTGTGTGTGTGTGTGTGTGTGTGTGTGTTTGTGTGTGTGGGAAAGGACTCCCTCCTAGCCCCCCCGCCCCAACACACATATAGACAGATACACGGCCACCACCAACTCGTGGTGACAGAACATCTTATCACAATTCCTACAGAATGAGGAGAAGCCCGCAGGGTGCGACACAGAGGATGGGGGAGAATGTGTGCACATTTGTGTGTGTGCGTGTGTGTTTGTGTGTGTGTAATGGGGGTGTGGGGTTTGGCATGCTAGGGTACAGGGGAGACCGGGTGGGGGTGGGGATGCATTGAAGAGAGAAGCGATTATCCTTTGCCACCCCGGGGGCAGTTCAGCAGGAGATGGGGTGGTGCAGGGGTGGTGGGATGTAGGCTATGGGGCTAGGGGTTTTGGCGGGGGCGGTGGGGGGGTGGGGGTATAGAGGATGGATGTTCTCAGTGTGAGGGTTGGGTTTGGTGTGTGAGCGTGTGACGGGTCTGTCCCTCTACTGTTGTGACTGGGTCAAGCTCATGCTGCTGTACACTCCATTTCACTGTGGCTGGTCCGCTGCTGTAAACACTGCTGCCTGTGGGCCTCAGGCTGGTGCCACACACTGCCTGCCATGCCCACAGTTACACAGGCATGGAGGAGAAGACACCCTGGTGCATACATAGCTACACACACATACACACACATGTTTGCATTTGCTATCCTTATGGGGACCTCCCATTGACTCCTATTATAATACAAGTAAAGAATGTTAAACTGTACCCAGACCAAACCCATCCCTAACCCTAACTTGTCAGTAAAGTAATGTTACTGACAAAAACACTGTTCGATTGGCGGGGACCTCAGTTTTGTCCCCAAAAACCACCTCTTGTCTGAGTTTCCGATCTTACAGGGGACATTTTGTCCCCACATGTATAGCAATGCAAACCCGCACACACACACAAACACACACACACACACAACAGATAGACCCACACACACACACTACACTCACAGACACATGCACACATTCCCAAACACACAGCTACACTGAACATCCCACACCTACCAATACAAAACTACAAAATGGACAGATAAAGTGCAACTCCACAGGCAAATGTTACTAAAAAAAAACATTTACGTGCATTCGCATGGAAACAATATGTGTAGACCAATACAGAGTCCTACAGAGCTGCAGAAATACTGCCACACTGTAACATACACACTTCCTAAATACTAAATCACGATAGGCTTCAAAACACACACACACACGCACACTTACACCAACAAACACATCCACATTTTCGCATGACCACAGATTGCAGGCCAACGTGCCCACACGCACATTATCGACCCTGACACATATACGACGCAGACACGTTTTCGTGTGGCTCGTCCGCCTCTTCAGAGAAAACGGGTGACGGCTGCTCGCCCCTCGCGCTGTTTTGTCGACAAGCTCCGCAGCGCAAGTGTGGGGGTGTCAGAACCGCCTTCCGCTGCCGACCCGGCTTGGAAAGAGAGACAAAAAAAATGCAGCTGTCACCGACAGGTACCAATTTTCCGCTCCCCGGTGGCAGGCGGCATAGTTGCTTTTTGACGGCACATTCTGACTGCCGTATCTGCTGGTGGTCGTTCGCTCTCTCGCTTGCCCTCTCTCTTGCCCCCTTTTGCTCATAAGTGGCCCAGTTGCTATGCCATCCACCAGGGATCCATGTGTATTGTCACACCCCATCAACAATGTTGCTTCAACTTATCTTTTGCCAAGATTACGCACAATACCTTTAAAGGAACACAACTTTTTGGGGGAAGTTAGCTTATTAGCCATCTACCAGAAAGGCAGATAAGATGATTAATTACCTTTCTCTTCTCTGTTTGTGCAGTGACTGAGTTTGATTGGCTGCTTTGGCTAAAATCACAAACAATACATTTAAATGCAAAGTCTAGTCTGTCCAGTTCACCTCAACTGTGATCCCATGTCGGCTAGATACTGTAACAACCTTAGTAGGTTTTCTTATTCTAATTGGCTTTAAATTCAAATTGGAGCTTTAAAAGGCCTGCTTCCTTGACCATCAGGGTTGCTCTCTGCTTTGTCTTTCACTACACTGATTTGCACCATGTTCGTTATTCTTTTTATTTCAATAAATTATACTATTATTGGTAACTGTGCATGTGGTCTCCTTTTATGTTGTACTGCTATAGCCGGCGGTTTAACGTGACATTGAAATGAGGATGCAGCTGAAATGGAGAGTTAGTCTAAGAGTCTCAGTGACACTGAAAATAAACCTGCCGGTTGTCCTTTCCTTGTCTGGACTTGCCCCAGGACTCACAAGCTCATCCAGGTAAAATAAGCCCCCTTCAACTGGTGTCACCTGGGACCTAACGACTGCTCCCCACACCAGGCATGAGTCAGGAAGTGATATCCTAACACACAGCATGCTGCTGTACCCAAGGATCTCACCTTGGTGGCAGAGAATAGAGTTGAAATGCGAGACCCATCTCAAATGCATTGAGACAAGCTCCCCACATGCAAGCAAGCAGCAAGATACTGGCCAGAGTGCTGCAGTGCAGAATCGCATGCTACAGGCACAATCCTTACAGATAATATATAACAATTTTGGCCAAAATTACCCACATTCTTAAATCCCTCTAACAGTCCATTTAAGGGCTGTACTTGAGAAAAAAAACACACAAACACGAGTGTTCAGGTGCAGGTCTTGACTCTATAGGTACAAAAATAGTAGCTTGCACCACACCCTTCCCTGTTCTAGCCAATCAACACTGCTTCAGGGGTACCAAGGGAAAAAAGTGGATTTGATCCACTTTTTTTTTCAAGTTAAGTTGAAATGTCCCAACCAAAAATCGAGGGCTTGATGGAAACTTTTAGCACAGAGGCCGGTTCATCTTAACTGCGATCCCCTATCATTGTTTTGTCATTTGAAACCAGACCCCCCCTGAATGAGCTGGCAGTTGAAAATGTACAGTCTGCCCGTCTACAGGGACAATCAGCAAACTCCCATTGTGCAGCGGGCCATAAACATCTCAAATCTATCATCATCACCGAGGTGGCAGACGGGAAAAAAAAATGACTGTAAATGTCCCAAAGGTGGTCGCTGTCCCACAGTGAGCCTAACGACCAATGACGGCCTTTGTCTCGTTGGGTCCCCACTGGGTGCCATTGTTCCCCGACGGCAGGAAGTGGCTCCCATATGTGGCGAGGCGTCCAGACTGCCCGACACCGGCCTTGCTGATGGATCATCCGGCTCAGACAATAGCGCACCGAGAAACTCTGACGCCAGTGGCAACAAAGGCCATGTTGAGGTCAAAAAGCCCGAAGATGGGCTCGTCGCAGGGGGGAACATGATTATGACGGTGGGATCAAATGGTGTGCCTATCAAATGGGCAATGTACTCTACAGCAAGAGATTTTTTGTAGGTGTAAAAGTTAAGACTGACTGTTTCAAAAAAAAATCAAAGGGAGCCATTTGGTAATGGAAGGTTTATAGATTGATAATTATAAAGTACAGCTCAAAGGTAAGCTTTGTTGAAGTACTCTGGATCATTCACATGCTCTGATCTACACCCCCCCCTCCTCAACACTTGCTTCACACATTCCCCCACCCCACCCTTCTCCACTTGCCATTTCTGCCTTCGCGCCTCCGGGTGAGACTCAGAGGACAGAGCCCCTTTCGGGGACATCATCTGTCACAACGTGGCTTTCATCAGAGCCACAGTTGGCACTGGCTCAATGCGACAAGGATGCTGTGCGAGAGGAGGGGAGGTGGTGGTGGTGGAGAGTGGGTGGGGGGACAGGAAAATCAATCTGCCTCTTTGCACTGAGTGACTGAGGGGAAAAGCAGGCAAGGAGGGATTTTTGGCTGGACTCACCGTTTGGGACCCCCACGGACACCAAAGCAAGCATCGCATTGCACTGCGGCACAATCTGACTCCACATCCTTCAAGCCATCAGCCCATCCAAACCCTCTCACCACCAGGCCCTACAACACTGCCCCCCCTCCCTGTACCCCCAAAACCACGCTTCTCCTGGCTCGTGGGACCCTCACCTTCTGAGGACTCTGAAACAGGGGCTTGATGGAGGGAACTTCCCATCTCCAGTGTGTGTCTCAGGTTGATCATCCAGATGGATGACGAGAGATAGAGAGAGAGAGAGAGAGAGAGAGAGAGAGAAGGAGAGCGAGTATAGAGGGGGTTACTCCTCATGGGGCGTGTGGAAAGAGTGATGTCTGCCCCCCCCCCCCCCCCATGGGAGATGGGTGAGGGGAAACTGTAAAGGCCATGATGGAAACGAGAGGCAACCCTCTTCAAAAAGGGATGAAAGTTGGGGACAGGATTGGGGGGTCTGTGAAACGCATCACGGCAGCTGGGCAGACTGGCTATTTCTGGATGCAACCAGACAAGAAAAAAAAGAGAAGAAAAGAAAAGAAAAGAAAAGGGAAAAAAGTGAAGGAGGAAAAAGTGCTTGGGAACTTTATCCCACAGTGGGCGAGTCAGACAGGCCTGTGCTGACTAAGTGACCTTGTGGAGAAACTGGCCACCATTGTGTCCCTGGCCCTTACTTATCCTTACTTTGCCAAGCTGACACAAAGGGGGTGAACAAAAGGCCCCCTCCGTCTTTAAGGTAATTCTTGCAACATTATGAGGCCCCATGTCGGAGTGGAGGCATTTGAAATGAGGACCCTGTGAGGACCCTGTGAGAAGCCCAGCCCGCGGGTGCGGCGGCTTGCTGGGCGACAAAGTGGCAGGTCAAGCCACTGCCACCTCTCAGCGTCCTGCAGCGAGGGCAATCACATACAGCCACCCTCACATGCCACCAACTTGACTTCCATTTTAAGTCAGAGAGACACACACGCCCGCACACACGCACACACACATACACACACACATGCACACACACGCACGCATGTTCAAGTGCAGACACACAAACGCAGACACACATACATGCATGTTCCAGCACACGCACACACACACACACACACACACACACACGCACACACGCGTGTTTAAGTGCAGACACACACATGCAGGCACACACACATGCATGTTCAAGCACATACACACACACACAAACAGACACACACGGACACACACACGTTTAAGCGCAGACACAAATGTAACCCCCCTCCCCCACACACACATACACATACACACACACACATAGGCACACACAAATCGACATACACAAATGCACACCGGCGGGACCTTTACCTGGCAGAACAAAGGTAATGATGGTGGGTAATGAGGGTGGATGAAAAGAGCAGAAAAAGAAAGAATAGGCACAAGAGGAGAAACAGCAGGGCAATTATCCCTCCCTCCATCTTTGATGGTGGGTGTTGGGGGTGGGTTGAGCAGAGCACTTGTGAGTCAGCAGCTGCATTGCTTGTGTGGTAGAGGGCAATGTGGACAGAAGGACTGAGAAACACTTACAAAAGGCAATGCACGTATGTGTGTGTGTGTGTGTGTGTGTGTGTGTGTGTGTGTGTGTGTGTGTGTGTGTGTGTGTGTGTGTTTGAGTGTGTTTGAGTGTGTTTGTGCATCTGTGTGTGAGTACGCATGTGTTTCTCTGCAAATGTATGTGTGTGTGTGTGTGTCCGTGCTTGGATGTGTGTGTGTGTTTGACCACGGCTGAGTTACTACAGGCGTGAAGTAGCACGGCTGGTCCCGTCTGGTGGGGTAGCTGTGGTCTAGTAGTGGTTAGGGAGTTGGTCTTGCAATCGGAAGGTTGCAGATTCGAATCCTGCCCTACCCATGGTTGAGATGCCCTTGAGCAAGGCAT
This sequence comes from Coilia nasus, assembly GCA_027475355.1. Lineage (NCBI taxonomy): Eukaryota > Metazoa > Chordata > Actinopteri > Clupeiformes > Engraulidae > Coilia > Coilia nasus. Next base: position 12,933,212 of record CM050219.1, on the reverse strand, counting down.
CTAACCCCACACCGCTCCAGGGCCTGTAACTGAAACCCTGTAAATATCTGTAAGTCGCTCTGGATAAGAGCGTCAGCTAAGTGTAATGTAATGTAATGTAATGTACTAATGTAATGTCTGGTGCGCTGTGGGCAGCAGTGTTGCGCTGTGCAGCTCTGCTGTGGATGTGCACTGAGGCCATGAATAGAGCTTAGTGGCACAAAGGCATTTTGCCTTTTATTGTCACTATACACATGTACAATGAGATTGAAAGCAACTCACTTCAGTGCAGACCTGTATGTAGAACATTTACAACATAGGATAAAAAACATAAATACGTATCAACTACAACAGGGGGAGAGAGGAGAGAACTGGTCACTGCGACGGAACTGTAACTAAAGTGAAGTTTATTGTGTAATTTGTTCCGCAGTGTCTTTCACCCACAATGGTTTTCTGTCTTCACACAGGACCTGGCCTGCCAGTGTGGGGGAAAGTGTGCCAAGTTCTTCTACAGTCCTCCAGACACTCGCATATAAAGTAAAATTACGACCTCGGTGCAGTTGCTTAATCACCACAAACACGAAAGAGAGATAGTTCGAACTATAACTGAGACGACTCTGGGACCACTCAACAAGAGTTAGTCCGTCAAACTCCACTGTCATTTTTTTTTTTTTTCACTTTGAGAGGTTTAGCCGAGGGCAAAGGCAAATGATCCCAGAGACGCCATTTTGATTTCACGGCTTGCTTTCCAAGACAACGCACCAGGCTGTCCACTATTCAAACGCTCTGCAGAGGCGCAAAGGGGTTACTGTATTAGTGTTCGAGGAGCGAGCCATTATGCCAAAGCTTTCTACTGACCTTTTTTCGGGTCTGACTCATTAACAGCTCAGCAACTTTAGGCCAGAGCTGGTGATTATCATTAAAGTGAAACATAACTATGTATATATAAAGGACCTTCAGGCTCTAGACCTGAAGCTGCCTGCCAAGGTAGAAAAAAAAAGAGACAGAGAGAGACCAAAAGTGCCTTGCATCTTTTGTTCATTAAATTTCTCGTGGGGGGGGAACTGGGGTGCCCTGGCGGGCAATTAATTGAAGTTGGGGGCCAAGTCCCAGCATGCACTGCCATTGCGGGGTGCCAAGCGACAGCGTACAGACAACGTCGGGCAAAATGGATGACAAAATTCACCCGGCTTTTGAAGCCACGCTGAAGGTCAGCCAAGGACAGAGGGCGCAGACGGAAATTTGTGGCTGCCGAGACGGAGGGTTTAACCTTTTCCTTATTGCCCTTTGCCTCACGCCGAACACAAACACATCACCACCAACCAACCCCACCCATCCACCCCCCGTGGAGAAAGCCCCCTGTTGTCATGAGAACTATGATTGATCTGCAAAAATGGCAAGCCTGGAAAAAGCAACGGTTTCAACCGCAGACCAACCTTTTTGACATGAAAATAAATGGACGATAGTTTCCTGCAATTTTTCACAAAAAAACCCTCCCCCCTAAGCCACCTACACCAACACGCATCCTGTTCATGGTTTAACCCATCTGAATTTCAATCCTCAACCCCGACCCCAACCCATTCCACATCAATACTCGTCGTGTCTAAAAATCCACATTCAAATTTGCCTACCCTACCGCTTTTCTGTAGCTTCCTTTCCTGTTCTCAACACCACTGTTTGGAAATTGCTCAGGTTAGGGTTTAAAACTACCAACCTTTTGCCCATGAGGCTGGCTGGTTTGGCCAGGCCGAGGTTGCTTTTGCTGGGCTGCTTCTTGCGTCGTGTCAGCCTCTTGCGGCCGGAGCTGCTGGTGGTGGACGCTTCCTCGGAGGCTTGGGATGGGCTGCCGCCGCTGCCTTTGCTGTTCAGGTCGCGCAGCACGTCGTAGTTGATCTTGCTGGAGATCTTTTTCCTCTCCAGCATCTTCTCGATGGCCTCCTCGGCCGTGCTGGCCCGGATCGGCTCCCGCTTCTTGGATGGTTTCTTGGGCTTCAGATTAAAAAAAAATATATATATATATTAATGCCTCTAATACTTAATTCGATAGTTCCTTGGGCTGCAGATTATATATGGCTCTAATGCTTAATTCGAATGCTTCTTGGCTACTGGCTTTTAAAGTTGCAGTAGCCTACTTCTCTCCAGCATGCTGATGACTAGTAGACTTAATTTAAGTGACCAAGGGTGTGTAACATTGATTGGTAACCGGCACTTGATTTACAAAGGCATTATTTATTTACTTGGCAGGGCCTCTTAAACCATGCAGCTAAGCCTACTGAAAGCTCTCATTTCAAGGAACTCTGCTTCTCAAAAATCTTGTCTGAAGTAGTCTGGGACATTTTATTAATATGGTGTCCTTGATTCATGCATCTATACCTTTCAATACAATGCATACCACCAACTACATACCACTTTCAAAATTCATATGCATATATGTAAAAATTATATAATCCAAGCATCTGTTATTACAACTAATATTACAACTAACGTGAAACAACTGTAACATTTAAGTACACAAAATTCCTTTGTGTTTAAAAAAATATATGCATGGTATTACCTATTGGTACACAGAAAGCAGTAGTATTACCTGTCTGGAATAAGTAACATAATAATAACATAACAATAATATAATAACATAACAACACGTTTTCCCCCCTTAAAATAATGCATTAGCTACAGTACCTACGCAAACCGTAATTACTGAGTACTGGTCATGTCAAGTGGTGGTTGCTGGAAAAATAACTTTTCTGAATAAAATACTCTGTTGAGGGTTTAAATACGTACTTTAAATGTGTACATAAACCAACGCATGTTAGCCATGCATTAATCTTAACCGTTTTCGCCTTTGATCACAATGATGTCAGACTCCCTACTGTCAACAGAGCAATGAGCGAACCTACTTAAGGCTCTGCTAAATCAATTGAGGCCGTGGAACAGTCGGCCACTGCCTGCCATGCGATCATGTTTGTTACACATCCAGGGCAAATCGTCTCGCCGCAGCAAGACAGGGCCAGTGGACACGAGATTTTACCAAAATCTGGTATTGGCATCAGGCTCTCGGCACCTCATTAGGAGGGTCTGCGGCCCGGACGGCTAATTGTCTCCGGCTGAAAGCTGCGGCACAGATGTCAGCCAGCAGGTTGGTCTGGTCTGGAGTCCGAGGGGTAGTGGAGGGTTGAGGAGGTGATACAGTCAAAAATGGAAAGTAACCCCCGCCTACACAACCCCCCCCCCCCCCAACCACTCATCAGACACAGCTGCTGTATGTCTGCCTCTGTAGCCCCCGAAGACACACACACACACACACACACTCTGGTACTAACCTTTTCTTTATATATCCCAAGTTCCTTCTCCTTTGCGATTCTCTCTTCTTTTTCTGAAAGGACATTAAGTTCATACAGTCACCCCAAATGTTTGGTTGGACAACAGCTGAACCAAGCAATTTGTGAAACAGAACTCCGCTCCTAGTTCGGTGGTCAAACACGCACACTACTTCCTAAAAAGCTACAGGTCTGGTTAATATCCATAAAAGCTTCAATAAAAGAGGGGGAAAAATCTGGCCTAATGGTCTATTAATTCAGTAACTTTCAAACACTGAAGGAAAGAGTAACTTTCATCTTCGAACGCTAAAAAAATAGTAAAAGCCAAATGAATATGCGAGAACAAGACTGTAGAAAAAGTACTAGAGGATTTGTAAGGTCCATTTAAGAACACTTCAATAGCTTTCAAGCTATGTGAGGGAAGAGATGAGAGAAAAAGAGAAAAAAACACAGCTAATTCATGATTATACAGAACACCTCTTATCAGTGCACGAGGGCTCCTGTCTCTCTGAGCCTGCCTTCTGGAGGGGGAGGGGGAGGGTGGGGGGGGAGCGTTACGGCGAGGAGGCGTTAATAAGAATGTCAACCTTGGCGTGGCTTTCCATCTCTTACCTTTCTGCTCGCGCAGGTACTCCTCGTTCTGTTTCATCCATAGCTCCGTTTTTGCCTTCACTTCCTTCTCATTCAGGATATACTATTGAAGAAAAGAGAAAAACAGAGAGAGAGAGAGACAGAGAGAGAGAGAGAGAGAGAGAGAGAGAGAGAGAGAGAGACAGAGACAGAGACAGAGAGACAGAGAGAAAGGGACACATGCCAATATATTTGTAATTTTCTAATGCCTCACCTGTAAGGTTCTTTTAAAGAAATACGGGAATTATGCCGTTTCATTTTCGTCAAGTCAACCAAAATCATTAGCCTTTTTTGTCACCTCAACGTTTTGCAACCTTATAATTCTTTAAGAGCTTTAGCACAGAACTGGGTGTGTTGCAGAGGAAGGGCAGGGCAATGTTGAGTTTAAAGGAAAACTTTGACGTAAATGCATTCTAGGGTGTATTTGTGAAGGGGCACAAGTCAAACTTTCATCTAAAAGCAAACTTATGTCAATAGCTGGGTAATTTTGTTTGATCAGCCTTTGAGTTTACAGCAAATAGCCTTTAAACATTAAAAAAAAACTAAATTGCTACTATTAAAACACTACACAGCTCGACATGGCATGTGACACTTTGGTTGCAGTATTATCAGGGTCCCTACACATTAACTAGAGTATTCAACTAGAGCAAAATATTGGGTTTAAACCCGCATACTGTATCTACAGGCAGGGTAGAGTGAAATCGCACCTTCTCAATCTCCTCCTCGTCAATGCCCTCCAGGTCCAGCTCTCCGCTCTCTGACTCATCATCTGCAAACACAGAGACACAGCGTTTACCATGATGCAGATATCTTAATGAGGAACACTCTATTGAACATCCAGCATCTCTCAGTGATATTTCTATACATGCCATCTCAGAATCACCAAGCTACTACATATTCTCATTGTAGGAAAGAGAGTCATAACCTGACGTTACATTTTCTTATCTTTCATGTAACAAAACAACACAATCTTGACCTGTCAGAATGTTTTTTTTTTGTTGTTGTTTATTTCAGTGAACTTGCTTCATAATTTATTGAACACACACACACACACACACACACACACACACACACACACACACACACACACACACACACACACACACACACACACACACACACACAGTCACTGAACTTGCTTCATAATTTATTGAAACACACACACACACACACACACACACACACACACACACACACACACACACACACACACACACACACACACACACACACACACATACACAGTCACTTACACACACACACAGCCACAGGCAAAAGTAGAGCATTTACTCCCTTATCATAACAGTGGGCAGGTAATTTGCCAAAGCATCACCCTTTAATATGAAATGGTACATTATCTCCTTGCTTGACTGGAGCCTCGAAATATCTGACAACAACAATTGCAGCTGATAACACAATCTGTCGGTGAGCAATATCAATAAGTAAGAAGGCCGAGGCAGCTCTTTGTTGTGTAATTGCCAGTAATGGCCTTGGCTGTGATGTGAAAGGGTGTTGTGTTTTGTGGATGTTCTCAAATTGTTCTTCAAAACATAGCAGGGTAAGGCGCTATGTAATCCCCTTCAGCTTTACATAGGAAATGATGTGTGGACGACACGCTTGTGATACCAACATGTTGAGACCCACAGACAGTTCATGGTTGACATGTACACACACACACACACACACACACACACACACACAGACACACACACACACACACACACACACACACACACACACACACACACACACACACACACACACACACACAGTTAGCTCATTGTAGAAATGTGGAAATATTTCATGCTTCAACACGAAATTGTGGGTAAGCCTTCCCTTTCCTGGGAAATAGCAGTTCTTACAGGCAAGTCCCATCACTCGGCAGCCATCTTGGCATCGCCTCTGGGCAGCTATTTCGGGCTAATAAGATAAAGCTCCTGTCTAAATCAATGCTCAGAGATCCCTAATGCCACACAGGAGACTTAGACACTTAAAGTACATCACAAAGATCAGCATTTAATTCGATAGGGTAGAAAAAAGACTATACTTCATGGTGACATTCTCAATGTGTGTGCAAAATCTGTTACAGTTACAGCTAATTCGGTACAACTGATACAACTCTACTCCACAAAACTTGGCAGATTGATACACAAATGTAAGATTTTGTATACAAACTGGGAATACTTCACAGATGCGCCGACATCAAAACGTTAATTGGCGTTCCAACGAGCACATCACGGTATTTCATCACGAGAATTTAGCCAAGCCGTGATACGGTGGTAGTAAACAGAACTTCCAGATGAGGCATAACATTACATCACCCTAAGCAGACACTTGTATCCAAAGCAACTTAGGCCTCATTTCCACCGACAGTGTACAATATGTGTGTATGTGTGACAGAATATGCTCAGATCACGCATGCTGTGGAAATGGTGTAATCTGTTGATGTGCATTCTAAATGAATGCGGACAGAAAATGGGCACTTGCTTGCTTGCTACGCGCTGTATACGGAGAGTGTTTGGTGGAAATGAGCCCTTACAAAGGAGGAAAATAAATCAAGCTACAGCAAACAGGACATTACAGAATACATGCGAGAAAATAGAGGTTTAAAGTGCACATAGGTAAAAGTTGACAAGTGAGTTGACAGGCTCTAGGAGGCAAACCAGATGGGCACAACGCTAGCTCAGCCATGTCCAACAATGTCATTAGCTCCAGTATGTTTTTTATCTAGACTGTATCTAGGTTGTGCAGCACATTTGCACTTTTCTTTTGCACTTTTGAGACTATGTGAGTAAAAAAGCCTTGAAAAAGCTTAAATATATATATATATATATATATATATATATATATATATATATATATATATATATATATATATAAAATGGTTTAAAACTAGACCTTTTTTGACTTTTTGTGTTTTCTTGAGTGCGAGTCCTCCCGGTCTGTATTCGAAGTTCTTTTGACCACCGCACTAGAAAACGTATGAACTAAAAAGCAAGGCGCAGCTCAAATCCTGTGCATTCTGTTCTACTATTACTTATCGAGCACACACTGTAGAGCAAGTGCTGCAGTCACTGCTTTTCCATCTTTCAAAACGTGCCTCTGTTCATGTTTTGTCTCTTTTCTTACACTAGGTCACTGGAAATAGCTTTATACACACGTATGTGTATTATCATTTTTCTTGTTTTGGTAGCTACTGCTTAAAACAGTGGCATGTACTGGCTGTAAAGAAAGCAGGATGCTGTAACGACAGCTGTAAACAAAAGACTGCGTTTGCAGACCAGGTCAAACTGAGCTCTGCATTTCAACAAACAGAATAAAAACGTGTGTAGGTGTTCTTAAAGTGCAGTTATTTATGTTCTCATGTGTGCCTTCATTCCAACCACACAAATTGGCACAATGTCCTCTTGACAACCCACACTGACGGCAGTCTTGGACAAATCCATAAAAAGAATCCAACTATCTATGTTGATTTCGTTCCCACCAAAACAGCACAGGGATGCGTACAAACAAATTATGATTAGAATATGCATGATGACGCATCAGTGAGCTTAAATTCAAAACAGACATCGTTTTTGGGCCCCTCATATTGGACCCTGCGCAATTTATATTCTGGCTCAGGTGTGAGATCCGACAGAGCAGATTTACTTTACCACTTGACATTTCAATGCAGCTTTCATTCAGGCCCGACCCATGAAACCACTACCACAACTCTACAGAGGTAGCATGAATAACCAATGCCTCCACGGTAAATATTTCACACAACGTTGGGATTCTGTACACTATCAAGACACACACAGAAGCATGATGGTGGAATGTACTGGTGTACATGGACACATTCAACCTATTCAAATGCCATAATGGAACACAGGACAGCAATATCTTCACACACACACACACACACACACACACACGCACACACACACACACACACACACACACACACACACACACACACACACACGCACACACACACACCACACACACACACAATCAGGTGGAGAGAGGTCCCTCAAAGATGTCCTGATCATGACAAGGACTCCCTTGAAAGAAAAAAAAAAAAAAAAAAAAAAAACAGACGAGAGAGATTTTTGTAGAGCCGCTCCACTTCCCAACCCAATATGGGGTGTAGGGGTGGGGGGTGGAGGGGATGGGAGGAGAAGTGGGTCACAATCTGTCGCCCGACTCAAGAGTTTTCCATTGCCTCACTCTCCACCACCTTCACCCCCCACCAGCAGCCCCTCTACCCCTCCACCAACCAGTAAGGCACATGAAGAGAGATGGATGGATGGATGCAGCACGAGGGATGGCAGGAGGAGGAGGAGGAGGAGGAGGAGGAGGAGGAGGAGGAGGTGGAGGTGGAGGAAGAGAGGCGGGAGGTGGTGGTGCTTGTGCTGGCATGGATCACACATGCACGTCAGTGTCATCTACCCTTCATGATCCATTGCTCCTCCGCGGCGCCCATGCGGAGAGCAGCCCCTGCCGCCATGGCTGCTGCTGTTGCTCACGGAGACACAGAGACACAGACACAGAGGCAGGTAATGACACAGAGGCGGGTAATGGATATTGATTCCAGCAGCTTCCTGCCGCGTTGTCTGTCACACCCCGTTTCAAGGCGCATACTCACTGGAAGGGCGACAAGAATCCTCCATCTCTCCCTCTCACCATCTCTTCCTCTCTCTCACTCCCAGTCTGTCTCCCTCTCTCTCTTTCTCACTCACTCCACTTCTCTCTCTCTCTCTTTCTCACTTACTTTACTTCACTCTCTTCCTCTCTCTCTCTCACTCCACTTCTCTCTCTCTCTTTCACTTACTCCACTTCTCTCTCTTCCTATTTCCCTCGTTCTCATTCACTCCTCTTCTCTCTCTCCCTCTCTCTTTCTCACACTCCCTTTCTCTCTCTCTCTTTCTCACTTACTCCACCTCCCTCTCTCCCTCTTACTCACTCCACTTCCCTCCCTTTTTCTCTTTCTCACTCACTCCACTTCTCTCTCTCTCTCTTTCTTTCTCTCTCTCTCTCTCTTTCTCACGCTCACACCCACATGTTCGATATAGTCAATGCAGCCACTGATGCAGTGCAGGTCAAACCTGAAGTAGCCAATAACATTAGGGCTCCCTTTCGTCTAAAAGACACACACACACACACACACACACACACGCACGCACAGAGTTCTAAGATTTGATACTTACTCACACATTTCACTGTGCATTACCCTTGATTTACTGACACTGTTAAATACAGTGCGAAAAATTTACAACCAGCATCTAGCTTTTATGACATATACCATAATAAGGACGTGCCCAGTAACCCTAGGCCATGCTGTAAAAATACCACTACCTGATATTACGTAACTTCAAAGCCTCAATATGCTCCTGATGGCACAAATAAAATGTGGATTTACCATTGCTACAACCAAGGCTATGGCAGGGCCCATGGTAAAGTCATTACAGTCTAACTACCCTGCACCAGTAGGAAGAATGTGGGTTGGGGAGGAGGTAATAGTGCTCTCCTGCCCAGGCATCAAACCCCACATTGCTCCAGGAACTGTACACTGTACCTCATATAACTGTAAGTCCCTCTGGATAAGAGAGTCAGCCAAATGCAATGTAATGTAATAGTCATGTAATAAAATAATAATAAAATAATGTAACTATGGCCATGTAATAAAAGACATTACTTTAAGATACATACATAAAGATACGAGCACAGCTAGAGGAAGGTATTAGCAGTGCATTGAGTTTAAACTGCAGCGAGCAGGTATTCTGATGGTGCTGTACATTATGCACTGTGCTGCACGTGGCTGTCAGTGGGTAAGTAAATGTGATGTGAGTGTGAGGTGTGCTGTAGCAGCCTCTTCAGCAGCAACTCTGTGATGTGAGACGGCATCCTGGTCTCTACCGTTCGCAGAGTTTTATCTTCTACACAGAATCACGCGGACTCTCTCTCTCACACACACACACACACACACACACACACACACACACACACACACACACACACACATACTCTCTCTCACTGTCTTACACTTACAAACACACATGGTCTCTCTGACACGCAGACACACAGATGCTCTGTCTTTTTCTACACAGAATCACGAAGACTCTCTCTCTCTCTCACACAGACACACATACTCTCTCACTCCCTCACACTTACAAACACACAAGCACACATGGTCTCTCTGACACGCACACACACAGATGCACTCTCTCTCTTTTTCTACACAGAATCACTCAGACTCTCTCTCTCATACACATGCACACACACACACATATACACACACATTTTTTTTCTCTCTCACACTTACACACACGCACATAAACGCGCTCTCTCTCACACACACCACAGATTCTCTTTCTCTCATATACACAGACACACACATACTGCTGTTGTTCAACACAATATATACGTGTCAGGCTTTTCTGAGAGGTTTATTATTCTTATTTCATCTTGGTGACACCCTGAAGGCCTGGCGTTGCTATAGCGAGGGCACAGGTTTGTCCCTCTGACGTTGCTGTGGCGAATACACAGGTATGGCCCTGTTGCTATGGCGAGGGCACAGGTTTGTCCCTCTGACGTTGCTATGGCGAATACACAGGTATGGCCCTGTTGCTATGGCGAAGGCACAGGTTTGTCCCTCTGATGTTGCTAAGGCGAGGGCACAGGTTTGTCCCTCTGACGTTGCTATGGCGAATACACAGGTATGGCCCTGTTGCTATGGCGAAAGCACAGGTTTGTCCCTCTGATGTTGCTAAGGCGAGGGCACAGGTTTGTCCCTCTGATGTTGCTAAGGCGAGAGCACATGTTTGTCCATCTGACATTGCTATGGCGAGGGCACAGGTTTGTCCCTCTGACGTTCTTATGGCGAGGGCACAGGTGTCCCTCTGACGTTGCTATAGCAATAGCACAGGTTTATCCCTGTGACGTTGCTATGGCGAGAGCACAGGTTTGTCCCACTCACATTGCTATGGTGAGTGCACAGGTTTGTCCCTCTGACGTTACTATGGTGAGAGCACAGGTGTCTCTCTGACATTGCTATAGCAATAGCACAGGTATGGCCCTCTGACGTTGCTATAGCAAGCGCACAGGTTTGTCCCTCTGACGTTGGCATGGCGAGAGCGCAGGTTTGTCCCTCTGTCACTGCTATGGCGAGTGCACAGGTATGTCCATCTGACATTGCTATGGTGAGTGCACAGGTATGGCCCTCTGACATTGCTATGGCGAGGGCACAGGTTTGTCCCTCTGACGTTCTTATGGCGAGGGCACAGGTGTCCCTCTGACGTTGCTATAGCAATAGCACAGGTTTATCCCTGTGACGTTGCTATGGCGAGAGCACAGGTTTGTCCCACTCACATTGCTATGGTGAGTGCACAGGTTTGTCCCTCTGACGTTACTATGGTGAGAGCACAGGTGTCTCTCTGACATTGCTATAGCAATAGCACAGGTATGGCCCTCTGACGTTGCTATAGCAAGCGCACAGGTTTGTCCCTCTGACGTTGGCATGGCGAGAGCGCAGGTTTGTCCCTCTGTCACTGCTATGGCGAGTGCACAGGTATGTCCATCTGACATTGCTATGGTGAGTGCACAGGTATGGCCCTCTGACGTTGCTATAGCAAGAGCACAGGTTTGTCCATCAGACGTTATTATGGTGAGAACGCAGGTTTGTCCCTCTGACGTTGCTATAGCAAGAGCACAGGTTTGTCCCTCTGACGTTGGCATGGCTAGAGCGCAGGTCAGACTGGAGCCTCACATAGCATTCTGTCTGACAGGGCCGAATGTGATATGCCTCGCACGCTTTTGCTTTCTTTCTCTCTCTCTCTCTCTTTCTCACACACATACACACTCACACACACACATACACACTTCCTCACTGTCATTCTCTCTTTCTCTCTCTCTCTCTCTCTCTTTCTCTCTCTTTCTCTCTCCCCCCGGTATGTCTGTACGTATGCTGCCGCCGCTATCCACGGCTGTCAGACATCAAACCCAGCAGAGTAAATCACACTTGTCCCTGAGAGCGACGGCCACGCTTGACTGACTGAGGGAGAGAAAAGGGGGAAAGAAAAAGGGGATAGAGAGAAGGAGACAGAGAGGTGTTGGCAGAGAGTGAGAGAAAGACAGGAATGAGGGAAGTACAAAGAGAATGTGACGGAGAAAAACAGAGGATGCGTGCTGGCAACGGAAGACAGACAGAGCGTAAGGGAGTAAGGGAGAAAGAGTGAACGTTGGCAAAGTAAGAGAAAGAGAGAGAGAGAGAACAGAGAGAGAGGACAGAGATGATGGGTGAGGGGAAAAGGAAAAGCTGGCAAAGTTCATACAGAGAAGAATAAACAGTCAGTGAGAGGAGAGAGAGAGAAAGAGAGAGAGAGAGAGACAGAGACAGAGACAGAGAGAGAGAGAAATGCAGAGACAGAATAAGTGGGTATGGAGCTTCAGAAAGAGAGAGAGAGAGAGAGAGAGAGAGAGAGAGAGAGAGAGAGAGAGAGAGAGAGAGAAAGAAATGCAGAGACAGAATGAGTGGGTATGGAGCTTCAGAAAGAGAGAGATAGAGGAAGAGAGTGAGAGAGAGAGAAATATGCAGACAGAATGAGTGGGTATGGGGCTTCAGAAAGAGAGAGAGAGAGAGAGAGAGAGAGAGAGAGAGAGAGAGAGAAATATACAGAGACAGAATGAGTGGGTATTGAGCTTCAGAAAGAGAGAGAGAGAGGGAGAGGGAGAGAGAGAGAGAGGAGAGTGGGAATGGAGGGAAATCTGCGAATGTAAAGAGAATGAATGGATGAAGAAGGAGAGAGGGAGTGAGAGGCAGTGCTGCTGGGTCTCTGGCCCTGATGGGGCAGCTCGGTGGCAGCCTTCAGCACTAAGCTTCAGCCTGACTGGCCCCGCTGTCACCACGGGCTGTCATATCACAGCTGGCTCTGAGGGGTAAGGGTGTGTGAGAGTGGGGGGGTAGCGATGTGTGAGAGAGTGAGAGTGGGGGGTAGCGATGTGTGAGAGAGTGAGAGTGGGCCGTAGGGGTGTGTGAGAGAGTGAGAGTGGGGGGCAGGGGTGTGTGAGAGAGTGAGAGTGGGGGGTAGCGATGTGTGAGAGAGTGAGAGTGGGGGGTAGGGGTGTGTGAGAGTAGGGGGTAGGGGTGTGTGAGAGAGTGAGAGTGGGCCGTAGGGGTGTGTGAGAGAGTGAGAGTGGGGGGCAGGGGTGTGTGAGAGTAGGGGGTAGGGGTGTGTGAGAGAGTGAGAGTGGGGGGTAGGGGTGTGTGAGAGTAGGGGGTAGGGGTGTGTGAGAGAGTGAGAGTGGGCCGTAGGGGTGTGTGAGAGAGTGAGAGTGGGGGGCAGGGGTGTGTGAGAGAGTGAGAGTGGGGGGCAGGGGTGTGTGAGAGAGTGAGAGTGGGGGGTAGCGATGTGTGAGAGAGTGAGAGTGGGGGGTAGGGGTGTGTGAGAGAGTGAGAGTGGGGGGCAGGGGTGTGTGAGAGAGTGAGAGTGGGGGGTAGCGATGTGTGAGAGAGTGAGAGTGGGGGGTAGGGGTGTGTGAGAGAGTGAGAGTGGGGGGCAGGGGTGTGTGAGAGAGTGAGAGTGGGGGGTAGCGATGTGTGAGAGAGTGAGAGTGGGGGGTAGGGGTGTGTGAGAGAGTGAGAGTGGGGGGCAGGGGTGTGTGAGAGTAGGGGGTAGGGGTGTGTGAGAGAGTGAGAGTGGGCCGTAGGGGTGTGTGAGATAGTGAGAGTGGGGGGTAGGGGTGTGGGGTAGAGATCGGGTGGTGGGGGTGTGTGAGAGAGTGAGTGTGGGGGATAGGGGTATGTGGGGTAGAGAGTGGGTGGTAGGGGTATGTGAGGGGGTGGGGGGTGGCAGAGCGAGAGAGGGGTTTGGGGTGGGGGGTGGTGTCACAGGGGTATCAACGGGTCAAGCTGAGGTCAACTGCCAGCCGAGCCCTGTCAGTGGGCCCTAAAGCAGCGTATCACATGGAGACACACACAAACAACAATTACACGCATGCAGGCGTGTGTACACACACACACACACACACACACACACATACTGGCTCCCTCTCTTACTCTCTCACTCACACACACTTGCACAATCTGTTATTTTCTCTCCCTCTTCCTTCTCTTCACAAGCACACACACACAGACACACAGACACACAGACACACACACACACACACAATGTTACTGTGCAATGCATGTCCCCTACAGGGGTGTGGTGGTGAACTGAACAGACACTGCTACTGAAAAACCTCAGATGTAAGCAGCGATTAGGCCGGCCACGACGCTGCGTAATTATCAACCCCGGAGCAGACAAGTCTCCTCTCCATCGTCGCCCATATGGTCAACAGGCACAGAGACCTGGACCTCCAAACATAGCACTGGGATACTCTATTCTAGGCCTTCACTACAAGGATTCAAAGATTCAGGCAGCCTTTACTGTCGAAAAAACCTTACATGTGCAGAACACACAGGGATTTCAAAAAAATGTTCTCAGTCTTCAAGTGTGCAGTGCTCAAAAAGAAACACGAGTAAAAGGATAAAAGAATCCTAAATAAATTAAATAAGAAATTAAAATAAATAATATTTCAAATGTATACCACAGCTTCCTTCAATTTCACATCGTGATACGTTCTTTAGAACGGTTATTAATTTTCTATATACGCACACCTATGAAGTAGTCCCTGCTTTCCGACCGTATCACGTTTATGTATCAATACACCAACTTTGTGGTAAACTTTAAATAAACAGTAAAGATGTGACAGCTTTAGCAAATGACGAGCAGATGCAAGATGCAGCAAATAAAGAAGTAAAGTGCGGCATACATAAAAAGTACACAAAAGGGCAAAGATATGTTTGTAGCTGGTTTAACCAGCTGATGCTACTAACCGAGTAACTGCTTGTAGTGCTTGAAGGTAAGCACAGAAAAGTAGCTACTGCTACTACAAGCTGCTATCGACAGAGAAAGATCCATCAAGAGCAGCTTCTACCAGCACAAAGGTTTCCCATAGCAAAAGTGCAAATGACACTTAATCTGGATAGTTTTACTCACAGAAACTTTGGTTTGTTAGTTTGGTTTGAAAATCAACTTTAGTCAGTCTGCTTATCACTGAACATCGCCTTGACTAAAACCCAAACAAAATCCTGACCTAGTTCCAACACATAGTTAAAGTAGCACTATGCAACTTTATCTTCTGTTGTGCTTTTACTCAACGGAGCTGCCCCTAGTGTCCAAGTAAATGGACACTCGTAAAAATTGACTGTTTTCACTCCCCTCACCCTGTGCATGTGTTTTCAACTCAGCTGATCGGAGTAACCAGCGAGTCTGAAAGTAGTCATGTCCACCGAGGTAAGTAAAGTCAGAACTTCTTCAGAATTTAACGTGATCCTGCTTCTTGTGATATTCGAGACTTTGTGAGACTGAGGGTGGTGGGACAGACACAAATTATTGCAAGTGTGGTATTCTGTCCACAGGCAGCGGGGGCGGTCGAGAAAATCTTCATTCGCCTTGTAATGACTCATTTAAGCATATACAGACTTGTGAAGACTATTAATTAACTCGAAAAAGTTGCATAGTGCTGCTTTCATATGAGCAACGGTACATAGTCTATATGGGACAGTCCCTGTAAAGTGTCACCTAAGAGTAAGAAGAAGTTTGTAATTGAAAGGGCTGTTGGAAAAAGAAAAATAGCAAAAAAATAGAAACAAAGTTTCCAAGTGGCAGCTTTTTCTTGCTCCTGCTCCTTCAATAGAAAATAGCAGCTACTTTTGAGCTACTTCTAAAAGCTGCTGCCCTCGACAGACTGAGAGGCTGGATCTA
>CM050219.1:12910000-12912500 GCA_027475355.1 Coilia nasus | reverse complement strand
GCCTTTAGCCGTTGTCTGTCGTCTGTCTGCATTGCTATCCTGAGAACCGCACGCACACAGGAACGGACGCTTATGATCTGCAGGAAATACGAGCACGCTCAGACTCACCGGCACACCGGCCAGCAGTCTGTGCAGGGAAGCAGTCAAGCAGCTCCGTTTCTGCCGAGCGCACGCATGCAGTCGTCTAAGGCCATACGTCTGCGTCTGCTAGTCACGGAGTTAGACTGCCTGGCTTAACATGGCAAAGGTTCACATCAAATGTTCAATCAAGATGCTGAGGAAAAAAAACTGTTCCTGGCCCTGGGCCTACAGCTGTAGCATGGAATGAATGGTGGAGATGTTTGGACTGTGTGCTATTTTTTTTTTTTGCACATATTTTTTTCTCGTATGTACTATGTGCGCCTCGTAATAAAGTATTTTGGGAGTTGGAGGCTGACGGCCTTTTTCTTTTAAAAATACTCTTCTGCTAAAAAATGGCTGTTATACTTTCAAGATGTTATAATGATGGAATTATCTACTGCAAGAATCCATGGAGCAAAAGTCTCAACAATTCAAATGTGGGAAAGAACTGCAGAGTGGGTTGCAGACTTGCTGCCGAATCATACGCAATGAAGTGTCACACATGCTTTGTCTTTATTTATTTATTTATTTATTTATTTATTTATTATTTTTCCCCATTTTGATGCTTAATATCTTATTTCATTTATGAGCTATTGGGTCATATGATGTATATCTAAGGTTGGGGTGGGGTGGGGTGGGTGGGTGTGAATTGATCATTGACTGTAATGTTACTTTTTCTAAGGTTGTTTATAAATAAAAAACAGTGAATCCAAAAGAAAAAATGCTCTTCTGCGTCATTTGTCATTGTCAACAAATGTTTTTTTTTTTGCCTTGTCTGAACTACTTACAACTAATTTCTGGAAGATTTCTAATTCAGGTTTTTTCGTTTTTATTGCACTGGTTTATTTTTTTCCCCCTGTTCCTTCCAGGGGGCTAAATCTGTCCGGTCCCCCTGGAGGTGGGCTGGCTTTAAATAGGCCCTGGGTGAGAAGCAGGGCGCTGCGATGGCTCAGGCTTCTCCCACGGCCTCCGCTCCGCTCCCTCAGCCCCATATTGAGGGCAGATGCAGCGGGCAGGCAGGCAGGCAGGCAGGCAGGCAGGCAGGCAGCAGACACGCTACAGGGAAGGAGGGAGAGAGAGAGAGAGAAAGAGAGAGAGAGAGAGAGAAAGAGAGAGAGGGGGCAGGGAGAGAGGGAGGGAGAATGAAAGGGAAAGGGAGATGAGAGAGAAAGAGAGAGGGACAGAGAGAATGGAGAGAGATAGAGAGGGATAGACAGAGAGAGAGACAGAGGGCCCGTCCACACGACAACGTTTTCGGGTGAAAACGGTAAAGTTTGTTTGCGTTTTGGCCTTCCGTCCACACGGCGCCGGCGTTTTGGGTGACCGAAAACGATAACTTTTGAGAACGGGTTCCAAAGTGAGAAAGTCTGACAACGCCGCCGTTTCGTTTTCGTGTAGACAGGCAAAACGCAACCTTTTGAAAACGATGACGTCGTCGCCCATTCACCTTGCGCTGCACATATAACAACAACTTCAAACTTTTCCAAACTGGTTGCTGTCGAATAAATTGTGATTTGATTAGCTTGTACTGTAGGCTGGCTGTTGTGCAATCTATCCTTTGCCATTAAACTGTCTGTATGGCTAGGCTATAACAAATACTTCTTGTAGGCTTTCATTATTCTTAATTAATTAAAGAGCAACTGTCGCTGCTATCAGCTCCCCTCAGTAACAACACGCATTGCTAAAATCAACATATGCGCATGTTTTAAGCGAATAATTGCGCAGTTGTCTCAAGTTTGCAGCTCCTATTTTTTCATGTTCTGCTCCGTATCGCTTAAATGGGTCAATTTAACGACGTGACATCTCACAACATGGTCAAACTTTTACAAACAGGTTGTTGTGGGATACTTTGGGGTAAAAATCGTCTGCAGTGTAGGCTATGTGTAATGCAATTGTTTCTACCTTCTGACATTGAACTACAGGATGTTTTTGTATACATCGCTAGTTCAGCCCAACAACGCTTTTCACGTTATTCTTTTTAAATAGGGCAACTGTCGCTGCATCCGACCCATCTAAACTAGAACCCACATTGCTAAAATCAACATACATTATATGTTTAAAGTGAATCATTGGCTTCGGATCATGCCCCTCAAGCTGGGACAGCGCACCTTCTGCAATGAAAACGCAATGAAAACGTTCCCGTGTGGACGGAAATATTTACTGCTCCGATGTCGTGTGGACGCGACTTTTTTTTTAACCCGGCAAGAAAAAAATCCAGGAACGTTGTCGTGTGGACGGGGCCAGAGAGAAAGAGAAAGAGGGGGGAGGGAGAGAGGAAGGGAGAATGAAAGGGAAAGGGAGATGAGAGACAGAGAGAGAGGGACAGAGAAAAATCAGAGAAAAATAAGAGAGATAGAGAGAGAGAGAGAGACAGAGAGAC
>CM050219.1:12817500-12907500 GCA_027475355.1 Coilia nasus | reverse complement strand
ATAGGCAGCCACAAACGCCCACTTCCAGCTGCTTTCCAGAATGTTCCACTCCTCTTCTATTCTGCCTCCATTTCTTTCTTTCTTGTCTCTGTCTCTCTCTCTCTTTCCCTCTGACTACTAAACAAGCAGGAGAATGTGCTTTCTGAAGTGCCACCACTACCAAACCCTGCAGATGCCATGAAAGGCCATTAGACAGACAGACAGACAGACCGACCGACACAGACAGACAGACCGACCGACCGAGACAGACAGACAGACAGACACAGACAGACAGACAGACAGACAGACAGACAGACAGAGACACACACACAGATGGAGACGGAGAATGTGAGAGATGCCTCGCACCGGGGCAGCAGCAGGCTCCGGGGGTGTGAAGTTGAGGAATAGAAGCTCTAGGCGGGTGGGTGAAAGGGAAAGAGTGAGGGTCAGGGGTCAGGGCTGAAGGGTGAAGGGTGAGAGGTCGTGGAGCAGGTCTGAGGGGTTAAATCTCCAGCAGGTGCGGTGTCCCACGCCACCGAGACGCAGCCCAGCGGAGACTGCTGTTTTGGGGGGGGGGGGGGTGACCTGCTGAGTCTGGGCCAGGCACGGGCATGAAACTCGAGAGCCACAGTAATAAAATGGCTGATGGAGTGAGTGTGTGTGTGTGGGGCGGGGATGCCTAAGCTTTCCACAGTGTACTTATTCTCTGGTATAATACAGAGCACTGCTGCTCTGTCCAAATTGTTCTTTGTTCAGTATATAGCACTTTGTTCAGTATATAGCACTTTGTTCAGTATATGCTGCACTGTACAGTGTGTTAAGTACACTAGTTCAGTGGTGTATATAAAACACATGTCCTTATATTAAAATAAGCCTCCTGAGGACTCATGAAGAATCAGTTGCAACAGAACTGACAACAAGGTGCCGCTGTGTCGACTCATTCATAATTACATTACAATACATTACACTTACAGTTATTTAGGTTAGTTAGTTATTCAGTTACAGTCCCTGGAACAATGTGGCGTGGCTTAGGTGCCATAGATGAGGGTCCAGGAGAGCACTAGTTGTTTACTCCCCCACTCCGATACTTCGCATTGGAACCTGTGACCCTCCGGTCCCAAGACCAACTCTGTAACCACTTGGCCACAGCAGCCCCACATAGTGTACAATAAATACAGTGAATAAATGAACATTTTGAAATTAGCATGGGACCACCAGCTGTATTAACTGAAAGGCTTGCCTGGCCAATTCCTGTGTTTTCAGAAGAGAAACCGTAGGCTTGTGTGTGCTACATAACAAACAAAAACCAATTCATCTGCTGAAATAAAAATCAATGTCTACTTATGGCCTTTGTGTGCGGAGCTACGAACTGAACAGAGCTAAGATCAATCGAGTCAATTGAGTCGGTGGAGGTTATGGTTAAGTAATACCAGAACATCAATGGGCATAAATTCAACTTTGCTGCATGTATGCTCTCGCAAAGCAGCATATTTATGAGTGCATCCACGTACGCTCCCAGAGGAAGCGTAATAAAAGCCAACTGTTTAGAAAAACAAACATTCAAACATCAAAAACCTCAGAATCAGCACAGAATATATGCAAGCGATGCTGATCAGGAGCCAAAGGAATGGGAAAGTCATGGTAGGTGAACCACCAAGCATATTTTTTACACAATTATTTATTTAATTAGATAAGACATGGAAGCAATTACAAAGCATTTTTGCTTTGCTGTAGTATCTGAACGTTTGCCATTTGTTTTGACAGATCTCTCAAGGCCAAATGAATTCATGAAGACTTTGGAGAGGACACTGTTGTGCCCTCGCTAGTCCCTTCTCCTCCTCAGCGCCATAAAGGCCAGCGCGTGGCATT
Source organism: Coilia nasus (assembly GCA_027475355.1). Taxonomy (NCBI): domain Eukaryota; kingdom Metazoa; phylum Chordata; class Actinopteri; order Clupeiformes; family Engraulidae; genus Coilia; species Coilia nasus. Next base: position 12,905,652 of record CM050219.1, on the reverse strand, counting down.
ATGACACGGACCCCCCTTCTCTGGGGGGGAGGGGAGCCAAGGCTGCTGCTCTTTTCAAATCATCAAAAGGCCTGATTAAAGGGTCAGAGGGACGTCTGTGGATTTACAACCACACACACACACACACACAAACACACACACACACGCACACTCCTTAACCCCTCCCCCGTCACCAGCCTCCACTGTGGTCAGCATGGCGAGGAGGGAGTTAGCGGCGCTCCCCAGATTAAATGTTCTGTCAACGTTCCCCAAACTAAATCCCCCCCAAGGCAAATCCCATGACAAAAAGAATGCTGGCTGAGACGGAGAGCCAGAATCCCGCGGCGTGTCAACGCAAGCGTACACACAAAACACACACACACACACACACACACGCACACACACACACACACACACACACACTCTTTTCAGTGCTGACATGGAACTGATAGCGAGCTTTATCAGACATAAATACAGACTTCTGGTTCTGGAACGTCAGCTCCTACTGGACATGCACAGGCCGGCGTGAGCCACAGAAAGCTCGTCTGGAGTATCGAGCGTCCGGTGGTCCCGAGAGCAGAAGGGGTAATATTCTCCACTCACGCTGAGGACGCGTGTATCACATCGATCCGGCGGGCTGAATAAAATATGGACCACTTAAGCTCCAGGAAATAATGATCAAATGTGTACATGTGTAGTTGAGGGGGTGGTGGAGGGTCTATGCAACTGCACAGGTAAGCAGAGGGGCATGTGTGTGCGTGCGTATGTGTGTGATATGTGCCCTCAACACTCTTGTTTAACTTACAAACGCGATACACAATGCTTAAAGGAAAAACAAGTCTTTTTTCATTCAAACCTCTTCTTCAAGGCCCTTTTTCAAAACCAGAGAGATACAGAATCGAAACCAGAATACAGATCAGCAACACGCACCACACCGGTTCCCAGTAGTATGTTCACAGCCTAATTTATCAGCGGTACCTGATGATACTTACCAACTGGTTCACATACCATTCAACCTTGTTGGGAGCACACAAACTTATCTGGCCATAATTAATTTAGCAGTCAGGGAATGATTGAGCATATCAAACACAGGGTCTAATGGAGGCTGTCGTGGGCTGATTACTTCTTTCGTCCGTGGCTGACATGCAGTGAATGCTCAAGTGAGTGATATTATGCATTCTGACACCCCTTTTCAAAGCGATAGGGAGCTGACCTTCTACTTTGCTGCGACAGGCAAATTCAACACATCAAGAGCATGTGGCGAAACAGCTCATTTACCAACAAAAGTGAATGTATCAGCCGACAGTGTAATGACAGAATAAAATTACACAGAAAGAAAGAAAGAAAGAAAGAAAAAGAAAGAAAGAAAGAAAGAAAGAAAGAAAGAAAGAAAGAAAGAAAGAAAGAAAGAAAGAAAGAAAGAAAGAAAGAAAGAAAGAAAGAAAGAAAGAAAGAAAGAAAGAAAGAAAGAAAAAGATTAGATTGGAGACAACACAAAAACAAGAAAGACAGGACAGGAGAGAGAAAGAAATAAAAAAGAAAGGAACAAATAGAGAAAAAGAAAGAAATAAATCAATCAATAAATAAATAAAGAAACAAACAAACAAACAGACAGATGAACTATGACCCACCATGCTCTCCATCCTTGTTGATGAAGTCCTTGATGGAGTCCTTCAGGCCCAGGCTGGCTGCGGTGGGCAGGGACCCCAGGACGGACTTGAGGGGCAAACGTGCCCGCTTGTAGGCTCCGACAGCCCCAATCTTGCTGCACGCGCCACCCCTTTCCTCCTCCTGCCTCTTGGCCTGTGCCCCCGTCCCCGAGCCTGAGCCTCCCTCCCCCAGCTCGGGCAGCACCTGGCTGATGATCTCCTGGCCCAGGTGCTGTGCTGCCGCTTCCAGCTCTTCGTCCTCCTCATCTTCCTCGCCTCCCATGAGGCCCAGGGACAGAGAGATGCGGTCGCTGTCGGGCTTCGCACTTGCAGCAGCTTAAAAGAGAGACAGGGATGTGTTTGTATTTTTCATATGGATGTTACATTCACACGTCAACATTTAATCAATCGGCTGGTCCTTTTGTACTTACTGATTTACAAACTAAGTACAATTGAAGCAAATCACTAAAAGCAAATCACTGTTAAGACACGGAAGAGTATGAATGCATTGTTACACATGTACAGGTACTACTCGGAAAATTGGAATATCATGTAAAAGTTGTTTTACTCAGGCAATCCAACATAAAAGCTGAAACCAATACATTTTACAGATTCATTACATGCAAAGTGAGATATCTCAAGCTTTTTGTTGTTGTAATTTTGCTGATTATGATTTACAGCTTATTCAAACCTCAAACCCAAAAACTCAGAAAATGAGAATACTGTGAAAAGCTTCAGTATTGTAGGCTCAAAGTGTCATACACTAATCAGGTAAGTAATGCAAAAACCTTGCAAAAGGGTCCTGAGCCTTTAAACATTTCAACTTTAAAGTTGAGTTACAACTGAAATGCATGCACTTTTTCAGGATATTCTAATTTTCTGAGTAATACCTGTATAAACAAATGTGCAACTTAACATTCAGTTCATTCAGAGTCTTTTATTCAAAATGTACGTGTAATGTAAGGCTGAGCTGTGGCATAGCATTAGCACTCTAAAAGCAGTCAGCCTGTTTTTCATTTGCTGTGAGTTGCTTCAGATACAAGCGATTTCGTATGCTGCAAGTCACTCTGGACACTAGTGTCTGTTATTTACTTATTACCTTTCCATTTAAAATGCAGGTGTCATGTCAAGTGTTTATTTTGCTTGTTACCTCCCTGTTAATAATGCAAGCAAACAACAAGAAAGCCTAGAAAGAGCAACGGGTCAACAGTAGCACCCATACTTTCAGCAGTAACACACACATTTCTTCAGCAGTGCAGACGCTTTGTCTACAAAAAGCTTTCACCACCAACAAAAATATAGCTGACTTTGAACTTGATTTTCCTATAGGGTTATGAGTTGCCAGAGGCCTGTGCAAACTTGATTTCCCTGTCAAAAGAAAAGGCGAGGCTAATCCTCTCACAAGGTGTGCTGAGGAAGGCATCTGTCAAAATAAAAATTTGCCTTGTCTACTCTTAGCTTCATTCACTTCACACACTTCAATATCAAGTCAGCACTTGTGGTGTGCCTGCCTCTCATAAATTAGGCAGCTTAAGTGCTAAGAGTGCTGCGTCATTATCGTGATTAGAAGTGTAAAGTGTTCACTTCAGCAAAGTGCACTATGGCTAACTGCTAACGCTACTTCTGTCCAACCACACACCGTCCATGACCAGACATATTGTGACACCTGTTCAAAACAAAAGCAGAGGCTCCCACAGTCAACCAACAGACCCAAGGGGGTTGGCATCAACCGTGGAATAAACAATGCAATTATCATGACAACTGCCGTAACCATGGCTACAATATCCTTCCGTCACGTCGTGATTACGGCTGCGTGCGGAGACTGTGAGTGCTTAACGAGGCGTTGGGAGTCAGATTACCGCGGCGGCGTAAATTGGCCCATTTCAAGTCCAATATGATTAACTAATTCAATCGAACGCTAATGGTGAGGCGCAGGGAGGATTCGGGCACTCGGCCCATGGAAAGGAAGCTGCATGGGCAGACGAGGTGAACCGGTGAGCAGAAGGGCAAAAAAATAAATGAGGGAAAATTATGTGGTAACAACGCACTAGACTGCTTTTTAAAGCAATGTCACGTTTTGTTGACAGTGTTTTGATGAATGGAACGTAATGGGAACGTAAGGTCAACACATTAACACATCATCTCATACACCCAATTACAGACAAAAACAAACACAAATAGACATGCATTATGCACTAACACGTAATGATAAATGTCTACACAGACACACGCACACTCACACACACACACACACACACACACACACACACACACACACACAAATATTGGAGCAAATGCAGACACACAGCAAGCGAGTGAATAATAAATAAAAAACATCATTGCACGCACACATATACAGACACGCGCACACACACACACACAAACACACACACACACACACACACACACACACACACACACACACACACACACACACACACACACACACAAACACACACACATATTGGAGCAAATGCAGACACAGTAACCGAGTGAATAATAAATAAAGACATCATTGCACGCACACACACACACATATATACACACGCACACACACAGGCACACACACATTTCCATAAGGTACCTTCCTTGGCGTATGCGGCGTAAATCCCTCGAGGCTTGGGCCTGCTGTTCTCCAGCTCCATCTCTATCTCGTCGCGGTACGAGCTGATCTCTCCTGCGCGGGCCAGAGAAGACATGCTGCTCAGCTCCAGGGCGAAACACGCACGACACTCACGACACGGCGTGACTCACATGGGGGACCAACACAAACATCAACATCGGAGGAAATAGCTCTCCGTTTCAGCCAGGAGGCCAGGCCGAGAGAGAGACTGAGTGGCATCACTTTAAAGTCAGGAAGTCAGAAACGGCCTATTTGCCTGACTCTCCGTAACAGTGGACACATTAAGAAAAAAAGGAAAAGAAAACAATACAACAAAAAAAACAACAACAAGGAAAACAATACAATGATCTACCTTGAAAAGGTAACATGGGCTGACGTGTGTCAGCACTAACAGTCAGTGGAAAGAAAGAAGGAAAGAAAGAAAGAAAGAAACAAACAAACAAACAAACAAACAAAGATACAAACAAACAAACGAATATACTGACCTTGATATTCATCAAGCTTCTGAGCCAGCTCCTGTTCAAGCTGCAATGGAAGGCGAGAGTTACGCGAGACCCCGATCCAATAATAGGCCTGATTATGCATGCACCACATCCATCCGCGTACGCATAACACTACACTCAATTACACATACATTATTTTGCAAAGCCTGCGTTTCACCCTCAATGACAACCCACTTCGTGCAGGACATTAAACCTGGTGAGTGTCGTTCTTTACAGGTCCACCTGGATTGAAATATTTCTAGATTCACTCATTATGTTAATCTGAGTCAGCTTTGTCTCCATTGTTCTCATTTTTTATCTCTCTAGAGAGACTCTTCTGATTCACCAAGGTCAGCTAACGCCTACATGAAACCCAACACCCCCACGGAAGCCTTTAGCCAAATCCAGAATGCTCACTCACTCATATATTGTACTATATAGAGAACAAAATAGTGTAATTCACACCCTACATAGAGCATTACATAGTAAATGAACAGTAAGTGAACAGTTCGGACATTTTGGAATTTATAACACTGGGCTCAGTGTCAGTGATGTGGAGAGGCAAACTTTAGGTGAGTGCCTGTCAGAGGGTAGATCAGGTGAGTATCTATCGTAGGGATGGGTTGGTTTAGGTGATTGTCATAAGATGGATAGACCAGGTTAAGGTGAGTATCTGTCATAGAAATGGGTGAGTCACATGTTTAGGTAAGTTATGAGAAGGATGTGTCGGGTTTAGGTGACTGTCTATAAAAGTAGTGGGTGGGGTTTAGGTTAGTGTCAATCAAAAGAATGGGTGGGGTTTAGGTGAGTGTCTATAAAAGGATGGGTTTAGGTAAGTGTCAATCAAAAGAAGGGGTGGGGTTTAGATGAGTGTCTATAAATGTGATAGGATGGGTTTAGGTAAGTGTCAATCAAAAGAAGGGGTGGGGTTTAGGTGAGCGTCTATGAATGTGATAAGATGGGTTTAGGTAAGTGGACCTGCTGTAGTCTGAGCTTCCTCTGTCCCGCTGTGAAGGAGGGGGGGTCGCACTCCTGCTCCAGGTCCACACGCATAAACTCATCGATGGTCAGCTGACTTGTTGGGGTGTCCTCGAACTCCGTCAGTCTGCAGGTTGAGGTACGGGTCAGACAGTGCAATACGAGCATGTGTCCGTGTGTATGTCTTTAAGTGTATCTCTGTGTGTTTATGGGGTCTTGGCTATGTTTAAGTTTACCGACTTAAAGTAGTGGTCATTTTAAAAACACTGCAGAACACTGTTTTGTATTACATCATGTGCCTAAACATCCTAATAAATCATAGAAGTCACTTCATTTGCTCACTATACTGCCTAGTAATCACAAAACATTTGTTCACATGGACTACTGACACAAAATATTTGCAGAGGTAAGAATCCTACCAAGAAGTCCAGCCGGATAGCTTTTTGAGCTGTTCATTAAACCAGCTGATTTTAAGTAGCACAACTCTTCAACCATATAGATCAGCTAATTAGTGAAATCACAAGTGTAATGTCCACAGGTAAAATCAGCAAGGTAACACGTGTTAAGACTTCCTGAGGCCAATTTTCGCATGTCTAGATATCTGCAGGGCCCCTAATCAACAGATGTGTAAATGCGAAGAGTAATCCCAGCCTCGTTTCCCATCATGCACCTCTTCCTTAGCGTGGCCTCGCACACCTTCACCACGGAGATGACCTCTTTCACCGTGCGCCGGAACTCGTGCATGCGCGCTGCAACCAGGAGGGCTGGAAGGAGGAGAGAAAGAGAAAAAGAGAGAGAGGGAGTGGGAGAAAGAGAGAGAGAGGAGAGTGGGAGAGAGGAGAGAGAGAGAGAGAGAGAGAGAGAGAGAGGGAGAGTGGGAGAGATGAGAGATGAGAGAGAGAGAGAGAGAGAGAGAGAGAGAGAGAGAGAGAGAGAGAGAGAGAGAGAGAGAGAGAGAGAGGGGAGAGTGGGAGAGATGAGAGATGAGAGAGAGAGAGAGAGGGGAGAGTGGGAGAGAGAGAGAGAGAGAGAGAGAGGGGAGAGTGGGAGAGATGAGAGATGAGAGAGAGAGAGTGAGAGAAAGAGGGAGAGAGAGAGTAGAGAGAGAGAGGGGAGAGTGGGAGAGAGGAGAGAGAGAGGGGAGAGTGGGAAAGATGAAAGAGACGAGAGACAAGGAGAACAGAGAGTTACAGAGAGAGAGAAAGAAGGAGAGAGAGAGAAGAGGAAAAACAGGACAGAGAGAAAGAAAGACAGAGGTAGAGAAAGAGGGAGAAAAAGAAACAGGTAGAGGAGAGAGAGAACAACAGACATAGAAAATGGGAAATTGTTTATGATTTGCATTAGAGCTCCCCTAAGTCCCTGCAGATCACTTTCTATTGTGCTATACGGGTCAGACAGGCCCGCTGCGGTGATGTGCAGGTAGGTACTGTGTTGTCTTAGGCACCGCTTAGGCGTAAACACACGCCTCCACTCTCTCTGCTCCGTACCTCATCTAACCTCGCCTGCAAGTTGCGCTCTATCCCATGCCTTCACCACCCCCGCTAAACTCAGCCACTATCCCATGCCTTCACCACCCCCGCTAAACTCAGCCAGCCTCCGACATGAAAAAAAATAGTAAATTCAAGGAAAAAAATAGTGGTCTCAATCAATAGGCTTCTAAAACGTACACTGCATTATGTAACAGGCCGAGGGCTGTTTTTCTTTCCCTCCTTGCAGAGATGTGAAAGCTTGTTCTCCTTGTCCGTGCCCTACCTTTATACAGACAGATTCACGACAACACATCTGGGAGAGAAAGAAAGAAAGAAAGAAAGAAAGAAAGAAAGAAAGAAAGAAAGAAAGAAAGAAAGAAAGAAAGAAAGAAAGAAAGAAAGAAAAAAGAACCCAAGTAATGCAGGGAGAAGGGGATATAGTCTGCGGCTATTTGTTTATCCTGGTTGAAACAAGCAACCTCCGCACAGAAGGGGCCTCATCTAAACTTACCACCCCCTACCACCCTTCCCACCCCCAATACGGTGAATGATTAATGATGAATTATTAATTATTCAGATATTGCAGCAGTCGATATTAAAGTGAAAGTTGAGGCGGGCCGGGGGGGCGGTTGATGAGGAAGTTTGTTTTGCTTCTCTGAGGGGAGCGGGCATCGGGTTCGCTGACGGACACAGCACATCACAGTACTGCACATCACAGCACAGCTCCAGGACCAGAATGTTCTAGCTCAGGGGGAAGACAGACAGGCCCGCGATACCAACGTGGGATGAAGTATGATCTCATTACCTGCGTCTTACCATAAGACAAAGTCTATCCATCTTTCATGTATTCATGCCAAAGATGTTTAAAGGACTTGCATTATGCAGTATAAGCATCTACTGTATACAAATGTAAGCAATCTCCCTTGTTACGAAGTCAGCATATTTAAAAAACGTGACTAAGGGCACACACTGCTTTATGCTGTGTTACATTACATTACATTACACTTAGCAGACGCTTTTATCCAAAGCGACTTACAAAAGGAGGACATAATAACCTAACAGATGTGTAGAGAACATCGAAGGCACCTACTTGACTTGACTTGACTTTGTATGACTTTATGAAACATATTATAACATGGATAAAACATATAATGTAATGTCTTATGTTTGTACTCATGACCCATTATAAGGACAGTATTCAGAGTATTGGAAAATGGCACCCATGTGGCATCTCTTCTGTTACGTAATCTCCTGTACATTTGACGAGTGCCTTGGCTGTGTGCCTATACGAGAGAGGTGGGATGTTAGCTGGGTTACCACGGCAACACGCACCTGCGCCACACAACCCGGACGGCCTGCGTCCCGTGTGCATCCAATCGCGCTTCATCCTCTGGAGCAGCCGCAGCGCCGTCATGGAAACCTCGTGGGTCTTCTCCCCAAACTCCAGCATGTGTGCGAAGCGGGGGATGTACAGACACGGGTCTACAGGAAGCAGAGCAGGCCAAAAAGGAGAGCAGAACAAGGATGTGACATTGATATGTGAACACACACACACACACAGGTGATACTTCTGCAGCATCTGAGGGCTCCTGCTGAGGCGTCAGGTGAAGTGGCTTCAGGAAGAGGCTGTTCCAGAGAACCCAGTAAATATAAACTTTATTATATAATCATTCCCTCTCCCTGAAGGAAAACCAAAACAGCTTCTTCGGTACTGATACAATTACCTGTTTCATTTGCTTTATTTAATTTATTTTAATTCTTTACTCATTAACAGTCTTTTTCATTATCACTTTGTTTATGTTACTGTTTATTTAGTATTTATGCTTATGCATAGTCTTTGATCATTAGTTATGCAGTGAGATAAATGCAGAATGTATGGATGTAAGTGTCTGTATATTTTACACTGCTATCTGTGTAAATCTGTGGATCTGTGGATTCCCTCCCCTGGGGATGATAAAGACTACCTTGACCTTGACGTAGGATTGAGGAATTTATGGGGGCAAACAAGACATGGGCCTCAGCCCCCACTGGGTGTTGGTGCAGGACTGTCCTTTCACTGTGCTGAAACGGCACCGAGTCCTTGACCTCCCGAGGACACATAAGTGAATCTGGAGCAAGGCCTCCTTTGCTGAGACCCCTTGCGAGCGAGCAAGCGGGCTTGGATGGATCCACGGGCGTAGGCTCCATATCCAAAAACCCGTCGCCTTCCCTGCCACTGCCACTGGCACCTACTTCTGAGTCCTTGGGCGAAACACTCTGGGCTTTGCCCCACTAAATGAACAGCACACGCTGAGCCTTGCTGTCCTACTAAATAGCGAGAAATGAGTTCAGCTCAAATGCCAATAACTGAATGAAAACACGTACAAGTAAACAATGCCAGTCACTGCGTGCACATGGACGAGTTGAATACGATTGGAAAGGGATTGAGATCGTATCGAATTCATGTGCACAGGCTAAAGATGGTATAGGGATTGGTTTCGCGAATCCCTTGGTCCGCTTGGTGCCGCCTTGTGCACGGGATCACATCGGATTCGCGTACTGCGCATGCACAGGAATGCACTGCTTGTAATATCAAACGCCGACGGCACAGTTCGTATCATATCAAGGAAACCAAAAACGCTGTTTGTTCGTTCATACGGACTTCCAAACAAAGAAGAATGCACAACATGCATGCAAATGCTGCTCTGTCAACCTCCTCGAACGCCATCTTTGTTTATATGCCGCCAGATAGTTTGTTTATTTTCTTTTCAGCAGCCGTCAACCAGAAGTAGTTCTAACACCACTTGTTGAAAGGAATACACCGCCACCTAGCGTAGTGGAAACGGCCAGATCTCTGACCATTATCCGATTACACAAACTCCATGTGCACTTGGATTTTGGGACAGACCACCCGTTGGGTAGCAACACCCAATCCAATCCCAATCCAATCCGTTCCTACCATGTGCACGTAGTGAGTGACAGCCCTATTCAGGGAAGATGGCAGATTGAGCACACCTGAACCTCCATGATATGTCATGTCTCTCCACATATCTCGTGGGGGAAATCCCCACCACCTCAGCCACAAACACTCTTTTTATGCCAGTCGCTGGTAAGCGGACTCTAAGTGATCAAATTCATTCACTGCCTTTGAGTGTCATATGGCCCCCACATTTCCACATTTGTGATCGGTGAGAGAGAATGCAAAGGGCTCGACTCATTTAAGGAAATTGAATTTCCACATGTGACAATTCGCCGAGATGCTCTGTGCAGTGCTTTCAAAATAGAAATTGATTTTCTAGACTCTGATTCACTACAGCCATGGGTGTTATCTGATTTGAATGTGTGTGAGTAAGTGAGTGAGTGAGTGTGAGTGTGTGTGTGTGAGTGTGTCAGAGAGAGAGACAGAGACAGAGACAGAGACAGAGAGAGAGAGAGAGAGAGAGAGAGAGAGAAAGAGAGAGAGAGAGAGGGAGAGAGTGTACGTGTCTGTGCATGCATGCGAATGTGTATGTGTGTGTGTGTGCATGCATGCTTGTGTGTGTGTGTGTGCGGGAGGCTGTCAAAGTTTGATTAAAAAGTTGATGAATGGCAGGAGGCGGCAAGGGGGAAAAGTGAGTTCCAGCGATCACGGCACACTGTGAATTTCCCAGGCAGAGAGCGGAGTGCCTGCCAGCCAGCCAGCCTTCCAGGTGCTGTCACAAGCACACAAGTGATACAAGGAAGCAAGGGGACACAACACCGACACGAAATCACATCTCTCCCAAACGCTGATTCCCCAGGCTACATCACACAGTCTTCAGTGAACAACACTGTCCATTTCTCACAGAGATCATGTCTGAATGAATGGGGTCCATTGTTCACGGATATAAGCCCAAAAACCATTCAAATGTTTTCTTTCTTGTCGTTAATAGTGATTAGATGAACCAATGTGGATAGTACACACTCAGTGAGCTCTACCATGTAACAACCGTCATGAGAAGGGGTGCTGTCTTCAGCTGAGGTTAACCTTGGCAAAGAGAAAAAACAAATGCATATTGCTCCATTACATCACTCCTCCGAGTATGTTAAATCTCTTTTGATATGCAAATCACAAACTGGAGATCTAAACCCTGGGGGCTACACCAGCCTCCAGTCTTTCTCCTTGTCTCATTCATTTTGAATGCTTCACTGGTTCCCTGTTTCATGACTTGGTTGGGGGGAGAGAGAGCAAGCATCATTCCTCCAGTGCTAGAAGAGCGTGTAGATGCAGGACAGACAGAGCAATCCTGTTCAATGGCTCCTGTCTCTTAGCTGGGCGCTGCTCATAAGCCACGGGTGCTGGTGGACTGGAGACATGTCCTCAGTTTGGGCTAGTGAGATACGCTGCCTACTGTGTATGAAGGAGTGAGTGCTGGTAGGTCTGGTTATTTGGTGATTGATGCCCTGCCTGTTCTCAATCCTGAAGATAATGGTCAAGTGTGCTGAGCTGGTTGGCAGAATAGGGTGGTTTTGGTTTGAACTGGTCCACTTTTTTGTGCAGCTTATTGCTGCTTTGCCTGTTCTGACTTATATAAATCATTACAATCTGCATTAAATCTGGAGTAAAACTCTGTTAAAATGATCCCCATAAGCATCTATTTGTCACGTAAATTCCCCCTTAAGAACTTATATTCTTGCCCTATTCCTGAGAGGTAGAGTTGGCCACTAATACGCATCTGATGCTGTGATGTATAAGCTCCTTCAAGCGAGTTGTAAGTCCCTAAACCTTCCCAAATGATCCATTTTGTAACGCCAGGGCCCTCTATTGGAAAGCCGGGAAACCGGTCTTGTTACAGGACACAGCAAGCCCAACCCCCTCCCTCCTCATACCAGTCTCCGGATTTAACATGGCTCCTGGCTGCGATCGAGCGTCCAGAAATCAAACCTGAATGTTTCTTACAGTCAATTAGGCCTTCGTCAGCACCAAAAGGTAACGATTTCAGCACTATGTCGTATTGCCTTTCCCGTCACTTTGAAATGATGTTGTTTTCTGAGCGATGGGTGATGTTACTTCGACTCAAGCTAATGCTGGTTCGGTGAAGAAGTCGTCCGCCGAGCCATTCAGCATGCTTGCTACTTTATCTATATATATATATAACGAAGCGATTTTGCAAAGACAACGATGCATTCAAATTTCTAGATCCATCTGTTTTTTCACTGATATACAGCTAACGGTTTGCACGGTTGACTTAATATGCCGTTTTGAATTGAACGGTGGCTGCTAAGCTTGCACTTCGTTGCAGATGTTTACCCTGATGAACAAAATTTAAAACGGAGTCCTGTTGTCGAATGGCGAGACCTTTTCGCACCTAGATTAATGAAGTGTAGATGCCCTAATAAACAAGCTACATCACCCCACACTGGTTTAAGTCGTGTAGTCTACTATTTTTCAATTATAAAACCAAATGTTAGAAGTGGTTTGATTGAAGTCAGAAACAATGGTTGAACCTCCACAAAAACTAACTTCGTTAGGCACACAGCGTTTGAACAAACTAAACGATGTACACTGGAGCCATTATTGCTAATATTATTCTTCTAAAGAATACAACTTATAAAATGTGGTGTACTTGATAGAAATGTGTTTGAATTGAACCTAGTTCTAGTTTCTTTCCACCGACTCCGTGGAAGTGGTGACGTGAACGTTTATTGTCAACAATACTGCAAGGGTTAAACCTCTGCCTGGATCATATTATGCGAGGGAGGGCAGGCGGTTCGGCTGTGGGAGGCGCCTCGGGGTAACTGACGTGAAATGCATCTGTGTATCTGATTAGTCAACACAGAACAGGGCGTCCGCTTGTGATACAAAACCAACGCATCAGTAAATTGATACGAAACACTTCGGACCCGTTGAGCAAGGATGGATCATGTACACACGGGATGACAATAGTAGTCTGATTTAAACGCGGACGTCTTCAGATTGTTGTTAATGTTATTATTGTCGGCATCGGGGAACGACTGTCTCTTTAGTCAGCAATCAGCACATCGCCCTGGGATTTATAGGGATGTTCCGATGAACACTGGCACATTTGGTTGGCAATGAGGAGCTTCGGAGTAAATCGGATTCGCATCCAGAGGGGATGCTCTGAAAATGGAAACATACTTATCTTTTTTGGAATAATATTCCTAGAAGGATAAATGGTGCTCTGTGCATTTATCCGGGGTTAGTACGTACTTTGGGGAATGGTTGAAAGCTTTAAGTCCTCACTAATGCGAGGAGGAGCAAATACAGTGTGTGTTTATTTAGGAGAGCATTTTAGAATACACTGAAATAACAGCTCGGCAAGTCAATTAATTTGACGAACTTTTGGATACATTTGCTGATGCCAGCACCTCCAGATTGCCTGTATGGCCGGATCATGAAGTTTCTGACGTTTTTTCTCTTGCTTCCAGAGACCTTAAAAAGGACTAGAAAGAGTGGTAAACAGTCGGGAAAGCTGCCAGTATGCTATGAGATCGTGACTTTGTCCTTGAAGAAGAAGATGGCTGCAGAACTGTATCCTGCAAGCATAAACACCAACCTCCCGAACAGTAACGGCACCGCAGTGACTGCTGCCAGTAAGAAGACTATCGTTCAAGTGACCGAGACCATAACCACACCGACCACCACCACCACTCAACAGAATATCAATAACAACAACGTCGAGACCGCCAGCTGGCAGTCAACTCACCCGACATTGCGAGAAAGGTAAATGTTGATTTTTATTTCTAAAATTGGGTTCACTGAAGCAATTCCAAAATACCGTGGTTGCCAAATCTATTTTTAATTACGTTTACATTTTCAGGAATGCTTTGATGTTCAACAACGAACTCATGGCAGATGTTCATTTCATTGTTGGACCCCCCGGTGAATCACAGCGAGTTCCAGCGCACAAGGTAAGCGCATCCTTTCCGTGTTCCTGACCAACCCACCCCCCGCTGTCCCCTGAATTGGCTTCGGAAAACAGAAATCTTTGCAGCCCATCTCATGGCGTTTCCTCTTGTCGTTTCAGTATGTTTTGGCGGTTGGCAGCTCTGTTTTCGCTGCAATGTTCTATGGCGACCTGGCGGAGGGGGAGTCTGAAATCCATATCCCAGATGTGGAGCCTGCTGCTTTTTTAATTCTGTTAAAGTAAGCTACTCATCTTCTCTTGGCACAGAAAGTAAGATAATGCAAGCACCATTCATTGATGTACTATTTAAAAAAACACAAAAGTGCTACTTTTGTGATATGCTAATGTATATTACAAAAAAAGTAATAACTGATATTTCTTCTGTAGGTACATGTACAGTGACGAGATTGAACTGGAGGCGGACACAGTGCTGGCCACTCTGTACGCCGCCAAAAAGTATATAGTGCCTGCTCTGGCCAAGGCCTGCGTCACCTTCCTGGAGACCAGCCTGGAGGCCAAGAACGCCTGCGTGCTGCTGTCCCAGAGCCGCCTCTTCGAGGAGCCTGAGCTGACGCAGAGGTGCTGGGAGGTCATCGACGCCCAGGCCGAGCTGGCCCTGCGCTCGGAGGGCTTCTGCGAGATCGACCTGCAGACGCTGGAGATCATCCTGCGGCGCGAGACGCTGAACACGCGCGAGGCCGTGGTCTTCCAGGCCGTGCTGGACTGGGCGGTGGGCGAGTGCAAGCGGCAGGGCCTGGGGCCGACGGCCCGCAACAAGAGGGCGGTGCTGGGCAAGGCGCTGTACCTGGTGCGCATCCCCACCATGACGCTGGAGGAGTTCGCCGACGGCGCGGCGCAGTCGGACGTGCTGACGCTGGAGGAGACGCACGACATCTTCCTGTGGTACACGGCGGCCAACAAGCCCGAGCTGGAGTTCCCGCTGGCGCAGCGCAAGGGCCTGGCGCCGCAGCGCTGCCACCGCTTCCAGTCCTCGGCCTACCGCAGCAACCAGTGGCGCTACCGCGGCCGCTGCGACAGCATCCAGTTCGCCGTGGACAAGCGCATCTTCATCGCCGGCCTGGGCCTGTACGGCTCCAGCGGCGGCAAGGCCGAGTACAGCGTCAAGATCGAACTCAAGCGGCAGGGCGCCGTCCTGGCGCAGAACCTCACCAAGTTCGTGTCGGACGGCTCCAGCAGCACCTTCTCGGTGTGGTTCGAGCACCCGGTCCAGGTGGAGCAGGACACCTTCTACACCGTCAGCGCCGTGCTGGACGGCAACGAGCTCAGCTACTTCGGGCAGGAGGGCATGACCGAGGTGCAGTGCGGGAAAGTGACCTTCCAGTTCCAGTGCTCTTCGGACAGTACCAACGGGACAGGGGTGCAGGGGGGACAGATTCCAGAGCTGGTCTTTTATGCGTGAGGTGGGGTGGAGGGGAGGGATTAGCTAGGGGGATGAGGACATGGTGGGTCAATATTCGTTCAGAAGTGCATTCCACCCCTGAAATGTTATTGTTTTAGGGGGTTCGCCAGAATTGGGGTGCGTAATGTTGGGACCTGAAAAAGGTTTCTTGCCTTCTTTTACTATGTAGCTGTGGAAGACCGTTTCCAGGAAGTTGTTTAGTCTGTTGAAAGACTGCTGTCTTGAGGATTTTTGAGTGAAGGAGTGTGCTTCAGTTTTATTTATTAAAAAAAATATAAGTATATATTTGACTTAATTATTGATGCTGCATTGTGCAGACTTTATATATATATAAATATAAATAAATATATATACATACAAACCAAGAATTAGATGTAATGCACTTCTAGTGGAGAGCAACCACTAGTGTGTTGTGTTTTGTACATAAGTTGAGGCTAATTTCTTTACAGCTTGAGGCTGATTGGCAATTGAAGAGTCTTGTATTAGTGTGCAGCTTCACAAACTGCAGATCATAAAGTTCCTTTTGTGACTCAAACTGAGTTATCTTGAGTAAATCATTCTTCCCTCACATGTATATATTACAGAACAACTGGTACATTGGCTGACTGCACGTCATCATTCACTGATAATAAAAACAAAAGTGGTGCTTAATGCCATACGGGAACAAACAGTATTCCAGCTCAAACTGATACAGTACAATACAGGAAGATGCAGAATGTAACCATTTTTACATTGTTTTTTTCTTCCATGATTATTTACAGATATCACCGATCTACCAGCTCTCCCTCAAACATTTTAGCTTAAGCCAAAACAAATATGGCAGAAGTTAAACAACGTGATAAAAAAGGGGTTTAGATGAAGTGCCCTCTGCTGAAAGAGTTTTATTTCACTAGCTATGGCAGTCAAAGGAGCCAAGTTGTAAGCAACTGGACTTCTTGAACTTCTTGACCTGGATGAATGAGAATCTCCACAGACTTCACTAGCTGTGATGTTCTGAGAGCTTTCTGGTCCAGCATCCTCCATTGTCAGCAATGCTCAGGCACAGATTAGACAGGAAGCAGACATGATAGTTTGAAACCAGTGGCGGCGGCAGAAGCTGATACAGAGGTGCTGTGCCGCAGTGTTGCTGCTGGCTGCCTTTCTGATGTTGGCTTTCTTGGCTGACGCAAAGCATCTGGCAGCCTGTGAAAATGACAGATTTCCACTGCAAGGGAGGCAGTCGGGGGGGTGGGGGGGGGGGGGGGGGGTGCGAAGTCACTGCAGTGGGGAAACCTGCTCCTCTAAACCTTGCGAGGGGATTACCCACTACAAAAACACCTCCAGTGTATATCCCCCCCTTTGGTGTGTGTGCAAAACATCACCCTATATAACCCAACGTCACGGTGTGCATATGGAGAATATTTATTGACGGGCGTGTTAATCTGGTGAAAATGCTGAGGTGACAGAAATGTTTACATTTTCTAAGGGGGAGTTGCAGTCGGGAGGAATTTAAAAGCGAGGCAGCGATGCCTGGGTGGGCTGAAACACACCACACCTGTGTTTGTTTTTGCCGTCATGCGATTAGCTGGAGTTGAACATTACATTAACGCTTATCCAAAGATAAAATGCAGATAGATAGATAAATAACATTTTATGAGCTGCTATTAAAAGAAAATGCTCATCTTTCCCAGATACAGGGAGGTGGAAACCAATGCCAAGAGTTGCCATTACAAAACAGTATTTTTGTGTTTTTTCAGGCTGTTCTAACTTTTTCTGACCACTTCTATGGTTTTGACATGGGGATTTTGTTTTGAGGGAAAGAAACTAAACCACGCAGGGATATTATGGGAGACCTGTGTCACCTTTCTGCAGCGCAAAGGTCAGGAAGGGTAAAGCCAATTACAGTTACAACAAGCCCCAGTAGAAGTGGAACTTTAATCGGATGACACGAAGGTAAGACTTACCGACCGCAGGTGCGTTGATGCACAGTTCTCTCGCCAGCAGCAGGAAGGTCTTTCCCAAGATGTACACATTCACCTGCAAAATGGTAAACAGAAGTGTTTAGACATGTGAGAACACCATTTGACCAAACCTTTACATTTTTTGAAAATTGAAAATAAGTCAACTTCTGGCAACAGAGTAAAGACAAATAAAGCCCTTGGTTTTTTTCTCTCCATTAAAATTGCATAAGTTCACCAACCTCCGTCCTTGCTCTATTGATTTTTGTAGCCAGGCATTAAAAATAGTAGTCAAGTGGAGGTCACTCTCCATAAAACACAGTCCCTCTGAGCCTGCTGATGCACCTTTGACCTCTCCCTGTCCATCTCCTTGACTTGACAGCAATTAGGCCCCCTAATGGAAAACCAGGGTTGTGACCTTAGCACCAGGGATCCACTTTGATGGAGGGAGTGTCCACCAGTGACAGGCGGGTGGGGGGGGGGGGGGGGGGGGGTGCTGCTGGAGGGGGTGGGTGGGTGAGAGGCTGTGGGGAGTGGCTGCACTTGCCTGACATTCGTTGCATATTTTTCTCACCCCGGCTCTACCTTGGCCCGATGACACACCCGCTGCCCCCACCCACCCCCACTAATACCAGACGGGGTTGAGTGGGTTAGGCCTCCCCCCTCCCTGACAGCTGGGAGACTATAAATAAAGGCCGCACCAGCTGTGTCTCCCTAAAATGCCTCCCTCTGGAACCACCCATGTTTAACAGGCGAGAGATAGCGATAAAGACAGGGCGCGAGAGACAGGGGGCCGTTAAAGTAGTGCTGTGCTGCCAAAGTAGTGCTGTGCTGCCAAAATGTGTACTTTTAACAAAATCATACTTGTGGTTCATTAATCAGCCCAGCCATGAAAACTGTATATGCCACTACTGAATATAAAAGTTGTCCTCTGCGTCTTTTACTGTCAAACTTTGGGGAAAAGCCAATTTTTCATGTTAACTACAATTTCATGTTAACTACATTATACAGATTACAATATGGTTGACCTTAACAGTAAATGACTGCAAGCCATTTTACTGCAGTCATTTCATTGACATTACAATGAACTCGGCCTTCACGGCAGCACACATGTTGATAAACTCAGATGGCCTGCCCCAGCAGTTAAATCACCATATAATCAGCGTGCTACTAATTTGCCTTTTTCCATCTCCCCAATAATGGGGTAAATATAAAATGGCACCATTTAACTGGAGCTAAGTACTGCAGCCAAAAGCCAATAACAGCAGAATTACAGTAAACAACCATCATCTCGGCGTAAAATAATTGGGAGAGGATGTGGTGTGGGGCCCTGAACACGGCCCAGAAAGAGCAGCCTGTAAGTGTGTCTCTCTTCCCATCTTGATCCCTGATGCGATGTCTCTACCACTTCCTCCTAATTGATAGAATGTGCTGGAGCGAGTGTACTGAGTGTGTCTGGGATGGATGACGTGCCCGAGCCACTCCCTGGGCTTCCTGAAAGTTGCATTTCTCTCAAATCTAACCAGGATCAGGAATTAGGATATCGGCACATTCCGAGTAGCTAGTGTATTGACTCTCATATTAGCCCTGGCTAAGAATCTGTCTGACTGTTTGACTGAGTGGTGCCTGTTTATGAGGAAAGAAGGTCAAACTGAGTTATCTGTGATCGCTGTGCTAAAGGAAGTGTTGAAATGTGTGCACACCAACCTGCAGGAGGTCACTCAGGTCCAGTAGCATGTCTGGGGCGTAGGTAAGGAAAAGCCCAACAATAAAACAGAAAACAACAAAACATTGACAAATGAAGCCAACGATTTTGAAATGAAGCCATCTCAAAATGTTCTCACAGTGAGGGTCAATTATTTGGATGGCAGTTACATTATCAGCCAATCACACAGGATTTACAGGCTGTTTACTGGCTGAACACATATTTTATACCCAACCCCACCCTAGCAACCACCCAACCCCCCCCCCAACCATCTGTCTATGTGCACCTGACAGGTTAACACCTGATGGATGCACGTGTCTCCATGGCAATAAATGCCCTGCTTTAAAGCGTGCCGCATACACACACACACACAGAGGGCTTAGAGCCTCTAAAAGGCAGAGGATAATCCCGCGTAGATCGGCAGATAAACACCTGTGCGTGAAGTCACGGCGATCAACATCAGCCCCATCAGTCTCGCTTAATTACTCGCGAGGATATGCAGGAGCCAGTGAGCAAACATCAGGACAGTGCTTTGTGTGTGTGTGTGTGTGTGTGTGTATGTGTGTGTGTGTGTGTGTGTGTGTGTGTGTGTGTGTGTGAAAGAGAGAGAAGGAAGAGAATTAATTATGGCTTCTGGCAACGGTGAACATGTCCAGTTTCAGAAAGTAAAAAGCTCATCTTGTTACTAAACCAGCTGATTGCAAATAGCATAACTCTTCAGCCTGTTAGGAGAGTCAATTATACCTTTCATATGTTTTAAATGCACAGGTAGAATAAGCATATGGCACACAGACTTTACACAGTGTGAGCTGGAGATTTCCACCTCTGGCTTAGGCAAACGGTCACATGACGTCCTGTTAGACCCTCCCAACATGGCTGCTGGTGGTGAGGAGAACAGGTGGACACACCAGAGCATCTCCTCCCAGCAAAGACTTGGCAGCAAGTCAGCCAGCTTCTCTGGACATTGGTGAAATGCATTACATAGGCCAGTGGGCTTGGAAGGACATTTTAGCATGACATAAAATCCATCGCGTGATTGATTATTACATTATGTGATTGATGTGCCACAGGTGAAGCACGATCTACATCTAAACTACATCTAACTTGTAATATTGTATTGATCCATCTTGTGTGTTAAATCCCTATGGGACCCGGTGAAATGTATCAAACCTGAGCATGGTTCAAGGTTTGGGGGACAAGGGCCATGTTTCAAGGCCACGTTTTGGTTACAAACCTGGGTAAATTAACTCAGATTGGGTAAACCTAACTCACACCAGTGAGACGAGAATGTTGGGAGGATCACATTTCACAAAAATGATGGAATCATTAGAATATGGAATTTCAGAATCTTACATTGTTTAGAAGGTTTTTTTTAAATGTTTAACAGTCAGGTCCAGAGGTCCCCAACATGGTGCCCACGGCAACCATATAGCCCGCCAGGAGCTTGTGACGTGCTCGCGAAGGATGTCTAAAGAAAGCAAATGCTCTAATTACCATATCTGTTTTAGTGTTTTCATGTTTAAATACCAGTTTCATTTCTTAACTACCATTAATTAAAAGCAAGCAAGCATATATATTTTGTGTATATATGATGTGTTATTTGAAAGGGATGTTGACACTTTTATTTAGTAGACTATTTTGAAAGAGTAGCCCTCAGCAGAGTAGAACTAGCGCTCTAGAATCTTTGGTCTCACTCATGTGTTCTAGCTCTGTTTTATAAGGAGAATACACCCATACGGCTCCTACTACTCCCTGGCTTTGTCACTTAACCTAGAATTTGCTACACTGCCCCCTGGTAAATAACACTCACCCAAGCCTTGTATCCAACATATTGCCACAAATCACACTGAAGACACTGCAATGACTGTTAGATTTCTGGGTAAGGCAGTGAAGGCAGCACTTGAGAAGTGTTCAGAGCTGAAGTGTTTGCGATGATGCCTTTTATTTCAGCCATAATTGCAGAGCGGCAGAAGATCAGCAGCAGGTGAGCCGGCGAATCCTCAAGTGTCTGTACTTTGCATGGCCATGTTTGCCATCATTGCTAGCATACCACCCCTCTGTGCAACTGGGGGAAAAGCTGTATATGGTATTTAAGTGTCTTTCAAAAGAGCCAATGATGAAATCTAGCGTGATGTTGAACTGGAAGTATTAACAGCTGCCGGGAGGGGGAGAGAAAGGGGAGATGGAGAGGGAGAGGGAGAGAGAGGGGGAGAAAAGGGGAGATGGAGAGGGAGAGGGAGAGGAGAGAGAGGGGGAGAAAAGGGGAGATGGAGAGGGAGAGGGAGAGGAGAGAGAGGGGGAGAAAAGGGGAGATGGAGAGGTGGCTGGAGACAAGGAGACGCTCCAGATGATGATTGCTGTTTCACAAACACGTTAGCGACATGACCCCCACCTCAGCGCCGTCAAATCCTGGAGGCCCCGTAAACATTCTTCGCCTGAGCTCACACTAATGCTTGCAAACTGCTCAAACGTGTGTGTGTGTGTGTGTGTGTGTTTGAGGCTGTGTGTGTGTGTGTGTGTGTGTGTT
The DNA here is from genome assembly GCA_027475355.1 of Coilia nasus. NCBI lineage: Eukaryota > Metazoa > Chordata > Actinopteri > Clupeiformes > Engraulidae > Coilia > Coilia nasus. Next base: position 12,884,017 of record CM050219.1, on the reverse strand, counting down.
TGGGGGGTCATGACTTGGAGGTGACGCCAGAGCATAAGCCAAAGAGCACAGTGAAGTGAAAAACACCAATAAATAAACAAATTAATGAACAAATAAATAAATTAACGAATAAACTGTTAGAGCAGACCCACCCACTGAGGGAAGATTGTGACAAATGATGCTTAGGAAGAATGATGAATGACATCTTCTGCTCCCACTGCCAGCCATCCAGCCAGCGCGTCTGACGCCTACCTGCTTATGAGATTTGCTTCACTTCAAGGCCTCGCATTTCAGGGCAGATTTAGTTTGTGTAAAGATTCATGTTGAAGCATCTGTGTATGTTTGTGTGTGTGTGTGTGTGTGTGTGTGTGTGTGTGTGTGTGTGTGTGTGTGTGTGTGTGTGTGTGTGTGTGTGTGTGTGTGTGTGTGTGTGTGTGTGTGTGACAGAGACAGTAAGTGGGCATGTGTGTTAAAATGTGTCTCTGTGTAGAAAGATAGAGAAGGAGAGAGACAGACAGAGAAAGAGAGAGAGATAGAAAGAGTGTGTGTGTGTGTGTGTGTGTGTGTGTGTGTGTGTGTGTGTGTGTGTGTGTGTGTGTGTGTGTGTGTGTGTGTGTGTGTATTTGTATGTGTGTGTGTGTGTCTATACGCCTTGTCCCTTGGTAAGTGTGCAACTATGTCTGTAAAAATGATCAGGATAGGTCTGTCGTGGAGAGGTGGGGAAAAGCAAAACACCCATTTCTCACAACCGCACCACAGCTATGTAGTGAGCCCTGTTAGCACTGCTACCAGTAATCACTCATCGTGACTGCTCAGCTCGCACACATCCAACCGTATGGATTTATAGGCTGCTTGAGTCGATGGTTTCCAAATTGTGATTTATCATCTCGAAATTGATCAGCAATCAACACGCGTATAATTCATTTGTCAGTTTGTTGTTTTGGGAATAATGCATCACTCGGATCATGTAAAATCCATTCCTTCCATTTCCAGGCCATGTGCTGGATATAAAAAAAGTGTTTCACGCATTGGGTATTGAGAAATATTCCGAGACTGACGCACTTACAACTGTAGTGGGGTAATATTTCTCCTGAATGTACATTCTGACACAGATTTAGATTCGTTTATGTAGCAGATGTTTAGCACGTGTTTCTTCAAAATGACTTATAGCATATCTATGTTTTCTGACATATGGAATGCATCAGAAGATTACCTATTCCATACGCACGCTGCACTTTATTGGAATGTCTTCTGCCTTGCACTCACCGAATTGGCTGGCCTAAGGGTGCCCGGATGGGTCACGAAGTGCCAAAAAAAAAAAAAAAAAAAAGGATACGAGGTGTGCCCTCAGTGCGGCAGACCAGGTAGAGGCAGGCGGCGATGACGTGGGTCATCTTGCGTCCCCGCGTCAGGTGCTTGCTGACCACCATCTTGAAGAAGTTGAAGGCCGTGTCCAGGCAGTGCTGGTTCAGCTGCAGCTGGCTGCCCAGGTTGTGGATCTGCCGTTTCCCTGGAGACCAGACCACCGCACGCCGTTAGGTAAACATCAGACTCACACACACACACACACACACACACACTGACACGCTCTCAAAGGGACACACACACTGACATGCTCTCAAAGGGACACACACACACACTGACATGCTCTCAAAGGGACACACACACACATACACTGACATGTTCTCAAAGGGACACACACACACACACGCAAATGCAAGCACATGTACACACATGAATAAATACACAGACAGACACACAAACATACACATACACACATACAAAAAAACACATAAACCATGCACACAAACACACACACACACACATAAACACTCTCACACAGGGGCACACACACACTCAACCCACATGCACACACACCAGACATCCGCGCGCACGCACACACACACACACACACACACACACACACACACACACACACACAGTCACAGTCAGTCACGGGGGCATGACTTCACATACAGGTGTTTAGTTTTCCAGTAGCGAGCAGCGGTGATGTCATGAGAAAGTGCTGCTTTGCAGACAGGCTGAGAGGAACTCTGAGCGGCCGCCCTCTGGCTCTCAGGCCCGCCAGACTCAGATGCTTTACTCCCCAGTGAGAGACCATCTGCATACCCTTCCACTCACACTCAGACTCACACACACACACACACACACACACACACACACACACACACACACTCACACTCGCACTCGCAGTTTTTCCATCTCTCACAGAGATTTTAACACACTATCTGTCTCTATCTTCTTTTCTCTCTCTCTCTCTCTCTTTCTCTCTCTCTCTCCCACTAACTAGCTTTTTTACTCTCACTTTTTCCCCTCTTTCAGACATGCATGCATGGCCATGCACACACACACACATACACATACACACACTCTATCTTCCGCACAAGCAGACACACATTTTAACACACATATCTATCTCTGTCTTATAAATCCCCAGTCTCCAAGTCTCACAGAGACACATTCCTTGACAAAGGCAATCTATTTCTAGGTCTGTTTCTGTCTTATCCCTTTCTCTCTCTCTTTCCAGTGTGCCTCACTATGTGAGTATTTGTCAGTCATTTAATAATAAATCCTATTGTTCAAATACTGTACATCATGACCTGGAACCAAATGTTATCACAATACTGTCCTATACTATAATGCATACCATGTCCATGACAACCTGCTCTGATACAAAGATAATACAAGGCATAGCCTGGACAGTCAATGGTAGTCAATGGGACAGACTACAGTCAGGGCAGACCCAAGCTAGAAAAGGCCTATATAGCCTGGACATCATGGTAGCCAATGGGACAGACTACACTGAGGACCAAACCCAAGCTAGAAAAGGCCTATAGCCTGGACATGATAGTAGTCAATGGGACAGACTACAGTTAGGGCCAAACTCAAGCTAGGAAAGGCCTATAGCCTGGACATGATAGTAGTCAATGGGACAGACTACAGTTAGGGCCAAACTCAAGCTAGGAAAGGCCTATAGCCTGGACATTATGGTAGTGACTATGGCAATGGGACAGACTAGAGTGAGGGCAGAGGCAAAGGTGGGAAAGGCCTAAACTGTAGCCTGGACAGATTAACAGGCAGTGGGACAAAGTTATATGAAGACCAAAGCACAGGTAGGAATGGCCTATAGCCTGGACATTATGGTAGCCAATGGGACAGACTACAGTCAGGGCAGAGGCAAAGGTGGAAAAGGCCGATAGCCTGGACATTATGGTAGTCAATAGGACAGACTACAGTGAGGGCCAGACCAAAGCTAGGAAAGGCCTATATAGCCTGGACATTATGGTAGCCAATGGGAAAGACTAGAGTGAGGGCAGAGGCAAAGGTGGGAAAGGCCTAAACTGTAGCCTGGACAGATTAACAGGCAGTGGGACAAACTTATATGAAGGCCAAAGCACAGGTAGGAAAGGCCTATAGCCTGGACATTATGGTAGCCAATGGGACAGACTACACTGAGGACCAAACCCAAGCTAGAAAAGGCCTATAGCCTGGATGTTATGGTAGTCAATAGGACAGACTACAGTGAGGGTCAAACCCAAGCTAGGAAAGGCCTATAGCCTGGACATTATGGTAGTGACTATGACAATGGGACAGACTACAGTGAGGGCAGAGGCAAAGGTGGGAAAGGCCTAAACTGTAGCCTGGACAGAATAACAGGCAGTGGGACAAAGTTATATGAAGACCAAAGCACAGGTAGGAATGGCCTATAGCCTGGACATTATGGTAGCATGGTAAACCAGCCCCTCATACTTCATTTCATTTTGTACAAAGGGGCTGGACCAGACACCATCAGAAACGATTTCTTCCTGGAGGTGTGGACTCTGCTGAAGTTTAAAACAAGTGCCTCTGCCTTTACCCAATCTCTAACGCCTGGTCGTCACGTATGCAATTAGCCTACCTACACACTACAATTCAAATGTAGCACACAAGGTCAACGTCATGGCTAACGAACACACCCTCTGTTCGCTGATTGGATCGGTCTTGCTGGGGCCGACTACATGACCCTCAAGAGATTCTGGTCCAGACCCTCTGTACAAAATGAAATGAAGTACGAGGGGCAGGCTTACCAGGCTAGACATTATGGTAGTGATTGGGACAGACTTAAGTAAAAGCCAAAGTCAACATAAGAAAAGGCCTATAGCTCAGACATTATGGTAGTGACTGGGACAGACTATAGTGAAGGCTGAAGTCAACATAGGAAGGAACTATAGCTCAGATATTATGGTAGTGATTTGGACAGACTACAGTGAAGGCTGAAGTCAACATAGGAAAAGCCTATAGCTCAGACATTATGGTAGTGATTGGGACAGACTGTAGTGAAGGCTGAAGTCAACATAGGAAGGGCCTATAGCTCAGACATTACAGTAGTGATTGGGACAGACTGTAGTGAAGGCTGAGGCGAAGCCAAAGGTAGGTAGTGACTGTGTGGGCTGGCACCATCTCCCCAGGGTGCGAATTACAGGCATCGGCAGGGGGGTTGGCGCGTTGCTGTGCCAACGCCAAAAATAAACATGCTCCACAAAAAAAAAAAAAAACACACACAACAACAAAGAACGACAGAGATGCAGCAAGAAGGGAGAGAGGAGAGAGAGAGAGAGAGAGGGAATGAGAGGGAGGGAGAGAGGGAGAGGGAGGGAGGGAGGGAGGGAGGGAGAGAAGCTATTAAGGGTGTAATCCCTCTATTCTGGAGCCACTGTGTGCCTGCTCATTCTCTGAGCACATACTGCATACACAAACACACACACACACACACACACACACACACACTCATCACACACAGCTACACACTTGTCACACACTTGTCACACACCCACACACACACACATACATAATAACACACTTGTCACACACACACACACACACACACACACACACACACACACACACACACACACAGTCATACATATGTCACACACACACACACACACACATACACACACACTAGTCTCTCACACACACACACACACACACTTCGTGGGCCTCAGTAATCCCTGTGTGCTGCTATACTCAGAGCAAAGCTTCGGATTAGCTGACAGGTCTACGCTGACCCTGTCCAGCCTGAGTGCACGGGTGTGTGTGTGTGTGTGTGTGTGTGTGTGTGTGTGTGTGTGTGGCTGGGATTATGTAACCTTGTCTGTGAAACGCCATCTCCCTAAGCAGAGGGTAGAGCTCAAAAGCAACACAGAGGAGAGGCACATTGCCAATGTACTCATAGATATGGGCACACACCCACCTATATACACACAAACACACACATAAACATGTACACACACATTCACATACACACACAAACATACACACACAATCCGCCCCCACACACTCTAACTTATCCACATGCATACACCCATCCACACCCCTACACACACACACACACACACACACACACACACACACACACACACACACACACACACACACACACACACACACACACACACACACACACACACACAGATGCACGCACACACATACACACCTTTGTCAGACAAAACCATGATGCCTAACACCACATGGCTCTGCCGGTGTCATTAAATGATTCTCTGGGCATATAGTAGGCTATTTCACAATGGAACAGCTGGTGCTCCCATGAGCAGCTATCTGCCAGCGGATCTGTCCAAGCGCTGCTGCTGCTGTCACAGTTTAAACTAATGGGTGGCGTGGGCCACTCCGCGTTTATGCTTATTTATTCATATTTGTCCAACATGACATATTCAAACAGTCATGAAGGCAGCCTCAAAAAATAACACAATCACTGCTGTGCTGCGAAAGGAAGTGTGTGTGTTTGGATGTGTGTGTGTGTGTATGTGTGTGTGTGTGTGTGTGTGTGTGTGTGTCTGTTTGTGTGTGTATGCAGCTGGCCTGGGTTGGGAGCTGCAAGGGCATAATGTGAACGAAGGTGTGTGTGTCTGCATGTGTATGTGTTTGAAAGAGACAGAGACAGAAAAAGAGAGAGAGAGATAGAGAGAGTGAAAGGAAGAGAGAGAGACAGACAGAGAAAGAGAGAGATAGAGCAAGGGAAAGGGGGAGAGAGAGAGAGAGAGACAGAGAAAGAGAGAGAGATAGAGAGTGAAAGGGAGAGAGAGAGAACTTGAAATTGAGTTGGTGTGTGTGTGTGTGTGTGTGTGTGTGTTTAGGAGCCAGATGGCTGAAGAGTGAGAGAGAGCCCTGGCAAATGAGTTTGTGAATGAGGATAGTGTGAGAATAGGGCTGAAGATCTGAAGCTGTGCACACTACTGACAGGCAGTCTAACAGTGAGTGAGTGTGTGTGTGTGTGTGTGTGTGTGTGTGTGTGTGTTTGTGTGTGTGTGTGTGTGTGTGTGTGTGTGTGTGTGTGTGTGTGTGTGTGTGTGTGTGTGTGTGTGTGTGTGTGTGTGTGTGTGTGTGTGTGTGTGTGTGTGAAAGAGAGAGAGCGCGAAAGATCGTGTGAGGACATCTATAAAGGTGTATATAAGTGTGCGTGTGTGTGTGTGCATCTGTGTGAGGAGAAAGAGAAAGAAAGAGAGCGATTGTGTGTGTCAGAGAGAGAGAGAAAGAGAAAGGGACAGTAAGAGAGAGAGAGTGAGATAGAGTGAGAGATGTCCTGTATAAGTGTATGGGCGGTGTCCAGGTGTGGCAAGCGAGTCCAGGTGTAGCAGATGAATCCAGGTGTGGCAGGTGAGTCCAGGTGTGGCAGTTAGGTCCAAGTGTGGCAGGTGAGTGCAGGTGTGGCAGGTGAGTGCAGGTGTGGCAGGTGAGCTTAGAGCTGCTGCAGCTTGCGCTGCTGTACTACAGGGATGTGTCCACCTCCACAGCAAATCTGCAGCCACCACAAATCCCCCCTCTTCCCCAACGCACAGCTGGGGCTCAACACTGGCACCAGCTGGCAAACACAGACACACACAGACACACACACACACAAAACAACACACCCACCCACCCACACACACACACACGCAATACAAACCAACACAACACACACACACACAAATGCACGCATGCACACGCACACACAAATGCACACACAGACGCATGCACACTACTAACTACAAACAACATTACCCAATCAAATAAACAGACCCAGACAGTCTTTAAACAAGACACATCAGACCGTGTTATTGTGGACTGACATCAAACAATATCCAGACTAGGCTAAACGCCATGCTCACAGACAGACAAAACACGAGGGCGCGTATGCGTAAACACATTAACGCAACCGCACACATGTGTACACACACACACACACACACACACACACAGAATCCTCCCATCTCGCCTCAGCTAAGTAGAGGGGATTTGAGAGGTAGCTGTTTGCAATAAATCATCTGTCTCTGACAGTTACAAAGACTAAACAGATGGTTCATTTACTTAACTTTGTCTGTGTGAAATCAACACCACCACCTTAACCAAATGTATAAATCTAACCTTTCACCATACACTGTAATTCATAATTTTAAACAACTAGTTTACTGACAGTCTGAGTATCTGTAGGTAGTCCCAAATTACAGCTTACCGCTAATATATTATAGTATTGTGTTATACATGATAGTCATATTTATGACATTTTTCCTGTGTGTAAGGCGTAGCTGTGCTCCTGCCATGGGGGGGTGGGGGTGGTAATGGCTGTCTGATGGGCTGTGTGCCTGCCCAGGCCTGCTACATTTCCCAACACAATAGTTGCCAACTTAGTTAGTGGGGCAGTTAGGTAAGTGCAACTGGGGCAGTTAGGGGGGGTGCAACTGGGGCAGTTAGGGGGGTGCAACTAGGGCAGTTAGGTGGCCTGGTTCACACAGCCGCTCTGCACCCAGTCAGCCAGTGAGTCTCTACTGAGTTCTAATGGCCTCCTTCCTCGCTGTTACTGTTACTGAGTCCAGACCATTTTGTGTGTATTTGTTAGCCATTACAGATTTTTAAAGACTTCTAACAGTATTTGTCTGTAAAAGGTCAAGGCCAGATACAAACATCAGTTAATCTTTTTATTTGAATTGCTGCTATCTAGACAGACAGACAGACAGACAGACAGACAGACAGACAGACAGACAGACAGACAGACAGACAGACAGACAGATAGATAGATAGATAGATAGATAGATAGATAGATAGATAGATAGATTCTGCGTTTATAACAAAATTATACTTATATTTGTATGTAGATTGTATGTGTGTGTGTATGGGTCCTCTGCATGTAAGTCTAAAGTGCACAAGTGTGTGAAAGAGTGTGTGTTTGCCTAAATGTGTATTTGTGTATATTTGTGTATGTTTGTGTGTGTGTGTGTGTGTATCTCTGTGTGTGTCTGTGTATGTGTGAAAGAGATAGTGTGTGAGAGAAAGAGAGAGAGGGAGAGAGAGAGAGAGGGAGAGAGAGGGGGAGGGAGGGTATTACAAAAGTCAATGTGTGTATGTGTATGTGTGTATCTGCTCCTGACAGTTTTATTTCCATCCCGGTTGAGGCTGTCCCTGGTTTGGTGCTGCGACTCACCGTTCTGCAGTGTCTGGGCACGCGACTCCTTTCCCAGGCTCGTATGGAAGCCGCTTCCCAGGACAGGAGCCTTCACTGGGCCTGCACAGGGATGGACAGGAGTGGGGGAGAGCAAGACAGAAGAGGAGAGAGAGAGAGAGAGAGAGAGAGAGAGGGAGGGAGGGGGGGGGAGAGAGAGAAAGAGAGGAAGGGAGGGAGTAGAGGAAGAGAGAAAGAGGCCAGGAGAGAAATAAATAGAGGGAGTGGAAGGGTCAGAGAAAGAGAAATGGGGGGGGGGGGGGGGGGGGTGGAATAAAGATAGAGGAGAGAGAGAGGGAGGGAAAGAGAGAGATGAAGAGAAAGACAGAGAGTGAGAGAGACAGAGAGAGAGGGGGGAGGGGAAGGGGGAGGGGTGAGGAATGCACAGAGAAGACAAATGAGAGTGATCATGTGCTCGGCGCTGTAGACCTAATTACATTATTCTGATCAGGCAGGCCCTGGGAAACAGCCTGGCCCCACGGAATTCCAACCAGAGCCGTCTCGGCTTCGCTCGCTCAGGCCCGGAATACTGATTTTAGGGTGGGGGGAGTGTGTAAGGGGTGGAGGGAGGGGAGGGTGGGGGACAAGGCTGCCGCCTCTCATCTGTGGTGGGGGGGGTGGGATGGGATGGTATGGGATGGGCTGGGGTGGGGAGATGAAGAGACCTGGGGAGGTGGGGTGGGGAGGGGGTAGAGACTAATGTCAAAGTCCTGCTCCTGAGGATTTAGAGCGGGGGCCCTCTGGTACACAGGGTGTAAATCCCCAAAGCGCTCCAAAAATACCCCCAGCCCTTTCAATGGCTGCAAAAGGCATCACAGTAGCCATATCAGTCCTGGAGGGACACATCACAGGAATGAGGACAAGTAGCTCAACTGTAGGGCCTTTGCTATTTTCTCCTTACTACATAAAAAAGAATCCAGACTAAGTGCAGAACACCTTACAATCACATTTTATTATGCGTTTGATTACTGGCTCGCTGCCATTTTCTAATTATATTATCGCTGGCTGCGTGTTCTGCGCAGAGTAAATGACTGATTATGCCCATCTAAAGATCTAAATCTGGGTAAATTTAACTGGGGACCGATGCGCTAATGGGGTCTAATGTTGGATGTTACGGAGCACTTTGGTCTAATCAGGCCAATAAATCAAAATTTGCTTCAAAATCACGCCACAAAAACAGGCAGGTATGGTGGACATGACGCAGCATCGCCATCTAGTGGCGATACACATGAATGCACAAATACTCCTCTTGAGCCTCTTCAGGCAGGTGACCAACCAGCACCCTGTAGTTTAATAAGATGCCTGCACATAGCTGATCTAAAATCTTCACAAAGGATAAAAAAAGCCTTTGCAATATGTCATTAAGAAGGCTAAGGGTGGGTAATTCAAATGTGTATAACTGAGAAGGCACCAAAGAAGCTTTTTTTTTGGTTCGACCTAAAATGGCAACCCACGGCAGGTCCGCCCCCTTCAGACGTCTTCAGTTAATTGGCCGCACCTGTCTCCAGCTCACACCTGCGCTATCCACGTTTGGTCAATTGCTGTGTCAAGCGCTCTGATAGCAGAGTCTGATAGAACTATTATTAGGTCAAAACTTCACTCACCTTCAGTTAGCTCTCTGGTGCTGCTAGCTATAGCTGACATTTACAAATTGTCCAGCTAGTGGTACTGTAACTTTTGATACAACAATGCTAGCACGGATAAGTCTTTACATTGGGTAAGTGTCACACATCTCTACTAAATCTTTTTTCCTGTTAGTTTGATTTTAAACCAGCACACGTTTGTGATTGGTTGGGTTAGATGCTGATGGACCCTCTTTAAAAATAACAATGAAAGCAAATAACCAGCAACTGATTTCACTACCACAGACTCTCACTGCTTTGCTTAAAGTCATGTGGAGCGGACATCACCAAATCGTTTCCAGAAGGTAGGCCACATTTGTCCAGCAAATAAATCAGCTGGCCAGCAGTGTGCCGGTAATGCTATTCAATCCAGTGAGATTCAGATAGTGCCTGCAGGTTCACCTTTTTCACTGTGCTTCATCCTCCTACAGGTGCTATTAAGACTGAATGTCGGGATCGATACCTGTGGCTGTCCATAGACAAGGCGTTCGCTGGGGCCGCACCCAAACTACAGGCGGTGGGTGAGTGACAACTGTGTGGGGTATACTACAAATGTTCTTAAGTTTTGAAAAAACACATGATGGAGTGAATTGTCCTAATGTGGAACACTGCCTAATCTGAGACACCTAAGCTCCAGTGGGTGTGGCTCCCCCAAACTAATGAATGTCAGTGGAATTATCATTGAAATCAAATCAAAGCTTTACTTCCATGTGATTAAATATTGAGTGTGCATTTAACATGTTGGTTCAACATTGTAATACGCTGCAGTCCGTAATACAAAACATGTACAACATTAAGGCAGTTCACCCTACTTGTGCACCTAGGAAGAGTACCTTTGGGAGAAAAGATTTAAGCCTTACTCTAACCTACTATTGTTTGGGAGAACACTTTAGGTTTATTATTATTCTAGTATATCCTGAGCCCTGAGTCAATCATCCTATTGTTGGGTTTGTTTGCTACGCCGCAGGGTTAGCTGGTTTGTGACATTTTCCAGGACGCCTTATCAGTAATGCAGAGGTGTCCTGGACACCTGAAGTGGTAAATTATACAAATGCCAACGAGCTCTTCTTCAATTGGATTTAAGACAAACTCTTAAATAACCCTAACTAAAAGTTTTTCATTTAACCACCTTTGTAGGATACCCCACAGGTCCCATTAGAGGATCACTTTCAAGACAGCAAAGGCTTGGGCAACATGACAGCCCCTTGCCACTTTTATCTCTCCAGCTTTCAAGCATCCCAGATATTGATGTGATTCCTTTAGATGTGCTTTAAGACTGCAAGGGTAGAGCTGCATGGAATCCATTAAAAGATTAGAAGTGACTGAAGGTAGTCTTCTTGTCTATACCCTATGGCCAACGGGCCAGCCATTTTAAATGTGTGCTGCATGCTGAATTTTGATGTGTCTTAGATGACAATGGCGTTTATCCAGTGAATGACAACCAGGCAGCAAAGTGTGGATATACCCTCAGCAATTTCAACATGGACAGCCGTCTTACCCTGAGGGCATCCTACTTCTCCTGCTACACTCAGAACCAGGTGTGTCAGCCCAGCCTTTCATATAGAAACTGAAATGAATTAATAACATGCCGGCCTAAAGACTAAAGAATACAATGGAGTATGTCCTGATCTTTAAAGTGCCAGTTGAGCATACACAAACAAAAATCTTAACATACCCAAGGTCTTGATTAAACTGATCTGGATAACGCTGAACACTGCTGACTGATTTACTGTACACACTGTTTCCAGAATGATGAGTTGTTTCGATTGGTGTTCAACGTCATCGTGACTGACGGTGAAGCTCGAGAAACAAGGTACAGGGTGGAGCAGACCTGCAGACTGGCACTGGCCTGGGCCACCCGCGAGGTCATGTGTGAGGAGAACTACATGGAGGTAGCGCCAATATTATTATTATTTTTTTATTTATTTATATATTTTTTTGGGTTGGGGGTTGCTTTGGCGGAACCATGGGGGCTCGAGTTTGAATCTGGCCTGGGTCATTTCCTAACCCTAATCCTTATCTATCTTCACTGTCCTAGCATATGAAGGCATAAAATTGCCAAAACTATACTGTTATTTTTAGTTCCTTCTTTTTAAAAAAATAAGTGTTTCAGGAAGTTGTATTTGTCACTGCCTCCTCTAAGGATGCTATGAAGGAGTCAGGACCTGAGTTGGATCAAGGGTCAACATTCTCACAAAAAGGGTGGTAATATTTGACCTCAGCAGCCAATTATTCATGCTCCTAGCTGGATTTTTATTAATATTATTAGTAGTAGCATTTTAAGGCTTAGTCGGAAGTAGTAGGTTGCCATTCGCAAAGCCAGAATGTGAGTGGAAATCAGAGTATTTTTTAAAGCACACACTGAACAGACATTAAGGGGACTACAACAGTTTCCTTGAGTAGATGTTTTCCAGAGTCTTCCTTTAAAACTGAGTGTGTTTGCTGCCTACTAATGGATCCAGGCCTTAGGGTCAGCACTTAAAAACAATCTTGATTGCTTAATACACATATACACACACACACACACACACACACACACATACACACCCAGAGTATTAAATACATTTGAACTGTTTATGATGGCCTTTGCAATGGGTCATTCACAAAAAGACTGACTTTCAGCAAATATCTTTTTGATTGACTGAGTTTGCTCCACTGCTTCAGGTCACAATGGAAAAGCATGGGTCTTGCACAGCCAGTGAGGGAATGTCCAAGGAATCCTGGAACACTGCATTAAGTACGGTAAGATCCCCCAAACGCCTATGCCGTAAGCCCTCTCTATTAAAGGCTTTTTAAGAATATGTAGTGTGCTTTTGGATTGTTCTTCTTGGGAAGACTTCAACATCAACATTTTACATTGAAGGTTCAACAAGTCAGACCCATTTTTTTCTAAATTCATGCAACAAGCCCTTGGTTCCAAAGAGCACCTGTACTTGTTACATAGCAGTGCAGTAGCACTACTTACTGCCATTTTTTGGCATTTAGTGCTATAAGATCCCGCTGTACAAAGACTGCAGCAGGGCCACAGGGGATGTTTAAGCACTGCCGCATCTGAAGAATGTATTATAAAAGTTTTTACTTCTTTATTTTGCAAAAACAAAAACAAACAGAGATCTGCAGGCTTTCATTTTTCATCCAAATATAACAATATTAGTGGAACTTATGCACCCTGTAGGCACAGAAATTATGTAAAACTGCTTGGTTAAAATCAAATTGCCTGCTTTCCTGGTGAACATATGAGTATTTAAAATTACATCATGAAGCACGACTGACAGTAACACCATTCATCTGTTCCCTCCTAGGCCCGCCGGACTGCCAGCTCCACCTGGAAAGTGACCCTCCTGAGGGACGGCCACAGTGAGGACACCATGCCTTTCAGTAGGGCCTATGACCAGGGCTACGTGCTCAACACCACTTCAACCAGGGTGGTATTTCGTACCACCTATGGACAGCCCCATTCACAGACTGTTCTGGTGAGTTATGTATTTGTTTAGCCTAGAAATCTAGACATACTCGAGCATTAGCAATTTTTTTATCCTGGCTACAGTCTAGCCACGACCCATTGAACCTCAGTTGCTTTTCTCCCAAATCTGGTCACACCAATCACATACGTCTATCCTTGTAGAGAGTCGCTGGGCGGGTTTAACATGACAAGGCTCCAACGCTGCACTGGTGTAGTGCTATGGTAAACACGTTTGGTGCTCTGATTGGTCATAGCGCTATGCTATCGCGTGCTGAAGAAGTTCAAAAAGACGACGCCTGGCCTTTCTACTGAATGTGGGCTGACTTGTCAGGGTAGTTTTTGTTTGTTTCTATTATTGAATATGTTTACTTGGAAACTGTTAGTCCAGTAATGTTCTGACCATAGTCTGATTACGGTATAGGGACAATGACTGTCATGGTGCACCAAATACCTTGGTCAAAGTTAAACTTGGTCTGCGCAAAATTGTGTGTCTAAGGCCTCTTTAGGTCAGATTACATTTGCCATAAGGACATAAGAACATAAGGATTGCTTACGTTGCTCTATTGTTTGTATTTCCAAACACGTAAAAAAAAAAAAAAAGAAATTCGGTATGGCTTTTAGACCATACACTTATTTTTTTCTGTCAAGAAATAATCAAATATTTGATTTTCAGTTGTGTTTTTTCTTATTTGGTATCTAAAATATATCACTTCATCGTACCAATGAGGAAACAAAATAGATGTGTGTATGTAATCTCCTTTCAAAGATTCCTTCAACAAACAAGGGATCATGTTGCTGACGTTCAAGTGTTTTGTTTTGTTTTTTTTCCTGACCTGTGTCAGGTTGATGGCATTGCCACAGAGGTCATCAAAGCCACAGTATACTACAGAGAGAAGTGGGCCATTGTGATGCTTGACATGACAGCAGCCTGCACCACCAGTAAGCCATGTTATTCTGCACTTACTTTTGTTGCTTTTGTATACATTTCCACAACAAAGACAAGCTGCATGATATTAGGAGACTGTCCAATATGGTATAGCACCGCTGAATGTTGCAATGATCAAATGACGATAAATGACAAATTCACAAAAGCTTGGACAGTTTTAATGTCTTTTAGCCATGTGTTCACTGCCAGTGAACTGTAGGCTACTTACTGCCCCAGACAGAGAGTAAGTATGCCATTCCAGGGGGCATCTAGGGCAGCAGGGCCCCCATCTGATGGGGCAGATATTTTGAGCTATAGAGCAGGAAGCATAGCTCATCACATAGCATTCATCGCGCTTAAGCCACTTTTGCAATATGCATATTGCGCATGTTAGTATTGCGATATTTTTGATATAATGTGCTACACTCCAATATAGTGTGTCAATTTTACCACTGCACCTCAGGACTTCCCACACCACCTTAATTATCAAATGCAAAGCTTGAACAAACAACCTAGTTTAAGACCTTAATCAGGGTTAAGTACGGTTGAGTACACTTTGAGATTTACAGAGGCTCATCAATAATACTTAAAGGTGGAGACAGGCTTGAATGTGCAAGGTTTTGTAAGACACAGGTTGTTTCTTGTAACATCGCAAAATACACATATGGGTTACTGGGCAGTACGTAAGCATTGTACATACAAACAGGCCCACTGACAGTCTTGGCTGGGCCCAGGACAAGATAATCTGATGGGGCCCCCTCCCATATTCCATAATGTAAAGAGAGACCAAGTCTGGCCCCCCCTTTCCCAGTGCCCGGGACAAGAGACCCGTTTGGCCCCCACCTTCACGGGGCATGCATACAAATATGTAGCCTAAGCCTGCAAAGCATTTAAAAGTAACAAGACATCGAAGGAAATTACAATCAGGGTTTGCATAGCTTTGTACATCAAATTCAAGGCCTTTCCAGGCCCAAATCGTTATAATTTAAGGACCGATCACAGCCTAGTTTGAGATGCAAATAAAGGCTCATTATTGCTCCACCACTAAGGATTTTTAATGAGAACTGTTTGGCCTTACAGAGGTTCTCTGGCAATTATTAAAGGAATGTGAAAAGTCTGAATGTGGGGGAATGTCTCAATTACACTGATAGCAGACTGTGTGGTCCTTTTGTCTTTTCCAACAGACAAACTGAAGCACTTCATCTTTTTTTTCCTTTCAAAAACTCTCAAGGCCTTGTCTTTTTTTTCTTCTCCCCCTGAATTTCAGACTTTAAAAGACTTATGGGCACCCGGTTGAGCAAAACTATGGCAATTTTCTATTTAAACCTCCACTGATGAATACAGAGGTTGCAGTGAGGAAGTTAATGTAGTCCAACACGTCCTTGACTTTGCATGATTGAGTCTCCTTTGCCGTCGCTGTAGCTAAAGTGATTAAGACAAGAGTGCGGCTGAATTCTCACTGCCAACGTCTTGCTCCTTGCTTTGTTCCAGACCCGGGCACGTTCGACGGAGAGCGTCTGCGCTGGGCCGTGCCCCATGTGCCCGCTCCACTGGTGCAGGAGCCCCCCTCCTCCGCGTCTGCAAGCGAGCGGATAAGGATGGGGGTTGACGGGCGGCTAATGGAGGACGATGCCTGGAGGGCCAGGGGCCTCTGCCTGGAGTATGCAGGGTCGATGATCAACATCAGCGTTCCCTTCGGGGCCGCAGGCGGGTACAGGAAGGTGAGGGCATCGAACGTGTGCTCATTTATTATACGGAATGAAACGCAATGAAACATGGCACCGCATGAAAGTGGTTGTCCATGTGAACAGAGGCCATTTTCAGAATGGTTTTATAGATGCCAATTACAAGGAATGCACACTGACATGAACATACAGAAAGAACCAAAAATAAATAAGTTAAAAAATGACTAACCTATTTTTGTTATTTGCCTCCACAGAGCTTTGTATTTAATAACGTCTACCATGAAATCTATGCGATTTTTATGTATTACGAGCATGCGTTCTTGCGGGTGTATGAACACGGAAGCACTGACGACACCAGACACAGGATGATGAGACTTCTGCAGACTCCTTCAGTGTGTCGAAAGCAATTTACCATAGACGGTGAGCCTCTTTATACCCAAGACACCACAGTGTCAGAAAACATGCTGAACCACTGATTGTATAAGAAAAGGTTATGTCTACCTAGCCTCTATTTGACCTTTTCTCTCTCTTTTTCCTCTCTCTTTCTCTCTCAAACTTTTTTTTTGCTCTCTTTCTCTCTCGAACTTTTCACAGAGACCGTCCCTGATGAGCGCAAGTTCACTGTGCTGCTGGGACATTTCCCTGCAGACGTTGAGCTGGTGTCTCTGAAGCTCAACGGCGTCTTGTTGACGATAACGGAGGCCTTTCAGCACGGCTTCTCTGTCATGACCCTCTCAAACATGAACGGCACCCACGGCTACGTTCTGGAGGTCCCCTTTGATGACCCTGTGGTTCATCGGGCCGTAAGTTGAAAAGATTTTAGATATGCACCCAATTAACTGACTAAAGCCACCTGCATCGCTTTCAAGATTGTCTTATCCTCCCATTAACTGATACCAATATCTCAACACTTGATCCACTGTAACTTATTTTGCCATATAAGGTCACACGTACACAAGAATATATGTGTTTATCTACACATGATGGTGAGGTCAAAAACATCCTTGCTTGTAAATGTCATTACTACCGTTCCTTTTACACTGGCCCTGATATCATGGCTGCCCCCTGCTCATCTGTGGGATGAGTTATTTGCAGAAATGCAATTTCTTTGTGTGTACTGTATGCTGTCAGGCCCGTTGATTTGGGGGGGGGGGGGGGCACAAACGGGTGTCTTGTCCCAGGCCCAGGGAAAGGGGGGGCTCAGAACTGGTCCCTCCTTAAATTATGGAATATGGAGGGGGCCCCATTAGATTATCTTGTCCCGGGCCGAGCCAAGACTGTCTGCGGGCCTGTGTGCTGTGGTGTGCTGTGGTGTGCTGTGTTATCACAATGGCAAATGGGATTATACTTTCACATATAACATAACACATAAGACGAACTTCACATGCAACCTTGCCTTACTTTTACTTACTGTCTGTGCGACAGTACTTAGGTGAAGGGCTGCTGCAGTATTCAATGAACATCAACTACACCCTGCACGTTCTGCCTCAAGCGGAGCCATTTTATCACCTGGCCTCAGTCGTGGCACAGATCCACAATGCCTGTGAGGAAATATCCTGTCTTTTACCACGCATGATGGCCAACTATGAGTCATATTTTAAAGGTGCCATATGTAGGATTGTGACCCAAAATTGCTACTGCAGTCAAATTGAAAATACTGCAGTGCACTGTTTCCACCCTCTAGAGGCAAAGGACAAAACCAAAACATAAAAAATAAATGTTTTAAAGTGCAAATATTGCATCAGTATTTCAATAGTTTCCCTAATCTCTGGTGACTTATTAGGACAATTACATGATTATTTGCTGTACATTTCTTACATATAGCACCACCTTTAACCAAAAGTAATTGGTTTACTTAATTTAAAACTTAACAATCAGTTTACAGTATTGATCGGTTTACTAATTTGGTTTGTCCTTCAGTCCCCCCTGACGTCACTGCTACCTGTACCGAGTCCAGCATCATCTTTCGCATCAGCGAGCCAACTGTAAAACACCTGTGGGAGGTTGGCGTGGGGCATCACCCACTGACAACAGAGCTGGCAAGACAACGAGGCTACGTACTGACAAACAACACTCGGGGATTAGTCCTGGAAGCACCTGTTTTTACCCGTGGCTACACATACGAGGTAACATTTCCAAAAATTTGAGACATTATTCAAGCTATTCAAATTTAAATCCCACACAATTACGCAAAATACAATGCGTAGTTAAATGCTTGGTGCACTAACTTCAATGACTGTGTGTGTCAAGAAAAAAGAGTAAAAATACTTGCTATAACATTATAATGGATTAAATATGTATATTTTGATATACACAAGAATGATTTGTTTTATTATCTTCATTTATGGTGTGGACAGATTTAAAGACCAGTATGCAAACTACGTAACAGTCAAGGGGGCATACTATTTTCACTTTTTGCTGTCCAAACATTTATTCTTTTGACATTCCCTCCAGAACATTACCCTGAAGCAGTTTATTGGTGTATTTAAAGTGATGGCAAGAGATTCAAAGACTTTGGATGTTCAGAGTATCGCAACGAAGTACTGTATTTTTGACACTGATGAACTAATTGGTAAGTATTGCCACCTTGCATTAATGTGGTGGTGGTGGTTAGTGAGCTTCCCCTTCACTGTAAAGTGCTATGGACATCCTGAAAAGCGCTATATAAATACAATGTGCTGCTGTTGTTGTTAATGTGATGTTGTATTTGAACTGTGTGTTAAACAGTGCTGATGAAACACTCTTGGTGTCCCCTGCAGTGTGCTCAAGGAGTGGCATTATGACTCTGGTAGCCAAGACCAACACCACATGGCCCACCGTCCCAACAACACGAATAACGTTACGAGATAAAAGTTGCAAACCACAACAAGCACACGACAACAGAATCCTGTTCTCTTTCAGCCTGAACACGTGTGGAACTAAATTCATGGTACTGCTTTATTTATTTTTTTATTCACCTTTAATGTTTCACTATGGCTGCACAGCTAATCACTTTTTAATTAATTTCAAAATCTCAATTTTGAACTAATGCAGTTATCTAATCGCAAGAAGGCTGCAAATTCATTGTGCAGCTCTCAAGTCTGCCACAGTGGTCAATCTTTTCTTACATTTAGGATTTCTTACATTCATGTCATCCTCCTTTTGTGACAGTGTAGTTCACCTATCAAGGTTGCTGTGCTTCTCATGCACTGGGCACCCTCAATAAGCCAAAGTGGTCCAACTAAAGGCAAACTAAAATCTGGAACACTGAACTAAAGCTTGAGTTTCGAAATTAAGATATCAAATCAAACTGTCATAATAAAAACACATTTCAATATTTTCCTAAAATCGTGCAGCACTTATTACACCAGACTATTCACCAATGTTTTTTTTTGTCCTCTCAAGGTTGGTGATTCTTATGTAGTCTATGAAAATGAGATTGTATCTGCCAAGCAGTACATACCCAAGAGCAATCCAGTCATCACAAGGGACTCTAAATTTAGGTAATCATTATCTGCACATTTAATTCAGTGGCACTTAGAAAACTAACATGATTTATGCCATCCAGTTAACATGATGTTTTTCCTACAGGCTGACTGTTCAGTGTTTCTATCCACTTGCCTCTGTGAGGAGTCTCTTTATGGAGGGCATGTTTCTGTCTGATGAACCTGGCTTTGGTTCAATTAATGTAAAAACCACTCATTCTGCAAGTGGTAAGAAAGAAGTGACAGATTTACTAATTAACGAAACTAATTGGCTTTTCTGAGATGCACGAGTAGTAACTGATGGCTCCTTGTCTTACCAGGAGGGACTGCTGACAGAGCTGACTGTGGTGACAAAAACTCTGGAGGTTCCAAAGATCCAGAGGATACTTTTACTGAGTCTACAAATTACATAACTGGCACAGAGTCACTTTCCTCCACTGGCATTCACCCAGCCAGCGAACCTCCTCAAACACCAACATGGCCATTTTTTCGGAGCCGAGATGGGTACGCCGCTCGAGCTTCACTGTTGAGTGAAATGGATGTATTGCCAAGGGAGGATACAGAGGCAGTCAGCCATGGCTTTTCAACTGGCAACCACTTAAGTGCTTACTTAGCATCACCTGATGGCTATCGGCTTCCTGCCAAGCTGCATCCTTCCGATAAAGTTCAGTCGCCTGCTAGTGCCAGTGTGGATCAGGCTCCATGGAAAGAGAGCACGTCTGTCTATCACAGATACCGACCTAAATCTTCCCAGAACACTGATGCTGACAAAAAAAGCAAAGCTTCACATAACAACTTGGTCTCCAGCACTGAACCTAGCATTGTGGACAGCAGCTACAACAAGGATGAGGAAAAGGATATTTTTCCTGTTTTCAAATCTCATCCTAATATGGAACAAGTTGACGAGCAATCTGCTGATCACAGCCCCATCCAGTCAGTACCTCAGTCTAATCCTGAGTCTGTTTATTATGGCAGGCCTAAGGGCAGCAGTGCAATGCAGACATCAAGCGAAGCAAAAACCACTTCAGGCCTTCGTCCTGATTTTAACAGCAATGTCATATTGGGACCTGTTCAGAATCCCTCCTGGACAGATGCTGTGAAATCCAACGGCCCCTTTGAGTCACACTCTGAAGGCCTCAGAGACACTTTGACTGGTCAGCATTTTAGTACTGCCATTCTGAGAAGGCACAGTTCCCCTCCTGTGAGCAGTGCTAACGACATCCTTGAAGGTCGTACAGAGAGCAGCAGAGACACCCAGAATTACCACAGCGTCCACCATGAGTCCACAGCCGATGAGAGTTGGACTACACCAGTGGAGACCAACGATGCAATTCACAATGCTCCAATGCCTGTCCGAGACTTTCGATTAGCTTCGCGTCATTTGGTAGACGACATGACTAAAAAAATCAGAAACATGCTGTACAATTTTGTTCCGAAACATTTTGCTCCTCCTCAAGGAAACTTGTCGCTCCACAGAGGAGGCACCGCCAGGGGAACCTCCAAACTGTCTCTGCCACAACACACTGGAAACCAGCTGGTCCTCAACCCACAACAACATGGCATGTCGATCACTGGTAGCCTGCATCATGACTTGGCCAATCAAGGCCTTCAGGGCAAACACAGTCACACTGACACAAAGCTTGTGATGACAACCTTCCAACCCTCACCTGACTTTGGAGAAAAGAAAGAAAAGGATACACAATCATTTCGTCCAAGAAGCATCAGAAAGGACTTTATTGCGAGTGCACATCTATAACCCAGATGGTCCAAACCTGCACCAAGCTCAACTGACCCCAGCACCACCAGAAACCGCTATGGACCTAGTGTGCATAAAGGCATTTTGAGGGGTATGGGTAACCTTCAAACCTTCTTGAAGCAAATACTATCATAGTGCCTATAAAGAACCTTTACCTGCTTTCATCAGACAGCAGTGTGTAAAGTGTATCAAGTATAGGTCGATTATGAGTGGTACTGTATTGAGCATTTGCTTTTCTTTTTCTCAATAGGTTGACTAGACTTCTGATGGCTTTATTTGGACTCCACAATGTAGGTGAGTTTAGCTTTATTTTAACTCAAATCAGCAAAGGTGTAATTACAGGTTTATTGCTTCGCTACAAATTGCATAATATCTTTCCCAACTTCAACCTAAACCAAGTTCTAAATTCACATTTTAGTCCAGTTTCAATACATATCAGTGATGCACATGCAAACAACGTACTGTTTACTGACGCTGCTCTTTTCCCTGTCCACCAGAGTAACAGACGCATTTAGTGCTGGCACCAGAGAAGACTGCACTCACCATCAGCTGAGACGAACTGCCCGATAGCTGACGAACCTCCTCCGCTGTTTTCCACGAACTGTACCTCAGAAACGATGATGTTGTCTTCCAGAACAGACCCGCAGCTCATGCACACGGCGCTGCCGCGGGCCTGGTCGACATCGATGTCTGAGCAACCACAGGTCTTGCATACCCGCGAACTCATGATGCCGGTAGGAGTATGAAATAAATCTAAAAACAACAAACATGTATTTAATTTTCGTCCATTCATAACAAACACACATGTGCAGATGGATTTATGTAACCTGTTCATGTACAGTCTCACCGTGTGACTTACTGCTGAATTGCAATTAAACAGTACTAACACCGAAATGCCAATTGATTCCTTTATTATTACATGTGTTATGTCCTGAGGTTAACCAGCTAGCTAACCTAGCTTTTACTGGTATTACAGACTAAGCCATGTTAACTTGCAAGCAAGCCCTTCTATCTATAATAAATTCCGCGCATCTTAAATGTTTCCTTTCGCATCAGTGCAGTCAAAGGTTTTTTGCATTTCGCGCAATAAAACTTCTGCTGCCTGCCTCTCAGCAGGATCCAGTTCAGTGGGTGTAAGTTACTTGCTAGCTAAGGACGTGCTTCATACTTGTTAGCTTGGCTAGCAAGCTAACTAACTGCACAGAATAAATAAAGTCCCACATTGATTTGTGAGCAAGCTAAGCTTCTGCAACCGGGAATAAAATATGACTCCTACCTCTCTCAGAAAAAGTTGGAAGCCCAGAAAGGAAACAAATCAAACTGAGATTGTATCCATGTCTAGCCGAATTGTCTGTGTTATGGTTTTGGTACCCATGGGCATGGACAACCGGAATAACTTACTAGAATGTAGGTGGTGTCTGTTATGGGCATTAAGGAAAATAGTGCAGTAGTTCTAGCCCATTGTCTGCACCGAACGTTTTACTATCGCCAATAGAGCATACTTTAAGGAAGCTCTATAGATGTGCTGTATGTGTTCCTGTATTCCTTTTTTAGGGGAGTATTTAAAATTTAAAGGTGTCCTTCCACCCCTGTTTTGGTAAGTAGTACTGTCTGGATGTACTTCCTATTGACAGCACTCGTGACGTAACCGTCTGCGCGCCTTTTCTATGTTTTTATTTAGTCATAGAAAGAGGGGTTTCTGTGTGTGCCTTGGCTTTTCAGTATTCTAAATAGAAAAGCTCTGTGCAATGAATGTATTTACTATACACAACAATAGTCTGGAAATGTGCCCCTCTGGTTGATGTTTTAGAAAGAAAGATAGTCAGAGATCAGACAAATCAATTCACATTCAGTTTTTATTCATTACATTGTATTCAGGATAGGTAATAAAGGGTATTCTTATTAGATGAGCCCTCTCTACTAAAACATTATTAAGTCCTGCTCCTACGCATTCTTGGGCTGACCATGCACACGGAATCGATACACACAGGTGTACATTGGGTTACCCCAGTTGGTCAGAATCCTCAGTTCCACCACAGGATAGAATTCCTTACCAGGGCCCTAAAAGGTAAGCAAGAGGTCAGTGTATGTTACTGGCCTGTTAAATAAATATGAACGTTCATATTATGATTCTGCAATGATATAGGCAGGATATCTTACTTTTAATTCAAAGGTTTGAATAGGATCGCCATCTGTGCTGTATGTAAATTTTCCAATAAAATCTCCCTGTTGTTGCTGGTCAACATTAACAATTCCCTGAGGGTGAGTAAGTAGGAGAGTACTATTGAGAAGAGCTCTTTACTTAAATGTAATTGTTTACTCTAATTACGACATGCAGTTGATTGTTTTATAATTTAGCTTATATTATAATGTCTTTTTTTACATATATTCCAATTAATGTCACAGTGAAGAAACTCACGTATACTGCAAAGTCCTGTGGAGCGCTGTCAGTCTGGCCAGTTGGAGACAGACCTTTGGGTAGGTGCTCCATAGTCACATGTGTGATATTTACTGGCTGGGATAGTGCAATGGTGACTGAGCCGTAACTTCCCCTAAACGCCCAGCACTGCCCCGGGTAGACCTCTGGCTTTGTAAGATAAATGGAATAATTAAGACAGGCAATAATTTTAGATCCAGTTGAAACAATTATTTTAACTTGGTATTTATTCATTTGAAATTCTGTAAGGATGGAATGAAAATGACTAGTGTTTTGTGGTGTATTCTTAATAAGTTCTTAAATGATATGTTGTCTTTAAGCACTTGCAGAAAAGTCACCTGTATTACAGCACTAGGTCCTTCTGACTGAACTTGAAGGGAGTTTGGACATTGTGGTTCGATGTACTGAGACTTGATCACTTTGCCTCCTATAGGCAATACACAAACAATGAAAGGCATGGTATTTCATGAAGGGTCAATAACATTTTCAACATGTCAATAAATGTAAATAAGTCCATTCACAAGATACCTGAATATATGAGTGCATAGTCCGGCATGCCAGTTCCATCATTTCTGTATCGATTAAGGGCTTCCTTTACAGCCTTCTGAACATCCTGATGATGACATAGATATTGTATTGGGGCTTATCAAATAATTTCCAACTGTACATATGTGTTAATGCATTCAGTGGTAGTAGCTGCAGCTGTTTCCTAATGCATAGGGAATTGGTCTTGGGGTTGGAGAGTCACAATTCCCGAAGGAGTAGGAAAAACATGTGAGTGGGGGAGGGAATAACCAGCACTCTCCTGCACCTTTATCCATGACTGTTGTGCCCTTGAGCAAGCCATCTAACCCCATGTTGCTCCAGGGGGACTGTCCCTGTACCTAATTCACTGTAAGTCATTCTGGATCAGAGCGTATTCCCTTTTTGTCTTTACACAAACACAAATTGATCGTCATACATTTGTTAAGTCTTCGATATCTCTGAAAAATAAAATTTTAGTCCCATTACACACCCACCTGAGAGGCTGCCAGCTGCTGGGCCAGTCTCATCTCCATGCTCTCTAGCACCCCCCTCAGGTCAGGCCACAGAACTACACCCTCTGCCCCTGAACTAGAGCCTGCCAACAGGAACTCCTGCAGCCAGTTGGACAATTCCACCTTAAGCTGAGAGGCAAGAAGATGGGGATAAAATAGAGATGTTTCTCCTGAATTCCTCTCTTGCATAATACAGTATTGTTGTGTCTTTATGAGTGTGGTCGCCTAGGATGGGCATTACATTTACAAGTGTATCTTTCTGACATTATCACAACCAAATGTATTCAATAAAAATGGCTTAATATCAAATAAGACATACCCCTGATGTAATTGTCTCTTCATTCTAAAATAGAAATAACAATGTTAGTCAATTTAATTGGCATCCCTCCCTCTTCATCCCGATTTGTTAGTGTTTCTTACCTGCAAACTTGCGATTTCTTTCAGTAAGATTTCCTTCCACCTGGCCTCTTTCTCAGCAAGTTGTTTTTGGATATCCATAAGTTGTTGTTGGATCTTAAGACCGAACATTTTAGAGAGCATACAAAAAGACAGTGGAGGAGACTGGCTTCATGAGACTGTAATTACACATATTGTCACACAAACTATCAATTGTGATATTTTATTCTGGCTAACCTAACCTTAGCTAGGTTTGTGCCACTTGTGGTAGTCACTGAGGGCTGTTGGGAGAGCATTGGAACCCAAAACCAACAAGCTAAAGATTGAAATCAGATATACACATGCATGTGGTCAGAGGAACCATAACACAACAGCAATAAGCAAACCTTGTTTATGTATGATTACAGTGTGTCTTACCTAATAATGCCAAAAGTCCAGCAACTGCCAAGGCCTTTCTTCTCAGAGGCTCATAGTCCCTTAGCACCATAAGAGTGACATGTGCATGTTATAAACATGACATGACGCATATCATGAACATTAATGACACTTCATGACTGTAGCCATGAAGTTTAATTTGTATAGTTAGTTTGTAATGTTAAGTTTATCTTTTTTGGGGTAAAGATACTGAATGACACTTAATGACAACAGCCATAAAAACAACAGAAGAGTCATTAATGATGATGTGTGTCGTGTCATGTTCATAAAGGGCTCACATCAACCTAAACACCTTTGAACAAAGTGTTAGCCATACATAATAGCTAATCTGTCCAAACATAATTCTTTCACTGTGTATATATAAACTAGATATGGATATAAAATGATACAAGGATATTTTATTGTCACATACATAGACATACTGGTAATAGAAAGACATGCAGTGAAACTGCATATTCTTAGTCTAATAATAATAATACGATATAGATATATAAACTAGACATAAATGCATGTTGTAAGACTCACCCTTTCAGTAAAACCACATCAAGTGGAAGGAGTAACCACAGGGAGTAGAGATATCTTCCAAGATCAGCAATAAACCCAATGAAGTGCCAGAGAAGAACATCCAACCAGTACACTAAAAACAAAGGCAGCTAAGCAGAGTTATGATAGTTGGAAATCCAAACTATGTTATTATGTACTTGTTTTTATCTGAAGTAAACCACAACATTATTATTAGTCAGGAGATTCTAGACTCCATTGGGGCACCGCACTTTCATTGAAAACTGCATTGCCACCACTTAAAAACTATCAGCCCTCCAAAGCCCTTTAGTGGCCTAGGGCCCCAGTTGCCTGTGTTGCCTACTGGCTGTCTGTGTCTCTGTTTACAGTAATTATCACATGCTCTTTTCATTCAGTGTTACTTGTGTTTTCTATCTGTCTGATTTAAAACAAACTCATGTTCTGAGTACATGTGAAGAGTAAGCCTACATGCTGTATTTATGTGACTTTTCTTTGTTTTGCTAATGGTATATCGCAGCCTCTTACAGCATCGCTGAGCACGTCTGCCACAGTTGGCTGTGTTGGCGGAGTAATCACTGCTGTCGGATGAGGAGCTGTCGCTGCTGCTGCAGCTGGAGGAGGAAGAGCAGGAGAAGAGGTAACGGGGGGAGGCGAAAGATGGGCAAGAGGTAGAACAGTGGCAATGGGAGGAGGAACAGCAAAAGAGCCTCCCAGGTGCGGCAAAACCTGGAGCGAAAACACGAAACACAACACAAGATTTAAGCTGCTGTAAGGTTAAACTTCTACATTTACTTGATATTATGTGCATTTTGTTATAGTAATCACATTGACTGCTATTGGGAAGATTCTTTACCTGGTGGGCTTGCTATTGGCTTCTCAGAGTTAGAGGTTGAAGGGTCCAGATGAGGTACGTGTGGAGAAGCATGTGTCCTAAAGTGTTGATGCATTCTAGTCTCACTATCCTTCCTAATGGATGAAATGTTTCTGAATTACTGTTTACAGCTGTAGGCCTATTTCAGTTTACATTCTCTCTCTCCCTCCCTCCCTCCCTCCCTCTCTCTCTCTCTCTCTCTCTCTCTCTCTCTCTCTCTCTCTCTGTCTCTCTCTCTCTCTCTCTCTCTCTCTCTCTCTCTCTCTCTCTCTCTCTCTCCCTCTCTCTCTCTCTCTTTTTCTCTCATACCTGATAGGAGTATCATGTTTACACCTGTCATCAGAAACTGATGGTCTTCCTCTGCAACGTGACATTTGACAGGGGCAGATGGACCCTATACAAGAACCAATCATGACAACTGGTCAGATCTCAAAGAACAGGGGTTTAGAAATAATTTACTAAAAAGATTTTGAATGTAATACACGTATGAATATAATATAAAATGTTTCTCCTCCCACCTTCTTCTAATTGGGGTGAGATGGATTTACACCAAGGGATTCATTGCAGATGGCTTCGCAGAGTTATTTTCCAGCCTTGCAAGAGGCTTGAATAAAGTCTAGAATAGAATCTAAGCGATGAAATAGAATCAGTGAGCGCGTTATTACACCCTTGTCTGTTAGAGTGATGTCACAGAGATCGAACTACTACTACTACTACAAAAAACATTCACTCATTCATAAAAACTGTAATATAAAAGCAGAGGACACTTCAGATCCACTGAAGATGTACTTATGAAGTGGTCACGCTTGGTTGTTTTCTGGGTCTCCAAACCAGAAGGTGGCAGTAGGTGCAAGTTTTGTATCGAAGAAGAAGAAACTTCAGTCTACCGGGAAAATAAAAAAAATGTTTACTGTTGATCTGGCTGAGATGATAATTTGCTTTTTAGTGAATTGCCCTTACTTTGACACATTATGACCTACCAATTGTAATGGATATCTGCGGTAAAATATGAACTGGGACCAGCTTGATCTAAATCCACGTATTATAACAGCTGTGAAGAGAGGTAACTCCCCTAGCTAACTTGCTAACTAGGCAGCACATCAGCAGCAGACAGTATGCTGATGTAAAGCCAATGTGTAAACAAAAGTGTCGAAATTGTTATTTTATTGTCCCATACTGTCTATACACATACTGACTATATGTAATGCTGTTGAGTTACAAAAATAGCCTAACCTCTGACACTAACACTGATCACAGTTTTAGTTGTTTCTTAATGTGGACGATTGTGATTCTTTCAGCAAATGTGAAATCGGCAAAAGAAATTCTGAGCCTTTCGGGTCCTGATCTACAGAGACTGACACAACTGTCAAAGACTGATGTACACCACTTACATACTGCTGTCGCTCAGTCTTACTGCAAGCGCCCACCTGTCTCAGGTACCAATGGTGCTTGGCTGTTTTCTTGTGTATTTATTTGTGTCGTTGCGTCGCAGTAAATGATGACTATCAGTAAACTTTTATTCCACACAGCCCTAGAGTTGTTGCGTGGAGAGTGCCCTTCGTTGGAACCAGGGCGTAGACTCTCTTTTGGCTGCCCAGTCCTGGATGCTCTTTTGCGCGGAGGCATCCCCCTCTGTGGCATAACGGAGTTGGCTGGAGAGAGTGGCTCTGGGAAGACCCAGTTTGGACTTCAGCTCTGCCTTTCCGTCCAGTATCCAGCTGAGCACGGCGGGCTTGGCTCAGGTGAGCGAGTCAAAAAAGACTATCCAAAAGATGTATGTGGTTATGTCACTTTTTCAAACAGATTCACACGTCAGTGGACACATGTAAATATGAGTATGTAAGGGTGCCTCTAAAAATTGCCGGCCCCCTGAAGGAAAATTTTAGGCTCCCACCAGAACCATATTATAGTCATCTCTGGGCCCCTGTCAAACTCTGGGCGCCCTGAATTGTCCTGATCTACCCCCCTTAGCGGTGCCCCTGTGAGTATGTGCACCCTATATGTTGTATGCAGTGTGTGTGTGTGTGTGTGTGTGTGTGTGTGTGTGTGTGTGTGTGTGTGTGTGTGTGTGTGTGTGCGTGCGTGTGTGTGTGTGTCCGTCTCCGTCTGTGGCACCTTGGGAATCTGCTTGTTCTTGTGTTTGTGTCTGTCTCAGGTAGAGGTGTGTGTGTGTGTGTGTGTGTGTGTGTGTGTGTGTGTGTGTGTGTGTGTGTCCGTCTCCATCTGTGGCACCTTGGGAATCTGCTTGTTCTTGTGTTTGTGTCTGTCTCAGGTAGAGGTGTGTGTGTGTGTGTGTGTGTGTTTGTTTTTTTAGGAGCTGTATTCATTTGCACAGAAGACTCTTTTCCTATCAAGCGGCTCCGTCAGCTCATAGTGCAGCAGCCTCTGCTCAGACCGGACGTTCCAAAGGCTCTAGTGCGCAGCATCCGCTTCAGTGACAACATCTACATAGAACACACCGCAGACCTGGTGAGGAACCCCTTTTCATGCATACAATATAGTTACAGAATCAGAATAACATTTCTTTAGAGGAATTTGACTCTGGCAGATGTTGAATTCTATATGATTGTAGTAGTAGTATACATTGAACATTTAGACATGTAGTAAATCAGTAGATTCTATATAGTACTATAAAGTGTCCTATGTAGTTAGGCTGATGTTAACTATTGGCAGAACACCCTGCGACTTTACTACAAAGGTGGTTAAGTGAGAGACTTGACTTAGTTAACCCAGAGGTTTTGAATCCAGATTGCCCTTCACTGCTCTAAGTAGTCATAAACAAAGTTACAATACCCCAAAAAATCCACATATCACACCCCAGGAATACCTATAAGCTTTGTCTTCTAATGGTTCTTGTAGGAGGACGTTTTAATTGTTGGTTACTGTGCAGTCCAGTTGTCAGAAGAAAAGAGGCTTATTAACTGTAATCAATGATGTTAAACCCATACAGAGTGCGCTGCAGACATGTATCAATCAGAGAGTGCCAGTGCTGCTGTCTAGGGGGCTGGTGCGCCTGGTGGTGGTGGACTCAGTGGCCGGACTGTTCCGGAACGAGTTCCAGGCAGAGGAGACGGTGGAGAGGACTCGCCACCTGCTGGCGTTCTCCAGCACCCTCCACCGTCTCAGTCACACCCACCAAACACCTGTGCTCTGCATCAACCAGGTAGGGTACATTTAGGTGTCCCTCACACATCCCTCCCCACCATACGTCTCCCATCCACTCTGTGATGTTCAGTAGTTTTACTGCATGTCTTACTACTCAGTATGTCTATGCATGTGACAAATAAATATCCTTGTATCCATCCCATGGTGCCCCACATACTTCACCCATCCCTGGGGTCACTTGCACAGGGATCAACCTAACCTGGGGGTCCCTCATATGGCTCACACAGTAGGGGCGCCTCCGATGGCCTCAATGCAAGCCATCCCAATTCTGACACAAACTGTAACGAAGGGCGAGAACAGTCACTCCACCCAGCCTCGAACCTGGGTCTCAGGGGTACCTAACATGCACTCTTTGACTCTGACTGAAATGGCAGACAGAGCACATCCTCAACCATAGTAATGGCACTCCATCACAGGGGCAGTGTCCATGACTTGTTTACTCAAAAGAATTGTATTTGCATAATCTGGCTTTTAATGTCAGAAGTTACTTTAGCATGAATGCTTTATATTTCTGTACAACTTTCTGTACAACCTCCTCTTTTTACAAAGTATTCCATTACATGTTTTGCCACGGAAGTGAAACAATGTTCGTTCTGTTTTATTCATTACCACACTTCAGGTAAAGGCACCGCAGAGTTTGTAGTACAATCTAGTCTCGTAATAGTACTGACCACTAAATATTTGCTATACATGGGAAGCTTTATCTGCGCAATTTCAGATGGTCTGTATAGAGCCTTAAAAGCTGAATCCAGCCATGTCTTCACATACTTTCCAGGTTACAGATGTTGTAGATGGTCCAAATCCAGGGAGGTGTAATTTTGGGTGAGTACGGTCTTGTTATTTACAGTCTTGCTTACAATACAGTATTGCTGTTTTAGGCAAAAGTAAGTAGTACTGCCAAGTCAAAAACTAAGTGCGGCCAAATCGAGCCCATTTCTGGAGCCTAGTCAATACTTTGTATTGATTTTGGTTTGTTACATTTTTGTAAGGCTGCAATGGCAATTTGAATGAGTGGTATATTGAAATGTGTGTTTGTTGCCTTATTTGTTGCCTTGTTGTTGCCTTATTATGTCTATACTATACATCACTATTATACTGTCATTGTACTGTCCCTCTTGACCTTCAAAAAGCTTGTGAAAACCCTTCTTTTCTGAGACTGCTTCCCTTCCTAACAAAACTAATCTCTGCTAAGCATCTCTTTACATAGATGCCTTCGATGTTCTCTACACCTCTGTTAGCTTATTATGTCCTCCTTTTGTAAGTCTCTTTGGATAAAAGCGTCTGCTAAGCGTAATGTAATGTAATGCAATGCAATGCAAATGTAATAATCACATGTATTAGCTAAGGCTTTGCTGTGAATGATGTTATTTTAATTCCCACCCCCTCCCAGTCTTGTGGACAGCCGGGTACTTCCTGCCCTGGGCTTGGCCTGGGCCAATCAGGTGATGGTGCGGCTCATGCTGTGGCGTCTGGGGGGGTGCGTGACGGCGGGCGAGCAGAGCTGCGTCCCCCGCCGCCTGGAAGTGGTCTTTGCCCCCCACCTCCCCCGATCCAGCTGCCTGTGCGGGGTCTGGGTGGAGGGAGTGAGGGGGATCCCCCAGGAAGACCAAGGAGAACCACCACCACCTTCAGGAGGGATTCGACCCTCCAATGGACCCAGAATGGAAGCAGAGAAAGGAGTGGGGACATGACAACTGTGGCCTTACCGAACCAAGAGTTCTGACATAGCATCTGTCATTTCGTGCTTAGCTAGCCGTGTTAGCTTTTTTCCAAGCCACTCACATTACTATAAGCAGGGGGAATCAATAGACTATGGCTTTACTGGAATGATATGGTTCAAGAGCCCATGGAATCATTGCCTCAGATAATGTTTATTGCACATCTCACAATGGCAATTTTTAAGACTGTCATTCCCATTAGTTGGAAAGACGTAGGTAAATGATGGCTATTCAAATATCCGTGAGGGCAGATGATGATGCAGAACTCACCCTCAGTGACACAGGCATAATAGAATTTATGCAGTTTGCACTTCATGCGCTGTGAGTGTCTAGGACAGTACAGCTGTGTGTATAAAGTCTGCTGGAGACACTAACAGACACCTAAGGGCTTGCTTCTGAGATGGAGAAGAGAGCAGAGTGTCACCCGCTCATTTTATCACCTCATACTTCAAATTATAAAGATGAGAAAACTAGTTTCTTTTATTGACTAATTATAAGTTATTTTATTGTTGTAGTGTCAAAAGTGTTCCCTATTTGCCTGATGTGGGACAGTCATGCATTTAAATAAACTTTTGTTTCGTAAAACCAGTGTGCCATTTCCTTCTGTATGTACGATTATATGGGAAGTCAAAAGACTAATTGATTAGTTATCTAACTGTCAGAATTGTTTGTTCAGTTCCCTCATGCCCTCCAAATCACTTTTATCTCTAAGAGGCTGAAGACACACTCTCAAGATTTCTTTCAAGTGACCTACAGAGGGCGCCAGAGACTACACCCTCTGTGCTGTGCATGATATGGTCTGCTAGGAACCCAGAGGGCTGATGCTATCAGGATAGGCCATAGACACCACACTGTCAGGCTGTTTCCATCTGACTGGCTCTGCGTCAGTGCTAAACGTACAGGACAGCTCTGGCAGCTGCTAGTGTTTGATCTGGGGGCCACACCAGCCAGCCTGGTTCTGAACTCCCCTTCAGGGACACGGGTGAAGGGGGCACATCTCATCCCTGGGGCCACAGACTGCAGACGTGTGGGGGCCCTCGCACATGTCAGGCTACAGAACAGGGGTGAGCTAGGGTGGCTGCTTGGATGAAGGGCTTCTTTTCCCAGATGCCAGCCTCATGCTGTGCATGAATGACTTTGTACTCTGCTGTTAATGTGATCCCAAGACCCCATGCATTTCTCTACCTGTTCTCTTTGTACTTTTTTAAGACATTATTTTATAATGCAGTAGACCTTAAGTGCTGCAGGTTTTGTGAAGAGCTCTTCTAAATGCAGTGCAATATGTGATTTATCTGCTATGCAAAAGGTGTATGTGGTAATGCACGTTTTATATGGAAGGAATTGTCAATGCATATGACAGTGTGTGTTTACACAAGGATTAGGAAAGCAAAAGGTTGTCATCCTTGATAAAGAAAATGCCTGTAGCATATATGAAATCTGATAAGAGAAGTGTACCAGGAATGAGGTCTATTGATTACCCTGGTTAGGGTAATTAAGAGTAAGTGAAATTGCCTGTAGGAGCTTTCCTGTCATGTGGGTTTGCTAGAAGAAGGAATCCACATAGCTAACCTAGGTTTATCACTTAACCTTCTTCATAGTAGACTGCTGAGGTACGTTTGTTGTGTATATGTGTGTGTCGATCTGTCTGTGTGTGCAGTGTGTTTGTGTGTGCAGTATGTCAGGTGTTTGGCATCTTTGCAGGCTCTTTCTGTGCTGCCAATGTGTGTGTGTGTCTGTGTGTGTGTGTGTATGCAGTGTGTCAGGTGTGTGTCATGTTTGGGTGCTTACTCTGTGCTGCCGCTCTGTGTGTGTGTGTGTGTGTGTGTGTGTGTGTCTAAGTGTGTGTCTGTGGGAAGCTGCACCAGCCAAATAGGATCGATGTGCAAATCACCCTGAGGATTATCGGCCTATCGACTCAGTGCTGTGACCCAAAATGCATTACAGGACTTTGCAAAGTCCTGAGTCATCTAACTAAATTAGAAGTTAGATGTGTGTGTGTGTCTGTGTGTGTCTGTGTGTGTGTGTGCTTGTGTTAGGGTTGCCACCTATTTCGGACAAAAAAATGAGACATTTCGGCAACCCAATCAACCTTTTTGCTTATAAGCAGCGACCCGGTGTCAGTGTAGTGGGTGAATATGTTTTTCCCCGGGACAGGCCATTAAAAACCGGGACAATCAGGTAAAACCGAGACAGACGGCAACAGCAGCCATTATACTGTATACTGGACACTCTTTATGCACCTACCTTGTGTTTGAAACATCAATCAACATCATCATCACACACACACACACACACACACACACACACACACACACACACACACACACACTCTGCACTCTATGCACTTTACCCCTTACCCCTCTTCCACTTCCCAGCCCCCCACCACATCCCCAGACCACCCCCTTACCTCTCAGCACCTGCTTTTAAAGCACTTTGCTCTTGCCTGTGACCCCTTTCCAAACACACACACATACACACACACACACACACACACATATAGACTTATGTACAGGTTAGACTGCTTAACAGAATTCTAATTTCACTGCATGTCTTACTCTGTAATTCTTTGTACGTGTGACAATAAAACTCCTTAAATCCTTGAACCTAATTCTGCCACTGCCACGCCTCAGTCACTACTACCTCATTAAGGGCCCTCAAGTCATTTCCCTCTTCGATGGAAATAATGTCATCATGAGCCACACAGACTGTGAAATAGCTCATGCTCCTTAAGAGGCCCCAGGCCCAATGAGATGCTGTTTTGGGATCCATCCAGGGATGGCATTTGAAACCAGTGACCAGAAATAAATGTAATGAAAAATGAATAAGTGGTGGGGGATGCCAGATGCAAAAAAAAAAAAAAAATGATTTACTGGTGAGTGGCTGTGGAGTTTTTCCTATTAATTTGTCTGTGGTTGGTAAAAAATCACATTTTTAAAATTAATTTCCACCCCTGGATCCATCCAGGTTAACCCCATCCCATACTCTCTCACACATGCCAAAGCTGTGTAAAAAGAATTACTTAAGTTGTGATTCTGCATTGTGCTAGCTATCTCAGTTTCAGATTCAACTCCAACTCAAATCAAGAACTGAACAGAAGTTAAAGAGTCAACGTCAATTAAATCCTGATATGTATTTCGCCCTGACTCCTGACCAGCAGACATCCTCACAAACAAACGCCCATTTATACACAACACACAGCCTCAGTGACGCTTCTCGTTTCAGCGGAACAATACAGTACAGGCATGTGGGCGAGAGTGCTGGGGCTAGCCAGAGGGCCTTACGAGTCATTAGACACACGTAGGCAGACACACTCGGACTCTGCAAGTGGACTCCTCTGATCGCGTGTCAAAGGGAGCCTGTTGCCAAGGGGAACCAGCAACATCCACTCCAGGCGGGCAGACATCTGAGGCGAGAGTGGCAAACATACCCTCACATGTATACGTATACAAGCTCACAGCTCCTTCCTTCCTTCTATCCCTCCCTCTCTCTCTCTCTCTCTCCCTCCCTCTCTCTCTCTCTCTCTTTCTCGCTCCTTCTCTCTCTGTCTCTCTCTCTTTCACTCTCTCTCTGTCTCCATGACAACGATCACATGGTTTGGCTGTCCCAGATTATTTGACCCACCCCCACTTCGTACTGCAAACCTACCTCCCTCCCCCCTCCACCGACCGCTCCTGCCGTACACACACACACACACACACACACATTAACACACACTCCTCTGTTCAGTTGTTTACTGTGTGTCGTGCTGAGAGGGGGGAAAAGCCTATTATGTAATGCCTCTGCCTCCATGTACAGACAAAGAGACTCTCTCTCTCTCTCTCTCTGTCTCCATCTCTCTCTTTCTCTCTCTCTCTCTCTCTGTCTCCATCTCTCTCTTTCTCTCTCGCTCTCTCTCTGTCTCCATCTCTCTCTTTCTCTCTCTCTCTCTCTCTGCACCGCACTACACTTGCTGACATTAAAATGTCTTCTGACTAATGGCAGGTGATTAAAATATCTCTGGGTTTCAATTATGGCTGTCTGTGTTGGAAGCAGAGGAAGGTGGCGGAGAGGAAGAAGATGAGGAGAGGAGAGTGCTTCACTGTGCTGTGTGCTTCTCGACAAGAGAAAGGTGTGTGTGTGTGTGTGTGTGTGTGTGTGTGTGTGTGTGTGTGTGTGTGTGTGTGTGTGTGTGTGTGTGTGTGTGTGTGTGTGTGTGTTTGTGTGTGTGTGCGCGAGTGTGTGAGTGTGTGTGTTGCAGTTAATTGTGCCGTGGAGGCAGAAATGTCAGACAGGCTCTTGATATGCTCCCCTCGTCCACACCACCCTCACCATCACTCAGCTGAGAGGAAGAGAGTAACGGGCAGGGTGAAGGATAGAACAGGCAAGCAGAGGGAGAGAGAGAAAGAGAGAGAGAGAAAGAGAGAAGAGACAGAGGAGCAGGGATAAGAGAGGGCAACTGGCTTCTCTGGCTCACAAGAGGAGAAAAGAAAGTCTCACTTGAAGAGAGACTGTGTAAAGGAGAGAATAGAGAGAGAGAGAGAGAGAGAGAGAGAGAGAGAGAGAGAGAGAGAGAGAGAGAGAGAGAAAGAGAAAGAAAGCATGATGGAGAGAATACAAGAAGAGAGATGGGGGAAGTAAGGGAGAGAGGACTAAAGTGTAGAAGAGGGAGCCTAGAGAAAGAGGGTGAAAATGGATTCCTTTGTTCCAGAGGACGGGAAGCACAGGGTGGGATGGGATGGGGTGGGCAGGAGGGATGGGGTAGGGTAGGGTGGGGTGGGGTGGGATGAAAGGATGAGTAGGCGAGGGTGATGGTCTTCACACCACAAGCAGTCAGCATCACACACACACATCCACTGAGCCCTGCATCACTCACACTGAGCAGCAGACAAGGATTGCAAAAGACCACAATATCCATGCATACATACTGTGCATGCACACATACTGTACACGTGCAGAAACAACATATGTGCATACATGACGGCCTTATATTGTGCATGGGTACACAAATGCACATGCATCTACACAAAAACAAATTCATGTTTATGCCGGTACACTGATTTTAACAGGCATATTCAGAAAGAATTCTCTATGTAAATATATTTTTAATGTGGCCAGTCATGCAAACAAAAAATGCTGTTACAATGTTACAATGGTCAGTGTCATCTGTACATCAGACTCTGTCCAGAATCAGCTTGCCAGTTCCCACCAACCTGCCAGCCAAAACCTCAACTCTGTCTTTTCCAGGGCCAAGCGTGTGAATACAGACTAGCGCTAAAAAAATCTCTCTCTCTCTCTCTCTCTCTCTCTCTCTCTCTCTCTCTCTCTCTCTCTCTCTCTCTCTCTCTCTGTCTCTGTGTGTGTGTCTCTCTGTCTCTCTCTGTCTCTCTCTGTTTTAAACCCTGAGCAATACAATGTGCTCCAAAAACACTGTCAAAGTGCAAAAAGAAAACACAGAAGCCCTGCTATGTCAAGCCTTAGTAGACGTAGTAGTCAGACATTAGTAGTATTCCTCTCACCACTAGAGGGCATGACAATGGTGAAGTATGGGGCTTAAAAAAAACACAAAATCACCAAGAAGGGCCTTTCGTGTCCTCAGACTGGCAGCAGCTGGTTAGTTACTATGACGATGGATTAGTCCTGCTCCAATTGGTCCTTGACAGTGCTGTTGGCCAGATCTCCATGGTGACTGAACCATGGGACTACTTGATGTTGGGGCGTCAGGTAACCCCCCCTCCCCCAAAATGACCTTCATGTGCAGTCATATGGGAGAGACTTGTTTCCAAAGAGGGGGAAGATGGCAGAAAAATAAAAGTAAAACTGCAGTTGTTCTGTCTTTCGTGTCTCTTCAAAAACACACAGATAAACAAAAAATAAAACCTAAATATTAAACACACTACTCTTCAAAAAATAAACAAAATACAAATTTTCCCTCCCTCTATTTATCCTTTATTCTGCTGATGTCTGCTGCCACGCCTTGGCCCTCAGCTTTGCCTGCTGGGTGTTAGCATGACAAGCATGACAAGCATGACGACTGAGCTGCAGATGCTTTGTTAGCGTGGCTTATCAATATGCCACCTGGCAGAAGGCCTTCGTTTCTGCTTTGCCTGATTCACTGCGGTCGGTAGCCGAGTTGCAAAAATAGGAAGGAGTCCATCAATTGATTTTCTTTTTCTGTTTCGGGACCTGGTTTATTTTGGTCCATGCATGTGTCTGTGTGCTGATGATAGGACCCCTAGCTGGAGGCTGCAGGCTCTCTAATGGTTTAAAGGAGTACTTCCACGAGAAACCGTTTAGTACTTGCTCTTTTGAAATATGACAGGTCACCCCGAGTTGCATATGCATGCTGCACGTGAAAATGTTCTTCTAATCCGATTGCCTCCATTAGTCAGTCAAAGAAAGTATGCGGGAAAACGAGTGAATAAGAAAAAGGCCAACAAAGTGACGTAGGTTTGTAAATTAGAAAAAGCTATGCCACAGTTGTGATTACTAGAGAAGTTTTGTTGCAGCACACATTCATTTAGTGAAGTATAGGTAAGTATGTGTGTTTGTGTAGAACGTTTAGATCTTCTATTTGGTTCACTATGACCGAATGGGCTTCGAATGATTGTAGCCTGTGACTAGCATAGCCGAGAACCTGTCATTCTCCCTGCTCCATCTCCTCCACCAAACTAGAACAGCCTGAAACAGAAGCACTTAAGCATTTTTTTCACCAAAACCGGCTCAGAGGGCATTCATTAATACTAGAGACCACCGCAAAATTAATGAAAACACGGTAGAAGTACACCTTTAAAAAAAAAAGATGACCAGACAAAAATTGTACACAAGCAAGAGCAGTGAAGGACGACTGAGGATGGGAAGGTGGGGTTGGGGCCAGAGGGGTTGAGGAAGAGGATGGGGGGGTTGATGACGTCATCTGAGGTGATGCATCAAGGTGCAGTGGCGTGGCCCTGCCAGAGGGGGCGCAGCATGCGCAGAAGAGGAGAGGAGGAGAGAGAAAGAGAGAGAGAGAGAGAGAAAAAGAGAGGGAGAGAGAGAGAGAGAGAGAGAGAGAGAGAGAGAGAGAGAGAGAGAGAGAGAGAGAACATGTCTGTGTCCCAGACGACAGACAGACAAAGCCCACACACCACTGATTCATCCAATTCCTTTTATTTCATTTTTGTCTCGCCTCTCTCACTCTGGGGGGTTGGGGGTTTGCCATTTCCAGAGCTGTTCAGGAAAGAATGTCCCCGATGACCTTAGTCTGTGTGATGCCATTGGTGCATCGTAGTACATCTCAAATATAACTTGGCTGAATGGTATGTTATCTTCAGGTAATGCCCTTGGCCAGATAGATGCAGAGGCTCCAGTTTGAAACAAATAAAATGTGGTGCAAAAAACAATACATGCGCCCAGACATGATTTTACACACTGTCTGACACCTCCCCCCACATCCCCACCCCCACCCAACCCCCTTCACCCACCGTCTGCTTCCAACTCAGACAGAACTCACTCCCCCATCTCCCCCCAAGAAGGGGAGGGGGATGGGGTCAGCAGCACTGCAAAAAATATACATAACACGAATAAATAAATAAATGAATAAATGAATAAATAAATAAATAAATAAATAGAACCGACACTGTCATCTGAGAGGATTTGTTTTGGTCTGAGGATGTCCTAGGACGGCAGGCTAGAGTGTAATTACTCAAACAAAGAGATCTGGACTATCCACATCTACTGGCGCTTAGTCTGTCCCTCTTCAGAACAGAGAATGTTTCAGTCTGCAGTGTTGTAATGTCCCGTCGTTCATCCCATCGCTTTGCACCTGTTCTATTCTTCTGGTAGGCTAGAAACATGTCAATGTTACACCCATTCATATCCTCCAGCACCTTTCCAACCACAACACAAACAATGCCAGCGGAGTTAGCGATAGTAGCACTGGGGCACTGGGCTGAGAAAGACGAAAGGGTTGGGGGGTTATTGGGAGGTGGGGTTGGGGTTGGTGTGGGGTGGGGTGTGGTGCTTGGGGATTGTGAGTGGCCTCCTTCAATCTGTGAACTGAAGGGTTATTGTCCAGTCACCAATCCCAGGGCTACAGGCGGAGAGATGGGACGAGCACAGTAGGGCCCATTCAGCATGGCTGCCACCGCCACTGCCGCAACCGCTAGCAGCAGCAGGAAGAAAGAAGAGGGGACTCCAGGACACCTCCCTCGTGGACGAGCACAGCCAACGATGGAAGGAGGGTGACACTTTATTTGAAGGTGTCTACATACAGTAAGAGTGACACGAGCATGTTATAAAAATGACACAACTCATATTATGAACGTTAATGACACTTTATTCATGTTTATGATGGTTGCCATTATGTGTCATTCAGTTTTTGTAATATTAAGTTGATATTTTTTTGATATGCAGACATTGCAAAAACTGAATGACACTTAATGACAACAGTCATAAACATGAATGAAGTGCCAGTATTGTTCATGAAATGTGTCATGTCATGTTTATAAAGGGCTCATGTCACACAATAAAATGTTACTGAAAGGACGCCTGGAGAAACATCCACACTACTGTACGTGCCCCACCCACTTTCCCCCCCCGTGCCCCCCCTCCCGTCATCATCTCCCCTGATGCCCCCTGCGCCATGTCTGTGAGGTGAGTTCAGCGGGGGCAATCCTGCAGGAGGCCGCATGACGCAATCTTCCGCTGTATCTCTCCAAGAGGCTGAAGAGGCGGCCATTAGAGCTGAGCTCACTCTGTTTACGTGCATGACTGGCAAGAGTCTTGGACATGAGACAGGACATGAGAGATAACATTGTATGTATGAATGAGTGTGTGTGTGCGTGTGTGTGTGTGTGTGTGTGTGCGTCAGTGTGTGTGTGCGTCAGTGTGTGTGTCTGTTTGACACTGACATGATACTGCAGATCTCAGATCCCCAGCCACATTCACAGCTGACTGTGACAGTGACCACATCAGGGTTAAAGTTACATGCGAGTATCTGACAAAGAACGAGTCCATCAGGCTCTCTGTTTCTCTCTCTCTGTCTCTCTCTCTCTCTCTCTCTCTGTCTCATTAACTGTCTGCCTTGGCCTCTTTCTCAAGCACATCAGTAAGCTGGACCAGACGGGGGGGCATCGTTTCCAAAATGTTTTTGGAAGAATCGCTAATGAGCCAGAGGCATTGTGCCGAGGAGAGGTCTCCATGGAGACAGCCAGCAAAGCCGGACAGAAGCACAATGGACAAGATGGCCTGAATGTGTCTGCACGTTTGTGTTAGTGTGTGTGTGTGGGTGTGTGTGTGTGTGTGTGTGTGTGTGTGTGTGTGTGGGTGTGTGTCTGTGAGAGGAAGAGAGAGAAACAAAGAAAGACAGAGCATGAGAGTTTCTGTGAGTATCTGTGTGTGTGTTACAGGAGTGTGTGTGTGTGTGTGTGTGTAAGAAACAGAGAAAGAGAGCATAAGAAACAGAGACTTTGTTTGTGTGTGTGTGTGTGTGTGTGTGTGTGTGTGTGTTTTGAGCGTTCAATGGATATCTAATAATGTGCAAGGGGCAGCAGAAGCTCCATCTGTGCTTCTTAATGAGCTTAGGTCTGAATCACCCTCACACTGTCCCCATAGATCAGACCGAGGTCACCCTCCGCACATCGATGTGGCCCTGGTGGTTTGACCTCTGCTGACCTGCTTTACAGTCAACATCTACCCTGCCTGGTCAGCCCACATGCGACCCGAATTACTTTATGTCCTGAGAGGTGCAGAGGTGCAGGTGACGGAGATGGAATGGTGGTGGAGGCATAGGAGTGATGTCAGAGTGGCACCATCAGCGGTTGGTTGCATGCAAAAAAACACTGACAACCAAAAATGCTCTCATGGAAGGGATAGAGACAAACACGATATATGTGTGTGTGTGTGTGTGTGTGGGTGTGTGTGTGTTAATGTTTCTGTGTGTGTGCGTGTGCGTGTGTGTACGTTTCTGTGTGTGTGTGTGTGGTAATGTTTCTGTGTGTGTGTGTGTGTTTCTGCATGTGAGTGTGTTATGTTTTTTTAATACATCAGATATAACCACACGCTCTACATCATCCAATCATGGCTTACCTAACGCTGCAACAGAAGAACAAAATGGATGACATATGACTACTAGAATGCTGTCGTCATGAGGGAAGCTGATATGCCTGTGAGCTAGACAGCCATTAGACAGCCCTTAACTCTTTCATAACAACATTATAAAAGAACAAAGCCCACACTAGGACTGCTGATATGCTAGTATAGGACTGCTTATGTGGTAGTATATTGTAAGTTATCATCAGTATGCTGTGCTATGTTATGCTATGTTGCTAAGCTATCACTGTGGCGCTAGGCTATCACTATGACACAAACAGCTTTGTCATATTAGACCCAGAAGCTGCACTTCCTTCCTGGAGTCGATTGGCCAATCTGTGTTGTGGTAACGACAGTGATACAGTCGGGATTAGATGGGTGGGGTGACAGATTTATGACATCCTTCAGGACCTTCAGAAAAGCACTGGATACTGTCTGTTGAATAAGAGTTTGTTAATTATTAATATAATTAATTAATTTTAAAATAATCAAAAGATGAATCACAATTGGCCAAGCCTGCAAATATCTCTTGACTTCCAAAGATGGCAAAATCTTTATGGAAAATGAATGGATGATAAATCATAATTCTATATATACAGATCCATGATACCATGATGACATACTGTCCATACATACTGTGAGGCAAAAGTATTAAAGAGTAAATCTATATTCATACACTGTCAACCAGCCTCATGAAACATACCGACACAGAAGCATGACCACAGGAAGGAGATATGATTCCTGACATTTTAACTGACGCACCCTTCCTTTTCCCTTTTTTCTACATGACTAATTCCTCGCTCACACACACCCTATACTCCAGAGAGGTCATGTCGGGGTCGTGGTTGTCCGCAATGGCATAATGTCTGGGTGTGTGTATAGCAGTGTGTGGGGACACTGTGCTGGCTCATACAGACTATGTGACCTGCTGGAATGTGTGTGTGGTGTGGGGGTGGGGTGTTTTGGTGTGTGAGTGTGTGCGTATGTGAGTGTGTGTGTGTGTGTGTGTGTGTGTGCGTGCGTGTGTGTGTGTGTGTGTGGGTGGGGTGTTTCTGTGTGTTGGTGTTTGTGTGTGTGTGTGTGTGTGTGTGTGTGTGTGTGTGTGTGTGTGTGTGTGTGTGTGTGTTTATGTGCATGTCTATCAGAGAGAGACACAGAGAGAGAGAGAGAGAGAGAGAGAGAGAGAAAGAGAGAGAGAGAGAGAGAGAGAGAGAGAGAGAGAGAGAGCATGTGTTTATGTACAGTTATGTGTGGATAAGAATGTGTTTGTAAACAAATTAACCTCCCATATCCATTTCCCTGGAGTATATTATCTTGTGTGTGTGTGTGTGTGCGCGTGTGTGTGTGTGTGTGTGTGTGTGTGTGTGCGCGTGTGTGTGTGCGCGCGCACGCATGCATGTGTGTGTCTGTGTGTGTGTCTGTGTGTGTGTCTGAGTGTGTGTGTGTCTGTGTGCATGCGTATGTGTGTGTCTGTGTCTGAGTGTGTGCATCTTATCAGTACAATGCTAGTGATCACTGCCTGTCTGTGTGTGTGTGTGTGTGTGTGTGTGTGTGTGTGTGTGTGTGTGTGTGTGTGTGTGTGTGTGCATGTGCGTGCGTGCGTGTGTGTGTGTGTTGTCATGAATACCCATCAACCAATCAATTCCCACCTTCCCACACACGCACACACAAACCCACACACACACACACACAGACACACACACACACACACACACACATACACACACACACACACACACACATACACACATACGCAACCCTTCCCCCCCCCAGTCTCATCAACATTCTCAGCCTGCAGCAAGACAACCCAGCAGCCTGTCAGCCTCTCCTCCCCAACCCTCCCCCTCCCCACCCCTCCCCTGCTTTCTCCACCCCCAGCTCTCCATCACCCTCTACACAAGGCATACCAGCAGAGCAGCTTGGCAACATCAAACACCAGCATCCTGCACACAAAAACACAACATTTAAAGTGCCATTGAACTTAAGAATGCATAACACTTGTATGTAGAATGTGACTGCTACTAATCTACTAAATGCTGCCTGGATCAACTATTGTGACTGATATTCTGACTAAATTCCCTCCTCTCCCTCGTAGCAACATAATAAAGGATGTTAACACCAACTAAATAGACCACCATTACTCATCACAGAGAGAAAATACACCGGTCGACAACAGTACAAAATATCTGAAGGATGTTCACACCCCTCACTGAGCAGTAATCATTTCAGATTGATGAGCTCTCTAGCAATAACCAGGGTGTATTGCAGAGGCGTTCCACATATGCAAGTGGTGAATGTGCATATAAAAATACAGTTATTTGTAGACATGTAATGCCATCCTGTTAATGACCTTTGCATTGAAATAAATGCTAATGATAAAAGATAGTGGTGTTTTGGAAAGTACTTCTCCCTACAGCGGTAATCTGGGTTTGCTTCCATTGACATGGTTGACTCCGGTAGAATCTTTACCGGGCGAATCACAAACAGAGGGAGTGCTCGTGAGTGACGATGTCGACGTTGTGCACTACATTTGAATTGTCGTGCGTAGGCAGGCTTATAGCCAGGCTAATTGCATATACG
Source organism: Coilia nasus (assembly GCA_027475355.1). NCBI lineage: Eukaryota > Metazoa > Chordata > Actinopteri > Clupeiformes > Engraulidae > Coilia > Coilia nasus. The sequence continues at coordinate 12,839,421 of CM050219.1, read as the reverse complement.
ACCAGACGTTAGTGATTGGGTAAAGGCATATCCAATCGTTTGAAACTTTAGGAAGCAATCCTTTCTCAATGCAGCACAGCCAGAGCCTCTGTACGAAATGAAATGTAGTAGGAGGGACTGGTTTACCGGGCTAGCTAGTACTATTCTCATGTGTTTTTTTTTTCAGTCAAGCTCAGCTAAAGCATTGCCTTCAGTACAATAGAAAAAAATGGAGGAGCATTCCTCCCTCCGCTCCCCACACACAACAAAGGCTTGCCACCTATGTTTGACCAAAAAACCTGGACATTTCGGCAACCCAATCAACCTTGTTGCTTATAAGCAGCGACCTGGGTGTCAGTGTCGCGGGAGAATATTTTTTTTCTCCGGGACAGACCATTAAAACCCAGGACAATCAGGTAAAACCGGGACAGGTGTCAAAACTGACACACAAACACACACCAACTGAGACAAACGTAGTCGGGGTGATCAGAGAGGTTGAGTGGACAGTGAGACAAGAGTGAACCGTCCATCCGAGCTCACAGAAAAGCACACCACTCAGAGATGTGCAATTAAACGAACACTGCATAATGCATTTAATGGTGTCATTCCCCGAGAAACCGTTTAGTTCTTGCTCTTTTTGAAATATAAGTAGTATAGGTCACTCCTAGTTGCATATGCATGCTGCACTTGAAAACTACCCCAATTGTCGCCATTAGTTGAATGAAAGAAAATAGGCAGGAAAAACGAGCAAATAGGAAAAAGGCAAACGAAGTGATGTAAATTTGTTCATTAGAAAAAGCCATGCCATAGTTGTCATTACCGGTTTAGTTGTAGCACACATTCATTTAGCAAAATATAGCTAATTAAGTGTGTCTGTTTAGAACATTTAAAGGAGAACTTGATGGTAAAATGAAAATTAGCATATTAAAACATCATACCAAGTTGGTATGTGTATACTGAGGAGCAAAATTGATTTAGCCTGTTGCATTCATAGTTTAACTATTTTTTATCGTTTGTCCCAGAAGGCTAACAATGGAAGTGGTAGGTGCCCTCAGACGAAGCATGACGACTATGCTATTTTTAAACCATTAAAACAGCTCGAAGAAACTCCACACTCCATCGGTAGTACAACAAAGGCCCTGCCATTAAAAACGAGGCACTGAGAACTTTGAAAGTGTACACAACATTTATTAATAAAACAGTTTTGACAAGCAGTACCTTGCTGTAGTTTCTCGTCGGCGCCATGATGAAGGTCCGCACCAGTCGATTGACGAACACGAACCAGCAGGAAGAATAGGAGGAGAGGTGGTACAATCGACTTGTTTGGACTTTCATCATGGCGGCGACAAGAAACTACAGCAAGGTACTGCTTGTCAAAATGCTCACAGGCCATTCATTAATACTAGAAACCACTGCAAAATGAATAAAAAAACAATGCAATGACACCTTTTTTTTTAAAAAGGCTTGTGAAGGGCACACAAATACTTGATAGAGGTCTGCATAATTTATAGTTTGGGATCCTACATCAATATTTCACCCAGGACCTGTCTGGGCTTGCACTGTCATGTGATCCCCTGCTCCTCGTAATGCATCCAAGTTGCAGTGCGTCAACAACAGCCTTGGGCTGGACGGCCTCAATGTAGTTCATCAGATATGTACACTTTTCAATTTTTGTTCTTTAAGGATGGTTTCATATCTCACCGCTGTGATCATTTTCTTTGCAAGGATAGACTTTTATTTCCTACACATGCATCAATAGGCATAGGAAAGAAATGAGAGTCGGAATGAGGACCATTTAGTCAGGCTGTGAAAAATATTTTTATCATTACAATCATAATCATATATAATCATAATAATCTGAATATTCATCCTGTCTTTTTCCAGTGGATCTGGGTGTGGGTGAGTGTGGATGTGTGGTCGAGGTGGGATGGTGGCAATAATTTGCAATATACAGTATGTGTCAAAAGTGTGTCTGTAGGAAGGGAACATTAAGAATAGAAAACAGATCATGGAGTTGATGATGTGATGTCTGAGTCTAAAGAAAACAGATGCATTCTGCTAATTTACATCATCATCATTATCACCATCATCATCATCATCATCATCATCATCATTATCTTATTCTTCTTTTTCTTCTTCTTCTTCTTCATCATCATTATCTCTTCTCCATCATTATCACTGTCATTCATTCATCCTTGCTCCCTTTGAAAGCTGGTCTCTATAACCTGAATGAGCAAACCTGCCGATAGTATTATTAACAGTACCATCTCTCTGCCTCTGTCTCTTTCTCTCTCTCTCTCTCTCTCTCTCTCTCTCTCTCTCTCTCTCTCTCTCTCTCTCTCTCTCCCTCTTTCTCTTTCCAGTTGCAGCTTAAATGCCGAATCCTGCTGATGCCACCACATTACGCAACCAGCCGCCACCACCAGCCACTCCTGGTGCTCTCACCTCACGCCCACCCCCTGCTCTGCTCTCCTGTGGGGCTGGTTAACCCTGAGCTCTGCCCCATGTGACACTCTTTTCATTTTCCACACAACCACAACCGCAATAAATCCTCACCCCCCCCCCCCCCCCCCCCCCCCCTCGCCTGTGATGGATTGCAGTGTGGATGGGGTTGTGGTTGTGTGGCAAAGTGGCACAGGGAAGGCTGGGAAAAGGTTAGATTGTACAGTAATTGAACTGTGCTGGATAACCTTGGAGAAAAGCTACACCCACTGCTGCTGCTGCTGCTGCTGCTGCGGTTGCTGGGAGTGCTGCCGGGGCTGGGAGTGCTGCTGGGGCTGGGACATTTGTGTTTCCTCTCTGTCTGTCCGAGTCAGCGGCCCTTCGCTGCTTCTGCGGTTATTGGCCCCAAGCAGAGGCCATCTGGAAAGCCAGAAGGTCCTCAAAATAAAAATGGATGTGCCTGTGTTTTTGTTTGCGTGTGTGTGTGTGTGTGTGTAAGCGTGTGTGTGTGTGTGTGTGTGTCTGTGTGTGTGTGTGTGTGTGTGTGTGTGTGTGTGTGTGTGTGTGTGTGTGTGTGTGTGCATGCTATGGCTTTCAGACTGAACAGCATCCTCTAAGGAGCAAGGTCCAGCTGAGAAGTCCCTACACACGTCACAAAGGATCAATAATAGACAGCTAGAAATAAATGCGGTCTAGAGATAACTACTATACTAGTATGTGGGAGTAAATGAAAAATGCTTTTGTGGCAGATCATCCTCTCTTACCATTCACCTGAATATTTCTACTATTGCAGATGCAATACTTTATGCATATGTATTAATAGAGAGACAGAGACAGAGAAAAATAGAAAGAGAGCAAGAGAAAGAGGAGGAGAAGAACCTGCATCATTGTCTGGCACTGCACTCCACCCTGCCCAAAAAGAATCCATCGATCTTCCCCTGACTGGAATCAATCGATCACCTCAGTGCAGCTTGTGCTCTAGCTGCCTGCTGCCGCAGGAAACGGAGTGTGTTTTGTTGAGCTTTGCATGCTGGCAGGTGGTCTTCACTCAGAGCGGTACAGTAAAGCAGTGAAGTAGGAGATTTCTGGTGTTACTGAGGCCCTGTAGCATGGTAATGATGGATGAAGACTGAACTAGTACACACTGAACTGCATAAAATTGGTTCAAAATAAATAATATTTTGTGCCAAGTCTGTATGTGTGCGTGTGTCTGTATCTGTGTATATGAGTATATTATTGTGTGTTTATATGTATACTTAAATATACTCTCATGTATGTGTGTGTTTGGGAGAGAGACAGAGACAGAGACAGCAAAAATATTCTACTATATGTTTGTACTTATTTATGTATGCATGAAGGTGGCTAGAAATGTTTATCCCCTTTAAAAGATTACAATACAAACTATTGATGATAGTGATATACTGTAATATTGACCTCAAAGGGCCACTGTCAATGCTGGGCCTTTAGAATCATCTCATTTTCCCAACCACCAGTCGCACGCCTGCATAAAAATTGATGTTTATTTGTATGTGCGTGTGTGTACGTGCGTGTCGGCAGACGCCGAGCGTGTGTTGTGCTTAATTAAACATCCACCCAGCTTAGTGATAGACTTGTCGGTGAAAGACCTGACCCATCACCCCCAACCCCCAACCTCGCATTGCGTTACCTCCAGAAACGGAAATATTTCAAGAGCTTAATCAGCACGAAACTCTAAACTCCTCGCCCTGAAACGGATCTCTGATTGTGCTGGAAAAGATACTGAGTTCCTTTGATGATGCTGTGGACTGGACACTGAAGTCTTGCCTCTACTCCCTCTACAGGCCTGGAGGTGACATTACAAGCCACCACATTGTGTTTTGTGGCTATTGTACATTCCTTCCCACTTGTGTCACAGTAAACATCTTCGAGAGAGAGTGTCGGGGTAGTTGAGGTGTGACAAATAAGTGCTTGGAGAAATAACAATGGCATTCATGCTTTTTCCATGATGGATGTTACTGAAATAACCTTGGGATAGATGAGCGTGTGGGTAAGAGAGCTTGTATGCATGCGTGTGAATGAGAGAGCGACAGACAGAGCAAAAACAAGACAGAGAGAAAGGGAAAGAGAGAGGGAGATGGGGAGAGAGAGGGAGGTTGCGTGTTACACAGATGAGTAGCATTTATTGGGTAATGCGCTTTGGCATGGCAGGCGGGTCGCACGCAAATTCTGCACATTTCCTCCAGTGACATAACTGCACTTGTAATTATGACAAGGAAAAATCACTGCAGGCATAGCGAGAGAGAGAACGACAGAGAGAGATGGGGTGGGGGGTGTGGGCGGTGGGAGAGAGAGCAATTCAGTGTTCAGTGTGTGTGTGTGTGTGTGTGTGTGTGTGTGTGTGTGTGTGTGTGTGTGTGTGTGTGTGTGTGTGTGTGTGTGTGTGTGTGTGTGTGTGTGTGTGTGTGTGTTAGTCTGCTGGTGGGTGTGCATATATGTGTGGGCATGTATGAGTGGGTGTGCATGTATAAGTGTGTGTGCGTGTATTCGTGTTTTTGTTTACTGTTGTTGCTGTTTGTGTGTGTATGTGTGTGTGTGTTAGTCTGCTGGTGAGAGTGCTTGTATGTGTGCCTATGTATAAGTGTGTGTGCGTATGTTTGTGTCTTTGTTTACTGTTGCTGTGTGTGTGTGTGTGTGTGTGTGTTGTGTGTGTGTGTGTGTGTGTGTGTGTGTGTGTGTGTGTGTGTGTGTGTGTGTCTGTGTGTGTGTCTGTGTGTCTGTGTGTTTGTGTTAGTCTGCTGGTGGATGTGCTTGTATGGGTGCCTATGTATAAGTGTGTGTGCGTGTGTTTGTGTCTTTGTTTACTGTTGCTGCTGCTGCTGTGAGTGTGTGTGTGTGTGTGTGTGTGTGTGTGTGTGTCTGATTGCACCCTGAGGGTGTTCTTCTCTGCCTGCTGTGCTGTGAGTGAGCCTTCAGTCCCATGACTGCGTGATAGTGAGCAACTGGTTGGCCATTACAGGCCAAATCGATAACACATTTGGCATGGATGAGTGTGCAAGGACAACTCAGTGTTCCCTTGTCACTCGCACAGAGGCACCTTCACGGGTCCTTGTTGTTCGCTTAGACATAGTTGTCCCTGATGTGCCTGAAATTTACCCACCGGTTTTATAAGCCTCTTGCTCTTCACGATTTGTGGGTGTATTTCTGTTTGTTATTGCAGATTACTGTAAACTACTGTAAATGTATTGCATTTGGATGTTACAGTAAATTCGAACTGAGACATGTATTTCCCTGAATGACTTTGAGAAGGAAAACTGTCGCAATTGGAGGAAAGCCTGAGCAAATGTAATCACAGTGTAGTCTTGTGATGGGAGGAAATTCCGCTGTGATGAGTGTCATTATGCAAACACAAATACAAACAGATACACACACACACACACACACACACACACACACAGACACAAACACAAAAACACCCACTCACACACACACACACACACACACACACACACACGCACACACACACACACACACACACACACACACACACACACACACGCACAAACACAAAAACACCCACTCACACACACACACACACACACACGCACGCACGCACGCACGCGCACACACACACACACACACATACGCACACACACACACACATGCACAAACACAAAAAACACCCACTCACACACACACACACACACACACATGCACACACACACACATACACACATACACACACATGCTTGCATAAACACACATATACACAAATAGGCAAATAGGCCACAGCTGACTGCAGAGGCACACAGAGGAGTCCCTTTCACACAGCTCTCTGGCCCACTGTATGAGGCCTTTGATGGTCAGGAGCATCACAAGGCTCCACCAGGCAGGCCCACTCCCCCCGTCGGGCACTCTCCTTCTCTCTGCCCCTCTTTCCTCATGTCTTTCTTCTCCTCCTCTTGCACTCTCTTCCGGTCTACACTTTTTTCTCTCTCCCAATGTCTCTATCACTCCCTGACCTTTTTTCTCTCTTTCTCAGACAACATTTTTCTCACACTCTCAGTGCTCATTCACACCAAACACTCTCCGTTTACAGCGTGTGCCCGTTTTCTGTCCGTATTCGTTTAGAATGCACGTTAACAAATTAGACTATTCACACCACCAAGTGTGATCTGAGCGTATTCTGTCACACATACACACGTATTGTACACGGTTACAGTACGTGCTGTACACGCTCAAGCCGGTGTGAATTAACCCTCAGTGTTTCCCCCTTTCTTTGTCTCTCGCCCTCACTCTCTGACGCTCTCTCTGTTTCCTTCGCTCTCTTGGACTCCCTTTCTTCCTCTCTTCCTGTCTCTGTCTCTTCAGGTCTTCCCTTCTCTCTGACTCTATTTTCCTGCCTTTTCTCTTTCTCTGCCTCTCTCTCCATCTTTATCTCACTGTCTTTCCATATCTATCTATCATAGTTATGTACACTTAACTGCCCTGCCTTAAAGACTTTCAGCCACTCAGAGACCTTCCCCCTACCAACCACAGCAGAGGGACTCCCCTTCTGGGACACTCAGAGACTTTCCCTCTACCAGCCCAGCCATTGAAATCCCTGGGAACCACAGGGGACATTCATGGAGCTCTCCACAGCGCCCTGGCAGATTTCTCTGGCGCTACTGGACTACAACAAAGCTTGCCATGTGTGTTTTTCCTGTGTTCCTTTGCCAAACTGAAGCATTTTGAGCTACATCTTTTGTATGAAATATGTTATAGAAGTAAAGATTATTGTTCTTCCTCTTATTATTATGTCTTATTATTATTATTATTATTATTATTATTATTATTATTATTATTATTAGTAGTAGTAGTAGTAGTAGTAGTAGTAGTAGTAGGAGTACTAGTATTACTAGTAGTAGTAGTATTCTATATACTATTAATATAATTATAATAATATATTATTATCATTATATATACTTCCTCTCAGCCACTTTCTGTCACTGTCTCCCTTTCTCTCTGTCTAAAGAGCAGACGAGAGAAGAACAGAGGAGAGAAGAAGGGAAAAAAGACAAGAGGGGAAGTGGCTAGAGGAGAAGAAAGCAGATGAGAGCAATGGAAAGGAGAGGGGACGAGTGGGAAGGAGACATCAAAACAGGCTCACAGGCAGCCACAGAGAAGGGCCTTTGTCCTTGGAGTGGAAGAGGTGTGTCTGAGGAGGGTGACTGGGGACACAAGGGAGGGAGGGTTGAAGAGGGTGACAGAGAAGAGAGAGAGAAAGAGAGAGAAAGATAGATGGAGAGAGAGAGAGCAAAAAAGAATAAGAGTTGGGAGAGGCAGACAACCAAAACACACCCACAAGCAGACAGACACAAAGAAACTATTTCGACAGAAGACCAGTGGGGATCTATTTAGCTAGCTAGCTAGCTAGCTAGGTATTGAAACAGACAGACAGACAGACAGACAACCACACAGACAAAATTCATCACCCCTTGGAGTAATTTGACGTGCCAACTGCAAATGTGCCGATGATGGGTAAGCCCTAATTTGAGTCTGTGTGATGAGGGGCAGATGTTTTGTCTAGACTCTGTTTAATTGGAGCCCCTGGTGCATATGGATATTAGTGGTCCCATTAAGTGTAGCCATGGGAAGCCACCGGGCTGCTGGAGATTTGCAGTGTGGGCACCGACACAAATCCTCTTGTGCCTGTCCATCCAGAAAAAGCACCAAAGACGCCCCTGGCACTGTGCCCTAGCAGGTGATGCAAAGTGGGGACACACACACACACAAACACACACACACACACACACACACACACACACACACACACACACACACACACACACACACACACACACAAACACACAAACACACACAGACCAACTGTAATAACCTCATCAGCTTGTTCCACAAAGTCCAGAGTATAGTTGCGTGGCAAAGCTGAACAGGGCAGGGAGACACAGATGTGTAGGACTGGCCAGATCACATTCCCCATGCATTAGTGAAACACCTTGATTGCCATGCATATGGTAGAGACCAACCCAAGAGCTTCTACGAATAACTCGTAGAAAAAACTATTTTTCATAATTAGGTGTTTGTACAGGTGTGAGCAGCACAGCATGTGTGTGTGTAACTGTTTAAATGTGTGTATGTTTGCTTGTGTTTAAAAATATCAATGTATGTGGGTGTTTATGGGTGTGTGTGACTGAGTGACTGGATGTGTTTTTTGTTTGCATGCCAACATTTGTGTGCATGTCCGTGTGTCCATGAGTACTTTGAGTATGTTTGTCGGTGTCCGTGTGGCAGGTATCCAGGCAGGCAGATTCCCCCCAAACTCCCAGGGGAAGCTGCTTGTGTAGGGAGGCTTTAGCCTGGGAGCCGCTCAGCTCTGCCTGTAACACCTGCTCCAACCTGTGCCAACACCACATCCTCTAGTCCTGACATCGCCACCACATCCACCAACACCACATCCCCCACTCCTGACATCACCCAACACATCCACCAGTCCTGGCATCGCCACCACTCCTGACATCACCACCACATCCACCACCACTCCTGACATCACCACCACATCCACCACCACTCCTGACATCACCACCACTCCTGACATCGCCACCACTCCTGACATCTCCACCACATCCACCACCACTCCTGACATCACCACCACTCCTGACATCGCCACCACTCCTGACATCACCACCACATCCACCACCACTCCTGACATCGCCACCACTCCTGACATCTCCACCACATCCACCACCACTCCTGACATCACCACCACATCCACCACTCCTGACATCGCCACCGCCACCATCACCACCACCACCACCACTGCCATCCACCACAGGCCACCACGGGCCAAATGGCTTGCCCTCCCCAGCTTTGGAACGCTAATCTGATCAGAGGGTTATTTTTTACAGCACTACATTTCATTAGGATTAAGAGTTACAAACCGAGAGAGAGTGAAGAGAGAGAGAGAGAGAGAGAGAGAGAGAGAGAGAGAGAGAGAGAGAGAGAGAGATAGATAGATAGATAGATAGATAGATAGATAGATAGATAGATAGATAGATAGATAGATAGATAGATAGATAGATAGATAGATAGATAGATAGATAGATAGATAGATAGATAGAAAGAGAGCAGGAATGACTGAGATGAATAGAGAAGGAACTAACATACAATGCAAGAGAAAAAGATTTAAAAGATTGTTAAATTATTGTCATTCACTTACATCATAACATTGTTCCACCCAACCCAATCAGGCGTTCTTTAAGACACATGAAGGTAAAGATATCTCTTTCACAGCTTTAACACCATGTTACCCCCCCGCCACCTCTGACAGCCAAAAGAGAGAGGGAGAGCGAGAAAAGAAAGAGCAAGAGAGAATGAAAGAGAGAGAGGCAGACAGACAAAAAGAGGTGGGCAGATAAGGGAATAAAGTGAGTGAGAGTGAGTGAGTGAGTGAGTGAGTGAGTGAGTGAGTGAGTGAGTGAGTGAGTGGGTGATTGAGTGAGTGAGTGAGTGAGTGAGTGAGTGAGTTTACAAAGAAGGGAGGAGAAATGAGTAAGAGAGTGCAGCGAGGGAGGGGTGGTTACAGTGATGAATGAGGGAGCATGAGAGAAAGAGAAAAGAGAGAGATTATTTATTTTCCTTTTTATTTCTTATCAATCTTACCAATTGTTATTAGTCCTTCCAAGGGTGGTTCTAGATGGAAACCCGCATTGCTCATGCTTAATGGTGTGTGTGTGTGTGTGTGTGTGTGTGTGTGTGTGTGTGTGTGTGTGTGTGTGCATGCGCTTATCACATAATACAAAAGCTACAACACTTCACATCACCATTTCACATCTGAAAATGTGTTGCTTCATATGACTCTCCACCCTCCACTGTGCTTTTAACTGAAAAAAGAAACTGTAAATAATTAATGACAAGTTCTTGGGCACCATCTTTCCCAAGTATTACGTTTTCAACTGCCCCCCCTCTCCCCCCCACTTAAGGCAACTCACTGGCCGATAATAACTTCTTGCCTTGGCATGACCCATGCCCTGGTCAAAACACAGCACACAGTTCATTTGACTGGCCCATTCTCTAGGCATCCCTTAAGGAAAAGGACTGGCTCTGGTCTCTCTTAGTCTGCCATTCAAAATGCTTTATTGGCATGACATACATACAGGGTGATTGCCAAAGCAGTCATACAACACAAGGAGTGACACGTGGAATAAGAAACCCAAGTGTCTATGTGCAGATTTGGCACACAGTGTATCACAGTATTATAAGAAACACACACACACACACGTACGTGCACCCACACACATACACACACATATACACACACACATACACACGCACACACATACACACCACACACACACACACACACACACACACACACATACGTGCACCCACACATGTACGTGCACTCACACACAGACACACACACACCCATCCACCCACAGACTCACACACACACACACGCACGCAGGGTGATTACAATAGATGTTTGTAGTGCATGCTGTCTCGCAGGCCTCCAGCACTAGTCTTGGGTTTTGTTTTTGAGGTGAAGGGTTGCCTAAGCAGTGCTGTTGATTCCAAAAGTAATGGAGGAGCTGGAACACAAGACTGGGACTGGTTCACATGCCACAGGAGATTGGGGCTAAGTGCTTTGGCGTGTTGCTTTTTGAAAGACAGAGTGAAAGAGAGGGGGGTTACTGGTGGTAAACAGGCTAAAATGTAGCATATTGTTGCACAGAGAGAGAGAGAGAGAGAGAGAGAGAGATTCCTTTTGTCCACTGCGGTCAGTGTGTGGTTGCGTAACTAACAGGACAGACCTGAGTCACACCTCTGAGTCACTTCGCTGAGTTTGTCACTCTCTCTCCCTCCCACTCTCTCTCACAGTCTCTCTTCCTCCCTCTCTCTTTCTCACACACACACTCTCTCTATCACACACAATCTCTTCCTCCCTCTCTCTATCTCTTCTTCCCTCCCTCTCTCCCTCCCTGTATGCATTTCTGTGCATGTGTGATGTGTATGTCTCAGCCATTCAGTCATCCTCAATGTATTTTTTTATGGTTTAAATTTCATAAATTTCTCTCTCTCTCCATTCATCTCTCTCTCTCTCCTTCTTCCTCCCTCTTTCATCCTCCTCCTCCTTTTCTGTGTATGTGTGATGTTGATGACACCATCTTAGCCATTTCTAGTCTCTCTGTTAATGTTTTTATTTGATTTTAATGTGATAATGTCTCTCTCTCTCCCTCTCTCCTGTCCTTTCTGCCTCAGAGACAGGGCTATTATTTTTATTGTACATGTATGTGATGGATGGATGGATGTGAAATCAATTGTGTGCTGCTTTTATGTTTTATGTGTTGTCTTGACTAATGATGATCAATGATATAATAAAGGATTACTAATCTAATTTCTCCCTCCCTCTCTCTCTCTCTCTCTCTCAATACAGTACAGTAGGATGAATATTCATGTATCTATGACATTTATATGTACAAACTCTCTCTCTCTACAAATGTCTCTCTCTCTCTCTCTCTCTCTCTCTCTCTCTGTCTGTGTCTCTAATACAGTACAGTATGATGAATATATGATGAATATGATGAATATACAAATGTCTTTCTCTCTCTCTCTCTCTCTCTCTCTCTCTCTCTCTCTCTCTCTCATATGTGTTTCTGTGTATGTGTGCGTTTTTGTCTGTGTTTGTGATTAAGTGTATGTGTGCGCATTGCCTTTGCAGTTTTTCATGCAGAGACAGTGCAAATAAAAGGGTGAAGGGTGATACGGGGAGGGAAAATGGAGCACAGAGAAACAGCTTAGCCCAAGCCTTAGGGCCAGCTGCTGCAAGGGGGATATCAGTGCTGCAGACGTGTGTGTGTGCGTGTGTGTGTGTGTTTCTGATAGCAGAGATGCAGAGGGCTTTTAGACAAAACACACATTCAACTAAGAGAGTAGTTGCACACACGCAAATAATAATTTGATTGTCATCTATACTAACTAAACACACACACACACACACACACACACACAAGCATTATTACAATTACACCTATGTTTGCGAGCACACATAGAGTATCGTAACCCAGTCACTTCCAAATAAGATTACACATGACACAAATGCACTTTTTGGCCACCAGTGCAAATTCTTGTCTGCACACACACTCTCTCTGTCACACCGAAACTCATAGAAACACACCCACCTACACCTACACACACACACACCCACACCCACACATGCACACAAACACACACACACCATGTCAGTAAGACTGACAGTGGCTGAGGTAAGGTAATCTGGGTGCACGGATATGACAGAAGGTGTGTGTGTGTGTGTGTGTATGTGTGTGTGTGTGTGTGTGTGTGTGTGTGTGTGTGTGTGTGTGTGAGAGTACAGGCCTGATAAACAAGAGCCAGATGGACACAGAGGAGTGTGTGTGTGTGTGTGTGCACGCACGTGTGTGTGTGTGTATGTGTGTGCGTGCGTGTGTATGTGAGTACACGTGTGTGTGTGTGTATGTATGTGTAAGTGCGTGTGTGAGTGTGTATGTGTGTGCGCGCGTGTCTGTATGTGTATGTGTGTGTGTATGTGTGTGTGTGTATGTATGTGTATGTGAGTATGTGTGTGTGTGTGTCCGTGTGTGTGTATGTGTATTTGTATGTGTGTGTGTATGTGTGTGTGTATGTATGTGTGTCTGTGGGGGGTGTAGGGGTCTGGAATAGAGGTGGGCCAAAGTCCACCTTAAGTCTGGTTTATACTCGGCGTGTCTGTCATGACGCTCGAAATTGCAAGCGGCAGATTTTAGGGGGTTGTTGCAAGGTCGTGCACACACCAGATTTTGTAACTGTCGTGTAACCTCCCAATTCACAGTGACAGTCCATTAACAAACTAGCTATCCTACTTTCTCTCTTTCTCTTTCTCTCTCTTACACAAACACACACACACACACTAAAAACCTCTCGCTTCTCTCAGCCTATGTGATGGAGTGACCATCACTAGAGTTGTGGGTGTGCTCTGACTGCCATACCAATGAGCCTGGCTCTTTGGCGTTGCGGTCAGAGCCCACGTTTGGTAGCCCGGAGACCTGGGTTTAAAGCCGGGTGGGGTGACTTCTCCTCCTCTTTGCTGCAGCCTATTACTGCTTCTAATTACAATGACTACACTCCCACAGTGCAAATCCTTACAGGCCCACAAACACACACACACACACAAAGAGAGACAGACAGACATGGACAGCTCTTTTCACTGCTGGAGATGAGAGAGAGAGGGTCATCTCAGACATACACACACATACAAACATAATCAAGTGCAGAGTGACCCAGCTGGCGATGTGTCCGTGTCTGTGTGTGGTACACATAGACAGGTGGTACACATCACTGCACACAGCAAGTGTCTCTTCTCCTTCATTCTCTCTCTCTCTCTCTCTCTCTCTCTCTCTCTCTCTCTCTCTCTCTCTCTCTCTCTGTGTTTGTGCATGTATGAGTGTGTGTGTGTGTGAATATAGCAGACATCCCAACCTCCACAAAATCAGTTCCGGGAGGCGATGTACAACAGCACACCACGGAGCGCACCATCTCACCAGTGTGTGTGTGCTTGACTACTATGACACAATGCTGCTTCACACACATATACAACCGCACGCAGGCACACATGCACAGACAGATAGATTAGCCTTTACAATCTCAGAAATTAATAGCTTTAATTGCATTAATCGCGCTCACACACCGTGGCCATTTAAGATGTCCAATCCTTGTCATGATGACTCAGACCCTCCTTCCCAAAACAGTCAGCCATTTTTTTTCTTCAACTTTAAAACTATAAAGCAACCAGCTGGCCGCTAATCAGGCACGATGCCTAGCGAGCGCAGCAGATGTTAGCGCCGTGTGTTCGTGCTACGGGAGGTCCAGCTTTTATCTGTGACGGAAAGAGACGTCCTGCTGAGTTCCGGAACGGGCAGAGAGTAAGATTTCCTGTCAGTCGCTCATTGTGTATGTGTGTGTGTGTCTTTGTGTGTGTGTGAGCGAGGGATTTGGGGAACTGCACTGCTAGCTGTAAGCCGCTAATGAAACTGCCTTTATCCCGTCCACAGGCCGACTTAGGGGAGAGGATGAGGGCTACGGTTGCGTAATGGCTGTGTCTGATGCGGTAACTGATGCCACTAGCCCCTGAGAGGGGGAGGGGTGGGGGTTTGGGGTAGGGTGGGAGGGAGGGAATTGTGGTGTGTTGTTAGGGTTGCCACCTATGTCTGACAAAAAAACGGGACATTTCGGCAACCCAATCGACCTTTTTGCTTGCTTTGCTTTCAGCCTCAGACAGACTGTTATTTTCGGGGCTCCCAGCGGCATCTACATCACTGATGACAACACCAGCGTGTCCCCTGTTGCTAAGCCCTTCCCAGAAACATGTGGTGTCCCTAGTACAATCCCTGCCCAAAAACATTAAGTTAGCTTGTGTTACCAACTGTTCCCGGTGAAATGTTTTGTCTTAGGATATACTACATATATGGCTGAAATGACAATAAAACATAGTCAAAGGAGCTAAGTTGTAAGAAACTGGACTTCTTCTCTGAGCTTGAAGACATTTCACCTTTCATCCAAAAGGCTGACAGGTGACTTGTGACCCCTTTGGGGAATGGAATGAGGGGTGTGGTCTACAGCTCCACCTCCAGTCATCCAGAGAGCTCCTGGTTTACCAACACCAGGCCAGAACCAAAGAAGCATTTTGAATGAAAGGTGAAATGTCTTCAAGCTCAAAAATAAGTCTAGTTGCTTACAACTTAGCTCCTTTGACTATCATGACCTGGATGAATAAGAATCTACACAGACACAATAAAACACACTTGACATGTGACTTGACTTGATGAGTGATGCAACTAGCACTACTGCTAATCGTGACTGTGACTGCTATTAGAATGAGTCATCATTACTGGCAATCCTTCCTTAGCAAGCTCTGGCTAACCTTCAGAACTCCTGCCTTAGCAACATCCACTTATCACCAGTGCTCACCTGCGTGCTTTGTGTTGCTGCCAGCCAGCAAGCTCCTAACTGCACCAGACGTTTCACACCACAAGCAGCACTTGCTTCAGCTCCCCTGCTGCTTGTACTGTATGTAGCACCTGAATGTGATAGGATGTGTTAGCTTGGCCTGCAGGGGTTGCTAATAATATGAGGTGCAGCTTTGTGTGTGTGTGTGTGTGTGTGTGTGTGTGTGTGTGTGTGTGTGTGTGTGTGTGTGTGTGTGATGTTGCTGCACTTTCTGTGTGTGTGTGTGAATCAGTCAGGATGTCAGACATTCTCTGTGTGTGTGCGTGTGTGTCTGTGTTTGAATAAGTCTGGTTTCCAGACGTGTGTGTGTGTGTGTATTTGAGCCAGCCCCTTAGGTCACAGAAGCCTTCTGCAGAGGAACTAAAATGAGGAGAAAGCAAAATGGAAAAAGACGCAGCCAGAAGGATGGAGAGAGAGATTGAGAGAGAGACACAGAGAGAGATTGACAGAGAGACAGAGAGAGATTGACAGAGAAACAGAGAAAGAGAGAGGGGGAGCAAAGGAGAAACTGAAAGAACGAAAAGCAATAAAGGCTTAGGGAGGAGAGTAAGTCATAAGGACAGAGACGAGCTCCAACTCTGAATCTTTCACTGTACTGCATAATGCATGGCCACCCATACCGTTGCCGTGGAAACGACCCCTGAGGGTCTCCAACCCCCTTGGAGGGCGCTCTCTGGTGATTGCGTGCTGAAGACTGGCAGCTGTATCTGTGTTTCCTTCGTCTATGTATTTGTGTGTGTGTGTGTGTGTGTGTGTGTAGTTCAGAAGGAGGGCATTGGGCACCACACACTGTGCTCAAGCTGTGTGGAAAGGCTACTGTATAATGGACCTGAGCACAAAGACAGCTGAAGCAGGCTTTTCTGGAGCAAGGGCGTTGCCCAGGCAATCTGGTCTAAACTAACAGTTAACAAACAACTTCACTGGAATGTTCTTAATTTAGGAAGGCATATTATTAACCAGCCCATGTCATTAAAAATAATTAGTAAAATTAATTAAAATGTACCCACAGACAAACAGAGAAATCCACTGTGTGTTCCAACAGGTCATTTCTGAATGATACCATATGGTTATCTTAGCATGCTAACTCTTCCTCCCTGCACCCCCCTCCTCCACTGATGTTTTGCAAACAGGCCTTTCAACGGACGCCTATGTCCTTCTGTAGCTCGCCCATGGGGGCCTGAGATTAGTGCCAGCACCCCGTCTCTCCCAAAAGCAGCTTAAAGAACAGCTTAGAGGGGAAGGCTAACCATGAACAACCATGTGACACACAACCTTCCATGCAAGTCAGCGAACGTGTGCATGTTTGTAAGCATGTGCATGAACATTATGGATGCATGTGTGAATGAGTATCTGCATGAGGGCAACTGATGCAAGCAAATATCTGCGAGGGTGGGAGTTTGTTTGTGTACCACTATCTGTTTTGCAGCTTTTGTATAGGACACATGGCTTCTGCGTAATCAGATAAGAGCAGGTGCATAGCTGAAGACCTGTGTGTGTGTGTGTGTGTTTGAGGACGGGTGTGTGTGTGGGGGGGGTAATCTTATAGCTAATAGTGGCATGTTTACTCTACCGATACTACAACCGTTCACACACACACTCCACAATCCACTAGCCCAGCCCCATGCTTGACATAGCAGGCATCAAGGTAACGGTCAGCCAGCACACAAGGGTCAAGGTTAACTTTGAGTGACACTAATATAAGAAGGAATTTTCCACATACTTACATCCATGTAAATACATTTTACTAGGTAGACCAAGTTTTTCCTATATTTAATACCTTTTTCTGTCACCCTAGTGAGTATGGTGTACTGTTTGAGAAATGGTTACACTAATGTAAGCACACACTAATTGTCAAAGGAGCTAAGTTGTAAGCAACTGGACTTCTTCTTGGAGCTTGAAGATGTTTCACCTTTCATCCAAAAGGCTTCTTCAGTTCTGGCCTGATGTTGGGAAACCAGGAGCTATATCTCTGTATCACTGGATGTGGAGCTCTAGACCACACCCATCACTCCATGACAAAGGTTCACATGAGTCACCTGTCAGCCTTTTGGAAATGTCTTCAAGCTCCAAGAAGAAGTCCAGTTGCTTACACCTGTCAAGGTGTGAATTAGAGTGAGAGTCATTGTAGTCTACAGTGAGGGGTGTGGTCTACAGCTCCAGTGATCCAAAGATATAGCTCTTGGTTTTCCAACATCAGGCATGAATATGGCAGTTAGAGCACACCCACAACCCTAGTGATGGTCACTCCATCACAGGCACATTCACACACAATTACTGTAGCAAAGCAAAGACTATATATCAACATGCTATTTGCATATTGAAAAGACACTCAGTTAAGGCCCCGGGTGTGTCAGTGCTGTGATAGACATAGACGGAGCCAGTAGTTAGAGAATGTCCTGTGCCGCTGGTAAGGGAACGGAAATTGAGTGCAATAATTAAGACAACATTCATTTCTGTGTTGCATTGCATTGCATGATTCACTATGAGGCCTGTACGGTTATGTTCTGCCAACAATAGTTAAATGATTAGAACACCTGAATAACAGACCATCTAAACACTGGGCTACATGGGTTGCTTAATGACAAAGCTTTTCCCATGTTCCCCCTCCCTGCCATTTAATACCTGAAACCCAAACATCACAGCCTTACCCAACACCTATGAGAACAGAAAAAGCATTAAAGCAGCAGTATGCAACTTGAAGAGCTTTTTCTCAAAGGAGCTCTAGTGTCTTAAAGTAAATGGACACTCTTGTGAAAATGGACTGTTTTCCCATCCCCTCATCCTGTGCATGTGGTTTCAACCCAACTGATCAGAGTAACCAGCGAATAGGACAAATAGTCATGTTCACCAAGGTAAGTAAAGTCAGAATGTCTTCTGAATTTAACATGATTCTGCTTCTTGTGATATTCAAGTCGTTGTCAGTCTGAGGGTGCCATGACAGACACCCAGATATTGCAAGTGTGGTATTCTGTCCACAAACAGAGGGGGTGGTCGAAAAAGTCTACCGACTTATGAAGATGATTAATTAACTCGAAAAAGTTGCATAGTGCTGCTTTAACATCCACAAATGAATTACTGTAAGCCATTACAGTAACATACTATTTATCAACCCCCAGTGCAGCTGTGTTATCCACTGTTTACAGCAGTTGTGTCTATGATCAACTGCATGACAGTATGTCACCCAAAATATCTTCTGTCAGCCAGTTTTTATGAGGTGGACGGAGGGAGCAGAAATTGCGTCGGGGGCTCTGTCGGCCGTCTGCAGTGTCTGGGCAGCTATAACGCTCTGGGTCGCTCGGCCTCAATCTCATTATTTCAGAAGGGAGATCAATTACCCAGCCCAGCCTGACACGGGGGTTAAGCCCACTCAAGCAGGTCGGTGGATGATTCATGCAGACGGAGAGGAAACAAGATCTCATATGACCCGGGCCACCTCCAGGTTTCTGTTTGTTTTCAATATAAAAATGGCCGGAGAGACAGAATAAAAAACTGCAGGCTGGGTCTTTCAGATGAAGATACTGCTCTACAAAGCCAAAATGCAATAACTACATGTTTTGTCTCAAAACTCAGTTTAGACTAGAAATTGACTTTATAATAGCTCCTTTGTCTTGTGACTAAATCTCTTGCTTTAAAAGTATGACCACTATCATACCTGCAATACATCATACATGTTTAATTGGGCAGTATGAGAACTTTAAAGGCATTTTTTTTTTCAGTTTCAGTGTTCGAGTAGTTACTGCACTTTGCCTTTGTAGGGCAGGATAGCCCACATGAAAAAGGAGACAGAACATAGACAGCCTTAGCCTCAAACAATCACACATAAAAGCCTGTTGGAGTCATTCTTTCTTCGAATTTGGCTGTTTTATTGCATTCTTTATAACTCTTTGAGCTCATAATAGTCACACGAAACTTGACTCTGATTTGGCATCACAGCCAAAACAAGGTGGATCTGTTTGTTATGGTTGTACAGTGCCACATTTCAAGGTGACGTGTCCAGGAAATTTAAACAAACTTTGAAAAAGCCCACCCTCCTCCTCCTCCTCCTCCCTGCTCCACAAACAGCCCAGTGACCCCCAAACAGAGCTACGGTAACCAAGGCGACAGCCAATAAGCCAATCAGGAGCCTTGTGGATAGACACTGAAAGAAGGGCGCAGGGTGGTGAATGAACACGAAGCTGGGGCCGCGAGGACTGGACCTCTCCCGTCTGGCGTGGAGAAGTAGGCCACGGATAACCCGCTTTCTGTTATCACTCTATTGTTTTGTTGCTGCGTTCTCACACGCTGAGTGGCCCAGAATGCTTCGGGGATCATTCGCAAGGACAATACAATACACGCAGTAACAGTGTATCAGAGAGCACAGACCGAATCGCAGGAACACTGCTAGAGCTGCTTCTCACACATGAGGGCATGTTTGCAAAACATAACTAAATGACGGGTTACGTCCAACTGTTAGGTGTCAATCATGTGATCCTGCACTTCAACTTCAAATAACAACAACAAAAAGAAAACACATATTGTAGGTTAGGTCATGGTTTCACATTTCTGGCTCTGGGCTTAAGGTCTAGACTTCAAAACAAATATTGAATACATAAATAAAAGAAATAATTGCGTAGATGTTTACATTTAGAACACCACAGTAGTGTAGTAGCCACATTGGACAACATTACCATTAGCAATGTCACTGGTGTTAGCCAGTTAAAGAATTAGTTTCAAACTGACTTTTAAATTGAGGTGAAGTTTAGATCAAGGACTGCCAGGCCCTGGATCTGTCCAGGAGAGCAAAAAGGAAGGGGAACTCCTAATCGGTCTTATGGATTCCTGCTGTTGGCATGCTAGCCACGCGCTAATCTCGTTTGACTGGAGGAGAGATTGTGTGTGTTACGTCAGTCCACTGGTGCTTAAGGGAAAATATACAGGGCCATGGAAGAGTGTGTAAAGGGGAAGGAGCTTAAATTCCATCTGCATATCACTGTTGAGGCTAAACTGCTCAAAGTGATAAAGGTTCCTTATCACCTAGTCAAAGGATTATGTAAATTGCACTCCAGGGGTTTGAATGAAGACAATGGTGTAATGTTATAAACACTAAAACATTGTACTGATTCAATGATACTTTTTGTTGAAAGACTTTGCTTAAATGACTTTTTTACAAAAACTAATAACCAACAATAGCAAACAAAAACCTCAAAAGGTAACTCTCCCTGCACATGGTCATAGTTTTCTGTGACTGCAATATCATGAATGGGAAGTTGGTTACCGGGGCAACCATTAACATTGATGCCACAAAGACAGCTGGCTGTTAACCGCAGGTATGGCCACAAGTTGCAAGTCACCTTGGCAACAAGGCTTGGGAGAGAGTGGGTAATGCCAGGAACCAGAAGCTTCAGTCTTCAGTCCTGTCTAAATCAAAGGGGGCAGGTTTTAGCTCGGAGGAAAAGGAGCCTGCATGAATAGGGGAAATGACAGGGAAAGAGACTTCATTTGCCACTTAAAGAATCTGAAGATTGGAACTAATGAACCAAGAAGTGGTCAAGCTTCCTCTCTCCCCTTACTCTTTCACACACACACACACACACACACACACACACAAATGCACATGTACACACATCCATCCACATACACACACACACATACACATACACATACACATACACATACACATCCACACAGATGCACAGGCACACACACATACACACACGCACAGCTACATCTATTCTACACTGTCTTTCACCTTTTCAGCATCTCTCAGCCAATCTACATCGTACCCATCGCTAAGTGAATTACCCCTGAAAAGGGGTTACTTAGTCCCCCACCCCACGGCTCTTCGGGGTTAACTGATTGAGTATAATGAGGCTGTACTCTTATCGCTGAGAATGAGACCAGGCTGTTTTGAAGGGGTAAATAAGGCCTCTTTCCCATCTCTCTCTGTAGTGACATGATGTTCTATGCTCTCTCTCTCCCTCTCTCCCTCTCTCTCTCTCTGTCTCCCTCTCTCTCCCTCCCGCTCAGTCTGGGTCTCTCTGCTCCCTCCATCTTCTCGTCCGTGCTCATTAATAAGTCAGGCCTCGCCGCACCGCACTGCAGTCAGGGTTCCGGCAACAGAAACCGCTGGTCATATGCTAGTCCCAGGGCTCTCCGCGTGACCCAGAGATTAGCCGCAGATATGGCGAGGATGCTATGTAACGCTAGCCGCTGCCCTGCTGGCACGCAGTTCTGCATCTGATTGACTGCTGGCTTACCCTACTGTTGTGTTGTTGACCTGAGGCTTACTGCGAGCAGTTAACAGTAGCACCTGTCTGATTTCAGCGAGATACGGTCTGTTATTTTGATACTGCTAGCCCTTTTGGCATGCAGTACTAGCTTTGGATAAACTTACAGTCCCGGACCTCCGGGTCCAGGTAATTGACCCCTGGCATCAAAATCACAGATTTGATAGCTAGTATGAGGTCCACGAAGGGCAATTTGTTCTGCTCGATTGCTAGTTTGTCATAGGCTAGCTTGTTTTGC
>CM050219.1:12807500-12810000 GCA_027475355.1 Coilia nasus | reverse complement strand
TGGTAGCAGGCGAAGGGGGCGGTTTGGTGGGTGCTGTGTTTGACAGTGATGGATTCTGGGTATTAAAAACTCCCCGTCCAAGGAGAGGAGGTCGGACACTGGGAAAGGGAGACAGAAAAGGGAGAGGAAATGCAACACAGACTGTCATGGTGGATCTGTGCAAAAACATGTCGAGTGAATGTCGAGTGACTGTGAATGTCAAAGTGACTAGGCATGACAAAAACAGCTGTATGTCTGCTCATTATACTTCAAAATGTCACTTTAATATTTTATGAACCCTTTTGACAGCCTTTTATTCATGTAAAGACATAACTATAGAATGGTTTATAGTATACTTTGACTTTTGGCAGCAAAGCTTTCCAGAGAAATCACCTTTGGCGTTTCAGCAAAACATAATAGTTTTCACAAAATGAAAAGAGTATCTGACAAACAAGTACACATCACAGGTGACAGTGGAGTTGGCATAACATGGAGAGAGAGAGAGAGAGAGAGAGAGAGAGAGAGAGAGAAAGAGAGAAAGAGAGAGAGAGAGAGAGGTAGGCAGACAGGCAGTCAAACAGACAGGGACAGAGAGAGGCATGGAGAAAAATACCTCAGGACTGCATTTAGTGTCTGAGGAAATCTATTCACTTAAGATCGAAGTGAACAACCGCTGAGAATAAAAGAGTGAGGTGGCTTGTCCCCGTGACTGACATGGTTGCCCTAACAGCTGCTGGTAGGTGTTGGCGTATGGCGTATGGCGTACGCAGGTGGGCACAGCCCTCTCCAGAGAAGAGCAGCTCTTTAGAGTTCTCAGCCACCCACCTGCATGGGGCCTGGACAAGTGGGTAATTGCCCCTACTTCACACTCACACATATTCACTGTACAATTCAACATGCACTTACGTCAACATACGTCTTTGCTTGACACATCATACATACACATACACACACACACACATACACACACACACACACACACAAACACATGCAAGCACAGACATGCATGCCCACATACAATCCAATACAATTTCCTCACTTTCTCCTTGTCACTTTCTCACTTCTGTTCACTTTATCCTACTCTGACTTTCATTATTTTGATGACAGTACACACACACACACACACACACACACACACACACACAAAGCTGTAGAATTGTTGTTATTGAGTGATGATACTATCTGTGCGCCCCAAAGGAGCTATCCCAGAGCACTGTAAGGGCCCAGACTGCCTCTGCCTCCCCAGCAGAGCTGCTTGATGTTCAGCCAGAGTTAGCCATTAGTAGCTAGTCCCATTCAACTCCAACTGACCACAGAAGTAGTTGTTGGTGATGATGGTGATGGAGGTTGGCTAAGCGGCCTAGCAGATTTGTGAATGTTTTACTATGTGAGTGTGTGTGTGAGTGTGTGTGTGAGTGTGTGTGGGGGCATTACGTCATCGCTTTGGGCTTTTGTTCTCATGGCAACAAAGGAGCCAATGTTTCGTTAATACAGCCGCTCAGCGTTGACATGCAAATGAGCACTGGTGAATGAAGAGCAGGGGAGGGGTGAAGGGAAGGAGGGAGGGAGGGAGGGAGTGAAGGAGCTGGAGTGGGTGACGAAGATCGAAGCGAGAGATTCTCTTCTTTTTCTCTGTGGTTCGACCTCCATCTGTGAAGAATACAAACAGCAGCTTCACTAGCAATGCAGAAAAGACAAGTCCAATGATTCTCTGTCACGCTGTCTCTCACAGACACACACAGATGCACACACACACACACACACACACACACACACACACACACACACACACACACACACACACACACACACACACACACACGCACACACACACACAAGAATTTACAGCACTGAAACTTGCCATCAGAATATTACAGCCACAAGATTGGAGGAGTTTTGTCCTTTATTTCATTTTGTACAGAGGGTCTGGACGAGACACTGTGAGAAACGATTTCTTCCTGGAGTTTAAAACAAGTGCCTCTGCCTTTATCCAATCGAAGTTTAAAACAAGTGCCTCTGCCTTTACCCAATCGCTAACGCCTGGTCGTCACGTATGCAATTAGCATTCAATGAAGCACACGACTAACGAACACACCCTCTTTTCACCCTCTGTTCGGTCCAGACCCTCTGTACAAAATGAAATGAAGTACGAGGGGCGGGTTTACCAGGCTAGAGGAGTTTTGCAAGTGCGTATGGATTTCTCAGAGGAGTGTGACAGGGAGCGTACAGTAGTGACAGGGACAGTTCCACAGGCCGTGCCAAACCCAGCAGGACAGTCACCATCTCTGGGAACACCACACCGCTTTAGGCAATACGAGAAACCTGTAGGAACAGCAAAACACTGTGAAGTGTATCGAGATAAATCAGTTAGGACACTATGAGGTACACACACACACACACACACACACACACACACACACACACACCTAAACACGCAGAGTGAAAAATAGCACTTCAGTTACAGTAGGCCGCAGGCCTAGTGGAAATAGATGGCAGATGTGTGAAGGTGACCCAGCAGTGC
>CM050219.1:12767500-12802500 GCA_027475355.1 Coilia nasus | reverse complement strand
CAGAGGTATAGCACAAAGACAGAGGATGGTGCGAAAGCACAAAGACAGATGTGATTGCTATATAAAGGAAGACAACATTACAGTTTCTCGGGTGTAGCTAGCACAGTACAGTAGCTATATCTATAGAAACCATAAGGCTGACATTCAGAATAAGAGGACTTCCTCTTTTAGAGATATAGCCAGGGCTGGCAGCTTTTGATTTTGGCTTTGGTCAAAGGAGCTAAGCTGCAAGCAACTGAACTTCTTCTTGGAGCTTGAAGACGTTTTACCTTTCATCTAAAAGACTTCTTTAGTTCTGGCCATACCTGAAGAAGCGTTTTGGATGAAGCCTTTTGGATGAAAGGTGAAATGTCTTCAAGCTCCAAGAAGAAGTTCAGCTGCTTACAACTTAGCTCCTTTGACTACCATGACCTGGATGAATGAGAGTCTACACAGACATTAATTTTAGCTTTGCTTGAGATCTGGGGTCGGGGTGGGGTATTAGTTGTGATATTGTCCATTCTGTTGATGATGTTGCGTTGCTGAACACAAAAGACAACGTACCACACATCTCTGAACTGTACTGACCACATGTGAGCGAAATTACTGTACATTCTTCACCTGACTTGTATCACACAAAAACGATCCCACGTTCCCCATGGCCCTGAAACATGTCACCAGTGACCTCATCAGAACTAACCCCCAAATCATAAAATGTTGTATTTCACAACAGATTCAAATTAATAATTTGCCAGGATTGTTTTATGACAAACAAATGCTGTGCTTGACTGTGAGAGAAAATGACCTTTGGAGTGACTTTCAAACTAATGGGTTAGAGTTGGCAGCCCTGGATATCGCATGGGGGAAGAAGGGCAATTAGATAGGAAATCTGCCAACGTGTGGATGAAAATACAGCAAGTGGTACAGTGGTATGAGAAAGTTTGGGCACCCTTGACAATTGTCATTATTTATATTCACCAATCATTGGGTGTTTTAATTCACAACTTAATTTTGATATATTAAATAACTGATGAACACAATCACATTTCAGCAGTGAAATGAGGTTTATTGGGTTAACAGAAAATGTGCAATATGCCCCAAAACAAAAAAAAAGGCCAATGTATAAATTTGGGTACCTTAACAGAAAAATCATTAGTATTTAGTAGAGCCTCCTTTTGCAAAAATAACAGCCTGTAGACGCATTCCTCCTGGCAAAACCTCTGCAATTCAGTGATGTTTGAAGGATTCCGAGCATGGACAGCCTGCTTCAAGTCATCCCACAGATTCTTGATGATATTCAAATCTGGGGACTGGGATGGCCATTCCAAAACATTGTACTTGTTCCTCTGCATGAATGCTCGGGTGGATTTTGAGCAATGTTTGGGGTCATTGTCTTGTTGAAACATCCATCCCCGGTGCAACTTCAACTTTGTGACAGACTCTTGAACATTATTCTCAAGAATCTGCTGATACTGGGTGGAATCCATGCGACCCTCAATTTTAACAAGATTCCCAGTACCAGCACTGGCCACACAGCCCCACAACATGATAGAACCTCCACCAAATTTTACTGTGGGAAGCAGGTGTTTTTCTTCGAATTCTGTGTTCTTTTGCCCCCATGCATATCGCCTCTTGTTGTGACCAAACAATTCAATTTTTGTTTCATCAGTCCAGAGTATCGTATTCCAAAATGATATTGGCTTGTCCAAATGTTCTTTCGCATACCTCAAGCGGCTCAGTTTGTGGCGACTGTGAAGAAAAGGCTTCTTCCGCATCACTCTTCCGTACAGCCTTTCCTTGTTGTTTTGACGCCGGGTGTCCACTAGCAAGCGAAGCGAACTCTGCACCGCAGAACCTCTATTCATTTCTATGGGACGCGACCGACTGTTAATTCCGCTTCTGCAAAGAATTGTGGGAAGGCGGTGCGGCCAACTCGAGGGGTGCGGCGCGACCAAAAGTTCAGCCATGCCGAACTTTATGCAAATGAACGCGTCCAACATGCGGAGAGACGGAATTCGCTTCGCTTGCTAGAGGACACGGGGCGTGAGGCTCCCATGTTGCAGCTCTTCAGAGGAGAGTCAAACAGGGCCTCGTTTCCCGATAACGATGGATCTTAGCCTTAAGAGCAACGTAAACGATTGATCCCACGAACGTTCTTACAGTCCTTACGGACCGTTTCTCGAACATTATCGTACGTGAACGCGCGTGCCCGGCTCTTAAGATGATTCTTACGCCCCGTGTCCACTAGCAAGCGAAGCGAATTCCGTCTCTCCGCACCCCCCCCTCCCCTTCGGACGCTTGGGGGTGTGTAGTTCTGATCAGGTCCGCGAATGTCATGGAAGGGCGGGAATATTTCTTGTATGTTATTTACACATGTGCAAAGACCAGAAATATTAATCTAATGTAAGGGTGCAGTCATACAAGCAGGGGTGAGAAAAACGACTGTAATCAACAGAGCATGTGAGCGGAGCTGAGTGGCCAGAATTTCAGCTCCTCGCTCACGCTAGTGTTCGCTCCCTCGCTCCATCGCTCAAAGTTGAACCAGACAGCTCCGCTCTAACACCGCTCTCTGCTCACCTAAAATTTCATTCCGCTCCGGTGAAATCGCTCCACGCTCGCTCAAAAGAGAGAGCAATGCCTAACATTTTCCACCGAATTGCATCTGGGACATGCTGCCCGATGTGGCCCGAACTAACGCGCAGCGTCTTTGTTAGCCTGTTGATTGAAACCCTTTAAACTTCGTTTCCAAAAATCATGTAACAGATACAAATAATTTCATTGTGTGATCAACAACTCACATGTGTATCCTCTTAATTAACCCTGTCATTTAGTTTTTTTATTTTATTTTACTTTGAGCGTAAGCAGTATTAAGTTTTTTACGTTACCGTTTTAATGAAACACAAGGAACAGCACGAATGTACTCCTTAATTATCATAATATAACTAGGCAAAAACTACAAAATGTGACATGTCAGACATGTATTTTGAGGAAATGTAGCCTATCCTATAATATAAAGAAGTCCCAGAAACCGCAGTATCAATCAAAAAATAGAACGTATTTATTTGAAACCAACACAAGTGTGAACATCCACATTTTGAACCAAACTCCATCTCTCAACGATCTCTGTAGGCTAACCTTTGAAAGCACACGCGAGTCTGTGTAGACACGCCCCAGACTCGTGATGAGAGCGGTATCGGAGCGGAACTGGAGCGAAACAGAACCACCGCTGGGGCCTTTGGATTAAAACCCGCTCCGTGCTCCGACTATATTTCGCACGCTCCGCTTCCCGCTCGCTCCGTGCTCCGCTCCGCTCCGCTCACATGCTCTGGTAATCAACCTCTCGTCATTCATTTTGACAGTGAGTTGACCGTGAAATGTACTGTAATCATTGTCCTACGTCATACCTGCTTATACACTGTTGATCTGCTATTGGCTAGCCGCCCCATGTTGGACGCGTTCATTTGCATAAAGTTCGGCATGGCTGAACTTTTGGTCGCGCCGCACCCCTCGAGTTGGCCGCACCGCCTTCCCACAATTCTTTGCAGAAGCGGAATTAACGGTCGGTCGCGTCTCATAGAAATGAATAGGGGTTCTGCGGTGCGGAGTTCGCTTCGCTTGCTAGTGGACACCCGGCGTTAGAGCTGAAAGTTGGCGCTATTAAGTGACGTATTAAGGAGCTTTCTTTTGAACTTTATTGGGCATACGGTAAAGTTGGCTTCAATGCAAGAAAATACATTTTAAAACAATAAACAAAACTTGTAACGTTTGCTTATCTCTCATCTATAATTTATCTCAAGTGTAAGCAAAAAAGATCTCCCAGTCTGAGTACACAAACAAAAATATATTTGATTTAAATAGTCTATGTAGGACACTGTATTCAGATGTTTTTGTTACATGTTTTCTGCACACGTCCAAAATAAGCC
Source organism: Coilia nasus (assembly GCA_027475355.1). Classification (NCBI taxonomy): domain Eukaryota; kingdom Metazoa; phylum Chordata; class Actinopteri; order Clupeiformes; family Engraulidae; genus Coilia; species Coilia nasus. The sequence goes on along the minus strand of CM050219.1, from coordinate 12,798,598 downwards.
CACTTACTGTGACTGTCCTTGTGCGGCAGTGCTAAAGGCGCTGGATATAGGCTATTTGAAGGCATCGGGGGACAAGACGGGAGACGTAAAAACAGTATGCCTACAGAAAATGAGGACTGTCTTTGATATAGTTTAAGATTGCAGCAGTGTGATAAGGCGAATTAAGCCGTACAGTATAGGCCTACTGTCATTTCGATTTTCAACAGGTTCAAGGCCACACTATCCCTGCTGTTTTTAAATACTGCCCGTCAACAATGTCTTCGCCACTCCCTTTTTGTTATGCCCATGGAACTGTCATGTTCCAAGTGTTTTGTTTTGACGGACTTTATATCGCTTCTGGGTTATATTTTTCTTAGTTGCCTCGAAACGCTCCCGTTCATGTAATGCCCATACAAATCACATGTAGGATCACCGTTTCATTATGCCCAATCTTACTATCAAATATAGTTGACGTAGCCTATGTGGCTGCAATCATATTGAGATTCCAGGCCCTTGCGTAATTTAGGCTACTTCTTTGTTTCCGTTGGTCTGCTGTGTCAGCTACATGATGTCATGGTAGTTATATGGTAGTTGCATGATAGTTACAAGAATAATGTCTTGTGACAACATCTTCAGGCACGTGTAGCCTATTTTCACTTCACATCCTCTGGGTGTCTCCACTGTGCCACGCCAGTTAACATCAATCTTAGAGCTCTACGAGTGCTCTGGACCACACGTAGAGTTACTTGTGATTCCACGATGGTTCTTGGCCAAGGAAGGTTTCGGGAAACGGTCCGTAAACTCTACGATGGTGCTAAGTGTGAAGTTGAGTACTACTTAGGCTTAAGTACTACTTAACATCGCTCGTAGTGCTTTCGGGAAACGAGGCCCAGAATGAGAACTGGCATTTAAATACCTTTTGTCATTATTGGATGCACCTGTCAATTAAGTTCAAGGCTTAACGAGCTCACCAAACCAACTTTGTGTGTCCAAGTATCTTGTGATGATTAGTTAGAGGCCATCAAAGCAACAAGATAACAAGGGTTCCCACATTTTTGCACAGCCTATTTTTTACATTTGATTTAATTTCATACAATTGCATACTATGAATACTTAAAATCTGTGTTTGGAAATCAAGCTGACACTTGGCTCTTATGGGCAAATGAAGGACATGCCACCAAAATCATTTTATGTGAAGTCAGAGTCCATTATCATACAACCTCAGAGGGGGTGCCCAAACTTTCTCATACCACTGTAAATATGGCATATTACCTGTGTGTGTTTTTGCTTTCTCATACTATTGTGGGTACGAAAACATGACTACTCATCTTATCAGAGGAAAAACAAAGTGTCTCCCTCATTGTCTCTCATTGTTAGAAACTCAAAATGGCCGATTCAGGAGTGGATTAGCATCCGTAGGGTCTGTTAATCAACACCTGGCAGAAGAGGTGATAATAAACACCCTGTCAGCAGAGAGATGAGCAGGCTAGCAGTGACGTCCGTCCCTATCAGCTAGCGCTGCAGATAAAAGAGAAGGAAGATAAAACGGCAGGATGAGCAGACAAAATAAAGGACAGTTTTAGGAGGTAAAAAAAATACACACACGCTAATTCCCATCAGCTCAAGTGCTTAGCAGTGTCAGCATTATTCTGCTGCTATTTCACTATTCAGTGGAGCGATGCGGTGCAGGTCTGGCTGTTATGCTATGGGGCCGTGGGCTATAAGATGACAGGTGATATAACACAGACACCACCCCTTACTCACTCTCTCTCTCTCTCTCACACACACACACACACACACACACACACACACAGCTGCTTCTCCTCTGGTTATGTGTAAGGACTGAGCACATGAGATTAAGGGATGACATGTAATACACATGTGGAGGCCACTTCCACCTGCCAACACCCTGCTGGGGCTCTGGCTAAAATACACTCCAGAAACGTCCATGCTTGTGCATCCCAAGGGCAACCCCTGATAATGTGGTGTGACGATGTTGGTTGCAACCACAATGTTGGGGTATGTTGCAAATCAAATTATCAAAATCTCTGGGAATCACCCTCCCATTTGTTGCCCCATGAAAAAAAAAAACTTGCATTCCTGCCAAAAACACTACGGCAAATTCTATTTAGCCACAAATCTAACGGATGAGTGACAGCCACCTTTGCAGGTTTTATATACGCAAGAGAAAACACCATCCTCCTGTCTAGAGTGGCTCTGTCAAGGCAGACAAACATGGCCGCAGGTGGAGTGTTTGAGATGGGTGGGGGAGGGGTGTTTGTGGTGTCGGCCATGTTTTTAATTTAAATTGGTACGGAGGGGGCCTGGAGAGGTGGCAGATTTCCACAGGCGAGAATGCTGAGTCAGACAGAAGTGTGTGAAGGAGAGGTGGAGGAACTGGAGATACTGGTAGTGGGGTTTAAAGCAACACTAAGTCGTCTTTTTAACCTTAAAATAATGTTTCCAAAATCATTTTAGTGGTTCAGAAATTTAACTTAACATCAACATAACAGGGTGAAAGGCACTTCTGAATTCACCTTGCCACCTTCTATAGGCTATAACCGCACTAAGTAAGTTTAGAGGAGCTGAGTGTCTCTCTGTCGTTCTCTATGAGAGACAATTCTGCTTCCAACCTGTAGGGTTACCAAGACAAAAACTACTTAGTATTGCTTTAATGCCCAATGTTAATCCAGGGTTTTTTTTTTGTGGCAGCAATCAAAGCTTGCTGCCACCACAAGCTCTGCCATCCTCTCTTCTCTCCGTCCTCCAGCCCCCTGATTATAATCACAGCTGATCACTCTGGAGGAGCACAGTGAAGATCTGACTCCCACCCCCACCATATCCCCTTCAATCATGACAGGTGCCAGATATCCTGCGGCCCTGCCGAGTGTGATTAGGGCTCTCACAAAGCGAGGCAAATTTGTGGATAAGAGAGAGAGAGACAGAGAGAGAGAGAGAGAGAGAGAGAGAGAGACAGGATGAGTCTCGGAGCCTTAATTTCTACCCACATCTGACATTTTAAGTGCCTTCTTGGCTAGTCACAGGAGGTTGTCCACAAGCACAGCATGGTGTGAGCAATCAGGCACTGACAGCACAGATGAACACGAATTTGGGTCTTCGGTCGGTCAACCACCTGTCGGGTAGAAAAGGGGCATGGCGCCACAGTATTTACATTATAACATCGCGGTGAAACTTTTGTACCATATAAAGAAACTTGACTATTTACAACGTTTGTACATGGGTATATATTTTCATATTATTACACTGTCGTTTAAAAATTGAAATGTAAAAGTATAAGGCATGATCTTAGTAAGGCATGTGTGATTGTGCCGACTTGCTTCACTCTGTTAGGTGAATTTAAATGTATCCAAGTTAAATATGGATGTTTTATACCCTGCACAAGCATGTCTGACCTCCCGCTCTGCGACACATAGACAGACACACACACAGACACACACACACACACACAGACACACACACACACAGACACACACACACACAGACACTTCACCTCACCTTTTGTCAGCACTATGCCACCCTCCACCAGCCTCTAAAGCAAAAACCAGATCTGCCTGGTATAGAAACGAGGAAGACAGGCTTCATTTCACTGCACCGATCGGAATGACAGTCGGACCAAATACGTCAAACTTTGTCTCGTCATCCTAGTCTCGTGCCACGCCAGTGTTGTGTTTGCAGTGTCTGCTTTGAACTCTGTCTACTGAGCTGTATTGGAGAGCACATTGCAATGCAAGGCCACCCACCTGAAAGAGCTTGGGGAAGGACGATGAGAAACAAAGCAAGGTTGCCCTCCCCTCCTCCACTGCCTTCACTCCCTCTGTAATAAGTCACACAAGCACACTGACCTACCTTCGTTTCACCCTGAGCAAGAACATAATAAACGTCAAACACCAACCCCCCCACCACACACACACACAACCTTGTGGCCACCTACCTTATAAATGCCTTTCAGTAGAGCCTCTAGGTGGAATGTAACGTGTCTTGAAAGCAGACAGCCACTCTCCCTGTACCCTCTTGATAGCTAGATATTTCATATAGATATCGAGTGTAATATAAACTGCAGCTAGTTTTTTTTCTGAGCCCATGTGGACATGTGATGTGACAATGTGATGAGTGTAAGGGGGCCAGTGCTGCACAGCCAGATTGGCTAATCATCAGTTCCACAGGTGGAGGGGTTACCCGCGCGTGACTGCAGGGGCTGCTACTGGTGCTGAAAAGGCTTTTTAACGGACCTGATAAGCTCAGGGTTGCTCAGTGTTTGATCCAACCGCAAGGACTGCAGGATAGCACTAGAACTAGAACGTTCTGTGTTGGTGGAAGAGTAGCCTGTCGGTAGCTGTTCAGCAGGTACTGTACGTTAGTTAACCTCCCTATCGTTGCCTCATGGGGATGTGGGACAGACTTAAGAGTAAAGCAAAAGATACTTATCTCCTTGTCCAAAGTCTGAGTGCTAAATCACGGAACAGGCCATGACACCAGTAGTGTGCTGCCAACAATCTTTTTATAGTGCCGCTGTGGACGTTTGCCCTTTCATTACGTATGATGGTCCTTCCTGATGGACTTCATCTTCCTCATTGTGTAGGACTAATCTGAAAAGCCGGGATTTTAGCTCGTTTGGTATGGCACCCTCCTGCTAATCCATGATGCTGCAGAGTTGTGGGTTCAAGTAAAGCTGAGCAAAGCAGTAGCTACAGTACACACAGTGAAGGCTACATTTGCTCTTCTGCAGTGCTACAGGATGTGACGGATCAGTTCCATATTGGACTGGCTTTAATGGCCTCAGGATTGAACGGAGCAGCTTAGGGCTAAAGGTCAGAGGTATCGTTCATGTAAATGCCACAAAAAACCTTTACAGTGGATCAATTGGATGTGCAGTAGACCTGGTAGGGAGGAGTCTCAGCTACTGTCCCTGACGAATGTCCATGTCTTAGGGGCTGATATGAGCACAGCTTCCTCTACATGCGACTCAAGGATAGGTTCATGCATCACCTCCCTTCATGAATCCACCCACACACACACACTTGCCCCTCCCACTCACTTTTCTCCAGCTGAGCTGAGGCTCTATATGTAACTCTCAGCTAGCTCCATGCATCACCTCTCTTGCCCTCAACACACACACACACACGCACACACACACACACACACACACACACACACACACACACACACACACAGCCCTCCCCCTCTCTCAGTCTCTCTTCTCTCCAGCTGAGCTGTGTGCTGTGATGTGATGTGCTCCATGCCCCCCCACCCAACCCCCAACCCCCACGGCTCCTCCCTCCACTCCCACCCCACCCCACCCCACCCCCACCCCCACCTTGCTCGGCCGACCTCCGCAGTGAATAATTTAGAGCCATGTGACACAACATGCACCGTCAGAAGCAGATGCCACCGCACGTGCACCAGAGCTCCTGCTTCAGGAGGAGAAGGAGAAAAAAGACTCAAGGAAAACAGATGCAGATGCATACTCAAATTAAACGACTGATCCTGAGATACTATGACAAGTATCTCCAGTGATGTGACGTAATGTTGTCATTTAAGAAAGTCTGTCTGTGCCTTGTAATTAATCCCATTTTGTCCTGATACAAAAAAAAAGAAATAGAATCAGTGAAGTAATATTTTAAGACGAGACTGCAAGTATGCAGCTATTAAATTCGTTTAAAGCAATGCTAAAAAAAAAAGCTTATGTTTTACTTTGACTGTATAAAAACTCCAGACCTTGTAAGCGTTTCACTACCTACCTTTATCTCTCCCTTTCTCTGTCATTTCCTCTTCTGTCACATCATGACGTATCAAGAGATGTCACCCACGCCTCCCTCTTGGGTCTTTCAGGACAGTCCATTTTAGTCTCCGAAACTGGGACGTCTTAATGCGTGTGAGCCTCCATCTTTATTCACATAACACCCGTTCTTCAAAGACAGACTGACAGGAGTAGAGATGGTGGGCTCTTCTGCAAAACCTGCTCATGAGAACCATATGCCATTCATCTCAGGCCTCAAGCCGTGCGCCCACTGAGTACATTCACAGACATCCCCACCTGCAGAAACTCCTAATGCGCTGTGTCACTTAAAGGCTTATAACATAGCATTATAATGCCTTATGAGTGCTGTCATGAGTAGCTCTAAATAGTTGTGAATACTTATGTCAATCATTATAAAGCTGTATGAATGCATTACAACCCTGTATGAATGTGTTATAGGGTCTTACAGGGACTGGGTTTTATGGTTTTATGGGTTATGGTTGAAAAAACTACTTAGTGGTGCTTTAAGTCCACTTAAAATGAACACAGCTATGTTGGTACATCCGCCATAATTGTTCACGCAGAGAAGGAGTAGAGTTGGACCATATATGGGCAGCTTCTGAAAAAAATCAATAAACAGCTCTGGAGATGTACATGGTTATCATCACAGCTAGCATGACTGTAACATGGATGTGAAAAGTCATACGGATGTGAAAAGTTTAACTTCTCTCTCTCTCTCTCTCTCCCTCTCTCTCTCTCTGTAAATGAGAGGCACAGGACCTGAGATGTGGTGGCAACTGGTCTGTGATGCTGTGATGCTAAAACAGAGTGCATGTCAGCCTCGCTGGCCACTTCATACTCACCCAGAACACTGTGATGTGTCCATGTACAGCAGGCATAGGCTAACCTCACTTCATGCACTTTTTGAATATAATAAGTAGAGGTGCTTTGTCTATTTGCCAGGTAAGTGCGGAATTGAGGTTTTAATGCAATAAGAATGCTAAACATGCTCCTCATTCCTCCAGTTCATTTCTCCCTTTGCAGAAGTGCTGCAGAATATTTTACTATGACGAAAACATTAAACCCCTCAATAATTATGGACCCCTCGATAATTATGTTGGTCACTGCATTCTCAGAGGGCTCCCAACAGTGTGGGGCCCTTGTTGTTGTCTTGGCCGTCCCCTGTGACGTCCCTGTCCACTGACTGATCCTATAAACAAAACAGTCTCAGTTCAAACCTATATGCCTCTAGTCTGTCACTGAGCTGCGCTGGCACAGGGTTCAGTAAGGGCATTATTACATGGCACTACGCATGTGTACGTATAGGAAATATAAAATATTTGCCATGTTTCCCTTTGCTTTGTGTAATTGTGTGTGTGTGTGTGTGTGTGTGTGTGTGTGTGTGTGTGTGTGTGTGTGTGTGTGTGTGTGTGTGTGTGTATGTGTGTGTGTATGTATAATTTCTGGGTTCCTGAGAATCAGAAAACAAAAAACCTGCTTGTCAGGTATCATCACACCACAGCTCCTGATGCGCATTTATATGTACGTTATGTGTCCTTTATGGGTATGTGGAGTAAACCTATGGTGATATGTGTGGCAAACTCTGCAACATTATCTAAGAAGAGGTCCAGGACCGACGGTTATAGCACAAGAATTGAATGTTCTAGTCTCTGGCAAAACCATGTTGCTAAGGTCAGCACATGAACACAGGGTTTGACATTGAATATCGTTTTTGTGATGTTTTGCTAATTATCTAAGTAACTGTCTATGGGTATCCAGCAATCGGTTTGGGAAGATGGGGATTCGGGAAAGCTGTCAAATCGAAAAAGTGCAGGGTTAAAAAAAAACAGTGTGTCTGAAAGGAGGCGTACGCATCGGTACTTAAAATATATTAAATGCCTCCTTACATACCTTGGCTTAGAAAAAGAACGCTGAAGGTAGAGTATGATTTTAGGCTCCTGTTCATCCTTAAAATGCATGTCCTCGTTTCTAAACATAAAGACAACAAAACTATTCAACCTAGCGCGCTGTTGTTGACTATAACATTATGAACGTGACACCATGTTACATGTAGATTCATAACATGACAGCCTACAACTGACTTGCAGCGATATTCCTCTATGTTCATTTTGCGACCACTGTCAATCCCGACGATAAAAGCTCTCAAGGAAAACAATCATGTGATCCTTGGAAGCAATTGCTCAGCGCTGTGTGATTGCGTGCACGCCGTCTCCAATAGAATGAATGGACTCAAATAGCACCCAATCAAAAATGCCCTCTCTTGGCATATAAAAACGAAGGAAAGCCGCTTATTTCTGGACACCATTATCAGTGTTGGTGTGTTTAGTCGTGGTCTGTAGAAAGGACTGTTGTGTCTTTCCCAAAGAAAACCGTCGTAAGGTAAGGTGTTTTTTGTGAAATGGATGAAAAACGTACTTTAATGCTTATGGCGTCAGCCGTCACGTTCATTGCATTTTCAAATATTTGATGACAGTGTCATCTTCGAGTCAGAAACCGGGATAATGGTTAGAACAAAGGCATACCTATAAAAAGGGTATGCCAGTGCCTTTGGAAACGGTCGATAATTTTTACGCATTTATTTTGCTGTCATGTTTGGTGCAGATGACGCCATGAAAATGCATATTATAACGCTTTTGTATGCCTGTGCTCTATGCTAGTTGGATACTGCTTCAGTTGACTCGGTAAACCGAGCTTTGTCAAAAGATGCAGTTATCGCTATGTCCTTACTTGCTGTCAACGACCTTGCGGTCTCCTAACGCTTGATCCTCAGTGACGTTCACTGAAGGTGCTGCGCAATACGCTTTCTCATTCAAGTACAACCCTTTAAACCTCACTGTACACAAGTGTATCTGTAGTGTTATGTATTACATGTAAATTAAGAGATTTTTACGTGTTTCTACAATTGTGGTATTCAATGCAAGGTGAGGTTGAATTGGAAATGGTTAAACGAACATTTTTATTTGGGATCTCTGTTTTATTTACATCTCGATATTGCTGTGAATATAATGGTTCTTCAGCGAGCAGACCATAAGCCAACTAGCCTTCAATACATAGCTGGGACCTTTCACATTTTACGTCATTTATGCGGCTAATTTAGTCGATCCGTTTTGGTAAAGAGGGATGGTGACTGTAATGAGATTTCGCAAAGTTGATTGACCGTGTCTTCGCCCATCCAGGTGAGAACAATCATGCCTTTCAGCAACACCCACAATTTGATGAAGATGAACTTCTCCGCGGAGCAGGAGTACCCCGACCTCAGCCAGCATAACAACCACATGGCGAAGGTGCTGACTCCGGAGATGTACGCAAATCTCCGTGACAAACAAACCCCAAGTGGATTTACTCTGGATGATGTCATTCAAACTGGGGTTGATAACCCAGGTAAGGTTGGACCCCCACGCCCCCGTTTCTGCGGCTGCCCCCTCCAAGGGTCCGAAGAAAACTGCTCATTACTGATTCTCTTGTTCAGAAAGAAAATCCACCTTCGTTTACGCAGTTGCATCCCAGGGTGGGACTGCTCAGTTTTAGGGTGAAATCCATGTTATGTAAAAGGCCCTGAACATTTCTACCATACAATCATGGTTGGCTTATGCAGGATTTCCTTTCAGCCGTGAGTTACATCAGGCTTTAAAACGAAATCTGCTAGTCCTACGAAGGCAGTGTACTGCAAAATAAAGCCTCTAGCGCCCGAGCAGCAATGGCATCAGCTGCAGGATTGCTAACGGTGCATTCTGGCGACACGTAACATGATGACGTCTGGTCTGAAAAAAAATCTGTCTGCTTGGTTTTAAAAGTCGATAACTGCAGTCTTAAATTGCTTCCTTGGTGGTAGAAATGCGCATAGTGATTCAGGATGCTCTGCACTGAGAATGGAAGGGGCATGACCGCTGTCACTGACAAATGCATCACGGTTGCCTCAAGGCCAACGGGTTTACCACAGTGTTTTTTTTTTTTTTTTTTTTTTTTTTTTTTTTTTTTCTTTCTCTCATGGGGATTTATTCTTGGCATGCCTCCAGGGCTGTGTAGTGACAATTAATTGAATAAAATGGGAAATGGCGAATAGCTGATGCACAATAAATGGTATACCTAACTTAATATTTGAACTGTATTTTTTTATAGAAGACTAATTTTGCTTTTTTTTGTTTGTTTTACTTTTAGGTCATCCCTTCATCATGACCGTTGGATGTGTTGCTGGCGACGAGGAGACGTACGACGTCTTCAAAGAGCTCCTCGACCCAGTCATTGAGGACCGCCACGGAGGATACAAGCCCACAGACAAACACAAGACCGACCTGAATCCAGAGAACCTGCAGGTGAGTCTGTAAATGGGTCAAAACCTGCAACAATGCATCTGTTTCCCAAGAAGGAATTTGCTGTGTGCAAGGCAACATGCCAAGTGCAAGCAATGTGTTCAGTTCAGATATGTGATGGGGTACAGTCATGTTCACTGTGTATATAGTTCATGCAATCTTGAGACAGTGTTTCTTCGGAGCACAAAAACAAATGGCTTGTGTTAGTGGCTTAGTGAAGTGTTTATGAATGTACTGTATGTAAAATGTACATGTTGTTTTATAGTCTTGCTTGTATATATTGCAGTAAAGCTGAACCTATAACTAATATAATATAAATTAATTGTACCTAGCTATTCTTATCTACTTCTGTTCTTATTCTTGCACTCTGCTTCTTGTGCATCTGTGGGCTGTTCCGAGCCACATGTCACTGTAGCTTGTGTAGTGACAAAGACTTCTACTTGTGCCTGTAGGGTGGTGACGACCTGGACCCCAACTACGTCCTGAGCTCCAGAGTGCGGACTGGCAGGAGCATCCGGGGCTTCTGCCTGCCCCCTCACTGCAGTCGCGGGGAGCGACGCGGCATCGAGAACCTGTCCATCGACGGTAAGGGCCCAGTTAGTTACTGACTCCGTAGTTTTGTCTTCGTTCTTTTCTATTGACCTTACTCCGACACGCATATTTTCAAAGTTGCTTGTCTTCTGCATTTGTCATTTAACTTACAGTTGACTTGCTACAGCAAGTCAGCTACATTAGAAAGCCAGCGAATTAAGATTAATGGGCTAATTTGGGCAGAAACAAAAATAACACTATAATAACACACATTTACGAGGTTTAATATTTGATTTGATAATATTTAATGACTTGATTTGATGATATTTAATGACTTGTCTGTTTATTCCGCCAGCCTTGAGCTCCCTGGACGGGGACCTGAAGGGAAAGTACTATGCTCTGAGGAACATGACAGACGACGAGCAGCAGCAGCTGATCGATGACCACTTCCTGTTCGACAAGCCTGTGTCCCCGCTGCTGCTGGCCTCCGGCATGGGCAGGGACTGGCCCGACGCCAGGGGCATCTGGTGAGCACATCCTCAGGGGAGCCGATGGAGGGGGGCGGCAGATGGGATGCTGGGCATGGCTGGGCTGGGCATGGGTGGGGTGGGGTGGGGTGAGGGTGGGTGAGGCTTTGGCTTCTCTCCTCCACACAGTGGTGGGGTGACTGGTCTAGGTAGCACAGGTTTTTTTTTTGGAATGGCTTGATTCTAAAAATAAACCGTTGAATGTGGTTGCCGAAGCATTTAAAACGGTCTTTGGAGTACTCTATAATGGGGTAATAAATTTTATAGTGTGGATGCCACTTGTTGGCAAGTGGTGGCCCAGGAACAGGAAATTGGAACGAGGGCTGCAATAAAAGGGCTACAATTGTACCCTTGTTTGCAAGACATGCTCAGTTTGTTTTAAAAGCTGCATCTCATTTCCGTTGCCCCTTCCCCTTCCCCTTGGTTTTGCGCATGCATGTGATGGGGAGGGGTGTCTCCATTCTCATTTTGATTAAGGGCTAGGGCCAAGACGTAGGGCTACCTAGCCCTTGAAATGAAGTTGGCTGTTAACCTACATGGTGTTTGCAGAAATGATAAAATGCATGGTTATAGTGTTCAACGTGCCTCCTTCTGCTCATTTTCAGGCACAATGACAGCAAAACGTTCCTGGTGTGGGTGAACGAGGAGGACCACTTGCGCGTCATCTCCATGCAGAAGGGCGGCAACATGAGGGAAGTCTTCACTCGCTTCTGTGAAGGCCTCACAAAGGTACGGTGGCCTGATGGGGCCTTAATATTGTGCTTGATCTGCTGATATTCTGCTTCTGCACATTATTATTATTATTATTATTATTATTATTATTATTATTATTATTATTATTATTATTATTATTATTATTATTATTATGTGTATATATAAATATGTATATTTATATTAATGTATATGTTTACTGCACTTTTGTCCATCTTTACCTGAGCGTTTATTTTGTTAATTCTCATTTTTCCTTCTGGGTTTAATAACGTGGACAGTAATACCAAACGATTCCTTATAGAGAGGTTGGGGTGATTCAGTGCCCAAGTGAAGGCAGTAAAGATGCCTTTCTAGAGGAACGCCTTATAAAATGGATTTTTGTGTGTATGTAGATGTATAATCATAACCTTTGTGTCTTGCAGATCGAGTCCTTATTCAAAGACAAGGGCCATGAGTTCATGTGGAACGAGCACCTGGGCTACGTGCTCACCTGCCCCTCCAACCTGGGCACGGGGCTGCGTGGAGGCGTCCACGTCAAGCTGCCAAACGTCAGCAAGCACGAGAAGTTCGGAGAGATCCTCAAGAGGCTCAGGCTCCAGAAACGCGGCACAGGTACCATCTCATATGTGTGTGTGTGTTTCGGTTGTTAATCACAGCTTCAGAAAGGGGGGGGGGGAACCTTGCCACATACTTTATCCAACCACCTCCTAAACTATCTGAGCACACAAATCAGGCAGGTGGATTGGCTAAATGGTGGATTGGCTAAATGGTGAAGTCACCTGTGTTAAATGGCTAGGGATGAGGAATCCATGGCAGGGTTCTAAAGCAGGGAGCGTCTCCTCTGCTGGACCTCTATCTGTATGCTTTCACACAAATCGGGGAGCGTAATTGTAGATGCCTTCTTGGCCATTGGTGGTTATGACCATGGGTGTCACGGCTCTTACTCCACTGAAATTATATTAGATTATTTATTGGGGTGTGGTGCTGTGGTTGGATGTTGCCATTTGGGCTCTCTGCCACCAGGGGTCAAACACTGAATAATTAATGTCTTTGTTGCCTGGGCATCTTATTTTACATTTCAACTGTACTACTGTATATCTTACTGATGTAAGAATACTTATATACGCACTGGCCAGAATGATTAAAAAAAACAAACAAAACTATTCTTTCCCTTCCCCAGGTGGTGTCGACACCGCTGCAGTAGGTGGAGTGTTTGACATCTCCAACGCCGACCGTCTAGGCTTCTCAGAGGTGGAGCTGGTGCAGATGGTGGTGGACGGCGTTAAGCTCCTGGTCGACATGGAGAAGCGCCTGGAGAACGGCGAGTCGATCGATGACCTCATGCCTGACCAGAAGTAAAAACAAAAAACAAAAAAACGCCCCCCTCGGTGTGTGCGTGCGCGCGTGTCCGTTCCGGCTCCCCTTGACCTTCGACCTTCGTCAACACACACCCCCCCCCCCCTTTCCTCACCACCTGTCCCTCAATATGACCCACCTTCACGAGTACCGCCCCCCCACCCATCCAAGTACCAATAATCTTAACTACATTGAGGAATACACTCTCTGCCCGTGCGAGTTAGTGGCACTAAAGTTAGCTGAGCCTTTCATCAGTGATGAAGGATTTTGTATCTCAGACATCTCGCAGTGTTGAAGATGGATCTTAACACCTGAAATAAAACCTCTCTGGCCTCTCTGGAACATTGTGTGTATTGTTTTGTTTATTTCGTGTGGTTTTGCAGAATCTCATGCATAAATCTGAACTGAACACTAGTTAGAACACTAATGAGCATCCAGTGCCTCATTCTGTAGGCCAATCAGTGGGAATCTATATTGGAGTTGTTGCACATTTTAAATGTAAATACTGTAACAGGAGGACCTTAAGGGGGATGTTGCCAGTGGAGTGTGTGTGATATTGGTATTACTGTAACTCTTGGGGGCTGGCAAATAAAGCAGTGTTGTTCAAACTGTTAATGTGGGAATCCACACACTATCAACTTAAAATTTACTGTTGCTTTTCCTAGCATGAGGGGTGTACAATATGGTCACTAGATGTTAATCTTGGCTTCTCTTAGGAAGAGCACATGAGCATGGGTGACTTTTTATAATGGTCTGAAAACTTGGGTCCTGCAATCCTCTTGCCCAAATATGGTCACTAAGTGTTTAGATGAGTGCCCTGTGAGACTAACCTGGTGAACCAGCCCCTCATACTTAATTTCATCAAAATAAAAATGAAGTACGAAGGGCTGGTCTACCAGGCTACTTTGAGACTAGCTGGTAGCTACTTGTAAAACTTGCTAAAAATAAATTCATGCAAATTGTAACAGCTTTTCACAGTGCCTTGAGCATTGTCAAGTGCAAAATGAAAATGCAAAGGTTAATTGCATTTAACAGTTCCCATTACACTTCAGCATTAATTTGAGTTGAGGACACTGGTGTTATGTCAACTACCCTATATGAGGCATTCTGTGAAGCTGTTCCATGGAGTAGCCAATTTATCTGCATACCCACCAACTGATGAATATTGCGTGATGGGGAACCAAATTATGTCTCTGCTCCCCAGAGATTGGTTCCTTTGTAGTAGTTGTAAATTCTTAAAATGGGCTGCAGGGAAAACTCATTCAAATGCATTAAGGGGACTCATAGTATGCAGACATTTAATTTTGTCTCATAATATTTGGGCACTACAGCACCTGCATTAAATGTCAACGTGCATCGTGTTAGATTTTAGGCAAGCCTACATTTTTAAAATTAGAAACGGCCATGCACCTTACCAATAATAAAACAAAAATGCATTTTGTCTTCAAGGATGTAGACCATGGTAACTTGCTTTATATCGCCACCTACTGGTTATTTCTGCCATGTCATGCCATGCACTGAGGTCAGCAGTATATTATGCAATATCTTGCTGCTTATATATTGCTGCTTGCTGTTTATATATATATATATATATATATATATATATATATATATATATATATATATATATATATATATATATATATGCTTATTAATAAATAAACAACAGGTAAGCAAACAACTTGGCTAAATATGTGGCACAGGTACGATCTTGTGTGTGTGCGTTGCAGTTGTTACAGTTTTTGCCCATTGCTTAAACACATTTTGCAAAACTTGTCTCGCTGTGCCAAAACTCTACACACAAGCACATAGGACACAACACTTGGAAATAAACCATTCACATCTATGTCAAATTGAAACTCTGCAATAAAAACCTAAGAATCCTTTGTCAAAATGTCACTCTGATGACAAAATTGCACACACTTGCAAAAACACTGTCACATCAGTAGCAACACACTAGTCTACTTTATATAAAACACTGTTTTTTTGTATTTTGAATAGATGTGTTTCGCCAATGATACATCTGTATTTCATTTTTGAACGAAGTGTCTCATGTATGAAATAGTGTGTAGTGGGCAGGAGCAAGTGTGTTGCAAAAAGGAGCAAGTGTGTTGCAGAATTGCAACTAAAGTTTAAAGCAGCGCTTTTGTTTAAGGTATGGTTACACTGTGTTTAAGGCATGGTAACACAACTTCACGTTATGTTACTTTGCTTTAAGCATATTTCTATTGCGTTCAAGCAATGGGCAAAAACTGTAATCTCAGCTTCAGAAAGGAAAAAAAAAAAGCTTGCCACATATTTGAACCAACCACTTTTTAAACCATCTGAGCACACAAATGAGGCAGGTGGATTGGCTAAATGGTGGATTGGCTAAATGGTGAAGTCACCTGTGTTAAATGGCTAGGGATGAGGAATCCATGGCTAGGGTTCTAAAGACTGGATTCAGTCCTCTGCTGGACCTCTATCTGTATATATCTACTAAGTCTGGGTTGTAAATTGTAGATGCCTTCTTGGCCATTGGTGGTTATAACCATGGGTCACGGCTCTTACTCCACTGAAATTATATTAAATTATTGATCGAGTGGTTATTTCTGGAACCTTTTTTTTTTCAGCCAGTAATGCCACAGGTCCCAATCCAGCAACTGCCGCCACTGAGGTACCCTGAACATGGTACTGTCCCTACACACTGCTCACCGGGCACCGTTGTCATGTGTGTGATGAGTTTAATGCAGAGGCTACATTTCATTGTGTGCACAGTGTGCTGTGGTGTGTAATCACAAGGACAAATGGGAATCACTTTCACTATGCCAGCACAAATAGAACATAGTTACCACACTGATTTGCATGTTTCTCTATTTAAATTAGTCAATTCCCAACAAGCGCAACTGATACCATTATTACGGTATCTCACAAAAGTGAGCACACCCTTCACATTTCAGCAAAAAATGGGCCATATCTTTTGAAGGGACAATACTACACAAATGAAACTTCAATATGTTTTTCAGTAGTCAGTGTGCAGCTTGTGTAGCAGTATTAATTTACTGTCCTCTGAAAACAACTTTACACACAGGCATTATTGTGTACATAGCAGGCCACAAAAGTGAGTACACCCCACAGTGAACATGTCCAAATTGTGTCAAAATCGTAAATTTTTTGAGTGAGCACCATTGTTATCTACCACTGCCTTAATATGAAATTCACCAGAGCTGTTTTTGTGATCCCTTTCTATTCCTCCATTATAACATTACGGACCTGAGAGATGTTAGACACTGGTGCTCCTTCATCTCCTGTTTAAGGATGCCCCCTGGGTACTCAATAGGGTTCAGGTCTGGAGACATTCTTGGCCACATCATTACCTTCACTTTCAACTTCTGAAGAGGGGCATCATGTTCTGCTTCAGAATGCCACAGCACATGTTGCAATCTATGATTCTTTCAATGAACTGCAGTTGCCAGTGCTGGCAGCATTGAAGAAGCCTCAAACCATGATGCTACCACCACTGGGCTTGATTGTAGGGAAGGCACAAGACCGAGTTGTTGCACTGTGTGGCATGTTATTTTAGATCTGTCCGTCTGACCTCCCACATGTGCAGCAATGTTGGCTGCACTCATGCATTTATTTTTTGAAAGCAACTTTTGCATCTGACACTGAGTGTGTGGACCCAACTTCTTTGACTGATCCTGTCAAACTGCCTGTTCTGTTCTGTTCTGACAATGCACCCGTTTCGGAAAACCACCTAATGACTCAAGCCATGATGGTGTAGCTGAGTTTCATGGTGTTGCTGATCTTTTACAGCATAGGCCATCATTCTGTAAAGCAGCAATTCCATTTCTCAAATCCTGAGTTTTTTTGCAATGAGGAGCCGTGTCGGTCATCCAGTGACAAAATTTTAGCCAAAATAATAAAATGAATAGCTCTAAAACATGACACAAGATTTGTAGGGTCCAGTTGAGCAGACCAAAACACGAAAATGATGACAAGTTGTTTTCAGAGGACAGCAAATTAATACTGGTACACAAGCTGTACATTGATAACTCAAAAACATACCGAAGTTTCACTTGTGTAGTATTGTCCCTTGAAAAGATATAGCAATTTTTTTTTGCTAAAATGTGAAGGGTTTGCTCACTTTTGTGACATACTGTAGGTACCTACACTTACAGTCAATATAAAAACGACATGAAACTATGGTCATTTATTGCTCGTCAAAAGGCATATATATATATATATATCTTTTTTTTTTTACTTTTGTCATTTTTTACAACAAACCCCATTGACTGGACCTCAGAGATGTCTGCAATGGGACATATTCTCTCTCTGTCTCTCTCTCTCTCACACACACACACACACACACACACACAAATGAAACAGACTCTTGTAGAGGCTGCTTTTAGAGTGTTTTAATGGAGACACTGATTAACCTTAACCTGTGATGAGTTACATTAATTATGTTTCTGGCTAGTCGCCAGACTTAAAAAAAAAAAACAAAGAAAAAAAAACAAAAACAAAAAAGTACATCATGATGCTGTGGTTGCCAAACTAATGCACATTATTTACATTCCAACCTGAAATAAGACAAAAGAAACAGAAATCAATAAAATAAACAAAAAAAAAAATAGACAACAGTGCTAGAATATGAAAGGGGTTTGGAGTGAATACTGGTGGCCTGGCTGAATGTGTGGCGACTGTAAAACTCTGACCTTTGAACTCCAAACACCAAAATCCAATACCTTCTGCTGAACCCCATCTCCACAGCAAGAGCTAGCAGAGGGGATTCTGGAAAGTTCCAAAAGGAAAAATAAAATAAAATAAAATACACAAGGAAGGAGAATCTTCCTGACCACTTTTTTCCCTCGATTTCTCTCTGTCTTTCCCCTTTCTGTAATAATTATATTATTTAAACTCAGCATAGACTCAAAGTCATGGGAAAAGCACAACTCATTTTGCTACGTCAGTGTGTGTGTGTGAGCTCCTTTCGTGCCTGTGTGTGCTTGAGTGCATACGTGTGTGTGTGTGTGTGTGTGTGTATGTGTGTGAGCAGTCTCTTCTGAAGCGTGTTATCCCTCCCAGCCTACAGTGCTGGTCTCAGGTCTCTGTCTTTCTCAATGTCTTTCTCTCTCTCAGTCACTCAGTCATGATCTTTGTCTGGGCTCAGCAGAAGTGTTGAATGGCTTGGCGCGCTCCCTCCTCTGGCTTCTTCAGTCTCTAGAACATTCCGCATCAGCTTCAGCAGGGCCGGGCTCCGGGGGGTGCGGGAGTAGCGGACGACCAGTGGCTCTGGTCCGGCCAGGAGTGACCATGGGGAGTGACTCAGCGGTGTTGTTCATGGGAGTGCACATATGTATGCGTGTGTGTGTGCATGTGTGTGTGTGTGTGTGTGCACGCATGTCTGTGTGTGAGAGGGTGGCTGCTAGTGCACACATTCAGAAGCATTCAGGGTTTTTTTTTCTTCCCCTTGGATGACAAAGCACCACCTTCACACCCACAGACATAAATGAGCAAACAAAGCAAAGACAAACAAGAAAAAAACAAAAAAAACAATAGTATGTTGACATCAAAGAAAATGTGTGTTTGTGTGCAACGGATGGCACTAACCTACCCTGCCTATAACCAGTTCCTCCTCGGCCAAGGTCAGGGTGGCGTTATGTGCCAAGTTATGTGCCGATTTCATGGGGGGCATATGGGGGGCAGCAAAGGGGGGGGAGGGGCATGGTGGAACCACTGGTTTTGGATGCCCCTCTTCCTGTCTTTTGTCTTGGAGTGTGTGTATGTGTGTTTTTTTTTTTTCTTTTCTTTTTTTCACTGTCTTCAATCGTGAATCAACTTTTCTTTTTCGTTGGCCTGATGGTGACTATGGCTACAAAGTCCAACTAAAGCAGTAGTGCACAATAAAACAAAAAAAATAATAATAAAGATAACAGAAAAACGCAATTACATTTCTCACTTTTGTTTTTACCATCAATGGCCGCATCAATAATAATAATTAATAATAATAACAATAATAATAATAATAATAATAATAACAACAATGGAAAGATGCAGGAAATTATTGCCTAAGGCATAAGTCTATACATTATTTTCTGGTACATATTTTGTAAGTGTTTTTTTTTTTTTTGAGCGCTATTTGCAGTATCTGCTACTTATTTTTGTTTTGTTCGTAAAGAATGTACAGGTTGATTATGCTAGTTTTTCTTGTGTGCCTTAAGTCCTTTAGTCGCTTTTTTTCACATTTTCTCTGGTATCGTTTCGCTTTTGTACGTACGTCACTGTTATTTTGTTTTCCCCACACCACCACCCCCCCTCCCGTTTTTTTTTTTCCTCAACGTGGACCTCCCCGGGTTTTACAGCTTTAACTCGTTGGCGATTTTGGAGGCGATGTTCTTGAAGGCGATGGACGTCCCCGATATCCTCTTGAAGCGCACGCCGTTGAGGGAGAGGCGGGGCAGCTTGCACACCTCCATCTCCCATTGGACGAGGCTCTCGGCGTGGCCGTCGCCGTGGACACAGAGGAGCAGGAAGCGCTCACGCTGCTCGTAGTCGCAGTTGTTGGCGTCCAGCACCTTGCGGATCTCCCGCATCATGTCCGCCGGTTCCATGGACGAGGTGGTCTTCATGCTCCAGGTGAAGCGCAGCGAGCGCGGCTTGCTGTCCTTGCCGTCCTCCTTGGGCTCCCCGGAAACGTTGCGACTGGGACAAGACAGGACAGGAAGGAGGAGAGGAGAGTGGAGAAAGAGAGAGAGAGAGAGACGTGGAGAAGGACAAAAAGTCAGAGACGGCAGAGGAGGTGTGGTGGTGTGTATCAAAGTGTGTTGTAATGAAATGTCTAAACTGCACTGTACTAAACTGTAAGTTTCCAGTATACTGTGTAGCTACAATATCACACACATATATATGGAGCTCCTTCTAGGTCAGTTGGGAGTAAAAAAAAAAAAAAAAAAAAAAAAAAAAAAAAAAAAAACTTTAACAGTTTTGACAGTTTATCAGTTTGTGTCCTCTTGCAAACTGTAAGCTGTGCGCAGCTTAACAATTCATACAGAGGAATTTGTACACAAGTTTGTAGGTATGGTTTACAAATTCTAGGCCTCAGATTAATAAATTGAGCCACCAAACTCTCTTTTTTTTCCTCCCATCTGACTGAGAGGTCCTCCTCCGTACAAATGAATTTCACTGTGGCTTGTCCTTCATCCAGGTCGTGGTAGCCAAAGGTCTTGAGTCGTAAGACAACTGGATTTTTTTTAGTATAAAAGACCTGATAAGAGTGTCAGGTTGCCTTATGACTCAACACCTATGACACAGAAAAGGCTTCACCTCAACATACAGTGTACAACTGGACATGGCATATTATTTTTTATTAACACACAACCTGGAATAGTAAACAAAACCCACATTAGTGTGTTGGCATGGTATAACAACCTGACACACACACACAAAAAGAATGAAAAATGGCACGTCGTCAGTGAAACAGTCAGCACAGTGTTCCTGAGAGAACCAGGAGAGAGCGTGCGTGTGACGTACGGGTGGCATCGTGCTGTGACTGTGACTCATCGTGTCCATGCATGAGGCGATCGGGATGTGATGAGTACGCAGGCATGGCAACCATGCAGGCTTGTCTAGGCTAGCGCATGCAAACACATTGAGCTACACAGAGCAACAGTCATGTCATAAGACTGCACTTACACTAAACTACTAACCCCTGTGCTTAGCAATGACCTTACCAATGACCTTAGCTTAGTTTTTACTATTTCTCACACTTGTAAGTTATGTATCCTTTCATGTGAGGAACAACACTGACCCATCACCGATAGCAGACCAAAAATGATGAAGTAAATGCCCTAAAATTAGACTGACACCTCAACTGGACAGACCTGGACCTTTCTTGCTCAGTTACCCTGTTTGTCCACAAGGTGGCAGCAGAGAGAGAGGAAAAAAAAGCTAATGGACTCTATGGGTTGTTCTCCTTTGAGGCCCACAAGGTAGCACTATGAAATGGAGTATAAGACATGTCTTCCAGTACACCTGTGCTGACCTCTTGAGGTGGTATCTGGGAGCTGACTGCATGGGATGTAATGATTGAGGAGGTTGAGGATGAACACATTTACTGTGCACGGCATTCGTTTGGAAAATGGCAGTTGCAAAGCTCTGGTCAGGTCAGGTAGGTGCTGGCCTCCTTCGAGAGTGGAATGGAAAGTAACAAAAGATGGATGTCACTCCTCTAATAAAGGTAGAGGGGAAGAAGGGAAGTAACTGGTGACCCCCCCCCCCACCCCCCACCACCCCACCCCCACATCCAGAGTCAGGGAACCCCAGCATCAACAGTCAACAGCCTTCAAAAGTACTACCATGTATTTCGACTGGCGTCACTAAACCAGCTAATTCTAATTAGCAACTATCCAGCCAGGAGGATCAGCTAATGGGTGAAATCACCTGTTTTAAGCATACGAGTAAAGGCAATACATGATAGGACTTTTACTTTCTGAAGGCCTGTTTTCACCACCCCCACCTCCCCCAAGAAAAGCCACAGCAGCCCATAAGAGTGCTGTCCCCAAGCTCACCTTGAACCCTCATATCTCCCATTCCTCTCAAACTCTGCCGGCCCTCTTCAGAGACGAACGGCAGCGAGAGGTGGAGGAGAGAAGAAAACAAAGAGAGGCAAGAAAGAGAGAGAGAGAAAGAAAGAAAGAAAAATAACAAATGAGAGATCATCCTGCGTGACATCAACCAGACGTTATCTACGGACCAGAGTGACAAAAGACAAACAGCCAGTCAGCATTGTCAAGGCAAGGAGTGGATGGACAAATAATGTGTTAGTTATTTTGGGGGGGGAGGAAAAAGTCAACAACTTGTTAACATGTAAATATCTGGCCTCTTGTAATGTGAGCATGCGTTCTTGGTGGTGGCTGGATTACAAGAAAAAAAAACAAGCAAACAATAAATAAATACAAAAAACAAGTTGTTCTTAAAGTGCTGTGTTTGACAGTAGCATTAGCAGAGCAGACATTCTTGCGGTGAACTTCCTGTGAGCAAGCGGCATCACTTCCTGTTTAAAAAAGGCTTATGTGGTGGGTTAGCAATCTTCCTGCTGCCAGAGACCTTTCAAAGGTTAAGGCAGAGAAGACATCTAAGCAGTCAGTGAGCATGCTGGGCAGTACCAGTGGGTTTCCTCTACAGTGAGGGATGCTTACAATAAAATCAGGTTAATATGGTGAAGCAAACAGCTGATGTGCGACACATAGGCAGACAATAGTGACACATGACATGTTATTTAAACACACACCATGTTATAAACAAAGACAAAAAAAAAGAACAATTCAAAACAGCTGAATGCTGACTGACACAGCAGCAACAGCAGAATATGGCAGACAACCATGCTGGATTTGAAATGGCAATGCAGTGAGAATGAGAGAGAGAGGAAGGGTTGGCAGATGATAGAGCGATTAATATTTAATTAAAAAGAAGTAATGCAAAATAAGAACAAAGTAAGATAAAGTAAAAACAAAAAGTGGTAGCACGAGAGGGTAATGACTGATTAGAAATGGATGGCGAGGCGGAGGGAATGACTGCTGCAAGGCATGCGGGTACGTGTCTGGTGATGGAGAGAGAGAGAGAAAGGAGCGAGAGAGATAGAGACAAAGAGAAAGAGATATTGGAGAGAAAGACAGCGAAAAAAGAGATAGGAGAGAGAGAGAGGAGAGACCGTGAAAGAGAGAGAGACAAAGACAGATAAGAGAAAGAAGAGGGAGTGAGAGAGAGAGAGAGAGAGAGAGAGAGAGAGAGAGACAGAGAGGGGAGAGAGAGAGAGAGAGGTGAGAGGTGGCAGAGCCTTGGACAGATGGACAGATGGCCCACGAAGGCCTGAGGACTTCAGGCTGACCAGGCGCTCCAGCAGGCCAGTGCAGGACCTCTAGTGGAGGAGAGCTGGACACTGCTAAGGCTGGACACTGCTAAGGCTGGACACTGCTAAGGCTGGACACTGCTAAAGCTGCACCTTCCACTTGCTCTAAAAAGAGGCCTAGAGAAAAATAGCTGGAGCCTGTATGTTCGTGTCATAATAATCTTTTGCCGCGCAACTGCATCAAAATGAGGTCTTACTGAATTTATAAGAGAGTTCTAAAAACGAGGGCCAAAAAAGATTAGATCAGCTTTGAAAGCCTTGGTCTAAAAATAGAGTTTTCCGCCTCGACAAAGTGCGGTGCACTACGTTTTTGACATTCTATTAGTTTAGATTATGTCTTCAATACAACCCCACAAACCGGCACTGAACTGACAGTGCTGCTAACGGCGTGTAGATTACATTCTTAGTCTATTTTTGTCAGCGCCGCTCATTGAAATCCTTTGTATACCATAACGTCTGTAGGTGGAATACTATGATGTTTGCTGCGTCACATTGTCAAGTTTGAAAGTGCGCCGCACTTTGTCAAAGCCGGTGAGCGGAGGCCTTTATTTGTAAAATGGCTCTGATGACTCAATCCCAGCTCTACAACAGTGACCCCCTAATACTGAGCCTAATACTGAGCACTGGTGGGTCGTCACACCTCTGGATAAGCGGAGACTGAACACCCCAGCAATGAGAACAGCAGAGGGGCTCCCCCAGAGGAGCACCAAGTGGGTCGTTTTCAGCAGTACAGGGCCCAGCCAATCACAGGCTCCCAATGACAACCAGTAAGATATAAAAATCGGAGGCGTTTGATCACTCCATAGCACTAGGGGGCGCAAACACATGTATCGTCATCCCAGGGGCCTCCATTTGGACTACTGCTCCTGGGTGGAGAAGGCGGCAGTACCTGGATCAGGAAGAGGAGAACTACAGCAGGGAGGGATTTCTGAGAAGGAACTACTAACAGGGCAGGACAGGTTGCTCCACAGTTGACTGGGAGGGTGACTCAGCCTTGGGGTAAAAAAAAGGGGGCAGATGGGGTAGGAAACTGTCTGGGGCAAAGGAGTGGTGGCGGTTGCTTTCCAAAAGCCTCGGTACCTTGTCTCCATGTTGTTACGAACCCCCATCTCACCCATCTCAATCGCCACATCTGTCGGCTGTCAAATTAAGTGCCCAGTGGGGTTGCCTGAATCGCACAAGAGTGGTAGGTGTGTTAAGACCCCCAGCTCACACACACACACAGACAACATCTGGGGGCAAATAAGTAGGGGAGGGGGGGGCAGTTATTCCTTAAAGTGAATTTCTTCAGGGAGACATGGTGTGAATAACCAACTTGGTCGCTATTTGACCCATTCGACTCAGACGCCCACAACAAACAACTTACCTGTGAAAAGAAACTCGTTGAAAAGTGTGAATGTTTCTGTTTTTCTTTTTCTTTTGTTTTTAAATCAACAAAATGAATAAAATGTGATATCAGGTCAGGTGTGGGCGGTGTTGTCTGTGCAGTATGTTGCCCTGTGAGAACGAAGGCATGCATGGGTCAGCTAATCAAAGGGAGTCTGCTCGACAGCGGGGTTCGGCTCGTCGTGGCTTGGAGAAGAAGGCAGAGGACAAAGGCATGCTCAATCACACTCAGATCAAAGCTCAGAGAGACAGCGAGAGAGAGAGAGGTGAGGCCGTCAAGTGTGTGTGTGTGTGTGCGAGAGAGATTTTTTCAGGCATTTTGATGCAGTTGTTTCTCACAAAGTGGTAAATGCTCACAAAAACCAAAGACAGACAGAAAAGAAAAAGTCTTTCGGTTAATTGCATATAAAAGGTTGGTTATGGCGTTCATCCAATGTCCTACCTTTTGGTAAACCTGAATGACATGTTTCTACAAAAAAAAAGGAAAAAAAAAGAAAATAAAACAAACAAAAAAGAAAAGGGATATAAATACATTAATCAAACAAATTAACTATTAAACAACGATTTAACAGAAGGGTGAGCAGGACTTGGCCTCGTGACGCTTTAATGCTTCGACATGTGACGCGAGCGTCTGGAGAGTGATAACGACTCTAATGTGATTTGATGTGGATTTAGAAAATGATAAATCGCTTGAATATTACACCTTTTTTTTAGGTGATTAACAACGAATATATATATTTTTTTTTTGAAAGACTAAAGTGTGCAGTTTCTATTTTTGTCCCTCTCTGGGGGCGTTTAGTCTTCTGTCACAAAAAAAAACTCATGACAAGATAAACAATGACCTACATCAACTGAAAATAGATGGTGATCATAGCTGTTAAGGTAACTTTATAAGATGCTGCATCTGCGAGATGTCAAGCGAGTGCTTAAAAATATCAAAACTTCAAAATTTGAAAGCAAGGGTAATGTGACAAGATGCAGTAGACAATCTGTCACAACAAGGCCTAAAGATGGAACTGTCATTTAATATCTTAGGGGTCAGAGAGAAGCACAAACAAAACTTTGATGTTTCTGAAGTTCCCAAGTAATCCGATATAAGTATAAGCTGCTTCGAAGGACCTCATGCAAGAACAGGTTTTGTGGTTTTAACTGTCTTGTACTTTGTACATTTCAATAAGCTGTGTCAGTAAGCATGACAGCCCCTGCTATGGTTGTTGGCTTAAGGGGGAAATACCACTATGCACAATATCCTGAGAGCAGACCCAATCAATGGAGGGCCAAAAAAATATTAATCAGGCAGGAAGTTTGTCTCCGGAGAAAAACAGAATCTCATTGTATGCGACTGGTATAACAGGTCTGGGCCACCCATACATTTCATCAGCACCTAAGAGAAAACACAAATCAATAATCACTTGAACAGACCCTTCCTCTAACTGGTTCAAGTTCTTGCATGACATCCAACAGTAGGACTGTGATGGTTAAAAAAAAAAAAAAAAAATCTGAAGTGCATCTGTGTCCTTTGACCTAGGAGTGTTAGGCATCAGGTCAAAGCAAACTGCACTGTCTACATATAAGGTTACAGTTAACGTATTTTGTAGACTTTTTTTCTCCAGAGTGAAATGACATATCTATCAAGAGTTACAGAAACTGTAGTTTCACAGCACACTACCCCAAACCCTTTGAGCGACCTCACTAACTTTAATGTAAAGTGAATTCGTGCAAAGTTTAATTTCCAAAACACGGTGGTAGTGACTCTCTAAACGCCTGTGGGAGGGCTGTCAAACTGGCCTGTTGGCACAGTCTTCAAGTATTTTCGAATTAAAAGCAACCGCCCCTCCTGTTTCTTTGTGGGTCTTACTAGAGAACGGCAGATGGGAGAACTGCAGGAGCCTGGTAAACCAGCCCCTCGTACTTTATTTTATTTTGTACCGAGGGTCTGGCAGTGCTGTACTGAGAAACGATTTCTTCCTGGAGGTATGGACTCTGCTAAAGTTTAAAACAAGTGGCTCTGCCTTTACCCAAGCACTAACGGCTGGCCGTGACATATGCAATTAGCCTGCCTACGCACTACAATTTAAATGTACCACACAAAGTCGACGTCATCACTTACGAACACTACCTCTGTTTGCTGATTGACTAGGCAAAATTCTGCCCAAGACAGCAATGTCAGTGGAAGCACTGCCAGACCCTGTGTACAGAATGACATGAAGTACAAGGGGCTGGTTTAGCAGGCTGGAACTGCAGGGGGGTGGAAGCGAGAGAAGGGGGGTGGGGGATATGGGAGTGGGTGGGGTGGGGTGGAAGCTAGAGAAGGGGTCCGAGGGATGGGGTGCGGTGCGCCAAGACGGGGCTGTCGCTGGGGGATTCGGGGGGGACGCCGTGCTGGGCCAGCAGGGTCTCTGGGAACACCCAGGACCAGGACTGTGTGGGGATGGGCAGGAGGAGGTAGTGCTGCTGGGGGTCCAGGGGCAAGGTGTGTGTGTGCGGGTACATGTGCATCTGCATGTGCGGGTGTGTGTGTGCGTGTAATGGCGAATGTGCGGAGGGGTGGGCGGCCAGTGCGGGGGCGTCTATGAGCTCGGACTTCGCTGTTAGCCAGGGGGCAGCCCGGGGCATCACCCTGCAAGCATACAGGAGACGGCGTCTATGTGTGGCTGCGCTGAACGGCCTGCCAGTCAAAGGTGAGTGTGTGTGTGTATGTGTGTGTGTGCTTGTGTGTGTGTGTATTTGGGTGTGTATATTTGTGTGTGGCACTGTGAATGGCTGGTGAAAGGAGCCCACATCTTGCAGGAACAAAAGTGTATGTGTGTGTTTGCACATGTTAATGTCTATGCATGCATAAATATATGTACGTGTGTGTGTGTTTGCATGTGTTAATGTATGAATGCATGTGTTAATGTGCGCATGCATGTGTTAATGTATGTATGCATGTGTTAATGTATGTATGCATGTGTTAATGTATGTATAGCAGTGTGTGTGTGTGTGTGCGCACGTATAGTAGAGACGAGTATGGTCTGTGTGTGGGTGTGTGTAGGTATGTATATCTTTGGTCTATCTGTGGTCTAAGTACGGTCCAAAAAACTGTGTGCATGTGTGCGGCAGGGTTTTAGTGTGTGCATGTCTGTGCATGGGTGAGTGTACATGGGTGTGTGTGTGTGCACCTGTACAGATGAGTATGGTCTGTGCGTATGTGTGTGTGTGTGGCAGGGTGCTAGCTTATGTGTGTCTGCATGAGTGTGTGTGTGTGTGTGTGTGTACAAGTATATGTACAAATGAGCATGATTTGTGCATGGGTGTGTAACTGTACGTATGTGTGCGTGTGTGGCAGGGTGTTAGCGTCTGTGTGTCTGCATGAGTGTGTGTGTGTGCACATGTATATTTAGAGATGAGTATGGTCTGTATATGGGTGTCTGTATATGGGTAACTGTGTGGCAGTGTGTATGTGCCTGTGCATGAGTGTGTGAGTGTGTGAGTGTGTGCATGTGTGTGTCTGTGCATGAGTGTTTGTGTGTCTGTGCCTGTGCACGAGTGTGAGTGGGAGTGTGTGTGTGTCTGTGCAGGAGTGTGTGTGTGTGTTTGTGTCTGTGCATGAGTGAGTGTGTGTGTGTGTGTGTGTGTGTGTGTGTCTGTGCATGAGTGTGTGTGTGTGTGTGTGTGTGTGTGTGTGTGTGTGTGTGTGTGTGTAAGTACGTACACACGCGTGTTGCGGGCCCTCACCTGCGCGTGAGCTTGGAGGTGAGCTTGGTGAAGAGGTTGGTGGAGCCGCGGCTGCGGGCCTGCGAGAGGGGCGTGGCGTCGTGCGAGAGCGTGGGCGAGGCGGGGGGCCCGTTGTAGGTGGCGGTGCGCCGCTCGCGCAGCTGCCCGCCGTGGAAGGTGCTGCGGCTGGCCGTGCCGCGCGGGAACCGCAGCCGGTCCGGAGGCGTGGCGCCGCTACCGCTGCCGCTGCTCACACTGTGCGTGGAGGCCCCCGCCCCGCCCGCGTGGCCCCGCTGGCTCGGCACCGCACTCGCCGTACTGCGCAGGAGAGGAGAGAAGGAGAGAGGAGAGGAATAAAAGAGAGGAGAGGCGAAGAGGAGAGATGGAGAGAGGAGAAGAGAGAGGAGAGGAGAAGAGAGAGGGAGAGAAGAGAGAAAAGAGGAGAGGGACAGAAGAGAGGAGAGGAGAGATGGAGGGAGAAGAAGAAAGAGGAGAGGAGATGAGAGGAGAGGAGGAGAGGAGAAGAGACGAGAGAGGAGAGGAGAGAGAGAGGAGAGGTGAGGAGAGAAGAGGACAGGGGAGAGGGTAGAAGAGGAGAAGAGAAGAGATGGAGAGAAGAGAAGAGAGGAGAGGGGGAGAGGAGAAGAGGAGAGGAGAGAAGATGGGGTGAGAAGAGAAGAAGTAGAGAGTAGAAGAGGACAGGGGAGAGGGTAGAAGAGAAGAAGAGAAGAGAGGGAGAGAAGAGAAGAAAGGGAGAGAGGAGACGAGTGGTAAGAAGAGAACAGAAGAAGGAAAGAGAGGTGAGGATAAGAGGAAGAAGGAGAGAAGAGGAGAGAATAAGGAGAGAAGAGAGGGAGAGATTACAGACAAGAGGTTGTCAAAACATGTCAACATGTCCTTTCACTGTTCAGGTTTGGAGTGTGTGTGTGTGTGTGTGTGTGTGTGTGTGTGTGTGTGTGCGTGTGCATGTGAATACAAGTTTGAACATTTTATGACAAAAAATAGAAGCATAGCAGTATGTGTGTGTGTGTGTGTGTGTGTGTGTGTGTGTGTGTGTTTAAATGTCTAGTCAATGTGCCTTTGTTGGTGGTATTTACATACACATGGGTGTGTTCGATGTACACCTCAGGTGCTTATCTGTATTTTTCCTGACTCCTGCTTATGAACTTTGAGCCTCTTGCTTGCTTATAGAGTCAGTTATAGTACATACTATACTACCCTTTATCACCATCTACCTAATATATACTATACTACCCTCTATCACCATCTACCTAATATATACTATACTACCCTCTATCACCATCTACCTAATAATACTATATCTAGTAGTAATACTGTATACCTCATCTTAACCCTACGCTAGCAATTACATCAATTCCTATACTGATAATAATACATATACTATAATATTGTGCACTAACATTAATGCTAATACTTGATGATAAGCTCAGCCTAAGAAATAAATAAGCCCAACGATACAATAAACGACCAGCCTGTTGACATTTTGAAGTCATTGCTGAGTGCTTCTACACACGTCTCAGATTGCCACATCGCTTTTCCATGACAGGTACGACAACAGCCCTGCACGCCACCTTCAAGCAATCCCGTTAACGTCATCAGTTATGTCACTGCAACACCACGGCTCCACCCCACAACATCCATTTTCCCATAAGTGTAGACGGATACTATTCGGCCGTAGGGTCTCTCAGGGAGTGGAGGAGCAGCTCATGCCAGAGTCCGTGAGAGAGATGTCAGCTTTGACCTCTGTCACATGTGGGGGAGAGAGGGTTGGTTGGGGTGGAGTGTGTGTGTGTGTGTGTGTGTGTGTGTGTGTGTGTGTGTGTGTGTGTGTGTGTGTGTGTGTGTAGGGTGGCTGCTGTTGCAATAAGCCAGTGTGCTGCAGTCAGACATCCCTGGGTGTCAGAGCCACTAAAGGACAGACACACAAAGACACACACACACAGTCATTCACACAAACACACACATACACCCAAACACGTACACACACAGTGATACACACATACAACCAAACATGCACACACATTTACATACATTTACATACACACATGTGCACACATACACAGACACACAGACAGTTTTACACACATACGCACACATACACACACAGTTGTACATACATATGCTCACACACACAGACAGATATATACACTAACACACCAACATCCACACACACACACAGATATAGTTTTTGAGGTGGGTGCTGGCTTATTGGTATTCATGAAGCACTTCGTCACCAGCAGCCAGAGAGAGACACTAAGGTACACAGGGCGCCAACGTCCTTGACCCGCATACTCCCCTGCCACCCTCTCTCTGTCTCTATCCATCTTTCTCTCTCTCTCTTTCCCTCACTCTCCACCCTCTCTCTGTCTCTATCCATCTTTCTCTCTCTCTCTTTCCCTCACTCTCCACCCTCTCTCTGTCTCTATCCATCTTTCTCTCTCTTTCCCCCCCCTCACTCTCCACCCTCTCTCTGTGTCTATCCATCTTTCTCTCTCTCTTTCCCTCGCCCTCACTCTCGGCCCCCTCTCTCTTACACTGTCCACACAATGCTATCAACCCAACAAATCTCACCTGCTGCTGTGGGTGTTTGTGGATGTAAAAGTGTGTTTGTAAGACTGTGTTTGTAAGAGTGTGTGTGTGTGTGTGCATATATGTGCTTAAGTGTGCCTGTATTGCGAAACAAACACACACACACACACACACACACACACACACACAAAACCTTTGAACATATTCAAAATCACAATAAGATGCATTAAACCTCAAACACCACAACACTGAACACTCACACAGTTCAACACCACAGATAGATGCGTTACGTTGGTTATGTTGAGTTTCACTACTGAACTTCTCCTACCTTGCGCTGGCTATGTGTGTGGCTATGTTAAGGGCGGACCACGCCTCTATCCTCTA
>CM050219.1:12722500-12765000 GCA_027475355.1 Coilia nasus | reverse complement strand
TGCTTTGACTAAATAAAGCTAATGACAAACAGAAGTGTGTGTGTGTGTGTGTGTGTGTGTGTGTGTGTTATGCCTGGTGTGCAGAAGCTCAGTGGCAGCTGAGGAGGAGGAGGTGGAGATTATGGGGCTGTCTGGCATGAAGCATTCCAATCTCTTGGTGTGCCAGGGAGACCAGATGTGAGTGTGTGTGTGTGTGCATGTGTGTGTGTGTGTGTGTGTGTTTGTGTGCGTTTTTGCTTGTGCCCAGACAGCTTTGAGATCATGGTGACTCCTGTAGTGTGTGTGTGTGTGTGTGCGTGAGTGTGTGTGTGTGTGTGTGTGTGTGTGTGTGTCTGTGTGTGTATGTGTGCCCAGACTGCCTTCAGATCATGGTGACTCCTGTAGTGTGTGTGTGTGTGTGTGTGTGTGCGTGTTTGTGCCCAGACAGCCTTGAGATCATGGTGACTCCTGTAGTGTGTGTGTGTGTGTGTGTGTGTGTGTGTGTGTGTGTGTGTGTGTGTGTGTGTGTGTGTGTGTGTGAGACCTACCTGTTCTCTTTGCCATTCTGGATGACTGAATGCCTGTCGGTTGCGTTCCGCTCGCTGCACACGTAAGTGTTCCTCCTGGTCATGCTGCTGGACACCGTGCTCTGTGGATGGGTGTGTGTTTACGTGTGTGTGTGTGTGTGTGTGTGTGTGTGTGTGTTGAGGTGTGTGTGTGTGTGTGTGCATTAAGGTGTGTAGGTGTAACAGAGATTGTATGTGTGAGGTCAGGGGTGTCAGACAGACAAAACACAGACCTTGTCAGTCAATGGCTTCCACAAATGACACAGTGCAACACAATGCAATGTCTGCTTTAAAATGGTTGAAATGCTATCACAGCTTCTTGGAAAAAAGGCTCTCTTTCAAATGAATGACCTGTAGTAAAAACAAGTTCAAAAATCAAGTCAAAGTTGCTGAGATAAAATCTGTTTTTACGCTTGTATTTTTCTAAGCTCAAGCTAACCCTGATCAACAGACGTACAGGCTTGTAACACTGAACACTTTAATGCTCAATTATACATGTTTATTTTGAAGGAGGTGCATATGGACTATTTGATATACTCTACTGAGTTCACCTGGAGCTCAAACCTGTTCTGTTGTTGAGGAGAAAATGAACAAACTTTTTTTTTCTCAGCCTTAGCCAGATCCTATTTTGGTGAATTAATGTTGGCAAGCGGGGTCAGGGCTGATTATGTACGGTAGATTGTGCGCTTCATTTGAAACAGACACTTGTGAATGTTCCAAGTTGTGATATGGTTGAGCATTGGGGCTGGTCGAAGTTTCTGTATGCTCGCTGTCTATCTGACACAGGTTATATAAAACCTCATCATCCACTTGAAAATCAAAATAAAAAGATTTCCGTATTTTTCGTGACATCCATTGTCATTTCTAACAAATTCCTATCATTTTATGCAGTAGCAGAACAAACAAATATAATACATATGTCAGCACTCAAAACTAATTTACATTCTGAACAATTTACACAAATAATAAGACATCTGTGCACTTGCTTTTTTTCTCGCCCTTGTCCAAACAACTGGCATAAGTAAAGGCTGCCACTTGAAAAGTTGTGTGTGTATATGTACAGTATGTGTGTGTGTGTGTGTGGTTTGCATTGCTATACATGTGTGACAAAATGTCCCATGTAAGATAGGAAACTGAGACGAATTGGTTTCTGGGGACAAAATTGAGGTCCTGGCCAATCTAACAGTGTTTTTGTCAGTTATTTAGTTATTTTGTTGCGAATGACAAAAACTAAACGGGGCAAAACATTGCTTTACTGACAGGTTAGGGTTAGGGATGGGTTTGGTCTGGGCACAGTTTAACATTCTTTAGTTGTATTATAATAGGAATCAATAGGAGGTCCTTATAAGGATAGCAATGCAATGTGTGTGTGTGTGTGTGTGTGTGTGTGTGTGTGTGCGCGTATAATACGTGTGTGTGTGTGTGTATGTGTGCGTATAATACGCGTGTGTGTGTGTACGTGTGTGTGTGTGTGTGTATAATACGCATGTGAGTACTCACGCTGGTGGCAGTGGTGCCTTTCTTGCGGTCGGGAATGTCGGCCTTGTTGGGGTTGTTGCCGTGTGTGTGTGTGTATGTATATCTGCGTGGGGAATGTCGGCGTGGGGAATGTCGGCCTTGTTGAGGTTGTTGGCGTGTGTGTGGGTGTATGTATGTATATCTGCGTGTGTGTGTGTGTGTAATACGCGTGTGTGTACTCACGCTGGTGGCGGCGGTGCCTTTCTTGCGGTCGGGAATGTCGGCCTTGTTGGGGTTGTTGGCGCGTGTGTGTGTGTATGTATATCTGCATGTGTATGTGTGTGTGTGTGTGTGTGTGTATAACACGCGTGTGTGTACTCACGCTGGTGGCGGCGGTGCCTTTCTTGCGGTCGGGAATGTCGGCCTTGTTGGGGTTGTTGGCGGTGCCGAGGAGGGGGCTGGGGGGGGCCATGCCCCGGCTGCCCGAGGAGCCCGCCTTGCGGGGCTGCGTGCCCGACGACGCCTCCTCCTTCAGGTCGCTGTCCGCCGCCGTGGTCTGGCTGCGCTTGGGGTAGCCCACCGAGGGGATGGCCGGACCAGCTGACAGGGGAGGAGGAGGGAGGGAAGGAGGGAGAGAGATATATCGAAAATTCTTATTTTTCTAACCGACACCATGTAGAAATTTAGCCCTTGTAAAGAGAGGCAGACAGGCACATAATAAAAAGACACTGTGACAGAGAAAAGACACAGAGAGAGAAAGACAAAGAGAGAGAGAGAGAGAGAGAGAGAGAGAGAGAGAGAGAGAGAGAGAGAGAGAGAGAGAGAGAGAGAGAGAGAGAGAGATTGTAGAGAGTGTGTAAAATCAGCATGTGGAGAGAGAGACAGACAAGCAAGTCATCAAAGAACACTGACATGGAGTACATGCGAAAGACAAAAACTGGCAGAATGAAGCACAGAGAGAGAAAAAGGAAGAGAGAGAGAGAAAGAAAGAGAGAGAGAGAGAGAGAGAGAGAGAAAGAAAGAGAGAGAGATTGTAGAGAGTGTGTAAAATCATAGAAATATATTATGAAAGAGAGAAAACATTATGGAGTGAGAGAGACAGAGTGAAGGACAGAAACAGAAAGAGGGAGATCCTCGAGGGAGATTATGAGAGAGGCAGACACAGAGTAAGTACAGAGTAAACAAGACAGACAGACAGACAGACAATCAGACAGACAGATAGACAGACAGACAGAGAGACAGACAGACAGAGACAGAGTTGAATGGGAAGAGGGACAGCGGAGGTAGCAGGGTATCTCCAGGACACTTGTCTCTCCTCCAGCAAGTTAGGCAGCATTGGCCCAGAGAGTAGCAAGGCAGGCAAGGCTGAGTACTTAGTCATTAGGGCTGCCGCTGCTGCTGCTGCTGCTGAAACATACGTTAGGCGCCAGAGAGAAATAAAAGCATCCTCTCCTCTCCTCTCCTCTCCTCTCCTCTCCTCTCCCCTCCTCTCTTCCTTATGGATGACTAACATTCACGGCTGGACACGGCCCTTTAAATCACACACTGCACTATGCACACAGTGCACTAACGCGATGCAAGATGCTGTTAAATTATCCATAGGGCCCATCAGCGAGGGAAAGTAAGTGTGTTGTGTCTTGTAAAGAGATGAAGAAACAGGCTATACATAGTGATGTTGGGGCCGTGGGGGGGGTTGGGGGGCGGGGGGGTTACAGAGACGACTGTGAGAGGGTGGGGAGCGGGGGGTGGTGGTGGTGTTACAGGGGGTACATTACCACCCAATCAAGATTAAATACCCCCAAACAGACAACAATAGCAGGGCTGAGGGGTCCAAAAATGTTAATGTACACATACAGACAGACACACACATACATACATGTGCACAGACAGACACACACACACACACATAAATACATGTGCACAGACAGACAGACAGACAGACAGACAGACAGACACCCACACACACATAAATACATGTGCACAGACAGACAGACAGACACACACACACACACACATAAATACATGTGCACATACATACATACAGACAGACAGACAGACACACACACACAAGGTTGTGGTATTGGGAGGACGGAGGGCTGCGACCAAAGTCCGAATTACAAGGGGTATTGGGGGGTACGCTACCCCCAATGAAGATGAAGCACCCCCCAAACAGACCACAACAGCAGGGTTAAGGGGTGCCAACATGTTAACGTAATTACTGTAAAACGTAAAAGATAGTGTCCCCCCTGTAAAAGGTAGTACCGCCCCCTGTAAAAGGTAGTACCCCCCCCCCCCCCCCTGTAAAAGATATTGCCCCCCAATTATGGCGGGATAATTTTCACTCTGTCTGGGACTCACCCTGGTCGCTGTAGCGCCGCTGCTTCTGATTGGAGGAGATGCTGCGCTGGACCTTGAGGTGGGAGGGGGACTGGCCGTTGTTGTGCTCGCTGTTGGGCCGCGCCTTGGCCAGGGACAGGTTACTGCTCGAGCTCGAGTCGCTCGCCTCCAGCTGAGGGCAGAGACAGCACAGAGATCACGCATAAATAAATGTACACACACACACACACACAGACAGACAGACAGGCAGTCACACACACACACACATAAATACATGTGCACAGAGACAGACACACACACACTCTCACACACATAAATACATGTGCACAGAGACACACACACACACAGACAGACAGACAGGCAGTCACACACACACACATAAATACATGTGCACAGAGACACACACACACACAGACAGACAGACAGACAGACAGACAGACAGGCAGGCAGGCAGGCAGGCAGACAGACCGACAGACGGACAGACACACAAAAACATAAGGCTAAAAGTAAGCATTTATACACACATACTGTACACAGACACACACAGTTTGCCAATAAATACAAAAATATGGACATCTACACACACAACCTCAAACACACACACACATTCAACACATTGAACTTCCAACACAAAGTGCTAATAATAGTCCTGCTTTATCACTTGACTACTATAAATAGAGTGTGTCGTGTTTTCATTCTCTCTGCTTCAGTAGGCCCTGAAAGGCAGGCAAGCAGGCAGGCAGACAGGCAGGCAGGAGGGAGGGAGAGAGGCAGGAAGAAGGGAGGCAGGCAGGCAGGCAGGGAGGGAGTGAGGCAGGAGAGAGGAGGCAGGGAGGCAGGGAGGGAGGCAGGGAGGAAGGGAGGGAGAGAGGGAGGAGAGAGGAGGCAGGGAGGCAGGCAGGGAGAGAGGGAGGCAGGAGGGAGGGAGGCAGGCAGACAGGGAGGGAGGGAGGGAGGCAGGAGGGAGGGAGGGAGGCAGGAGAGAGGAGGCAGGGAGGCAGGCAGGGAGAGAGGGAGGCAGGAGGGAGGGAGGCAGGCAGACAGGGAGGCAGGAGAGAGGGAGGGAGGCAGGAGGGAGGGAGGGAGGCAGGAGAGAGGAGGCAGGGAGGCAGGCAGGGAGAGAGGGAGGAGGGAGGGAGGGAGTGAGGCAGGCAGGCAGGCAGGCAGGGAGAGAGGGAGGGAGGAGGTAGGCTGGGAGAGAGGGAGGGAGGCAGGAGGGAGAGAGGGAGGCAGGAGGGAGGGAGTGAGGCAGGCAGGCAGGCAGGGAGAGAGGGAGGGAGGAGGGAGGGAGGGAGGGAGAGAAGGAGGCAGGCAGGCAGGGAGAGAGGGAGGGAGGAGGGAGGGAGGGAAGGAGGGAGGGAGGCGAAAGGGAGGCAGGGAGGCCTTTTGATGATTCAGACACTTTTGTGGAGCCCTGGTCCCGTCCTGTCGGTGCTCTCGGCTCTCTCAGACAAAAGCCAAAAGGCCCACCTGTCAGCATAAAACCAGCTCCACCGACACACAAACACACGCACAGACACACACAGAGCGCACACACACACACACAGCCACTCGCGCTAATAGCTTCTCGGGAGCTAATATCAAATTCTCCCAATAAAAGGGTAATTCAATAAAGTGGACTGCATCAGGAGGGAGGGAGAGGGAGGGAGAGATGCATAGAAGACAGAGAGAGAGAGAGAGGGATGAAGGGGAGGAGAGGAAGGGAGAGAGACAAAGAGAAAGCGAGAGATGGAGAGAGATTGAGAGAGAGATTAAGGGAAAGGCAGAGTGAAAAAAGAAAAGAGATGGACAGAAAGAGGAATGTTGAAAGGCATGGGTTGAAAAAGAGAGACATAGAGAGAGGCAGAGAGAGAGAGAGAAAGAGCAAGAAATTGAGAGAGATTAAGGGAAAGGCAGAATAAAAAAAGAGATGAACAGAAAGAGTGATGTTGAAAGGCATGTGTAGAGAGAGAGAGAGAGTGAGAGAGAGTGAAAGAGCGAGAGATTGAGAGAGATTAAGGTAAAGGCAGAGTGAAAAAGAGAAAGAGATGGACAGAAAGATGGATGTTGAAAGGCATGGGTAGAAAGAGATAGATAGATAGATAGATAGATAGATAGATAGATAGATAGATAGATAGATAGATAGATAGATAGAGAGAGAGAGAGAGACAGAGACAGAGAGAGAGAGACAGAGAGAGAGCGAGAGAGAGAGACAGAGAGAGAGAGAGAGAGAGAGAGAGAGAGAGAGAGAGAGAGAGAGAGAGAGAGAGAGAGTGTGTGTGAAGGTTATAAGTAAAGGCTGCAAAAGGCAGAGTGCACACAGCAGGAGAGGATCAGCGCTCAGCAGGACAGAAGCAGCTCCAAGGGAAGGAAACACACACACACACGCGCACACACACACATATACACACACACACACGCACACATATACACACGCACACACACACACACATACATATATACACACACACACACACACACACACGCACACGCACATACACACGCGCACACGCACGCACACACACACACGCGCACGCACGCACGCACGCGCACGCACATACACACGCACACACGCACACACACGCACACACGCACACATGCGCACACACATATACACACACACACATACATTATATACACACACACACACACGCACACACACGCACACATATACACACACACATATACACACACACATATACACACGCACGCACGCACACACACACACACAAACACACACACACACACTCTCTCTCTTTCTCTCTCTACCAAACACCCTCACAGACAAACAAATTCTCTTCCAAACCCACACACAGACACACTCTCTTCCAAAATGTACATACGCACACACACACACCACACTCTGTCTGTCTGTCTCTCAAACAGACAAACAAATTATTTTCCAAACACACACACACTCTCTTCCAAAACATGCACACACACACACACACACACACACACACACACACACACACACACACACACATTCTTTTACAAACACACACACAGACACACACACCTTGTCCATGGTCAGTCTCAGAGCGGGGCAGGTGAGGTGAGGTGGTTAGCTTAGAGCAGGGTAGGTGAGAGTGGTTCCTCTACTGTGGGTGAAGGCAGATTTGGGCCTTGCACAGCAGGTGTGCAAGCACACTGCAGCACAGTCAAAACTCACACTGGCACTGGCGGGGGTATGTACTTAGCAAAGGTTGCTAAGAATACAGGAAGAATTTGGGATCGACAAGGGCTTGCAGGGTATTCTGCATTGTGTGTGTGTGTGTGTGTGTGTGCACATGTGTGTGTGTGTGTGTACTTCTGTGTGGTTTCTTGAAGGCATTCTCTCTGAAAAGTAGCCAAAGGTTTCATCACCCTTGATCATGAAATGTCAGGGTGTGTATTTTGTGTGTGTGTGTATTTCCTTACAAAAGCAGAAGCTTGTGTGAAGTGTGGGTTAAGCTGTGTTAGAGAGAGAGTGTGTGCGAGTGTGTGCTTGTGTGTGTGTGTGTGTGTGTGTGTGTGTGTGTCGGGACTCTTGCACCTCACCTCGGTGGACTTCCTGCCCAGCAGCAGGTAGGTGGCGGTGATCTCGTCGTACTTCATGCGCGTCAGCGACTCGTGGATCTCCTCCCGAGAGTAGCCCATGCCCACCATGATGTCTGCCAGCACCAGAGAGAGTGAGAGAGAGAGAGAGAGACAGAGAGAGAGAGAGAGAGAGAGAGAGAAATAGAGAGAGAGAAATAGAGAGAGAGAAAGAGAGGGAGAGACAGAGAGAGAGGGAGAGAAAGAGAGAGAGAGAAAGAAAGACAGTGAGAAAAAGAGAGTGAGAAAGACAAAGAGAAAGAAAGAGAGAGAGATAGAGAGAGAAACATTACCATGTATGCACCTCCTCATCAATTCCCACCGCAGCCTAACCTGCGGCCTTCAGCAAAGCTGAAGTGTATGATAGCCTTTGGATGTAATCTGACTTGGTAGTGTCTTTAACAATTTTTATTTATATGCAAATAAACATATAAATAAAATAATAATTTTATGTGACATAAATGCCGACATAAATTCAAGTTTAACTGTTTTAGTTTTGACTAGCAGTGTATCTCTGAGTCAATTGGTGAGTTTGAGACAAACATGTGAAACCTTGTGTGCTCAAACCTTGTAGCAGCAAGGCCCTATATAAAGGCAAGGTGCCCACATTTGTTTCAGAGTTGCATTCTGCACCCGAATGGATAAAACGTGTGCAGTTTGGATTGTTATATGGCTGAGTTTGTGGTTCCTGGTTGTAACCAATGCTGCCAAGCGCTATCTGGATCCAGCAGACGTGGCCAGAGCAGTGCATCTGTTGGAAGATGGGAACACTCAGAGGGAGGTTGCTCTTTGTTTTTCTGTGTCACGTAGTGTGATAACTTGGCTTTGGACACGTTACCAGGAGGCTGGGGAATAATTCCAGATGAGTAGGCCAAGGTTGAAACCGGTGTACAACAGCTCAACCTATATTCTGCTTGCTCCCTTAATTGTTTTGAGTTGTTTAGTATATTATACAGTGAATGAGAGAACCCTTGAGTCTTAAAAAGTAGTCTTACAAGCTACATACAGGTTATCTCTGACAGATCTGGTGGCCCACTGGGTAAAGTCATTTATAAATGTGGTGTTTTCTGTTGCTGCGGCACTGGGAGACTCATCCATGTTGCTAGTAGCGAGGGCCTGATTACGGCTTGAAGGATGAGGAAGAATCACTTCCTCTACAGGGAACTACACACCCTTGCTGTGAGGGCCCCCTCATCGCTCCACATAAACTCAGCTAACTTCCTCTCACACACACACACACACACATTACATTACATTACGTTACACTTAGCTGACGCTCTTATCCAGAGCGACTTACAGATATTTACAGGGTTTTAGTTACAGTCCCTGGAGCAGCGTGGGGTTAGATGCCTTGCTCAAGGCAAGGGTAGGGCGTGGGTAGGGCGGGATTCGAACCGGCAACCTTCCGATTGCAAGACCAACTCCCTAACCACTAGGCCACAGCTGCCCAAGCTGCCCAAGCACACACACAAGCTGCCCAAGCACACACACACTAACTGGGGCCTATGCATCAACGGGGCATTGTGTCACTGCGTCATTACGCCATTGCGTTATTGTGTTCATCCACTCCGGCTCCACTGGACTGCAAGCAATGAAAACTGTGAAGCACTTTGAGCTGTATCTTTATGAATTGTGCTATACAAGTAAAGATTATTATTATTACTTACTATTATACGACACACACAAACCCATACACCCATACACACACTTGCACATTCTTGCACACGTTCTTACACACTGCTCTCTGCATCTTAATCGGCGCTTTCCTACCCGATCTCACATTCAAGGGAAGGGGGCTCCACAGACGCGCATTCAGTGCATCATCACAGAGGCTGAACGAGTGACTGGGGGAGCAGCGGAGACCTCTGATCCCAGATCAGGCATTGAAAATAAAAGAACCAGCAGGAAATGAAAGATGGCCTAGAGGAGTCTGGCCGATGCTGCTGCTCCCAGCATGCATCAGTAGACAGAGACAGGGCTCCAACAAGAAGTCTGTGTAGATTCTCATTCATCCAGGTCATGGCAGTCACAGGAGCTAAGGTGTAAGGAACTGGACTTCTTTTTGGAGCTTGAAGATGTTCTATAGCTCCACCTCCAGTGATCCAGAGATATAGCTCCTGGTTTCTCATCATCAAGCCAGAGCTGAAGAAGCCTTTTGGATGAAAGGTGAAACTTCTTCAAGCTCGAAAAAGAAGTCCAGTTGCTTACAACTTAGCTCCTTTGGCTCTAACAAGAAGTCAAATACTGGGAGTGGACACAGAAGATGGGTGGGGTGTGTTTGTGTGTTTTTTTCCCCTGGTTTTCAGAAACTCTTGTGCAGGTATCTAAAATGTCTCCATGACTTGCACCACCTCTGCCCTAGCCTTTGCTATGATGAAATTAAAGACCTAAAGGTTTAGTGCTTCAGTTAAAGAGCCATGGTTGCAACACTGGACCTGATGACGGGAACATCATGGACAAGCTAAATAATATTGCAAGAGGTTAGGGTGTGGTGGCAAGCCTGACAAGCCAACCCACATTACATTTTGTGGTCTGGCCACGATGGATAGGCCAGGCGCAATCCAAGAGGCAGCATCAACAGCTGTCTTGTCAAACTTACTGCATGAAATAGGGTAGCATTATGACTATAATCAGAGCAACAAAGTTACTTGCCACAGCACTACAATAGTCCTCTGATGCAGTCCTGTCATCGTCATCGTGTTAAGCCCGCCCAGCGACTCTCTACTCTGGATGTGATTGGTCCAACCAGATTTGGCAGATCTTAGCTAATGAGCTATTTTGTGTTACACTGTACCTCATTGAATATATCAGGGATGATAAACTGAACTACACATGCATACATGTGCTGAACAACACACATGCATACATACATACATGCACATATGTGTATATGCTTACTGTTATGCCCTTGTATACTCCCCCCCCCCCCCCCGCCTAGGTGTCCCCTGCCCAGCAACTCAAGACTCTTATTGGTATATTGTCATACCGGTTGTCTAACCCACTGTGACACCATGTGCCTACTTGTACATTATTGCCCATATTGGGTGCCTGTATGTACATTGTATATTGTTGTCCCTACTGTGCAATACAAGTACACATACTTGTTTAGTCTATTGTATTTATTGTATTGTATTACGTTCTGTGTTATGTGTATAGAGAGCTAACATCTGCCGGAGTCAAATTCCTTGTATACGTAAGTATACTTGGCCAATAAAGCTGATTCTGATTCTGATAAAATAAAGTGTAACCCAGGATACTGGGCCGCACCATTAACTATAAGGGATGTGAAACTGTGCTGTGGCGGGCATGTGTGGCGCACCTATTCTCTTCTGGTCAGAGATGTCCAGCTCAGGCTCCACAAAGGGCTTCAGCTCGTCCTCGTCACAGCCCGCGTTGATCCACCGGTCCTTCATGATTTGCTGAGGAGACGAGAGAGAAGAGAGTGAGAGAGAGGGAGGGAGATTGTACACAAGTGAGGAATGAAGCTTTTAGCAGGGGACTCAGGACTACTACAGTAATGTTTTTTTCAGGCAAGACCCCTGTCTGTCATGTTATGTACTTGCACATGTGTGCATGCTACTGTGTTTAGATGGCTGAAACGAGCTTTGTAAATATCACCGTGCAGTTACCCCAGTTAGCTAACCTGCCTCTCGGAGAGTGAGTGAGAGAGAGAGAGCGAGAAAGATAGATGAGAGAGAAAAAAAAAACAAAGGGAGAAAAAGAGGAGGAAGGAGAGAGATGGACAGAGGGGTGCCAGTCTGATACATTTCTGTCACTACTCTGACAGACACTAAGAGAGAGGGATAGAGAGAAGGAAATGGGGAAAGCAAAGATGGTGCATTTCATCATTGTATTCTTCCGATGATCTTTCATGTCTGCTAGTGTGTCTGGCCATCTCCGGTTTCTGTCCTCTGGTTTAAAGTAGAGAATAGGATATGTCTGTGTAGAAGTGTGTGTGTGTGTGTGTGTGCGTGCGAGAGAGTTCTACGCTTTATCTGGCCTGTGGCCTGTCCTTGCATTTTGGGCACAGAGAGACAGAGAGGAAAGAGAGAGAGAGAGAGAGAGAGAGAGAGAGAGAGAGAGAGAGAGAGAGAGGGAGAGAGAGACGGAGAGGAAAGAGAGAGAGACAGAGAGGAAATAGAGAGAGAGAGAGAGACAGAGAGACAGGGAGGAGAGAGAGAGACAGAGAGGAAGAGAGAGAGAGAGAGAGAAAGTGAGAGAGAGAGACAGAGAGACATCAAGAGAGAGAGAGAGAGAGAGAGAGAGAGAGCGAGAGAGAGAGAGAGAGAGAGAGAGAGAGAGTGGGAAAGGGAGAGTGTAAACGTGTGTAAAAAAGGAAGTGAAACACAGAGGGAGACACTACAAGGAAACGGGACAGAGCAGAGCCTCTCTATAATTCAGTAGCTGCATGGCAGACAGGTGTGTGTGTCTGTGTGTCTGTGTGTGTCTGTGTGTGTCTGTGTGTGTGTGTGTGTGTGTGTGTGTGTGTGTGTGTGTGTGTGTGTCTTTGTGTGTGTGTGTGTGTGTGTGTGTGGAGAATGCTGGATGGGTCTCCCCCTTCCCGGCTCTGAACCCATGAGAACAAATGAGTCACTGCACAGGGAGTAATCTCGGTGTGTGTGTGTGTGTGTGTGCGTGCGTGCGTGTGTGTGTTTGCATGCATGAATATACGGGAGAACACCATTGGCAGAGCCCTGTATCACTAGAGCCAATCACATAAAGGGGCACAGGTGGACACTGATAGGCTAAAACACACCATGTGCATGAGCTCGCTGTCTCTGTGCCTCTGTCTCTGTGTACCATACTGTAAGTATGTCATACATGTGCATGCGTTGTACTTGGATGATCTTTGTGTGTGTGTGTGTGTGTGTGTGTGT
This sequence comes from Coilia nasus, assembly GCA_027475355.1. Taxonomy (NCBI): domain Eukaryota; kingdom Metazoa; phylum Chordata; class Actinopteri; order Clupeiformes; family Engraulidae; genus Coilia; species Coilia nasus. The sequence continues at coordinate 12,752,228 of CM050219.1, read as the reverse complement.
GTGTGTGTGTGTTTGTGTATGTTTGTGTCTGTGTGTATGGTAATTATGGTCATTTACACACGCCCCAAGAAAGATGACATTTTTTCCTAAAAACTAGCTTTGTTTTCAATGTATGCTTAAATGTATGATTTTAAAGCAACCAATGCTGTTATCTAAAACATGGAGTGGCTTCTTCATGATCTCAACTTGCACATTTTGCACACAAAAAAAAATCACTAATTTTGAAAAAAAAAGCTTCCACTGTGATTTTTTTCCTGTTCGCTCTGAATGACTTGTGACCTTGGAATGCGAATTCAGTCACATATGTCTGTGTGTGTATGTATGTATGTATGTATGTGTGTGTATGCATGTATGTGTATGTATGTATGCATGTATGCGTGTGTGTGTGTGTGTGTGTGTGTGTGTGTGTATGTATGTGTGTGTGTGTGTGTGTTAAGAAGGCATTCAGACGCTGCTTTCCCCTCCTCACCTCGAGTGTGCCTCTCTTGGATGGGTTGAGCACCAGGAAGCGTTTGAGGAGGTTCTCACAGTCGGTGGACATGTAGAAGGGGATGCGATACTTCCCTCTTAACACGCGCTCACGCAGCTCCTAAAACACACACACGCACACACACACACGAAACGCGAATGAGTCAGCTCACTCCTGCACTCTCGCTCTCTCTCTCTCTCTCTCTCTCTCTCTCTCTCCTACACACACACACACAGTCTACACACACACAGTCCACACACACACAAACCACAAATCAAAAGCCGTGTAACCAAATCCACAACCACATTTCTTGGTTTTTAGAAACCCACATGGCAGATGCCACAGGCCAGCATACCAAACATAATTACACGACCATCATCGCCGAGATAATGCTCAACATTATTCAGTGGGCTCCGTATGGTTGGCAACCTTTAGGTGCCCCTAAACGCCTAAAAGAGCCTTCTTTTCCTCTCCATGTGGCTTAATTAACTGCTTAATTGCCCCACTGAGCCAATGCCCATCACGGGCATATGCTCTAACAGGGCTCAAATATAATGGCAATCTGGGAGTTCAGCTGTGAAATAAACTGTGTGGTCAGGCACTGAGATTAGTGCAGAGAGAATAACACTGAGGCTCTCCATAGACAGCATACATGCAAACACTCACTCGCACAAACACACAAACACACAGAACGCACAAACACACAGCACAACACACACACACACACACACAGAACGCACAAACACACAGCACAACACACACACACACAAACACACAGAACGCACCAACACACAGCACAACACACACACACACACAAACACACAGAACGCACAAGCACACACACAACACTCGCACAAACACACAGCACACACACACACAAACAAACAGAACGCACAAGCACACAGAACACAACACACACACACAAACACACAGAACGCACAAGCACACACACAACACTCGCACAAACACACAGCACACACACACAAACACACAGAACGCACAAACACTCAGCATACACACACAAACACACAGAACACACAAGCACACACACACAACACTCGTACAAACACACAAACACACAGAACGCACAAGCACACAGCAAAAAAACAGCACACACACACAAACACACACAACGCACAAGCACACACACAACACTCGCACAAACACACAGCACACACACAAACACACAGAACGCACAAACTCAGCACACAACACTCACACAAACACAGCACATATGCAAACCCTTATGCAAAACCTCAGCTTTGTAGAGGCTGCTTACTGGCTAACTTTAGGGTAAATACCAGACATGTAATGACAGAGATCTGCGTAAAACGATGCCGGAAAATTCTCTACTTTAGCAAAGGCAGTTATGAGTGGTGTGTGGTGTGATGGGCTTAGTATAGTTCTGATAGCCAGGAAGCAGATTAGCATGGAAACCGTACTGATTCTGCACCACACACACACACACACACACACACACACACACACACACACACACACACACACACACACACACACACACACACACACACACACACACACACACACACACACACACACACACACACACACACACACACACACACTTCTCCAAACTTTAGAGTTCTGACAGGGCAGCAACTGTAATACAAACACTGTCCACTAGCCTCAAGGATCTGTCAGCTGAAGGGCAGTGATCTGAACACACACACACTCCAACATTCAGGTTCTGTCAGTACAACGCCAGCAAGCCCAACACACATGTACATATTTGCACGCACGCACACACCATCCACTGACCTTAGGGTCCTTTCAGTCAAAGGGCAGAGAACACATGCACACTCACACACAAGCACATTCACATACACTCACACACAAGCACATTAACACACACAGACACATGGCACTGACCTTTAGGTTTTGTCTGTTAAAGAGCAGTGACCATACCCGACACACTCACCAAACACACACATTCATACAGACAGTCTGCTAATATTAAGGTTCTGTCTGTCGAAGGGGAGTGATCCGCTGACGACAGTGTAGAAAATGAGCCCCAGACTCACTCACACACACACACACACACAGACCTTAAGGTTCTGTCCGTCAAAGGGCAGACAAGTGTGTGGAGAATGACCCCCAGGCTCTCTCTCACACACACACACACACACACACACACACACACACCTTTAGGTTCTATGCACAAACACACAGCTCACACACAGCTCACTCACTGACGAGGGTGTAGAGGATGACCCCCAGGCTCACACACACACACACACACACACACACACACACACACACACACACACACACACACACCTTTAGGTTCTGTCCGTCGAAGGGTAGCGATCCGCTGACGAGCGTGTAGAGGATGACCCCCAGGCTCCAGACGTCGACCTCGGGCCCGTCATACTTCTTGCCCTGGAAGAGCTCGGGCGCGGCGTAGGGGGGCGACCCGCAGAACGTGTCCAGCTTGTTGCCCACCGTGAACTCGTTGCTGAAGCCGAAATCGGCAATCTTGATGTTCATGTCGGCGTCCAGGAGCAAGTTCTCCGCCTGATGAGAAGAGAGGCAGGGAGAGAGAGTCCAGTCAAGTCAAGTCGCTTTGTTTATACATATTGCCTGTCTGAGAAAAGTGTATAAGTGTAGTGAGGGGTTTTACAGCCCTAAAACATCTATAATAATTGTAAAAAATAAAGCTGACAACTTCGCGGATTTTGCCTATCGTGGGTTATTTTTAGAACATAACTCCCGCAAATAACGAGGGACCACTGTATAGCACATTTATTACAGGAGTACTTCCACCAGAAACCGTTTAGCACCTGCTCTTGTCTTGCATGTTGTTAAGTGTTAGATTATGTGCTCTGCTGCTGAGGTGTTGCTGAGGTGTTTTTTCATTCGCTGGCCTAAAAACCAGTGACAATAAAGGGCTACTTGACTTGACTGGACTTGATATGATGGGTCACCCCGAGTTGCATATGCATGCTGCATGTCAAAATGTTCTTCTACCCCGATTGCCTCCATTAGTCAATTAAAGAAAGTAGGCGGAAAAAACGAGGAATAAGAAAAAGGCCAACAAAGTGACGTAAGTTTGTAAATTAGAAAAAGCAATGCCACAGTTGTGATTATGGGAGAAGTCTCGTTGCAGCACACATTTACTTAGCGAAGTATAGGTACGCATGTGTGTTAGTTTAGAATGTTTCAGTCTGCTATCTGATTCTCTATGGCTGAATGGGCTTTGAATGATTGTACCCAGTAACTAGCATAGCCGAGAACCTGTCATTCTCCCTGCTCCATCACCTCCACCAAACAAGAACAACTTGAAACAGAAGCACTAAAGCATTTTTTTCACCAAAACCTGCTCACAGGGCATTCATTAATACTAGAGACCACTGCAAAATTAATGAAAACACGATGCAAGTTCACCTTTAACAACAGCAGTTGATTCAAACTGCTCAGAGGCTAAAAAAGGAATTAGGAAAAAGAAAGAAAGCCTTAAAAGGACACTGTGTGCCTGTGGAGAGGAGCAGACCATGGAACACATTACTGAAGCCTGCCCTCTCCAAAGACTAAGGCCTCTTCCACACGACAACGTTCCTGGATTTTTTTCCTGCCGTGTTAAAAAAAAAGTCGCGTCAACACGACATCGGAGCAGTAAATATTTCCGTCCACACGGGAACGTTTTCATTGCGTTTTCATTGCAGAAGGTGCGCTGTCCCAGCTTGAGAGGCATGATCTGAAGCCAATGATTCACTTTAAACATGTAATGTATGTTGATTTTAGCAATGTGGGTTCTAGTTTAGATGGGTTGGATGCAGTGACAGTTGCCCTATTTAAAAAGAATAACGTGAAAAGCGTTTGTTGGGCTGAACTAGCGATGTATACAAAAACATCCTAGTTCAATGTCAGAAGGTAGAAACAATTGTATTACACATAGCCTACGCTGCAGACGATTTTTACCCCAAAGTATCCCACAACAACCTGTTTGTAAAAGGTTGACGCTGTTGTGAGATGTCACGTTGTTAAATTGACCCATTTAAGCGATACGGAGCAGAACATGAAAAAATAGAAGGAGCTGCAAATAAACTTGAGACAACTGCGCAATTATTCGCTTAAAACATGCCATATGTTGATTTTAGCAATGCGTGTTGTTACTGAGGGGAGCTGAAAGCAGCGACAGTTGCTCTTTAATTAATTAAGAATAATGAAAGCCTACAAGAAGTATTTGTTATAGCCTACTAGCCATACAGACAGTTTAATGGCAAAGGATAGAAACAATTGCACAACAGCCAGCCTACAGTACAAGCTAATCAAATCACAATTTATTCGACAGCAACCAGTTTGGAAAAGTTTGAAGTTGTTGTTATATGTGCAGCGCAAGGTGAATGGGCGACGACGTCATCGTTTTCAAAAGGTTGCGTTTTGCCTGTCTACACGAAAACGAAACAGCGGCGTTGTCAGACTTTCTCACTTTGGAACCCGTTCTCAAAAGTTATCGTTTTCGGTCACCCAAAACGCCGGCGCTGTGTGGACGAAAGGCCAAAACGCAAACAAACTTTACCGTTTTCACCCGAAAACGTTGTCGTGTGGACGGGCCCTAAATGAAGGACAGGTCTCTTTTCACACTGCAGATCAAAGGGCTACTGCCCGGCTTGAGGACTTTGCATTCACTACATAAATAAAAATAAACTAAAATGGGAAAAATACAATAAACAGACGTACGTACAAATAAGGAAAATAAAAGGGCATAAAAAGTTTAAAAACATGTACAATATTTATAAAACTGAGCGGAAGGCAAGAAAGGATGCTGAGCTGGTAGTCCGACTAAGTTGTTTAGTGCCACACCTGCTGATGAGCATAGGCCAGAGATAACCGGTCGAAAGGTGACCTCGTGTCATCAGGGATCAGCTTTGGGGTGAGAAGAGTGACCAAAAAAAAGCTCATCATTATGCAAATTAGTTACGATGACTTTCAGCTGTAAATAAGCTGCAACCAAACGAAAGCTAGGCTTTCATGTAGTGTCATGGACGAGTGAGTGGACACAAATATTGTACAGTTATGCTTTTTTAAAGGCATTTAGAGACTCTTCAGCGACTGTTTTGGTAGCTCTCTGTGTGAACGAGCAGTAACGTCTAGCGAAGGGTCGATGTATAAACTGCCTTCCACCCCCTTTCCCAGCTGGTGTACCATGCGTGCGTAGGACATATAAAAGTCCACGACGATTAGGAGCATTACTCACGAGCTTGCAGACTCATTGGCATGACTCCTGCGGCTAACGATGACAGAACGCGGTTCGGACAGATTTGTCTAAATATTACAGCTACCCCGAACGCTTTCTTCACCGTGAGCGATGACCAGGTTGCGGAATGTGACAAAGCCACGAAACTCTCCTCTTTCCCATCCGAGGTCAAAAATCTAAATTTTCCACAGTTATCTTAACAGGCGTGTAGTGTAACACTGTGTACATGGTGTAACCGCATCATAGAGTTGGGGATTTCTGTGACTGTGTGTCTGTGGGTGGAGTGTGTGTGTGTGTGTGCCTGCGGGTGGAGTGTGTATGTGTATGTGTGTAAGTGTGTAAAAAGACTGTTGTGTGCTCGTGTGTGTCCGAAAAGACTGCAGTGATTTGAGTAAATGTTGTGAAAAGGACAGAACACACATTATTCAAGTATAAATTCATCAAAACAGTGATTGCCCTCTTGTTTAAACTTTAGTTTAAACTTTAATAACCGGGGGGCAATCCCCATACTGATAATACTGACCGTAAATAATCATATATATATATATTACATTTTAGTAATAATATTGACCATAATACCATATATAATAATGTGCGTGTTTACATGTGTGAGTGCAGGCCAAAACATACACCAATACACCATCACTTTTCTGGTACGTCATCTGGTATGCTTTCCTTTCCTATGTCCCAGGGTACAGGGTGTGTCTTCATGTGTGTGTGTGTGCATGTGTGCTTTTGTGTGTGTGAGTGTGTGTCTGAGGTTGTGTGTGTTTGTGTGTGTATGTATGAGAGAGATGGAGAAGTGCATTACACACATAAACCAAATGGGTGGTATGGCAGCCAAGAACCTTTCACCCCTCTTTTTTCTCTTTCGCTCCCTCTCTCTTTCTTTCTCTCTCTCTCTATCTTTCTTTCTTTCTTTCTCCCTCTCACTCTTCACTTAGGCAAATAATTCATAAGCTGACCTTCAGCGTGCAGTAACTCAAGATGCTGCTTATGAGATCAGTATCACTGACCCATCCTCTTCCCCAAACTACAGCCTACAGCCTACAGGCCCACACACTGGAAGGGACACAAACCAGCCAGCACTTCTATAGTATGTGTGTGTGTGTGTGTGTGTGTGTGTGTGTGTGTGTGTGTGTGTGTGTGTGTGTGTGTGTGTGTGTGTTTGTATGTGTGTGTGTGTAAGTAAAAGTGTTGTAGGAGTGAGTGAGTGAGTGAGTGAGTGTGTGTGTGTGTGTGTGTGTGTGTGTGTGTGTGTGTGTGTGTGTGTATGTGTGTGTGTGTTTAGGAGTGTGGTGTGTAAATGTGTGTGGGCACTGGGTGAGAGTTTAACTATTGTACAGAAATGCCTCCAAGGGCCGTAATAAGGGGCCTGTTGAGGTTTCTATTTAGTGGGGCTAATCACAGAGAAAATCAGGCCTGTGTGTTTGCAAGTGTGTGTGTGTGTGTGCGTTTGTCTCTGTGTGTGTGTGTGTGTGTATGAATACACATCAAGTGCAGTGGAAACTCCCCGAGGTGGAGGGCCCTTCACAGTTCAGTGAGCGTTCACCAAGAGAGGCGGGATGGTGGGGTTGGGGGGGAAAAGAGGAGAGAATAAGCCTTAGCATACTGACACGACATGGCTTCAGTTACGCAAAGAGGGGAGAGAAACAGAGAGACATTCAGAGGGACAGACGAAGACAGGGAGAGACAGAGTGGGACTGAGAAGGTAAGAGGTATACATTGAGAGGGACAGACACGGAGATGGACAGAGAGAGAGAGAGAGAGAGAGAAACAGATCAACAGAGTGATGAAACAATAGCGAAAGAGAGGAGGAAATGGACAGATGGACAGAGAGCTATAGATGGAGAGACAGCAAAGGAGGGAGGGATAAAACTATAGGTGACGAATGATGAAGAAGGACGATGGTGATGATGATGATGATGATACAGTAGTCTGTTTGTGAGGAAAAAAGAGGCAACGTGGACATAATGAGAACACGTGTGTGTGTGTGTGTATGGACGCATGTGGCAGGCAGAACAGTACCCTCTGCAAACCCCCCCCCCCCAATGCTCATGCATCATTTAAGGCAGCATCGGCGTGGAAACAGAGCATATAATGCCCCTGCCGAACTTCAAAAAGGGACCCTGATCGGCATGCCTCCCAACCCCCCCCACCCCAGACCTGTGAGATTACTCCAATGGCCCAAACAGGCAGCCAAGGCCAAGGACGCGATTTAAACTCAGATCAGCCGATGAGAGACAATTACAGTCAACACAACACCCAGTGACCTCATTGGAGAGGTGTTTGTTTGTGTTACTACAGGCTGGGGAAAATGAGGAGAGAGAGAGAGAGAGAGAGAGAGAGAGAGAGAGAGAGAGAGAGAGAGAGAGAGAGAGAGAGAGAGAGAGAGAGGGAGAGAGAGGGAGAGAGACAGAGATAGGAGAGAGAGAGAAAGAAAGAAAGAAAGACAGAGAGAAAGGAAGACAGAGAGAAAGGAAGAGAGAGAGATAGAGAGACACACAGAGAGAGGGAGACAGACACACACAGAGAGAGAGAGAGAGAGAGAGAGAGAGAGAGAGAGAGAGAGAGAGAGAGAGAGAGAGAATGACAGGAAAAAGTTACAGATCGAGTAAGCAGGAGAGATACAGAGGGAGAGATACAGAGAGAGGAATGGATGAAACACAAGAGGCAAAAAGGGAGAGGCAGAGTAAAGGATGGCAAAATAAAAGACAATACAGAGTATGTGAGGAAAGAGAGTAAGTGTGAGAGAGGGAGAGAGAAAAGGATGAAGGGAGCAAGAGATACTGACGCTCATGAAAAACAGATTATTCCATTTTGCCACTCACAGGTAACACAAACACACAGGGAATCGGTGTTGAAGTCTGTGTTTGTGCCTGGGTGTGTTGTTTCACGGGCTCTTTGTGTGTGTGTGTGTGTGTGTGTGTGTGTGTGTGTGTGTGCGTGTGTGTGAGAGAGAGAAAGAGAGAGAGAGACAGGGACAGAGAATGTAAGTCTAACAATAAGAGTGAATGCGTATTTGTGTTGTGTGTGTGTGTGTAATAGATATAATAACAGTGAGTAACGGTAAGTGTGCGTTCCTGTGAGTGTGTGTTTGTGTACTGGGTTTGTTTCCATGTCTGATGGCTGAACCTGAGGTGAGCGTTTATACCCGTTTGTAAAACAAATGACTTGCTACATTTCCAGAACAGTTTTCCAAGCCTCAAAATAAACTTGGCTCCTATCGAGCAGCACAATGTTCTGCAACGTGTTGATGGTGGAAACCATGTCACGTCCCTGTAGCTGAATGAGTTAAGGCCCTGAGTTACATCCCAATTAGCTGAGTGATATGGAAATAAAAAACATCAAAAACATGGATGAGACAAAGAAAAAGAATAAGATAGCGAGAGAAAAAAAAAAAAAAAGACGAAGACAAATAAAGGCAAGGAGAGAAACAAAGAAAGACAAAAAGAAAGACAGGAAAGAGAAAGAAAAACAGAAAGAGATAAAGAAATCAACCGTATCCCTGAGTCACTGACTCAATGCACACGTGTGTTTGTGTGATACTTTGGCTGGTCGTGTTTGTGGTACGTACCTTCAGATCTCTGTGCACGATACGCTTCTGATGGCAATACTCCACCGCAGACACAATCTGCCAGAGAAGAAGAGAGTAGGAGGGAGAGAGAAAAAGAGAGAGAGAGAGACAGAGACAGGCAAATTAGAGGCTGTTTTAGTCTGATGAGCACATTGAGTGGGTTGGGCACAGCAGCTGTGCGAAAAGCCAATTAGCCCCCATCGACCTGAAAATGGGCTCATCTTCCCAGAATTCCATTGATTTGTACGAGGTGTTTGGGGGGGAAGTGGGGGCACGCGGCACTTGGCACAGCTGGCAGACACATACACACACACACAAAAAAAAAAAAAAAACTGAACCGATGGCTGGGGTAAGATGTAGGTGTAGGTGGCTGCCTTTACCAGAGCGTGGCTGAGAAAAAAAAAAAAAAAAAGGTGACACACAAAGTACACTGGTCGTGACATGAGACGACTTCCCATGTGACTCCACTGCACTAACTCAGGACACCTCTGTAGAACCAGCAGCACGCGATACTACATTCTATTATACTGTATTTATTTTTCTACAAATGTTTGAACTTTTGAGAGTAGAAGAGAGGTAAATGTGAGAAAATGTTAATGCCTGTCTGAGAAAAAATTATAGAGTGTGTAGTGAGGGGTTTTCCAGCTTTAAAACATCTATAATAATTGTAAAAATTAAGCTGACTACTTCGCGGATTTTGCCTATTGCGGGTCATTTTCAGAACGTAACTCCCGCGATTAACAAGGGACTACTGTACATGAAGAATGCTAAACCTGTGTGAAAAATAAATAGTAGCTGTTTAGGCCTTGCGGAGGTACTTGCCCAGTGTAAAAGACTGTCTGAAAGCCAGTGTGTTTATGTATACATTTGATCTTTTATCTTCCTTTTTCTGTTTCCTTTTGCCCGTACTGACGCGCTGACATCTTGTTTCATCTATTTCAGGAATGGTTTAGGTTGTGCTGTGTTGTATTCGGTGGTATGTCTCATGCTTTGTTAGAGAGGCTATAAAATATTCATCCATAGAAAAACAAAACAAAACAAAAACATAGCAAAAAAAAAAACGTACATCTTGATTCAGGATGCTGAGAGCTCCACTCTCGCCATGCTATTATTCTACATTTGTGTTCATATCATCATTACCTCCCAGGGATTTGAAAGTGCTTGTGAAAGGGCCTTGGCACCGCATCTTGTATAGATTGAATATGTAAGGAAGCTTGTGAGAGAGGGCAGGGGTACTGACGCTGATGTATGTAGGGCATCTAAAAGGGCTTTTGAGAGCCGGGAGGTCAGATGGAATTTTTAATAAGTTATGTTCTTGGGTCGGGTGAGGGTGGAGTGTAGCGGAGGTTGCGGTGAAGTGAAGTGAAGTGTGTGTGTGTGTCGTGTGTGTGTGTGTGTGTGTGTGTGTGTGTGTCGTGTGTGTGTGTGTGTGTGTGTGTGTGTGTGTCGTGTGTGTGTGTCGTGTGTGTGTGTGTGTGTGTGTGTGTGTCGTGTGTGTGTCGTGTGTGTGTTGTGTGTGTGTGTGTGTGTGTGTGTGTGTGTCGTGTGTGTGTGGAGTATGGTGGATGCGGGGTGTGAGTGTGTGTATGTGTGTGCGTACGTGTGTGTACATGTGTGTGTGTCGTACCTGGCTGCGGAGAGGCAGTGCTAGGTGAGCGTGGAGCATGGTGGAGGTGGGGTGATGTGGAGTGTGTGTGTGTGTGTGTGTGTGTGTGTGTGTGTGTGTGTCCACCTTTGTGTCTCCACCTCTGTATACCTCTCTCCCTCGCCTTATGGTCAAGTCATGGCCTCACTCGTCTGACTGAAGGGAGATGCCATGAGTATGTGCCTCCCTCCTTTCCCCTCTTCCTCTCCTCTCTGCCCTCCTTCCTCGTCTATGAAGGGAGGCCAGATGTGTTCCTCCTCCTCCTCCTCCTCCTCCTCTTCCTTGTGGTCAGGTCGGGGCTCGTCTGACTTGGGGGAGACGTGATGGGTAGTCACTTTCCCTGGTCTCCCCTTTACTCCCCCCCTCTCCTCCCCTCTCCTCTCCCCTCCTCGCACCGCCTTCGCCCCCATCCTCCCCATCTCCAAGCACTCCGCACTCGACCCAGATATGCCATCTCCACTGGAAGGTGGGGCCGGGGGGCTGAGTGCACTGTATCTATATGTGTGTGTGTATGTGTGTCTGTCTTTATGTGTGTGTGTGTGTCTGTGTATGTGTGTGTGTGTGTGTCTGTCAATATGTGTGTCTGTCTGTGTGCATGTGTATCTGTCTATGTGTATGTCTGTCCATGTTTGTGTGTGTCTGTGTGTCTGTCCATATGTGTGTGTGTCTGTGTGTCTGTCCATATGTGTGTGTGTTTGTGTGTCTGTCTATGTGTACATGTGTGTGTGTGTGCATGTCCAAGACCCCCATACTCCTCCTCTGGGTAGTCTGTGTTGAAGCGCACGTCTCTGTGAAAGGGCTTGCCCACAGGATGGTGCAGGGAGCAGCAGAGACAGCTGATGTCAGAGTGTGTAATCACACTGATGGGCGTGTGTGTGTGTGTGTGTGTGTGTGTGTGTGTGTGTGTGCATGCCTGTGTGTGTTTGTGTGTGCATGCCTGTGTGTGTGTGTGTGTGTGTGTGTGTGTGTGTGCGTGTGCGCGCGCGTGTGTGTGTTTGTGTGCATGCCTGTGTGTGTTTGTGCATGCCTGTGTGTGTGTGTGTGTGTGTGTGTCCGCATGTGTGCATATGTGCATGCGCTTTAAAATATCCAGGTCAAGCGAGAGAGGTGCCTTACAAGCCGTTTTTCCATCTTCGAAAAAATACATCACATAGCCATTCACAAATCCACTCTTCGCCCCAAGTCTTTAGAGGCCCATTACAATTCTTGCCAGCCCAATCCCACATGGCCAAACCCCAAGGTAACGATGGGAGTGTGTGTGTGTGTGTGTGTGTGTGTGTGTGTGTGTGTGTGTGTGTGTGTGTGTGCAAAATACTAGGAGAACATGTACACATCGAGTGATTCAACAAGCCTGAACGCAAGTTTAAGTGTACAAAGGGCATCTTTGTCTTTATATTACGACTGAAAGGGACTTTAACGACAATATTGGAACTGGGATTGGAAATTCATTCGCGTCATGACGTGGTCAAAACAGTGGAGGGGGAGAGAAACGAGAGGCAGGACAGACAGACAGAGGGAGATGGAAACGGGAGAGTGGGAGACCTGGGATGTGCGTGGGGACCTGGATCGGGGGTCACGATGAGGTCGGCTGGTCGGTCAGGGACACGGGGAGAGACGAGAGGCTGAGATTCGGTGCGGGAGCAGAAGTAATGGCCACTGGGCTCTGATGCAGACAATAGGGGATGTGAGTGGGGGCTACTTTGTGTGGACGTCCTGGCCAAGTGCAGCGACTCTCCTCTGATGCTGACAGCAGCAGGTGGGTGTTTCTAGGACAACTGGGCTGTGTAGTGGGGGTACTGTGTGTGTGTGTGTGTGTGTGTGTGTGTGTGTGTGTGTGTGTGTGTGTGTGTGTGTGTGTGTGTGTGTATGTGTGTATATGTTAATAGTTTGTGTTTGTGTGTATGTATGTGTGCATGTATACGTGACCCGTGTTAGTATGTGTGTATGTGTGTTTGTGCACAAGTGTGTGTTTGTGGATGTGTGTGTGTGTGTTTGTGTGTGTGTGAGAGAGAGAGTGCGTAGGGGTGTGTGTGTGTGTATGTTAATAGTATGTGTGCATGTATACGTGACTCATGTTAGTATGTGTGTATGTGTGTTTGTGTACAAGTGTGTGTCTGTTTGTGAGTGTGTGTGTGTGTGTGTATGTGTGTGTGTGTGTGTGTGTGTGTGTGAGAGATAGAGTGCGTAGGGGTGTGTGCCGGGCAGAATTGAGCACACTGCAGTACTGTACCTGTCTAAATTTAGCCCTGGCCTCCTTCTCCTTCATCCTCCCATGTGCTACGAGGTAGTCGAAGACCTCCCCTGCAAAAGACAGGGGAGAAGAGAAGAGAAGAGAAGAGAGGAAGGACAGTGGCAGAGAGAGAGAGATAAAAGGGAGAGAGAGACAGAGGGGGAGAGAGAGAGAAAAGGATGCAGAGAGATAAGGAGTGGGGGATAAAAGATGTCTTGTTATTTCTCTTTGCTTCTGGAGAGGAAAACTTTCTCCATCTTTTAGGTCATATGTTCTACTTAGAACTCTTAACGGTGCAAGGAGAAGCTCTGGTGCTCTGTGAGGAACAGCTAAGGAAGTAAAATGTTAGTCCCGTTTCAGCATACAGGTCCATTGCCTCAGGAGGTACTGGTTCATCAGCTGTTTCAATCTTATGGTTTTACCATTAAGGTAACGTTTAACCACTCTTTGCTCCGCCATGACACGGAATATAAGGTGACCCACGTACACACACATTTACAACACACACACACACACACACACACACACACACACACACACACACACACACACACACACACACACACACACGCACAGAAACTAACATTTTCTCTCTCACACACAGATTGTTTAAAATCAAGGGCAACTTACCTCCACTTGCATATTCCATAATCAGGTATAAGGTCTTTTCTGTCTCGATGACTTCAAACAGTTTTACTGTGGGCGAGACAGAGAGGAGGACGGAGAGAGGAAGAGAGAGAGAGAGAGAGAGAGAGAGAGAGAGCACAAGAGAGAGAACAAGAGAGAAAGAAAGAAAGACAAAGAGAAAAACATTATGAACAAGATTCTTGGTTGTTTTACACTCACTGCTGCCACAGTGCTAAAAGCAAAAGCACAGAATATCTACAGGAAGTGGAGGGAAACAAAGACGGACATATGGCCTCAGTGAGCCAGGAAAGCACAAGTCCCCATTAAAAATGAATGTCTTTTCCTGTGCTGCAGGATACTCAGGAGAAAAGCTTCTGAGAAGTGACTATATATGGAGTATAAACAGTGATGCAGCTAGGAACTAACAACACAAAGGACCGTGGATAAAAGTGTGCCGTTCTTATGAATGCAGCCATACAGCTGCTACCACCAGGGGGTGTCGTGTGGGGTGAGGTTGGGGTACTGCAGACAGACTGATGTCCCCCTCCACACACACACACCCCCAGGGGTAGATACCATCTAATCGCTCCTCTCATGACAAAGGTCTGCTGAGACAGCATCATAAAACACCAAGCTGAATAAGTGTGTGTGTGTGTGTGTTTGTGTGTGTGTGTGTGTGTGTGTGGTTGTGCAAGACTGCATCAGCCACTCAATGCCCATTAGAATAGCTGCCCATCTAATTCAATTACCCGGTGATGGCTATGACCCCCCTCCCACCCCCATCACATCCATCCCTCTAGTTCTCCTACCCCCCAGCCAGGGGCAAATGACAGGCAGACAGGCACAGGGGCTGCGGAGGCACAACAAGGTAGCTAGGACTGACTGCTGTCTACATACACCTGAAACAAGGACAGATGGGACTCATGACACTTACACCTTAATAATCACTCACACACACACACACACACACACACACACCCCACACCACACCCCCCCCCCCCCCCCCCCACACACACACACACACACGTTGTCTCTGAGGGACAGTGACATAAATATCCCCCCTTACTCACTTTCTCATATGAACACACACACACACACACACACACACACACACACACACACACACACACACACACACACAGTCAGACATGCACATACAATACAGTCCAATCACAGTTATTCAAGACCTTTATTGTCATTGAACAGTTGCCTGTACAAGGAAAACAGATAGCAAGGCCACAAAGGTGCAAGGTGAAAGTGTCAAAGTGTCAAGAGAGGAAGCATTATTGATGTACAGTTATACTAACGCGCACACAGACAAGCATGCATTAAAAGCCACGCAAATACAAACAAATACACATGGACACAAGTGCGATCACACTCAGGCATACATAGTCATCCTAAGATACACAGACAACTATGCATGCACATACACACATGCTCTTTCAACACACTTACTCACACACATATGCTCTCATTCTCCCACACCACCCTCTCTCACTCATCCCTTGAGAGAGAGAGAGAGAAAGAAAGAGAGAAAGAAAGAGAGAAAGAGAGAAAGAAAGAAAGAAAGAAAGAAAGAAAGAATAAAAGAAAGAAAGAAAGAAAGAAAGAAAGAAAGAAAGAAAGAAAGAAAGAAAAGAGGGAGAGAGAGAGAATTTACACTCATGGGTGCCAATCTGACCTCCTTTCTGAGAGAGGAGCAGCTTCACATGTCCATCCACACAACCCAAACAGGATGGGGGAATGAACAGTGGACTGTTAGCACTTAAGTGGGGACTGACAGGCTAATTAGCCATTGGCCAGCCCCATGTTGCATTAGGGGCAAAAAAAGGGTCTGGCTAATCCATCACGGCCCAGAAGCTGTGTTTTTCTTCACACTTCCGTCACTCTTGGCACGAGGATCCCTCAGCTACATGTGGGGAGTCGGGCTCAGATCACTAAAGCTGTGCTACAAAATAATGTTTTTGCCTGTTTTTGTCATCATTTTGAGATAAGGTGTGTCCCTGGGGATCAGGAGAGGCTGAAGTGGCGCCTCACGTACAATTTAAAGGGGTCAGGTCAACCTAGGGAGAAGCAACACAGATGTTGGTCACAAGGGCTGTCTTTTGGGTGTTAGCTAACCAAGCACGTATCGCATCACGTACAGTACAGGCTGAAAGTTTGGACACACCTTCTCATTCAATGCCTTTTCTTTATTTTAATGACTAGATTATAAGACATGGCTTAAGTTATTTCAGACTTTTTTGTGGACATAATTGGAGGTTATGTTTTTGCCAGCTTTGGTTTGTTTGTTTGTCTGTCCTTTGTGTGTTTGTTTGTTAATAGCATAACTCAAAGTTCTGGATGGATTTCGACGAAATGTTCAGGATAAATCAGAAGTTGGCTAACTTAAAAGTCATTAGTTTTTGGTGGTGATCCAGATCAGATCCTGGATCCAGGATGAAAAAGATTCTTCACCATTGCAAGATTTTTGCTCATAACTCTACAAATAATGCTCAGAATGCTCGTTTACCCATCAAACATCAAAGTCTTCAGGTGGGGATTTCAGCTGCCTTGGCGGTGGCCTGCGCTCTCCGAGTGCTTTTCTAGTTCCATATGTGTTCATTCACAGTTTTGATGCTTTCAGTGAGAATCTACGTAAATCTATGTAAACAGCCATGAAAATAAAGAAAATGCATTGAATGAGAACATGTGTCCAAACTTTTGGCCTGTACTGTAAGCTGGCAATGGTAACTGAATAGGTGTTCCTGAGCATGTGACAAACCTACAGGTGCTTGGTTTTAGCTTGCTTGCTAACGTTTTCTTTGAGGTAAAATATCACTACAGGTGAATTGTGCTCTATTTGTCATGAACTCAGCAATCTTGGAGAATTTTGTCGAGTTGAGTAAAAAATACTAAAGTGTAATCACACTGCTTTGACCGAGGCCTTTTTTATATTGGCCTCTTGCAGAGCTGAGTTGCTCAACATTTGCAGAGAATAATCTTCACCCCTATTCTTGGCTACTTGAGCTTGCCGCCATCAAAAGGCCCACTGTCATTGAAAATGAACGGCAACTGGTAGGCTAATCTCATAATCTAATCTTATATTTGTATGACACTAGCAGCGCATGTGACCATAGGGTGAGTTAGCTAAGCTAAGCTAAACTACGCTACGCTACGTGCTCTGTAGCCTGCCCAAGAGGATGTGCTGTTGAGAACCACAGCGCAGTGGTGCTGGCACAGGCTCTATGGTGGCAGTGTGGCATGATGGGTGCGCCAACTTGTGCCATCTTCAGGGGCAGACTGCAGAAACGTGAAAGGACACACACAAACCAGAAGTGTGCCATCTTTGGGAAGCCTGCAGATGGATGCAGGAGTGCACTCACACACACACACACACACACACACACACACACACCAAAGAGAGACGGCTTGTCTGCTATCTTCAGGGCTGGGTACAGGGCCGTGGAGGAACACACAGACATTGTGTGCCGTCTTCAGGGCTTGATGCAGCAGCGTGAACACACAACACACACACACACACACACCCACTCACAGACACACATATAGTGTGGGCTGTTTTCAGGGCTTGATGCAGAAGCGTGAACACACACACACACACACACACTCACAGACACACATATAGTGTGTGCTGTTTTCAGGGCTTGATGCAGAAGCGTGAACACATACACACACATACACACACACGCCCCAGAGAGACAACAGACAGGAAAAGACAGGGGGGAGGTGGTGGGTCTCGGTGGGCAGAACTGGGTCAAGGCCGGGAGGCACGTGTGGGATGAGACATAATGAACCCCACCTCCACATATCCCCCCCACCCCCCCCCACACACACACACCAACATATACCCACACAAGCCCCTCCGCATCCTTGCCACTATAAATGCCCCACACACACACTCACACACACCCACCCCAACATATACCCACACACCACCCTCACACACACACCCCCACCCCAACATATACCCACACACCCCTCCGCATCCTTGCCACTATAAATGCCCCACACACACACACCCCTCCGCATCCTTGCCACTATAAATGCCCCACACACACTCCCCTCCGCATCCTTGCCATTATAAATGCCCCACACACACACACCCCTCCACATCCTTGCCACTATAAATGCCCCCCACACACACACCCCTCTGCATCCTTGCCACTATAAATGCCCCACACACACCCCTCTCCACATCCTTGCCACTATAAATGCCTCACACACACACACCCCTCCGCATCCTTGCCACTATAAATGCCCCACACACCCCCCCCCTCTGCATCCTTGCCCGATCAATGCCCACTGGCAGAGGAGAGGGGGATAACCCCCATCCCCCAACCTGACACACACACACACACACACACACACACACACACACACACACACACACACACACACACACACACCCTTTCTGAACATGCTTCCCCTCCCTTCTACACTCCTGGAGCCGAGTCTCGCTGCCCATTATATTCCCCATCAATACAGACCGACAGAGAGCTTTTACTTCATCTGCCAATAATATCATTATTTTATTATTATTTTAATAGGTTCACAGATTAACGAGAGAAAGAGAGACGGAGAGAGAGACAAAGACGGTGAGAGAGACACACACAAAAAGAGCGGGAGTGGGAAAGAGTGAGAGCGAGTGAGATGGCAATAGAGATAGATTAAGAGATGAAGGTGGGGCAGGAATGAGTCAGGACATCGATTTCTCATAACATCCCCACCTGAGCTACTCTACCCAATAACTCTCTCTCACTCCCACTGACCGCCATCTTCCCATCTCATCCTTTCCCTCCTCATGTCCTCAGCTCTTTGCTTTGTTCCGTCGGATCTCACGGTGTGTTAACCCTAACCAAGAAGATCCTATAGGAATCCTATAAGATCTCTATAGTATGTATAATAGTTGTATAATATTATATTAAAATATTATAGGAACACTATATATTATCCCTAACCAAAAAGGTGCCATAGGAATCCTTTAAGATCTCTATAGTATGTATAATAGTTGTATAATACCTCTATGATGTTCTATAATGCGGCTACCATCCCTGTATAATACTTCTATATTGTGCTTCCTCCTTTCTGTAATACAATCATATATTGCTATAGTAAAATGTCCCAAAATACTATAAGATTCTATAGTATCTGTAGTATTTCTATAGTATTTCTACACTAAAATGTCCCAAAATACTATCAGATTGTTATAGTACTCTATAGCACTTTTTTATCCTGTCTCTCTCTGTCTATCTGTCTGTCTGTCTCTCTCTCTCTGTCTCTCTCTCTGTCTCTCTCTCTGTCTCTCTCTCTGTCTCTCTCTCTGTCTCTGCGTGGGTCAGATGACATCTCTCCTCAGTATCGCCATGAGGAGAAATTTATCCAGAGAAATTTGAGCTCTCAAATTTCCTCTCACAACAAATAGTGAATTTTTGATAGGAACAACACAAACAGCCTAATATAGATTAATCGAGCAGGGCCTAATTCTCACGATTCTGTTGTTTTTGTAGCCTCCACCTCTAAATAAATACAACAGAGCATGTCTGGAGCTTTAAAGCAACACTAAGCATTTTTTTTCAACCTTACAATAATGTTTCCAAAATGTTTCAGTGATTCATCAACTTGTAACTGGGTGAAAGGCACTTCTGAATTTGCTTTGCCGCCCTCCATGGGCTATAACCGCACCAAGTAAGTTTGGAGGAGCGGGCCGTCTCTCTGTAGTTCTAATGAGAGACAGTTCCGCTTCCAACCTGTAGGACGACCGAAGACAAAAACGACTTAGCGTTGCTTTAAGAAAGCAGATGTCCATATGGCTGAGCAATCTTGCTCCTGGGTCAACATATACTGACCCAGAGCAGTGCTGCGTGCACGGACAAATCCTTTACCTCTCCAGGCAGAGGAGAACATATGGAGGAATTCCTGAAAGAGTTTCGCCAGAAAGCAATTTCACTTCAATCGCTGAGGAGGCTGATGCAATCAGAAACACTCATACACACACACACACACACACACACACACACACACACAGACACACAGACACAGGAAAAGGAAACGTGTGAGAGAGTGGGAGTGAGTAAGTGAGGGACAGTGAGTGAGTGGGGAGGCAAGATGGACAGACAGCTGGTGAAGGAGTGTGTGTGTGTGTGTGTGTGTGTGAGTGTGAGTGAGTGAGAGAGAGACATAGAGAAAGAGAGAGAGGGAGGGTGAGAGAGACAGGGAGGAAGGGGAGAGAAAGAAGGAGGGAGGGAGAGAGATAGAGAGAGAGGGAGGGAGGAGGAGAAAGAGAGAGAAGGAGGGAGAGAGGGATGAGCGGAAGTGGGAGGCATTATTTGCCTGGGTTGCTGGAACTAATTGTTGCTAAATCAGGGAGAGAGAAGACAGGAGGGGAGTAGAGAGGGATAAGAAAGTAGAGAGAGAAAGGAGAGGGAGAGAGAGAGAGGGATGAAAAAGGAGAGAGAGAGGGGACAAGAGAAAGACAGAGACAGAGAGAGGAGGAGAGGGGAAGAGAGAGAGAGAGAGAGAGAGGAGAGGGGAAGAGAGAGAAAGAGAGAGAGAGAGTGCAGGGGCCACAGGATGAGATGTCTGGCAGCCCTCCAGCCTGCCTCAGCATCCCACTCACCTACACAGCACAACACATGCGTCACTCACACACACACACAGACTCTCACACACACACACAGACTCTCACACACACACACACACACACACACACACACACACACACACACACACACACACACACACACACACACACACACACACTCTCTTTCACACACACACATACACACATACACACTCACAAACACACACTCACACACACACAGTACACAGATGGTGATCACACAGGCTCATGCACTCACTCACATACACAGCAAATCACTAAACACTACGACATACACTCACAACCATCACCACTCGCATTCGCAAAGACTTTCTTCCGAAAGCTAATTCCAACAAAATGTCACACACACACACACACACACGCACACGCACACGCACACGCACACGCCTCTTCTTATACACTTCTGCCTCTCCTTGCACACATACACACACGCTGTTCCAAGCTGGGTTGGCATTCAGCTCTTGCTGGCCATAGACATCCTATAGGATGTATAGGATGTCTATGTTGCTGGCGGTGTGAAGCGGTGTCAAAGGGAGTGGCCACAGCATGGAGCCCTGGGGCGCATAAAGATGACATCATCAGTGATGCTTGAAGGCAGGCAGACGGAAGGGGAGGGGGTAGAGGAAGTGCAGGTTGTCAGATGATCATCCCGCGCAGGGGCCCAACAATGACACACACACACACACACACACACACACACACACACACACACACACACACACACACACACACACACACACACACACACACACACACACACACACACACACACAGACACAGACACAGACACAGACACACACAGACACAAAGAGGCACTTGCAGGCGCACAGGCCAGCTTTTGTGCGGGCAGGGGAGGAGGTCAGCCGCCTGTGAAAGAAAGCGGCAGCCTGCCGGCTCTGGGAAAACTGGGTGGAAATTCCTGTGGAGCGGATTAGGCTTCATGCGTGCCTGTGTGTGTTTTACACAAAAAACATGTACACGTGCGAGTGTGTGTTTGAATGTGTGCATGTGTGAGCGAGACGGTGTAAAAAAAGTGTGTCAATCACTGCATGTGAATGTTTTCGTGGAAAAAAAAACAAGGTGTGTGTGTATGTGTGTGTGTGTGTGTGTGTGTGTGTGTGTGTGTGTGTGTGTGTGTGGATGGCCCTGACTGAAACACTCACTCACCAATATTTGGATGGTTGAGAATCTTCATTATTCTGACTTCCCTGAAGAGCTGTGAAGACAAAAAGAGAGCAGAGAGAGAGACCATTACACCAAGGAAAGAAGCACAGGCTAAACACATTTCTCTGGGCTTTGGGTAAGAGTAGCCCGTAAACAAAACAAGTTCAGGATGTAAAAACTCTCAGCGCATTTTTGTAAATATATACACTTAGCTGACAATCTTATCCAGAGCGACTTACAGTTATTTACAGGGTTTCAGTTACAGTCCCTGGAGTAGTGTGGGGTTAGATGCCTTGCTCATAGGTATTTCAGCCATGCGTAGGGCAGGATTCGAACCTGCAACTTTCTGATCCTAAGACCAACTCCCTAATCACTAGGCCACAGCTGCCCACCATTTTTACAAATTTACCCAAATCATGTTTTTAAATTGTGCACTTTCTTAATTTCGCTGGACACCACTGTAGAAGCGAAGCCAAGAACTTTTCAAACTACACTATATGCCTGAATTAAAAATGAAAAGAGGTCATTAAACAGATTGCAACTATTCAATAACTTCTCATTAGCCTCCTCGAGGCCAGTTGTCTGGTTACACCTCTGTTAGCTGATTATGTCCTCCTTTTGTATGTCCCTTTGGATAAAAGCGTCTGCTAAGTGTAATGTAATTTTAATTTTACTGTTTTTTCATGCTTGATTTTGTGTTTCAGCTTTCTGTGATGTATTTGCATGCAGCACCGGATGATGCACATCAGAGCATTACCACACGGATCTGTACCACCACCACAGCCCACAACAGACCAAAGAACGTGTTGATGCCTTCATAAAAGCACTGTGTTATTACGGCCATGAAGGTATTTATTTTCTCCACAACAAACTCCCACACTATGCCTTTAAGCCCCAAATTAGAGCCACAAACAGAAGCTCAACAGTGCATTTCTTCATCCTGGGCCAGGCTTGTTCTTCAAAACAACAGTCTGTAGTACAAAGAACGAGAAGGAAATGACTCTTTCTTCCCTCCCTCCCTCCCTTCCTCCCTCCTTCCCCTCTGTCCATCGCTCCGCTCCCTCCACTGCCCCCTCTCTTTCTTTCCCTCCCTCTCTCTCTCTCTCTCTCTCTCTCTCTCTCTGTCTCCTTTCTTTTTCTGCTTCAGAACATCCACTGTATTGCCTCACACTGTTGATAGAGAGCAGGCAGTGAGTCATGCGCTCGCACCGGCCACTAAGCCAGCCCTCCTGGCTTCAGACGACCCCAAAATGTCTCCCCACACACACGTATACACACACACACACACACGCACGCACACACACACAAACGTAAAAAAAACACACACCTTTGTGTGTGTACGCATACACAAACTAACGTGGACAACATACAAATAAAACAACGTGTGGAGACACACACACACACAAACAAACAAACAAACACACACACACACAGATGTTAAGAAGATGTGCAGGAGCAGACTATGGGTTGTTTGGGAGCGCTTGTAGGTCAGAGTCACCATGCGGCGCGGCCTCCTGACGCCGGGAGATGGATGAGTCAGGGTGTTTGTTCTCTGATGCCTATCGGCACAATAGCACACAGCCTCTCTGGTAAGGTCAGCCAACCAGCATGCCTGCCTGCCTGCCAGGCGAAAAATCCTGCTCGGAGGTACCAGCCGTTGGGTTGGCTACTGTTACCCATGCAGCTGTGTGTGTGTATGTGTGTGTGAACATTGTATTTCAATGGCTGTGTCTAAAGTGGTTAAACACTGATGAGTGCATAGCATATGATGCTGGGTGTGTCTAAGGGCTCATTTTCACCAAGCACTCTCTGTATACAGCGAACAGACAGCAAGTGTCCATTTTCTGCTTGTATTCATTTAGAATGCACATTAACAGATTAGACCATTTCTGTCCCACATACACACATTGTACACATGCTGTGTATGCTCAAGTCGGTGGAAATAAGGCCTAATACTTGGAGGTACTCGTATACTTGACGGAGAAAATGAGGACGCAATCTGATTGGCTGATGCCACAAAAGGCAAACATTTTCAACTTTCTGGCCAAAGTTAGCTAAGCAAGTCATTGTAACATAGTGTGTGTACATAGCGCAATTATGATAATAGCCTATGCAAAATGAATGGAAAGTGTCTGTGTCGTACACAGCGCAGCCACTGTAGCCAAAGTGTTCGGGGGGGGGGGGGGGGGGGGGGGCAGAATTTGCTGGTTTACTGTGGCTTTCATGACCCGAGGGCTAAAATCAGGTGGTTTCTAACAAGGTGAAGAACAATGGCCGACGCCCAACCACTATCTGACCACCAACGTCCAAACACCACTAGAACTAGCCTGGTAAACCAGCCCAGAGGTCTGGAGCCGCTGCCGTTGAAATTCATGCATGAGGACCGAGCAACTACTAGCCAATCAGCGAACAGAGGGAGTGTTCGTGAGCCATGACAGTGACTTCGTGTGCTACATTTGAATTGTAGTGTGTATGTAGGCTAATTGCATACGTGACGACCAGATGTTAGCGATTGGGTAAAGGCAGAGCCACTTGTTTCAAACTTCAGCGGAGTCCACACCTCTAGGAAGAAATCGTTTCTCAATGAAGCAACTCCGGACCCTCTGTAAAAAATGAAATGAAGTACGAGGGGCTGTTTTACCAGGCTACACTAGAATACCATCAGTTCATCTCTACTCTTTGTCTGTTTACCCATACACCACCATCTATCAACAGTGCCATGGTCCTGTCTTTAGCTTTAAGTACTCTTTTCTCCCTCTTGCCCCATCTCTCCATTCCTGCTGTCTGTCTGTCTTTCTTTCCTCTCAGGGCTTGGCTGAAGACCCAAGGGAGAGACGGCCATTGTGTATCACCTTCAGGAGGAACTGGGACCAGAGATGTCAGCCAGACACTATGTTTTCCACTGCCACACACACACACACACACACACACACACCTAAGCAAGCTGGACCCTAAGGATTGGAGCCAAGCTCTCTGGCAGCTTCTACAGAGGCGGATTCTGACCGTGTGGGCGTTTGTCTTAAAGACACACACACACACACACACATCAAGCAAGGAATCACGCATACACACAGTCTTGGTGCCAGTGTTAACCTCTGATACAGATACTGTAAATGGAAACTGTATGGGAAAAGCAAGGGCTTCAAAATCTTCATTAAGTAAACGTGCTTACTACTGCGATACACAATAAACAGTTAGCTGCAAATAATATTGCATTTTCTGACATTAGATTTCTGACAATGATAACTCAATACGTGTGCATTAACCAAACTGAGCTATAACTTAGTTCAATAGCACATGCCAATGCCCTGACGAGGTTATTAAGACACCTGACAACCCTATAGGGTGACACGCAATCCTATTAAACAAGCACACACACACCACCACATATCAAGAGCGCGCTCACACACACACACAAAGTCCATAAGAGGCCCGGACTTAGTCGCACAAACGTGTCACATCTCTTGATCTCCTAAGCCGAGCAGAGCCAGAGGCCAGGGGTGTCAGAGTGAGGCGCTAAAGTCCCCTCGCAGCGGCCTGGAGACAAGCACTGAGGCCCGCCAAAGAGGAGAGGACGGGACCAGGACATGTACAGCAGGAGAACGAAAAAAAAAGACACAGAGACAGCAGGTACAAGGAGTAAATGAAAGGAAAAAGATTAAAAAGAGAGAAAACAAGTAAGTAGAAGGGGAGAGAGAGAGCGAGGGAAGGAGGGAGGGAAGGAGGGAGGGAGGGAGGGAGGGAGGGAGAGAAAGACAGAGTGTAGGGGAAAAGAGGGAGAGAGAGAAGAGGAGGTGGTAAGAAGAACAAAAGAGAAAAAGAGACATAGGAGAGGGTTAGACAGTTTGAATAAAAATGAGAGAAGGAACAGAGTAGGGAAAGGACAGTTAGAAAAAGAACAAAAAAAGAGAGTGATGAGAAAGAGGGGGGCTGAGAGGAAGAGAAAGAGAGAGAGATAGAAGGGGGGGCTGAGAGGTAGAGAGCTATCTGCTGAGCAGCTGGCTGACTGAGACTGGGTCTCATTAGGGTTGCTTTACAGCAACATACCACGCTCCACCCCCCCCCCCCCACACACACACTTTCTTGCACTCCTCCCTCCCCCCCTTCTCTTCCTCTAGTACTCTACCTCCCTAAAACACACAGCTCCTGCTCTTTTTCCCCCTCACTCTCTCCCTCACACACACCTCTCACCTCCAGCATTCGCATAGCATTCTTGCCAATCCCACCACTTCCCTTTGCCTCATCCATCCTGATGCACTCATGCCGAGTCATGCCTTTGGCCTGGAGGTCTGTCTGTGTGTGTGTGTGTGTGTGTGTGTGTGTGTGTGTGAGTGAGTGTGTATATGTGTACGTGTGTGTGAGAGTTGGTGTGTGTGTGAGAGAGAGTTGTGCGTATACAGTGTGTGTGTGTGCGTGCATGAGTGTCTGTGTACATCTGTGTGTGTGTGTGTGTGTGTGTGTGTGTGTGTGTGTATATACTTAAGATGTGTCTGGGCACAGCGTGCTGTCTAGCTCCACCTCAGGGCTACACAGGGAGAGAGAAGGACACGGATAAGACAGAAGAAAACAGGAGATAGGCCATGGAGAAGGAGAGAGAAATAGCCTAGCATAGGGTGAGGAGAGAGAAATAGCCTAGCATACGGTGAGGGGAGAAATAGCCTAGCATAGGGAGAGGACAGAGAAACAGCCTAGCAAAACAAGAGGAGAGAGAAAGCCTATCATAGGGTGAGGAGAAAGAAATAGCCTAGCATAGGAAGAGGAGAGAGAATTAGCCTAGCATAGGAAGAGGATAGAAATAGCCTAGCATAGGGTAAGGAGAGAGAATTAGCCTAGCATAGGGTGAGGAGAGAAATAGCCTAGCATAGGGAGAGGGGCGAGAATTAGCCTAGCATAGGAAGAGGATAGAAATAGCCTAGCATAGGGTAAGGAGAGAGAATTAGCCTAGCATAGGGTGAGGAGAGAAATAGCCTAGCATAGGGAGAGGAGAGAGAATTAGCCTAGCATAGGGAGAGGAGAGAGAATTAGCCTAGCATAGGGAGAGGGGAGAGAATTAGCCTAGCTTAGGGTGAGGAGAGAGAATTAGCCTAGCATAGGGAGAGGAGAGAAAGCAGAAGAAAGGAAAGCCACCAATCAGCGTAGGCTAATTAAAGAAGGGAGTCTCCTGCAGTAACGAGCGGATGGTAGCCAGACGAGGCAAACACAACCAGCACAACGGGCCTGTCTGGGCGGGCTGTGGCCAGCATCAGCTATTTATGTGTGTGTGTGTGTGTGTGTGTGTGTGTGTGTGTGTGTGTGTGTGTGTGTGTGTGTGTGTGTGTGTGTGTGTGTGAGACAAACGAAGAGAGTGGTCCTTTGAGTGTGCGTGTATGTGTGTGTGTGCACGAGACACAAAGAGCGTGATCATTCATTTATGTGCCTGTGTGTGTGTCAGTGTGTGAGAGTGAGTATGTGCATGTGTGTGCATTTGTATATTTGTGTGAGAACAAGACAGAGTGATCATTTGTGTGTGTGTTTGTGTCTGTGTGTATATGAGAGAAAGAGAGAGCGAGAGAGAGAGAGAGAGAGAGAGAGAGAGAGAGAGAGAGACTGACTGAGTGACTTTGTGTGTGTATGCTTGCGTTTATTTGTGTGTGTGTGTTTGTGTTTGTGTGCCTTCATTCCTTTAGCTTTACTCAGCAAGAAAGCCAGACTCCTTCTGAGCAGAGCAAAGCAGGCCGATTCTTACAGTGATACAGAGGAGAGGAGAGGAGAGGAGAGGAGAGGAGAGGAGAGGAGAGGAGAGGAGAGGAGAGGAGAGGAGAGGAGAGGTTGAACAGAGAGCTCATCCTGGTTAGCCACATCCTGTCTGTCAAGCGGATGTAAGATGGCAGAATGACACACACACACTCACTCACTCACTCCCAACAGCAGCAGCCATGACCACCACAGTGGAGCGGACGTGCCTGCCAATCCCCACACTTCTGTCAGCCCACCGCACAGGCCTCATCAGTCCCAGCACTCCCAACACGCCAATGAAGTGATATCACACGTGTTGCAAGAGCAGAGCCTGGTGACTCTGGTGCAAAGTATTTAATACACTGACATTCAATGAAAATGCATCAGACAACTTTCTTGTACTTTTTTACCGAGAATCGATTCCAACCATATAAACGAGTACAAATGCACTTGTTTGGTCATAAGACAGTGGGATGACCACTCGGATGTTTACAATTTCCGCTTCAGTGAATTGGTGATCAGCTGTTACAAAATCATGTGTTTTTCCTGTCTCGTCTCGTCGCTGTTGATGCGTTTTCATCGACTGTCAGTGTATTTGAGCTGAATAACCATCTTACCATTTTCAGTGTCCATAAATCAAGGCCATGATGATGATGATGATAATGGAAAATCTAACAGTTTAAAAAGAACTAGAAACTAAGAAAAAACACTAGGCAACAGCAAGCATTTAGAGCACTACCCTAAAAAAAGCAATACACCTTCCCAGAAAGAACAAAATACCAGCAATATGATCAGTAACTTATGAACTTTAAAATTACTAAATTTAACTATCTTGAGAAAACTAAATTATCTGAAGCAGAAAAAAAACATAGGCTAACAGCTCTGCCTATCATCACCAAGTTGGTTTTATTATTCCTAACCAGCAGTAAGTGCGTGTGTGTGTGTGTGTGTGTGTGTGTGTGTGTGTGTAAGTACAAACACAGACCAGACAGACAGAAAGGAGAGGAGGCCATGAAGAGCGATTTAGTGAAACTGGCGAGACAGCGTATTGGATTACAATAGCAGACTGCACCTTCAAATCACATTTGCTGGCTTCACATTAAACGTTCATTTCCTAGCAATCCAGCTACCGAGAAAGGCATCAAAACCCGGTCACCCTTTCAACCTTCCAGCCCAGCTGATGCTTGATACAAGCCCTGCTAGCAAGGTAACCTGGCAATTCTTTGGGTGATATAGGCCTACTTAATGATGACCTTTAAAAACTTTAATTACAGTTTTAGCAGGGTTTGTTAAACCTGGCCCACATAACAGTGTTGTACACAGCCTCAAAGTGTAGTTGGAACATCTGGCACGTTAAGCCATTCACACATGACCTCACACAATAACATTTATTTTCAAGATGATAGGCCAACCAGTTCCTTATAAACCATTCTGCAAAAAAAGAAAATCGTCGAATACTGCCCGTTTAATCGAACATTGATGCTGTTGGCTCAAACACGGACTGAAAATGGTATTCATTTAGCTCCATCTCTTAGCAGACCTGTCCAGTGTCGTCATACTAACCTTCTGCCCAAGGTGGCGGGTAAGGACTAACAGCATATGGAACAGGAAGTTATGACCAAAGCCATTTACCGCCTGTAAAAAAGCGGCTTTACCGCTGACAGAAAATTAGAGCACTTTCCAAGCCAGGACTTGAATTTCACTGACGTTCCAAAACCTTCAATTCCCCTCTAATTGTACGTGCCAACACTTTCAAATTGGTCTGTGAATGAAAATGTCTCTGCTGTGCAAGTGTGATTAATGTGTGTACATGAGTGTGTGTGTGTGCAGCTGTGTATCTGGGAACATGCATTTGTGCATGAGTGTGTCTGTGTGTGTATGTGTTGTGTTCGTATGTGTGTGTGTGTTTTTTTGTGTGTGGGGCTCAACTTAGATGACACCGTGTGGGGCCCCCCGCAAAGCTCCCCAACCCTACTGTGTGGAGTTATTGACGGGTAATTGGCTGTGACCCATGTCTGCCCATTGACAGTGTCCTACAACCACCCCACCACCCCCTGATTGTGCGCACTCTCCACTGGGGGTAAGCTGCCTGGATTAACAGGCTTGTCTCCTACAAAGAACACACATAGGAACATAATACATACCCCCCAAAAAAACATACATACACGGACACACACACACACATTCGTATGTTCATTATCTATTGAGAACAGTGTGTGAGATCAAATGCAAGCTATGTCCATTTCCTGGAAGTAGGATACACAGGCCCTTCTCCCAGCAGATAAAAAACACACACACACACTCACACTGGAGCCAAAAACGCAGGGAGATACAAGCGCGCGCGCACACACACACACACACACACACACACACACACACACACACTCCCATCGTTACCTAGGCTTACACACACACTTACACACACACACAAACACAAACCCACACACACACACACACACAC
>CM050219.1:12715000-12717500 GCA_027475355.1 Coilia nasus | reverse complement strand
TGCTGCCGTTTGGCGTCGAGCTTCCACAGGGCACGGCTGCTTCATAGGGTGGCGGAGGTAGGCTGGGGTGGAGGGCTGCGTGAGGTGGGGTGGGGTGGAGGACTGCGTGAGGTGGGGTGGGGTGGAGGGCTGGGGTGGGGGAGAGGGCTGGGGGAGGAGGGGTGGGGGCATGCTGGTTGGGTGGGGGGTGTCAGAGAGAGAAGGGCCTACGCCCATGAAAAACCACATGCAGACAAACAGACGGATACACACATAAGCACACATGCAGACAAAAACTCATGTAGCCCAACACACACACACACAGAAAGAAACACACACACACAGACACACATAAGCCCACATGCAGTCAAAAACACATGTAGACCAACACACACACACACACACACACACACACACACACACGCACACACACACACAGAAAGAAACACACACACACAGACACACATAAGCCCACATGCAGTCTAAAACACATGTAGGCCAACACACACACACACACACACACACACACACACTGAAAGAAACACACAAACACACAGCACACATGCAGTCTAAAACACATGTAGACCAACACACACACACACACACACCCACACACACACTCAAGGAAATAAGCGCATAAACGCGAACGCACACGCACCACAGGGTGTTGGCTGTCAGCTACTGCGGAGAGAGCACATGTTCAAACGCCGGAGTCCAGACTTATCATTGCTGCAGACGTGTGAAGTTCTCCCACACTGAGAGAGTAACACGTGGTTTCACACCACACACGTACACACACACACACACACACACACACACACACACACACACACACACACACACACACACACAGTGGGATGAAGACACATGCACACACACCATTAACGGTGTTTTGGAGAAGCTCCATCTACCCAATATCACTGCACATTAGCCCTTATTGATGCAAAGACTCATACAGACACTCCACTGTGAGAGAGAGAGAGAGAGAGAGAGAGAGAGAGAGAGAGAGAGAGAGAGAGATAAAAGACTGAAAGACAAAGATGGAGGAAGAGAGAGACAGAAAGAGAGAGAGAGAGAGAGTGAGAGAAAAGAGGATAATGGAGATGGGGAGAGAGATAGATAGAGAGTGTGAGAGAGATAGATAAAGAGTGTGAGAGAGAGAGGGAGAGAGAGAGAGAGAGAGAGAGAGAGAAATAAAAGACTGAAAGACAAAGATGGAGGAAGAGAGAGACAGAAAGAGAGAAGGCAGAGAGAGAGAGAGAGAGAGAGAGAGAGAGAGAGAAGAGGATAATGGAGATGGGGAGAGAGATAGATAGAGAGTGAGAGTGAGAGATAGAGAGTGTGAGAGAAAGAGAGACAGACACAGAGAGAGACAGACAGAGAAACAGAGAGAGAAAGCGAGAAGAGGGGAGGTAAGCGTTTTCAAACTGCACGACAAGTTGTGGCGACACGGTACAACACGCTAATTTACCCCGCAACGGCAGTGGGAATGCACGGTGTGTTTTTGAACCCTCTTCTGAAAAGGTGGGTTGAGAAGGCATAGTCCAGTGGCACTGTAACATTACGCCATGCATATTGCTGGGCGTGTACAATGACGCGAATGACCAGTGCATCGTAGTAAATACACCTGTCTGCAAAGTTTTCATTCAGTTTTTTAAAACAACCATGGCGAGACACACAGAGTTGTTGCTGGCTCTTTGCACAACCATTCAAGGGCAAATGACATGGTACTGTACTGCACCTAGATGCTTACATGGGATTGCAAATATTTGCAAAGAATACATTTGATGCCGATTTACTGTAGCTATTTGTACACGGCACCATCAGGTGAACTATAGCGCTATCATTAAATAATTTACTCTATCCACATTTTCGCCCACGTCGAAAAAGCCCACAACACTTAGGGTGAAGATGCACTGGGCGATAGTGGTCTTTGTGGGGATATTTGCAGTCACATATTTCAGGATATTCACAATATATGGAGATATATTGATGGATGCGCTCTGGACATATGTTTCCTTAACAAAACAGTAGCGCTATCATCAAACATCACTCTACAGTTTTCAAACATTTTACTCTCCTGGTTAAAAGGCACACAACACAATGATTTGTCTCTCAAAATATGCTGTTTATTTAACATAAAATGTTCGGCATAGCATTTACCCTACCGTTTCCATTGTCATGTCATTGTTTTGTGTTTCTAAAAAAATGTTTCCCGCGACCACGGAGTTTAAAATGACGCTACGACTACCGGGGTAACAGGAAGTGAACTCACTTTTTTTTTTTTTAATTTAAAATCATGCACTTCCATACAACAACACCGAAATGGGGGATATCATTCCTTGTACATTTAGGCTACATGATAAAGATGTTGACCAACAAATATTTACAGCATCTAAATTAAAAACAAATTACGAACTCACGTTGGGTGAGTTATATATGATTTAGGCCAAATAAACAGCATGTTTCGAAAGACAGTTAGCAGTTTGCCTCTGAACTCCTTGTTGGTGTTTTTGTAGTT
>CM050219.1:12700000-12707500 GCA_027475355.1 Coilia nasus | reverse complement strand
GCCTTCATAAAAGCACTGTGTTATTACGGCCATGAAGGTATTTATTTTCTCCACAACAAACTCCCACACTATGCCTTTAAGCCCCAAATTAGAGCCACAAACAGAAGCTCAACAGTGCATTTCTTCATCCTGGGCCAGGCTTGTTCTTCAAAACAACAGTCTCTAGTACAAAGAACGAGAAGGAAATGACTCTTTCTTCCCTCCCTCCCTCCCTTCCTCCCTCCTTCCCCTCTGTCCATCGCTCCGCTCCCTCCACTGCCCCCTCTCTTTCTTTCCCTCCCTCTCTCTCTCTCTCTCTCTCTCTCTCTCTCTGTCTCCTTTCTTTTTCTGCTTCAGAACATCCACTGTATTGCCTCACACTGTTGATAGAGAGCAGGCAGTGAGTCATGCGCTCGCACCGGCCACTAAGCCAGCCCTCCTGGCTTCAGACGACCCCAAAATGTCTCCCCACACACACGTATACACACACACACACACACACACACGCACGCACACACACACAAACGTAAAAAAAAACACACACCTTTGTGTGTGTACGCATACACAAACTAACGTGGACAACATACAAATAAAACAACGTGTGGAGACACACACACACACAAACAAACAAACAAACACACACACACACAGATGTTAAGAAGATGTGCAGGAGCAGACTATGGGTTGTTTGGGAGCGCTTGTAGGTCAGAGTCACCATGCGGCGCGGCCTCCTGACGCCGGGAGATGGATGAGTCAGGGTGTTTGTTCTCTGATGCCTATCGGCACAATAGCACACAGCCTCTCTGGTAAGGTCAGCCAACCAGCCTGCCTGCCTGCCTGCCAGGCGAAAAATCCTGCTCGGAGGTACCAGCCGTTGGGTTGGCTACTGTTACCCATGCAGCTGTGTGTGTGTATGTGTGTGTGAACATTGTATTTCAATGGCTGTGTCTAAAGTGGTTAAACACTGATGAGTGCATAGCATATGATGCTGGGTGTGTCTAAGGGCTCATTTTCACCAAGCACTCTCTGTATACAGCGAACAGACAGCAAGTGTCCATTTTCTGCTTGTATTCATTTAGAATGCACATTAACAGATTAGACCATTTCTGTCCCACATACACACATTGTACACATGCTGTGTATGCTCAAGTCGGTGGAAATAAGGCCTAATACTTGGAGGTACTCGTATACTTGACGGAGAAAATGAGGACGCAATCTGATTGGCTGATGCCACAAAAGGCAAACATTTTCAACTTTCTGGCCAAAGTTAGCTAAGCAACTCATTGTAACATAGTGTGTGTACATAGCGCAATTATGATAATAGCCTATGCAAAATGAATGGAAAGTGTCTGTGTCGTACACAGCGCAGCCACTGTAGCCAAAGTGTTCGGGGGGGGGGGGGGGGGGGCAGAATTTGCTGATTTACTGTGGCTTTCATGACCCGAGGGCTAAAATCAGGTGGTTTCTAACAAGGTGAAGAACAATGGCCGACGCCCAACCACTATCTGACCACCAACGTCCAAACACCACTAGAACTAGCCTGGTAAACCAGCCCAGAGGTCTGGAGCCGCTGCCGTTGAAATTCATGCATGAGGACCGAGCAACTACTAGCCAATCAGCGAACAGAGGGAGTGTTCGTGAGCCATGACAGTGACTTCGTGTGCTACATTTGAATTGTAGTGTGTATGTAGGCTAATTGCATACGTGACGACCAGATGTTAGCGATTGGGTAAAGGCAGAGCCACTTGTTTCAAACTTCAGCGGAGTCCACACCTCTAGGAAGAAATCGTTTCTCAATGAAGCAACTCCGGACCCTCTGTAAAAAATGAAATGAAGTACGAGGGGCTGTTTTACCAGGCTACACTAGAATACCATCAGTTCATCTCTACTCTTTGTCTGTTTACCCATACACCACCATCTATCAACAGTGCCATGGTCCTGTCTTTAGCTTTAAGTACTCTTTTCTCCCTCTTGCCCCATCTCTCCATTCCTGCTGTCTGTCTGTCTTTCTTTCCTCTCAGGGCTTGGCTGAAGACCCAAGGGAGAGACGGCCATTTTGTATCACCTTCAGGAGGAACTGGGACCAGAGATGTCAGCCAGACACTATGTTTTTCACTGCCACACACACACACACACACACACACACACACACACACACACACACCTAAGCAAGCTGGACCCTAAGGATTGGAGCCAAGCTCTCTGGCAGCTTCTACAGAGGTGGATTCTGACCGTGTGGCCGTTTGTCTTAAAGACACACACACACACACACATCAAGCAATGAATCACGCATACACACAGTCTTGGTGCCAGTGTTAACCTCTGATACAGATACTGTAAATGGAAACTGTATGGGAAAAGCAAGGGCTTCAAAATCTTCATTAAGTAAACGTGCTTACTACTGCGATACACAATAAACAGTTAGCTGCAAATAATATTGCATTTTCTGACATTAGATTTCTGACAATGATAACTCAATACGTGTGCATTAACCAAACTGAGCTATAACTTAGTTCAATAGCACATGCCAATGCCCTGACGAGGTTATTAAGACACCTGACAACCCTATAGGGTGACACGCAATCCTATTAAACAAGCACACACACACCACCACATATCAAGAGCGCGCTCACACACACACACACAAAGTCCATAAGAGGCCCGGACTTAGTCGCACAAACGTGTCACATCTCTTGATCTCCTAAGCCGAGCAGAGCCAGAGGCCAGGGGTGTCAGAGTGAGGCGCCAAAGTCCCCTCGCAGCGGCCTGGAGACAAGCACTGAGGCCCGCCAAAGAGGAGAGGACGGGACCAGGACATGTACAGCAGGAGAACGAAAAAAAAGACACAGAGACAGCAGGTACAAGGAGTAAATGAAAGGAAAAAGATTAAAAAGAGAGAAAACAAGTAAGTAGAAGGGGAGAGAGAGAGCGAGGGAAGGAGGGAGGGAGGGAGGGAGGGAGAGAAAGACAGAGTGTAGGGGAAAAGAGGGAGAGAGAGAAGAGGAGGTGGTAAGAAGAACAAAAGAGAAAAAGAGACATAGGAGAGGGTTAGACAGTTTGAATAAAAATGAGAGAAGGAACAGAGTAGGGAAAGGACAGTTAGAAAAAGAACAAAAAAAGAGAGTGATGAGAAAGAGGGGGGCTGAGAGGAAGAGAAAGAGAGAGAGATAGAAGGGGGGGCTGAGAGGTAGAGAGCTATCTGCTGAGCAGCTGGCTGACTGAGACTGGGTCTCATTAGGGTTGCTTTACAGCAACATACCACGCTCCACCACGCTCCACCCCCCCCCCCCCCC
The DNA here is from genome assembly GCA_027475355.1 of Coilia nasus. NCBI lineage: Eukaryota > Metazoa > Chordata > Actinopteri > Clupeiformes > Engraulidae > Coilia > Coilia nasus. Next base: position 12,704,228 of record CM050219.1, on the reverse strand, counting down.
CCCCATACACACACCCACACAGCTTTCTTGCACTCCTCCCTCCCCCCCTTCTCTTCCTCTAGTACTCTACCTCCCTAAAACACACAGCTCCTGCTCTTTTTCCCCCTCACTCTCTCCCTCACACACACCCCTCACCTCCAGCATTCGCATAGCATTCTTGCCAATCCCACCACTTCCCTTTGCCTCATCCATCCTGATGCACTCATGCCGAGTCATGCCTTTGGCCTGGAGGTCTGTCTGTGTGTGTGCGTGTATGTGAGTGAGTGTGTATATGTGTACGTGTGTGTGAGAGTTGGTGTGTGTTTGAGAGAGAGTTGTGCGTATGCAGTGTGTGTGTGTGCGTGCATGAGTGTCTGTGTACATCTGTGTGTGTGTGTGTGTGTGTGTGTGTGTGTGTATATACTTAAGATGTGTCTGGGCACAGCGTGCTGTCTAGCTCCACCTCAGGGCTACACAGGGAGAGAGAAGGACACGGATAAGACAGAAGAAAACAGGAGATAGGCCATGGAGAAGGAGAGAGAAATAGCCTAGCATAGGGTGAGGAGAGAGAAATAGCCTAGCATACGGTGAGGGGAGAAATAGCCTAGCATAGGGAGAGGAGAGAGAAACAGCCTAGCAAAACGAGAGGAGAGAGAAAGCCTATCATAGGGTGAGGAGAAAGAAATAGCCTAGCATAGGAAGAGGAGAGAGAATTAGCCTAGCATAGGAAGAGGATAGAAATAGCCTAGCATAGGGTAAGGAGAGAGAATTAGCCTAGCATAGGGTGAGGAGAGAAATAGCCTAGCATAGGGAGAGGGGAGAGAATTAGCCTAGCATAGAAAGAGGATAGAAATAGCCTAGCATAGGGTAAGGAGAGAGAATTAGCCTAGCATAGGCTGAGGAGACAAATAGCCTAGCATAGGGAGAGGGGAGAGAATTAGCCTAGCATAGGGAGAGGGGAGAGAATTAGCCTAGCTTAGGGTGAGGAGAGAGAATTAGCCTAGCATAGGGAGAGGAGAGAAAGCAGAAGAAAGGAAAGCCACCAATCAGCGTAGGCTAATTAAAGAAGGGAGTCTCCTGCAGTAACGAGCGGATGGTAGCCAGACGAGGCAAACGCAACCAGCACAACGGGCCTGTCTGGGCGGGCTGTGGCCAGCATCAGCTATTTATGTGTGTGTGTGTGTGTGTGTGTGTGCGTGTGTGTGAGACAAACGAAGAGAGTGGTCCTTTGAGTGTGCGTGTATGTGTGTGTGTGTGCACGAGACACAAAGAGCGTGATCATTCATTTATGTGCCTGTGTGTGTGTCAGTGTGTGAGAGTGAGTATGTGCATGTGTGTGCATTTGTATATTTGTGTGAGAACAAGACACAAAGAGAGTGATCATTTGTGTGTGTGTTTGTGTCTGTGTGTGTATATGAGAGAAAGAGAGAGCGAGAGAGAGAGAGAGAGAGAGAGAGACTGACTGAGTGACTGTGTGTGTGTATGCTTGCATTTATTTGTGTGTGTGTGTGTGTGTGTGTGTGTGTGTGTGTGTGTGTGTGTGTGTGTGTGTGTGTGTGTGTGTGTGTGTGTGTTTGTGTTTGTGTGCCTTCATTCCTTTAGCTTTACTCAGCAAGAAAGCCAGACTCTTTCTGAGCAGAGCAAAGCAGGCCAATTCTTACAGTGATACAGAGGAGAGGAGAGGAGAGGAGAGGAGAGGAGAGGAGAGGAGAGGAGAGGAGAGGAGAGGAGAGGAGAGGAGAGGTTGAACAGAGAGCTCATCCTGGTTAGCCACATCCTGTCTGTCAAGCGGATGTAAGATGACAGAATGACACACACACACTCACTCACTCACTCCCAACAGCAGCAGCCATGACCACCACAGTGGAGCGGACGTGCCTGCCAATCCCCACACTTCTGTCAGCCCACCGCACAGGCCTCATCAGTCCCAGCACTCCCAACACGCCAATGAAGTGATATCACACGTGTTGCAAGAGCAGAGCCTGGTGACTCTGGTGCAAAGTATTTAATACACTGACAGTCAATGAAAATGCATCAGACAACTTTCTTGTACTTTTTTACCGAGAATCGATTCCAACCATATAAACGAGTACAAATGCGCTTGTTTGGTCATAAGACAGTGGGATGACCACTCGGATGTTTACAATTTCCGCTTCAGTGAATTGGTAATCAGCTGTTACAAAATCATGCGTTTTTCCTGTCTCGTCTCGTCGCTGTTGATGCGTTTTCATCGACTGTCAGTGTATTTGAGCTGAATAACCATCTTACCCTTTTCAGTGTCCATAAATCAAGGCCATGATGATGATGATAATGGAAAATCTAACAGTTTAAAAAGAACTAAAAACTAAGAAAAAACACTAGGCAACAGCAAGCATTTAGAGCACTACCCTAAAAAAAGCAATACACCTACCCAGAAAGAACAAAATACCAGCAATATGATCAGTAACTTATGAACTTTAAAATTACTAAATTTAACTATCTTGAGAAAACTAAATTATCTGAAGCAGAAAAAAACCATAGGCTAACAGCTCTGCCTATCATCACCAAGTTGGTTTTATTATTCCTAACCAGCAGTAAGTGCGTGTGTGTGTGTGTGTGTGTGTGTAAGTACAAACACAGACCAGACAGACAGAAAGGAGAGGAGGCCATGAAGAGCGATTTAGTGAAACTGGCGAGACAGCGTATTGGATTACAATAGCAGACTGCACCTTCAAATCACATTTGCTGGCTTCACATTAAACGTTCATTTCCTAGCAATCCAGCTACCGAGAAAGGCATCAAAACCCGGTCACCCTTTCAACCTTCCAGCCCAGCTGATGCTTGATACAAGCCCTGCTAGCAAGGTAACCTGGCAATTCTTTGGGTGATATAGGCCTACTTAATGATGACCTTTAAAAACTTTAATTACAGTTTTAGCAGGGTTTGTTAAACCTGGCCCACATAACAGTGTTGTACACAGCCTCAAAGTGTAGTTGGAACATCTGGCACGTTAAGCCATTCACACATGACCTCACACAATAAAATGTATTTTCAAGATGATAGGCCAACCAGTTCCTTATAAACCATTCTGCAAAAAAAGAAAATCGTCGAATACTGCCCGTTTAATCGAACATTGATGCTGTTGGCTCAAACACGGACTGAAAATGGTATTCATTTAGCTCCATCTCTTAGCAGACCTGTCCAGTGTCGTCATACTAACCTTCTGCCCAAGGTGGCGGGTAAGGACTAACAGCATGTGGAACAGGAAGTTATGACCAAAGCCATTTACCGCCTGTAAAAAAGCGGCTTTACCGCTGACAGAAAATTAGAGCACTTTCCAAGCCAGGACTTGAATTTCACTGACGTTCCAAAACCTTCAATTCCCCTCTAATTGTACGTGCCAACACTTTCAAATTGGTCTGTGAATGAAAATGTCTCTGCTGTGCAAGTGTGATTAATGTGTGTACATGAGTGTGTGTGTGTGCAGCTGTGTATCTGGGAACATGCATTTGTGCATGAGTGTGTCTGTGTGTGTATGTGTTGTGTTCGTATGTGTGTGTGTGTTTTTTTGTGTGTGGGGCTCAACTTAGATGACACCGTGTGGGGGCCCCCCGCAAAGCTCCCCAACCCTACTGTGTGGAGTTATTGACGGGTAATTGGCTGTGACCCATGTCTGCCCATTGACAGTGTCCTACAACCACCCCACCACCCCCTGATTGTGCGCACTCTCCACTGGGGGTAAGCTGCCTGGATTAACAGGCTTGTCTCCTACAAAGAACACACATAGGAACATAATACATACCCCCCAAAAAAACATACATACACGGACACACACACACACATTCGTATGTTCATTATCTATTGAGAACAGTGTGTGAGATCAAATGCAAGCTATGTCCATTTCCTGGAAGTAGGATACACAGGCCCTTCTCCCAGCAGATAAAAAACACACACACACTCACACTGGAGCCAAAAACGCAGGGAGATACAAGCGCGCGCGCACACACACACACACACACACACACACACACACACACACACACACACACACACACACACACACACACACACACACACAGTGCTGACCCAGAAAAAAAGACATTCAAAAAGAACACAAAAATAAGTCATGCAATGGTCTTGCTTTGGACGGGCTGCGGGCCGGATCACACACACATACACACACACACACACACACAGTAATAGTAACTCCTGGACTTACACACAAACACATGGACAGACAGGCAGATACACAGACACACACACTCTTACA
>CM050219.1:12642500-12685000 GCA_027475355.1 Coilia nasus | reverse complement strand
AGAGAGAGAGAAGCAAAGTGAGCCTGACCTCACATAAACAAGATAAAGAAAAGAGAACAGGGGAGATTAGCGAAGGGGTGGTGGAGGGTGACTGAGAGAAAGTGTGTGTCTGTGTGTTAGTGAGTGAAAAAGAGAGAGAGAGAGAGAGAGTCAGACAGACAGATACAGAGAGAGACAGAATGAGACAGAGAAACAGATACAGAGAGAGACAGACAGGCCGATAGAGAGAGAGAGAGAGAGAGAGAGAGACAGAGAGAGGGAGAGAGTCAGACAGACAGATACAGAGAGACACAGAGAGACCGATAGAGAAAGAGAGAGAAGAAAAGACACTGACAGAGAGAGAAAGTAAGATACAAAGCCAATAAACGAGAGCGAGCAAGAAGTAAAAGTAGAGTAGAAAGAAGAAAAGCGAGCAAAACAGCTTCACCACCATCTGTCTAGCGATGCCCTGAGCTTATCCTGTCCTCCTGCCTCTGACCTGTTGGCCCCACGGGTGCGGAGAGGCGAGGGCTTTATCGCCCAGCTCACTCGTCCGGCCTCCGCTCTCTAGTGCCTGTCCCCATCCAACCCCCTTCTATCCCGGATCCTCCACCCCTCCACCCCAACCCCACTCCAGCTCACTCGTCCGGCCTCCGCTCTCTAGTGCCTGTCCCCATCTAACCCCCTTCTATCCCGGATCCTCCACCCCTCCATCCCAACCCCACTCCGCCCTCCTTCAAAGCTGGCACAGGGCAGCTCAGGGCCTGGAGAGAGTGAGTGCTTGCTCACAGCATGACACATCACATTAAGGATAGATCAAAATCAAGCAGAACTTGCCATAAACTGTATGTGTGAAAGGAATAAAAGAGAGACAGAGAGGGAGAGAGAGAGAGGGGGGGAGCGAGGGAAATAGACATGGAGAGAGACAGAGAGAGAGAGAGGGAGGGAAAGAGAGAGAGAAAGAAAGAGAGAAAGAAAGAAAGAAAGAAAGACAGTCAAAGAAAAAGAATAAGAAGAAAAAAGGGGAAATGTGCATAAAAGGTGATGTGTTTAAAAGGAGAACGCTATACCAATGCAGGTGTACACTGGGAGTGTGTGTGAGAGTATTTCTGGTTGTTAGCATGTGGGTGACCTGTGACCCCCGGCGGATACACACTTGTTTTTTTCACAGCTTTAGGTCGTGCAAAATAACTTACAGCTTAAAAGGTTAGCCAACCTCCACTTGACCTAATGCAACTACATTTTAATCCTTAAAAGGCCCAATTTGAATGGCAAGCTTAACCACTGCATGTACAGTAAGCCGTGCCATTTCTGGGAGGAAACCAAGCGAGCAAAAACAATCCCACCCATACAGCATGCCACTGGGGAGCCTACAGTAATTCAACGGCGACTAGCATGAGAAAGAGGGCATGCGAGGTAATTAAATAACGCAAAGAGCTGGATCGGCGCGTATTCAAGAGCAAAAGGGAAAAAGAGACAGAAAGAGAGAGAAAGAAAGAACAAAAGAAAGAGAGGGAGGGGGAGGATGAAAAGCATGGACGGCTGGATCAACACACAAAGGAGCAATATAGCCCTTATATCTTATAGCCCTTCAGAGCACACATGAGTAATGGCATTGGAAAGAGAAGAAAGGTCCATTTAAGCTTCATTTTAGTCCAAGTTCAAGAAAGGGCCCTGCCCTGATGACAGCCAAGATGCAGGGAGTCTGGGAAATATAGGCAAGTCACTCTGTTCTCTTCTCTATATGCTCACAGCTAAGAAAGCCGAATTAAACTTAACAGTGATCAGCAGTGAAATGATGATTATAGTTGGTGAAAAAGATTCAAGAATATTTTATTATTACATCTCATTATACTTGTATAAGAGAGTAAAACTCTTTGTTTTTTTTGCTCCTCAGAAAAGAAATGATTAATAAATTAATAAAGTGAAGTGTGTGTGTGTGTGTGTGTGTGTGTGTGTGTGTGTGTGAGAGAGAGAGAGAGAGGAAAGGAGAGAGAGAGAGAGAGAGAGACAGAGAGACAGAGAGAAAGGGGATAGAAAATAAATAAATAAATAAATAAATAAATAAATAAATAAATAAATAAATAAATAAATAAATAGTGTTGTAGTGCAAAGGCATTACAACCATTACCATTATACCCAAGTTTCAGGCTATACTACAGTTTGTGCTTGCTCCCCAAGACAACTAGCCTACCCATGTTCACGCCACGGCCCGCGCCGAGCAACGGGTATGAGTAACAAAGCCGTTTGTACAAGGTGTCGTGATCCAAGGCTCACGTAACAGCCTGAACAATGGCACAAGTCATGGCTTCCATTTCCTTGGCGTGTATGAGCAGTGGACCTGCATTGTTCTGGTGCATTCACAAAAGAAGAAAAAAAAAAACAAGAATAAAAATGAACACTAAACCGTGAACTGTCTGATTTCACCGCTCGGCTTGAGAGGTATTTCCGAGCCAGCGTCGCTGCTGCAGCCCACACAAACGCTACCGAAGCTGGTGACTCAGTCGGAGCAAGGCATGCTGGGATATCAAGCTGACAGCAAAGGTGGAGAGGGGAGTTGTGATTGGTGGCGTTGAAGTATTTGGGGTGGTAGAGAGAGAGAGGGGGGGGGGGAGAGAAGAGCGAGAGAGAAAGAGACAGGGAGACATAGAAAAAGAGAGAGGGCACTCAAAATATCCACAGTCTCCTGGGAACACCTGGGGTTGGCTGCAGATAGCCAGTCTTGCGCACAGAAAATACATTTATTTCACTAAAACACTACATGTCCAGAGAGGAGAAAAACATCAGATTTAAATCTGATTAGATGAAAAACGAAAGTCTTTTTTTTTTTTTTTTTTTAAAGAGATGAGACCTGGACGGTTTCCTGGAGTCTCGAATCGGTGTCCAAGCAGACGATTGCAAATCCAGACACAACAGCAACGTCCTACAGTCATACAGTCACATGTAAACAACGCAACAGCCTCTATCGCTCTGTCTTTCTGTGGTGTTTGTTTGTCTCCATCTCTGTCTGCCTGTTGTTCATTTTCACTGAGTGCACCCATCTCTTTTTTCTGTGATGCAACACCCTTGAATGAGGTCACTGCCAGAAGTGGGGCTGGCCCACATAGCGGCGAACAGCCAGCCGAGCAGTCCTTCAGAAGGGCAGAGCAGTGCGGAGCAGAGCGGAGCAGCGCGGAGTGGAGACATTTCTTCAGAAAACCTCCTCGTTCTGTCATTGCACTCCCTCGCTTGTTTCATCTTCCTACCATATCCCCTGCCCCTCCATGTTCTCACCAAGAGGATACCTAACCCCTCCGCCCCCCAACCCCTCCGCCCCCCAGCCCGCCACCACCACCCAGCCAATCCCACTCACCCCTCGCTTTCTCATCTGCACCTAGCAGCACTGATCCTCACCTATGCTGCAGAATACCTCAAGGATGAGGAGGCAGTAACAGAGGGGAATTAAACAGTCTGTGTGTGTGTGTGTGTGTGTGTGTGTGTGTGTGTGTGTGTGTGTGTGTATGTGTGTGTGTGTGTGTGTGTGCGCGTGTGTGTGAGTGAGTGAGTGTGAGTGAGTGAGTGTCTCTGTGTGTGTGTGTGTGTCTGTGTGTGAGTGAGTGTGAGTGAGTGAATGTACGTGTGTGTCTATGTGTGTGTGTGTGTGTGTGTGTGTGTGTGTGTAGTGTCTATATCTATCTGTGTGTGTCTCTCTCTTTCTATGTGTGTGTGGGTGTTTGTGTGGGTGTGTTGGCCACTAATGATCGTCCCCACTGTTAGAGAGAATGAGCTCAGGCGGTGCAGATGTGGCTGGCTGGCTGTCTTGGCTCTCGTGTGGGGACGGGTGATGATACACAGGCAAAAAACCTCGAGAGAAGAGGCCAAAACACAAAACAAACAACAAGCTCAAAAAAAGCAGCCACTGGGTTCCCAGGTTCTCCTCCTCCACCTCTTACATACAAACTAGGGGTGGGTATTGGCAAGGACTTTACGATACGATATATATCACGATACATCTGTCACGATACGATTCTGTCACGATACATTGCAATATACTGCAATATTCCACATCGTTCAGTGAAAATGTAAAAATACAGCTGAATTATTAGTTGCTATTTACAATCTGGATAGTCTTACATCTTATCAAAACTGAATTAAATCAACATAACTCAGAGTTACTGAACTCAACAGAGCTGAAATAAAAGTTTAAACAATGATTTTATTTTTTTTGGAGTCAGAAATTGATATAGTATACTGTAAAAATTAGCATCACAATATATTGCGATATCGATCTTTAAATCGATATAGTATATTGTGAAAATTAGTATCACGATATATTGTGATAATGATATTTTTGCACACCCCTAATACAAACATGAGTGGGGAATCGGTGTGGTAAATAACACTTGAAAGAGGAGTAGAGGTGTGAACCTTCACTCAATTTGATTACGATTATTAAGCTAGCGATTCGATTCGATATCTCGATGCATCGCAATGCATCACGATTCTTCACATCAACTTTCTATATTACTTCACATGGTTTTGATTTCATCAACAAACACAATCAGTCAGATATTACCTCCCTCTTTTATGTAATGGCAAATTCATGGCAAATTAAAAAAAAAGGAATAAAAAGTAACACCACAGTAAACAACACCCCTAAAGAGGGGTGGATATCAGGCGACGCTTGGTCAATGACGGCCTGTGTCCTCCATCACATCGCCTGTGTCCTGCTCAACGGCAGATGCCGTTTTGGGGTTCGGCGACCTCACACGCAGACTCCAAAAGCTCACTGCAACTTCACACCACCACTGGCAGGCAAGGAGGCTCAAGTGTAACAAAATCACTCCAGATGCAGCCAACAACAAAGCAAGCCACAGGAAGAGGAAAAACAAACAAACAAACAAACACACAAACAACATCGGAACCCCTTGGCTTCAGTGAAAATTACTTTTGGAGTTAAAAATAGGAGTCAATAACGACCAGTGGGAAGACATCAAAAAGCCAGTGCCAGCCTGCTGATCAAGATAAAAACAGCCATTACCATCTCAGCCACAAACACCCTGATGAATCGCACAGGGCATTTCAGCCTGAGCCTACCATTAGCAGCAGATAAAAGAGATGGGGCTGAGGACGACATGTAACACAGGAGACCAAAACAAAGGAAGCAGACTTAACACGGCTGCCCGACAGACCATCCAGCAGTCCATCTGGGCTATTTACTCAAACACCAGCGGACGTGGATGTTTGGTAAACTGATCTCGCATCGACGACAATGAAGTGAAATAGCATTCATAAACCTTTAAACAAACAGACAGGACCTTGCCAGTTGGCACAAACAACTGATTTGGATACAGCATATCTCTGCTACACATCATGCCTGGCAGGCAGGAGGGGGTGAGAGTATGAAAACACATACACATGAGAAAAGGCCAAAATAACACACAACCTTAGGCAACCCCACTCCACTGAGTATCCCATCCTTTCACCCTACCTTTATTTCTGTGTGGGGACTCAAACATGCCGATAACCAAATTAGGCTCTTTCATCAACCAGTATGCTGAGTTGCACCTGGGGGTCATTTTATGCATGTACTGAACATGGTTTACTGCGTGACCCAGATAAGTTAATTCAAAAATCACTTTATTAGAAGGTAGGCAGCCTAGTGGTTAGGGAGTTGGTCTTGCAATCGGAAGGTTGCCGGTTCGAATCCCGCCCCGCCCTACCATGGTTGAGATGCCCTTGAGCAAGGCATCTAACCCCGCACTGCACTACAGTCCAGGGACTGTAAATGAAACCCTGTAAATATCTGTAAGTCGCTCTGGATAAGAGCGTCAGCTAAGAGTAATGTAATGTTTACCATTTGCTCTGAGTTAACATACCTAGTGACTAAACCTGCTTTCTGCAATACCTGCCTGCTACTGCATCCTAACCCCATCACTGGCCGACAGTGTCACCAGCCTCATCATAATCATCATTCTGCCTACTTGGTCCTGTCGTACTCTAAATAAACAAATAAATAAATAAATAATAAATACAGGAAACACACATGCTCCACAAGTACCCCGATGTCTAAATGCAGAGCACCGACGGCGCAGCCAAGCGCCGCTCACCTCCCACACCCACCAATTATGTAAGAGGAGGGTCACGCCGACGCGAGCGAAAATAGCTCAGAGGGTACGAGCCGACGGACGATAAGCAGCGAGCACTGATAGATGGAGATAGGGAAGGGGAGAGAGGGGGGGGGGAGAGAGAGGGAAAAAAAAGAGAGAGAGAGAAAGAGAGCGAGGGGTGTTCCACTTGAAAAGAGGTGTTCCACTTGGCACAAAGGTGCCCATTGTCAGACCAAGGTTTCCAATCACGTGGAGGGGTAGTGCTTTTTTTTAAAACTATATATATATATATAAAAAAAAGATTTCAACTGGTTGACCCTGGTTGAGCCCAGTTTTTCTTTCTCCCTTTGTTTTCTGTGTACACCATCAGAACTTTTTATTGTAGAGCCTGGAGTATGTTTCCCTTCCCTTCTCGCTCTACAGAGCACGATTTGCCTCCACGTGGGAATATAATTCACGTCCAATATAATTTGGGCCAGTGGTCAGTCGAGCTGTTATTCATAATCCACACATCCACAGCAAAATGCCGCCTACAACTCTAAAGCTGGAGTGTCCAAAGATTATGTGACGGAGAATGATACGCGAGTTAAGCAAAAAAAAAGCTTTTAATGGACTGTGGTGCTATAAAAAGTTATTATGCTACCACTGACTAGACACAGGAACTACCATTAGGAGAAACGACTGTTTATGACTGGGTTCAGGTTGCTTAAATAAAGCAAATTTAGTGGATGTTAAAAGTATATCCAGATATTCCAATTAACCTGCAAAAAATATGTATTGTACGTAGACCATACAGTCAGTGTGTGGTTGCAGTCACTGACATAACGAAGTGAATGGCACAAACTGGATGGTACACAAGGTAGTGCTGGTGATATGGCACAAAAAAATTGAACACGATATATTTTCCTATATTGTCCCATATCTATTATCATCACAATTTTTCCACTGATCCTGCCAGTTCTGGAGCGTCTTGATTGAGACCCGTTTTTGAAGGCACAGACTATCAGCATGTCCCTCATACCGACTTTATTGGCCCGATGTCACTTTGGCCATAACCAAACCACCGCTACAAACCTGACAATGTGTAACCTTTTTTTGTCAACAATGACGTCAGCTTCAGCAAATAACTCCAAATCATGTTTGATTAAATACGCCCAACCAATTTTATCTTGATCACCGATCGCAATCGATTAATCGCCCAGCATCCAAACATCCTGACTTCTTTCTAACCCTTGTGAGGGGGCATGCTGTAAGGTCCCAAGATGCCACAACAATGCCCACAGACAACTTCACGGTAATGCCATGGCAACAGAAATTCAGACAGCACTAGGCCTATGAGACCCAGCGGGCCTTTTAATCTGTTCACGACCTTCTCCGTGCCACCTGTGCAGGCCAAAGGACATGATTGATCCAGAGCAGAGCAAGCCAGCACACCTCCACAGCTGACCATTCTTTTTTTTAAGTATTTATTTCTGGGCTTGTTGTGTCTTTATTGATAGGTCAGTGAAGAGTGGGACAGGAAGTGAGTGGGAGAGAGAGAGAGGGGGTAGGGTGTGGAAACGACCCAGGCCAGATACAAACCTGGGCCCCCATGGCCACTTGCCCATTTATGTTATGGGTGCTCCTTGCTACGCACTGCGCCACAGTACCCCCACCCCACACACACACACAGCTGACCGTTCTTAAATGCCGAATATCTCCACGCCAAAGTCTGACACAGAATACAGACTCTTTCTGCGTGGGTTGGGACATAACGAGAGCATCCCTGGTCTCTGCAGAGCTATAAATCAGACTGGGCCTCATTACTGAGGGACGAGATAATCCAAGTCAATGTGAAATAATACATAATCGTTTAGTGCTGCAAGGACAAAGATAAATAAAAAATAAAAAAACACACACACACACAACCGTGCTGTTCAAGGCTTTTGGTGTAGCTGTGTTTTGAGTGCTGTCTCGGAAGAGATAAAAATAGCTAAAATAATCTGAAAGTTTACCCCCCCACACACACTTCTCTGATTTATCTTTTCATCTGCCAAACCATGTCTTCATGACGATACATATTTTCACAGCTTATCCAGTTATAACTCAACCAAGAAGAATGTTTGTTATTGCTGATGGCGGAAAGCTGATATTAAAACCAATGCCAATCCTAAGTCAATGTTTAATTCCAGCATTTTCACTTATCCGTAACTATAACGTGTCAGAATTAATACTTCTTGCAGCATTTATTTCAGGATTACTAAAGGAACCGATGAATAAAATTCAGTAAGTCAAATGCATGAACCATTTATACTTAATGTGCAGAGTAAACCCAATCAGAAGCATAGTATGATCTAGCCTTGTAAATACTCCATACAGCTGCTGACAAACGTAAACATGTCTCTGCCATGTCCTCTGTTCTGATGCTAATGTTCCGTGCCTGCCTAAAACCCTCATGCATTATGGAAAGGATGGCCCTTGGTTGCTCTTCTCTAATGAACCCTGGCGTTCAAAAAAGGCTCTCGCTTCAAAGCGCACGTACTTCCTCCTCAGAGGGGGGCTAATCGCTCGCCGTCTGTACCCAAAAGCAGCAGCAGCAGCAGCAGCAGCGGTAGTGGTGGCGGTGGGCTAAATGCTACCCACGCCAGAGCAAGGTCTGCATGAGGAGAGCGGGGGCAATTCAAACTCCATTAGTCCAAGCGGAGCACCCGGCATGGCACAGCCGATCCATAATGCCCGGGCTGCGAGCGGGCGAGCGAGAGGACTCTAAGTACTGGGCTGGGATGAGTGAGGGAAAGTGTATGTCTGTGTGTGTGAGTGTGTGTGTGTGTGTGTGTGTGTGTGTGTGTGAGCTTAGGAGTCAGTCACGCCAACATGAGTCCTTTTCTCTGTTCAGTCAGTCAAGTCAGTCTAGCCTCACCACCCACCCTCCCTCCCTCCCTCCCCACCACCACCACCGCCACCACCACCACCCCCTCTGCCCCACCTACCACCCCTCACCCCTCCCCTCTCCCCGTGTTCTCTTCTCCTACATAAAACCGCACGCTGAGCTGTGGGGCTGTCGATTGGCCAGCAAATGGAAAACAAACTAAATCAATGGCTTGGAAAAACAAGTGCCACCTAATTACACGGATGGGGCAGGGGGGTAGAGGAGTGACACCATCACCCTGTCCTCAGCCTCAATGTGACAACACAATCCATACAACAGCAGCAGGGGGTGGGGTGGGCTGGGGTGGGGTTAGAGGGGACATGGGAGTTTAGTCCGCAGAGCAGGGCTCTCCGAGCTGGGGTTGAACGTTCTGCGAATTGGAGCTAAGAGCAACAGGGGCCACACGGACACGACAGAGGCCAATACGATAACGGCAGCGAGGCCTTTCGCAGAAAAACGCCCCACAGACATGGTGGCATGTACAGTCTCACACGCGATACTGGGCCCTAGTGGACTCTGACCCTAACCATGACCATGCCCCAACTCCCAACCCAAGCCAAGCCAGTGATCCACTCCTCTAAGGTTAACAAACGTTAACAAATTAAACTATTCACACAACACGCGTGATTCTGCGTATTCTGCCACACATACAAACATATTGTACACAATTATGTGCTGTACACGGTCAAGTTGGTGTGAATGAGCCCTAAGACGTTAGACACATGCACCCTTACTGCTCCAAACTCACTCATTCTTGAATACTCCTGGCCGAAAAATACAGAAAGTCAAGTCCAAACCAAAGAGTTAATGCACCAGTCATTGGTCTCTCAGGCCAACCTCCCTCCCCATATTCACCCCTCACTTACAACGCCCACACCCTCCCACACGCTTCCAGCATGCACTGTGGGCTTACCAGGAAAAACAACAGTCATGCTCGCCTGTGGCTAGCGGTGGCCCATGCTGAACCGTAATAATGCCTCGCATGCCATTCTGCTGACACACACAATAACTAGTTGACAGACAGCAGCAGAGAAAGGCCTTGTTCGAGATCTTATCACCTCTACAGTGAGTGGCAGTGTTTACCTTTTGAAGACTGGTAGGATTCAGCTGTGTCTTATCTATGATTTTGATGGCAACCTGCAAGACAAACAAAGAAAGAGTGAGAAGGAGATAAAAATTAGAAGCTTTTCAGTTACAACAACAATATTCTAATCAGCCTAGCAGCATAACTGCTTTCAACATTACATTATATTTAGCAGATACTGTTATCCAAAGTGAGGAGCAATACTCTGAAGAGGCTGGTCTGTGTTTTTTCTATTAAGCTCTTACAATAATGAACACAATGAAAGACCACATGACAGCTGAAGGTTATGATGTTGGCTCTTCTACTGTGTAGAAAGTAATGAACTGTCTTGTGACAGCACAGTAAAGCACAGTAATAATTCCACTCAGCGCAACAGCACTATTGTTAATAGTGGCTCTGTCCTTGTAGGACTTAGGCTAACTGCCAAACTGTCTTGATGAGGACAACAGCAGGCGGGTGCACAGGCGGTAGGGAAGGTCATGCGTCTCAGCTACGCCTGACCACATGTTAAAAAGAGACAAAACTTGAAAGCTCAGCACCAAATGTTACGAGCACAGCACTGACTTCCTCTATTTTGTCTCCTCAAAACATACGATTCTCAGCTCGTCTCGAACACAAAGGCTGCACAGCCACAAATGCTGAATAATCATGTGACAGTACATGCAAATTCCAGGTTCAGGATCGTGCTGAATATGTTGCTGTCCCTGACACTGGCACTGAACTGCTGAAAGTAATGTGCTGCATGTGGTGTTACATAGCCTAGACCTACATTTCAAAAACAGAATCCTGACTGTCTTTCCATAGAGGACACTCTCAGCAAACTACAGCAGCATTCGAACGGATCTAGGGATATGCCCGTCATCACTTTCACTTCAATTTCACTATATTTTGAGTGCCTACATTTCTTGTTGCGATGCAATATTGTTTGCGCAAGCAAAGGCCACACAACACATAGTTGAATTGAATTACAGTGGGCCCTCGCTATATTGCAGTTCACCCTTCGCGGTCTCGCGGATTTTTTTTAGTGCATGCTTTTTTTTTAAACAACGTATTGTGTTCTGCACCCTGATTGGCTAAGGGACTGTAGAACATTGTCATTCAATCTCCTGTACAGTACAGAATGCGCTCAGCTTGTAAAATCTACATAAATCTTCCATCGCTAGCTGTGTGACTCTGAAGTGCTGTATGTTTGCAAGTTTGAACTTTGAGAGTAGAAGAGAGAGAAATGTGAGAAAATGTCAATGCCCGTCTGAGAAAAGTGTATAAGTGTAGTGAGGGGTTTCACAGCCTTAAAAACATCTATAATAATTGTAAAAAATAAAGCTGACTACTTTGTGGATTTCGCCTATCGCAGGTTATTTTTAGAACGCAACTCCCGCGAATAACGAGGGACCACGTATAATAATTCACGTGTAATTGAATTGCCGAAAAAACAGTCCAGAGTCATCAGAACACAAACACACACACACGTACGTACCTCTCGGCCCGTGAGGATGTGGCGGGCCAGCTTGACCTTGGCGAAGTTGCCCTTGCCGATGGTCTTGAGCAGCCGGTAGTTGCCGATGTGCGGCTGCTCGTCTGCGCAGGAGGCGATGGAGTTCCTGCAGCGGGCGCCCGAGCGACCCGCCCGCGTGGGCACCTCACTGCGGCCATCACTGTGTGAGGTGTGCTGGGGAGGAGATGAAGAGAGTGGATGTGGAGAGGCAGAGGGGTTCGGAGGAGGAGAGACATAGAGAGACAGAGGTCAGTGATGCTGCAACTGCATTAAGACGCCAAGTTAACCGATAAGACAAAAGAAGAGTGAACCAAAAAGGACAAAATTTAACAGTATATTTCACATTTTTGATTCATGTTATTCATATGTCACTGCTATGGGGCCACCAACATAAACAGTAGAGACAGAGAGAGTGAAAAAAGAGAAACAGGAAGGGGAAGGGAGTTGTCTCGTAAACACACTGACACAGCCATGGTGAAATAATGAAGTCTTGAAGAGCTTATTAACAATGTGTAAATTATTATCTGTTACTATCTATTTATTAACCTACTGGAAGTGACAAAATCTTGTTTTGGGTTGTAATGATAATGAATGATGAATGTAATGAATGGTGACCCCATTGATGGGATAACTTGTCTAATCAAAAGTAAACACACTGTTCAGACAGGCCGGTCATTACTGTTGCATTACTGTGCTCAAGTGTTATTTTGGTTATACTGCTAAACACATTCAGTAATGTACAGTGTCTTCACAAAAAAGCATATTTGTGCGCTGTTGTGTTGTGTTTTAACAGCATAAATAGAATAACCATTTCTTTTTATTTTCAATGAGATTACAGTTGGAGCAAGAGCTGCTGTGTTAGACAGTGGCTCTATCCTATCTGGGGCAGTCTGTGGATTAACACGGCGTGCGGCACAGAGCTCATTCTTTTGATCAATAGAAGCGCTCCCCTCCTGGGGGACGGAGGGCGGGGGGTGGACTGTGGCCGGAAGTGGGAACATGTGACCGAGCCAAAAAGAAGTGGCACAGTTGCGCTCTTCCCTTACCTGGTCATATGCCCCTGAAAAGCTGTGCTGCTTCGCACCGCAACAGTAGTGCAAACTATCAAAAGCACCACAGGAAACTTTAAAAAAGGATGTTTACACAAACCACAACAAAAGACTCACAATCTAAGACTTATCTTAGACTAACAATCAGCAGTTTTGCTGCATGTCCCACTCTACCCAGTATCTCTATGCATGTGACAATAAATACCCTTGTAAAAGGATTATAATGTACTGCTGAAATAAGTTGAATGAAATCGACCGCGAAGATAAACCGATGTGGACATTAGGATTAGGCTATCTAAACAGCAAATTGATGGGCTTTTGACAACAAGAGCAAAGTCTATATTCAAACACTGGCTGCTTGAATAGTGTCATTGAAAAACCTGAGTCGTGTTAACTCATGCCTACCGCTCCAGACCTTACACATGTTTTTCTAATATGCAGTCTGCACTGAGGCATACACAAACATTTTCATTCTTTCCAAGAACAGCAGCACGCAGAAAAACAAACTTTGCTCAATACTCTTTGAGCCCGAGACCAATATTTCACATAGTGGAGATCAGGGGTACTTTGACACAAACCAGGGATTGCCTAGCTGCTGAATGACTGCAGTAGGATTTTGAGCTACTGCCTTGCCATCGATACCTCTGCATTGTGACAAGCTCAGTTGTGACATGATGTGATGTGATGATAAGGCCTGGCACTGATAGATCAGATCAAGTCAAACGGAACAAATCTGCTCCATGAGAGGCGTGTGGTAACCCGCACAGGAAGAGTGCAGAGAGAGAGAGAGAGGACCAGTCCATCTGGAACAGTTTCTTAAATGACTTGGGGAGAACAAGGACAAGAAACTTAAAAAAAAGTCCAGAATGCCTGTGTGTATCTTGATGTAGGTTAAGAAAAATGCACTGCCATGACTAAAACACGGTGAGAAAAAGCAACATAAAATGTTCCAAGACGAAACCATCTACAGAGCAGACCATCTTTAGCTTATTCTTAAGAGACAGCAGGGGATACGACACAAAAGACACAAGATGACAAGCCGTACCATGCTGCTACCAGGCTTTCAATACCATGAAGTCTCTCTAACAATTTGTGTGCTTTCTACCACAGGCCGACGTGGGCAAGAGCATGATCTGATTTGACAGGACCATTGATCGGACATGAGCACACAGCGCTCTCAGAGACTGCGCCGACTCCGAAACGCGTTGGACAGGCCAGTGGAAGCCAATCAATGGGGAGCGTGGAACAACAACTGCTAAGGCTGTCGATGTCAATGTAGGCTACATCACATATACGAGATCTATCCGAGGAGTGGAAAAAGGAAAAACACAGAATCTGTATATTATGTGGGAAACATGTGGTCATACAACAAAAGTCTGCTGAAGTTCTGGCTTGGCGTCTATCGTCCTACTTCAGGCCTGCATCACCTATGGCTAGCCAACACAAACTACTAAAACATCTTCCCTCGATAACTTTGGCACCACACAGAAAGAGACAATCCTACCAAGAGCACTCACATCTGAACACATGCCAAAGGCACAGTGCATTCTATAAGGCACATTCTTAGGCCTACTGCTTCCCTGAAATAAGACAGAAAGAGAGAAAGAGAGAGAGAGAGAGAGAGAGAGAGAGAGAGAGAGAGAGAGAGAGAGAGAGAGAGAGAGAGAGACAGAGAGAGAGAGAGAGAGAGAGAGAGAGAGAGAGAGAGGGAGAGAGAAAGAGAGAGAGACCCTGTTAAAACAGGAAACAAGCCTTGTTTACTAAGATTGGATTGTCCTTGTTAGCCACCACATTACCCGTAACAGGCGAATTCCCGAGGGAACGGACGGGACAGCAGCACAGCGAGTGACCCAACAGGACTCTCCAGTTTGAGAGCGCTCGCAAGGCCACTGACTGACTGACTGACTGACTGACTGTGGTGCTGTGAGACGGGTGAACGAGAGTTGCTGGAGTGTGCCCAGTAGACGGGTAGTTCGGGGACAGCGGAGAGGAAATGTCTCCTGGCCTACGCATAAATAATTACATGCTTGCGTGTCCACTTAATCGGAAAAGGAAGAAAATAAGTGGCGGGGCGCTGTGGACAAAGTGGTCAGGCTGATCCTCTAAAATGTGGCAAATCAAAGGGCTGCAGGAACGAAAGGAAATAATTAGAAATACTAAAGCAGTAAAACACACAAAATATCAACAAAAAAAAACACAAAAAAGGGAAAACGTTTCTAGACCACTCTCTCCACAAATCGTATAGTTTATAGGCTTATCAAGAGCTTTCATTCAGGAAATCTTTGACTAGCGATATAAACACAGCCTTTCCCTCACAGTGCATGAATGTATCCACATGTCATTGTGTTGTTTTAGAGGCAGCTAAACCTAACCCACGATCTGTGCCTCTGCTGAGAGAACACTAATGAGCCAGTTAGAAAACAAAATATGCCCATAATGCACTAGAACCAAAGAGGTGGTAATTGCACTGGCAGCCATTATAAACAACTTTATGTGGCTCCTCAATGGGAGCTGGTCTTTCCATTCAACATGTGCGCTCACAAGGAGCGAGAAGAGAGCACCAAAGAGTGCCAAGGACGGCCTTCCTCTCGAGACACAGTTTGGGATGCTGTAGCCGCACTGCTAGAGAGAGAGAGAAGTCGAAAGGTGCAATAGGCAGGCAGTTGCAGAGAATTAGATGTTTTTAAAAAAAAAGACTTGAAGGAAATGTCACAGGCTCAAGGTGTAGAAAAGGGAGGGGTGCAAAATCAGGGCAGGTTGTGCATGTCTTCACAGATCCCATGGGCGACTACAATGTCTGCACAGTGTCCTCTCAGGGGACACCTTGTCTGATGATCACTGAGGAGAAAGGCCACCGACTCGGTGAAGGGGTGCCACCCGCTTAAACAGACACAGGCTTTTCTGGAACATTCGCCACCTGACCTTCCAGATCCCCCCAACGAAGATAAGCAGCATATAGAGCGAATCTCACATTCTTCAAACCACACATAGGCTACACACACAAATACACACACACACCAAATCAACAGTTCCTCAAGGTCTGCAATCAGCTAAGAGATGAAGTGAGCTGCTTGCTACACCCACAAGTGCTGATAAGTCAGTTATTTGAGACAGAAATGAGGGCACTGCTCCGTAATCAGTAGCCTAACACGGCAGAGAAACTACTCACGTACTTGAATTCAATTGAAAAAAAAATTAAAAATAAATAAATAAATAAAACGCCACAACTTCAGGCCTAACCACTTCCCATGTTCCCATGTCGGTTGCATCAAGACTGATGTTCCATGCAACTTTTGGCCTGGCTGATGGATGTAAATAATACTGCAGATCATGCATGACAAACTTGAGGGTTTCATCATCAGTGCAATTTGCATATGGTGCAAATTACATATAAATTAAGCCTGCCCATGAAAGTGACCTAAATTAAGATCTGAAGTACAATTTTTCTGGGTTGCCTTGAGCAAAAAAAAAATTGCATTGCAATTTATTCTCAGAGAGAGACTGCCCTCATTTTGTCTATGATTTTAGAAGTGAAACATTCTTTACAGTTTAGATACACCAGTATAGCAAGAAGCTTTACCCACCTAGATATTGTGTGGTTCTGTGTCCAAAAGTGTGCATTTTTTAGGATAAGCAATAACCTCCGGGCCGTCTTTAGACTACCCATATTCTCAGCAAAACATGGATAGAAACAGAAGACCCAGTTTCCAAAAGGGTAATCTGAGCTGCTTCATACTCATAAAGCTGCATTCGTACCATGTGTAATTAGGTTAGTCACTATAAAGATCATTAC
The DNA here is from genome assembly GCA_027475355.1 of Coilia nasus. Classification (NCBI taxonomy): domain Eukaryota; kingdom Metazoa; phylum Chordata; class Actinopteri; order Clupeiformes; family Engraulidae; genus Coilia; species Coilia nasus. The sequence goes on along the minus strand of CM050219.1, from coordinate 12,668,603 downwards.
ATCTCACCTCTACTGACAACCCATTTGTCAAATAACATTGTTTTACTCCGCAAAAAATACCCACACATGTGAGGAGAAAGGCAATCGTTAACTTTTTTCAACCTCTATAACAGCAACAGCAACGACAACAACAAAACGTCAACTTACAATAGTTATGCGATGCTTCTTTACTGAGTGGGACCCCTTCATCCTTGCATTGGCAATCTGAATGGCATTGAAACACACCGCTCGCCTGTATTTGTGCTGGCAGCCACTCATTGATCGGCCGGAGATCAGCGATGCTCATGGGAGCGTAAAACCATTTCGGTCACCTGCCTTTTGACCCAACTAGTAACTACGAGGGAAAAAGTGTCCTGCGCTTGCTCGCTCTCTTTCTCTCGGTGCAGCCCTGAGAAACTGGGCTGCTTTTGGGTATCTTCAATGACGTTAAAAATCATCACTGCACACGCATGCCCAAGGTAAAACTGCGCAATCGCCAACAGGTAAGCTGGCGCCCCACATACACTGAATTGGGGTCTGTGATACCTTTGCAAGGAGGGCAAATGTGGATGCGAACGCTGGTATCACAGTAGCAAGAATAGTCGCTGCATTCTGCACCCAAAGAAACAGACAGATGTGTTTGATCAGCCCCTCAAGATATTCTAGAACCTGTTAAGATGCTGCGAGGTTGGTCACAAGAGGCTACCACACCAGTTTTGCATTTGTCAAGCACACGACAGTAGCGTTAAGCTTCGCGTGACCCACATTAATTAGAAGTAGCTACCTCAAAGTGGCAGAAATGGGTCCTGTTAAAAATGTTCAGGTTAAATACTAGCCTTGGGGGAGGCTTGAGTCAGTACCCTGTTTTCAAACAAACATCTTCAGTTGTTCAAAGCAACTTGTAAGAGGTCCACTACACCAATCAATTTTATTTTGCCCATTAAGACATTAATGCAAGTTGCATATCAATAACTTTAACTGTGTGCGTTATTGTGTAACAGTATAGTAGTGTTTTGAGATTTTTTCAGGAAAAAATACACATACATGCTTAAGAAGCAAGTTGTTAAATTGCACTGGTCATGAAATCAATACAGACAAACACAACTTCCGATATGCGTCATCACCACTAGAGTTGGTCACAATACCTGATGATACCTATTGTAAAATGGTTTTATATTCGCTCATTTGAAATTAAACTGTAACTGTAATTTACAAGCAGAGTCCAATGGTTCATATTTCGGCGACACTGCTTATGGTTAGTGTAAAAATGCCATTTTTTCCTCGGGGTAGCCTAGCTTAGCACACAAGAAACCATGAGTCGGAGAGAGGACAAACTACTGGCAAGGCAAGCAGATAACGATGAAAGCATACATTTACTCTGCATACTTACATTTTCAGTGTCCCGTTCATTGACCGTAGGTAGTGGTGTTCTAGATGACATTTTACTGTTGGAATATCCAAAGTGGTTGGTTCTGAGTCACGGTTTGGGTTTGCAGCACCTTACTTGAATGGTTGGAAAGCGACACTCCAATTGTCGATGAAGTTCATAGATTTGATCAACATCAGAGGCAAGGCAGTCAAGGTCCGAGATAAATACAGGTCGCAAAGTACCCCGAGTCCAGATTAATGAAATAAATTCAAGAACCGCATTACTACACAGTAGCTAGGTACACTCCACACGTAGAACAAACAGCGACTTGACAACTCTTGAAACAAAGTTAACCGATGAAATGGCATAGCCTTCTCCTGTTAGGTAATCTGCTCTGTTTAAACAAAAATCTTCTTAATGTGAATTTTGGTAACTCAAGAAAAACACTTAATAGGCCCCCATAAACTGCACATAGCGTTCAGACAAGGAAAAGGGGAGGGGAGGGGGGAGTTCACGTAAACCGGTCTCAGAATCTTCTGCCAATTTTTGCTGTTCAACTTCCTGCAAAATTTCCAAGCCACGAAGTTCCAGCTGAAACGTCCCTCCTGGTTTACCGCTGAATTTTAGACCCAAGACAGACTAAAATCCTCTCATCTCGACTGTAGACACAGCGTTGCTAGATTGCTGGATCCAAGATGGCTGCTGACTTGCAGAAGAGTGCCAAACCAAACCCAGTACAGCTAGAGGAAGTGAGGACAGAAACGGCTTTAAAGCTCATTGGCGCTGTAGCAAGAGAAGCGCTGTTTGTTGTTGCTAGGGTGATTACTGGGTAGAAAAAAAATCTGCTGTACAGGCCGTCAGCAACTACTTATGTGCATCGATCATTAACGCTTCTCCCCTTGTCGCCCCAGCGGACAAGTGTGCGAGGTTTTGTGTTGCACGATTCTAAACACATTGTTTTAAACAATTAGCTACGCTACCAGGGCTTGGGAGGGTTCTCAAAGCAGCGAATTTGGCGCTTCACCCATCATGTCAAGAAGACAAAACTAATGCAAATGTATTTTTATCTGTCCTGCAATGTGTGTATAAACAATAAGATCACCTCCCACAGTTCTGTCCAGGCCTGCAAGGTACACACCTTCTCGTAGGAAGACAGGAGAGATCACTCTCCTACTAAAGACAAAAACACACCTTCAACTTCCTATGTGAAGAAGTCTTGGGAGTGTCAACCCATGTGGAGTTCAATCACATGTCAGCCTGACTTCACCCACTTTCACAAAGCTGTCATTGTATGGGACAGCACAGCTACACAAACACACTCCCACACTGTCCAGATCAAACCTCATCTATATGTCTACAATAGCCTACCCAGAGAGACAACAGGAAAAAGATAAATGGCATGGCTGTTTCCTTTATTCCCTCAACTTTGTTGTGTTCATTGTATTGTAAAGAGATGACATAACATGCCTAATGTAGGTCTAAAAAGAAAAACACTGGTGAAAACATGTTCGGTAATTTAGACAATTGCATCAAAGCAGAATATTCTGTTGTTGTTGTAATTATTATTATTATTATTATTATTATTATTATTATTATTGTTGTTGTTGTTGTTGTTGTTGTTGTTGCTGTTGTTGTTGTTACTATTATGATTATGATGATTATTATTATTATGATGATTATTATTATTATACTAAAACTAACGGTTTGATTTTCGCCAAGACAATATTTTTCAATGACTGTAAAAAAATTCAGTATTTTTTTTAACTTTCTATCAGAGGGCGCCATCATGTGGTACAGTAAGGTATTGCTAACTTAAGGTAGCGCGTTGCTGTCAGAGCCATATGGTTGTTTTGTTGTCAGCCTGTGAACAAAATACTTGCACTATAACATGTTTTTAATATGTATGTGTAATATGTATGTGAATATGAATGTGAAATACAGATTTTACAAATATGTTGGACTGAAAAAAAGTTGATAGGGTGAGCTTGCTTCTATTTGTCTATACGCTTCCTTTTATTACCCACCCAGATTGCATTAGCCCAAAATATCAAAATGCAGAAGAGCTAGAAATGTAAACAAGACAAAATAATAAAAAAATGAAAATAAAGTTTAGTAAAATATGTAAATATACTGAAAGCCGTACTAATACATTAATATAACAGCAGCATGTTAGCTGTCACTCTAGTCCAGAGTGCCTTAAGGGGAACTATACAGGGACAATCCTCTTGGAACAATGTGCGGTGAGATACCTTGTTCAAGGGCACCTCAGCCATGGATAAGGATAGGCTACAGGAGTTTGCTGGTCATTCACTTCCCCACCCACATTTTTTCTACTGGACCATAAATAAAATCTGTGATTTTTCATAACCAGTAGGCTACAGCTGCCTCGGTCTGCAATTGTGCATGTGATTGTCATCCTGACAGCTTAGCTATGACATGGGCTTGAGGACTTCAAATAAAGTTAAATTCACCTATAATGAATGCACACGTAAGCTGTGAACAGACTTTTATACACACCACATCTGATAAGATGTCTATAGTTGCACTTTTGGAGGTGTGGGAGTTATAAAGATAGTTTATAGTATGTTGAGGCTGTGTGTATACTTTTTAAGACTTACTCTTGTAGTGTAATTTGCAATGCTGATTAAACAATAGCTTAAATCAGCAAATAATTTACTGGGTAATATGCTATCTGAATTGTAGCGATTAGATTGTTGGTAGACTAAATGGAGGCCTGCACACTGACGTAGGGGAGAGAGGAAGCTCTCTTTATTGCAGCACATTCACAATCTCTTTATAAGCAGCGGGTTTACTAATAAGGAAATGAGATCTATTTTGCCTAAACCTAGCACTTCCATTCTGCATGTTTAAGCTATGCTGGAATAACAGATTTGAAAATATTGATTGGTTAAGATGTTGGTCTCTAAGGAAAGAATTTTTGATTACAAACAAAGTCGCTGAAACCTCTCTTAAGCTTGATTATTGGTTATCTACATTTTTCCCTGACATATCTTCTGATTGTTCTTTTTGTAAGTCATTTCCTAAAACAACTGCTCATTTATTCGGGGAATGTCCATACACCAAGATCTTTTGGACTGACTTTTTTGATTTTATTGAAAAGAACATTCACAAGGTCTTTGCTTTAACTGTAGAAACAATTTATTTCCGTGCTCCTAAAGACTTTGATACCACTAAAAGGGACTTTAATTTGTTTTTTTGTTTTTTTTGTAGCTAATTTTTTCATACATAAATGTTTTTTTTTTTTTTTACATAGAAAGCCTTTCTTTTTTTATCTTTATGAAAGACCTTAAGCTGTACCCGTCTTCTATTGAACATTCTCTTTGCCCTAAAGCTAGTAATACTCGTCTGCAATGTGCTATTTATCAAATAGCCTATGTTAAGTCTTGTCTGTTCAAATGATATGACTTTCTGTATTTTTATATGTGCTTGTATTTCTCATATGTTATGAATGTTTTTATACGTGTGTGTACTTGTACCAAATCTTCTAATGCAGCACACTAATTTTTTGGTCTGGTAGAGGACCACCTACCACACAGCCAACTCTATATCTCCATCCGTCACCTGATGACGTGGACAGACCGCATAAATATCCCCCTCTTCAGCAAATTACTTTTCTGAAGAACTGCAGTTTCAAAAGTAGTGTGCTCTTAACTTGAATAACCAGACTTTGAAGTAAAGTAACATTTGGCCTGCAAGCCCGACTAGATTTCAGCCGAGTAAATTGTGCTTTTTAAAATGGGTTTATAGAACACATCATGGATTATACTGTATTTCTACTCCATATGGCTGCTTCACTGTTTAAATGTTTATCTTAACTACACAGAAAGGAGGACCATGTTTGTTTCAAGAAAATCTAAATTTCACATAACCTACACATATTTCTTAGTGAATGAAATGAAAATTAAAACGAAAATCTGTTTTAAGATGACATATCAGCCAGTGTTGTTTGTCTTTGTTTACCTAGCCTACTGTCAACCTTACCCTAGATATGTTTCTGTAAATAAATCTCAATTTATGTCATCTTTTCATATGTCGCTAGTGGATGTTTGTTTCATACTCCTAAGGACTGGCCCACTGACCAAAGTCCAGTTAATATGTTATCACTGGAGCCTGCCCATGCGCTCATCTCCCCCGGCAACAGGTGCACGAGAGCACTCGAGAAGGCGTCAGCCGTAGACACTGGGACTTGGAAAAGGACGCAGGGACCCTTCATTTGCATTGAATCACAATGGAGAAAAACGGAGAAAATCTTTATGAGGAGGTCGTTGAGGAAAATGCGTACGAAAAACCGGACCCCCAACCGGAAGCGCAATATGAAAACCAGGGTGCGATTTATGAGAATCCAGCTGAAGTGAAAGAGGCTGTTTACAGTGAGGTTGATATCCATTCATCACCACAGCCAGAGGCGCCTTCTTCACCAGAGTATATGAACACACAAGAACCCCTCTACGAGAAGCACCAAAGTGACAAGGGAGGTCAAAGCAGCAGCGCTTCTAGCGAGGATGAGGGGGAGAAGATCGAGGCCCAACCAGAGCCAGCACTGGCTCAAGAAGAGGCAGTTCCGATGACATTCAATGGAGACGCAACATTCTCTAGGCGGTCATCTACGTCGTCCTCTGAGCATAACGGCGACCCATGCGATGACCCCCCTTTCACAACACCGCTTCACGAGGACAACGCAGAGGATGGTCTGCTCATGGCCTACACGAGGCCGGATGATTCATCTCCGGAACCTGAGGAGATAGTTGACTACAGCCTCAAACCAGTAGAAAACAATGCAGTTGAGGAGACCCCAGTCAGTGATCCAGACCAGCCAGAAGTCGCTCTTTTTGTGAAGGTAGGGGACAAATGAGGGTAAAAAAGCTACTTTGCAATTTTATCCTTAAGGGTTTACATTTATTCCAGAATCAGGGAGAGTTTGAAGGTCGTTCAGGCGTGGCAGCTTGATAATAGTTACAGCCTGTGGCTCGTTGACTGTGACCTTTGAACTATCGTGCTCATCGTTACCACATTACGCAATCATGAAGAATTTTGAAACGTAAAGTGTAAAAATAAGGGCAGGGGAGGAAGGACAAGGAGTGCAAACTTGTAATTATATCATATTTACTGTTTCATATGATAAAAGCCATGTCTGTTCATATATGGGCCACTTAAATATTGAATCAGTTGTAGAGCACCATAGTCCTCCGGAGCTACATGTTGGGTTTAAGTCTTTGACTCATTCCAAATAATGCTGTCCAGTTTGGAAGTTTATTGCATTTGCAGCTGGATGCTTTTTTTTTTGAAGCACGTTTATTAAAACGTAAGACCAATACACACTGTACCATAAACATAAAATAATATGTAGGCTACTTGCTGTCAGTTCAGCCAGAGCTAGTGTGCTATACCAATATTTTTTTCATGGACATTTCAAATGTGCACACAGGTGGTGGTCAGACAACAACTCTTAAGCAAAATAGTTGTCAAACAGTATAATCACATACAGATTTAGACCAACACACAGGGCGCTGATGGCATATGCAGTTGCTCGGATAGGTTTGAAACAGTTGTGCCAATACATTTATTGGCGATGTGGAAGCAACTAGTCAGTCCATTGTCGACATTAGGATTCAGGTGAACAGTTGGAATTCACTCAGTTGCTACTAGGTGTCTCTCTTTAATCCCGTCAGGAGTGCCAGTCACTCTTCGAAGTCGAAGATGACAATAGCATTTATGTTGCAGGTGACCCTGTGTCATGCAGCGATTTAATCATTAACTCTAACTGTACAGTCATGGAAACATGGCTGAACTCTGTGGTTGAACAAATTAACCCAGTTGGTCCTTTTCTTTGCTCTGCGATAAAGGAGAACTATAGAGAGAGCAGTGGGGTCACTTTGCTGATTGAGCAAGTGTGATTGTGACTGAGATTGGGATGGATACAAGGCTGTAGTTCTTGGTCAAAACAGGTGTTACAAAAACAATGGCCAAAGGTGAATGGATGAGAGTGGCAGATATAGAGAGCAGGGCAGTCACCAAGGGATTGTACAGTTTCATTTCATTGTGATCTGTAACTTAACAAATTAACCAACTCCTTAATCAACTATTTTGTTATACAGCTAGTATTTTGTGGTGATGTTAAAACGTCAAAATGGTCATTTATTTATAGTCTGTCTAAAATACAGAGAGGTAGACGAGTAATTAAAAAATAACTTTATTAATATGTTACTAACATATATTATTAACACTTCACTTAATGCATTTAATAGATTTTTTTTTTTACATTCGATTAAAGACACGAGACACAGAGAAAGGACAGATTTTACAGGTCTCACCTTTCTATTTGTTCACCTCAATTGGTCAATAGACAGCTGAATAGCTGACAGTGACATAGCATCTCTCTTTATCTGCAATAATAGGGGGTGGTTAATGATTTAGTTATCTGTTAACAATCAGAAAATTGCACGATTATACACACAGACACACAGACACGGACAAAGACAGGCAGACAGAAACACACACACACACACACACACACACACACTTGGCAGAAATGTGTATTGGGTAAATTCAAAGATATGACCGAGATAAGCAAATCCCCCCTTGTTGAACTTCCTACCTCGATGAACAATATATGTGTGGATGATTTCATAACTTTAAAAAGTATGGTCACCATATACTCAATGGTGTTGTGTACTTTCTGGAGATAGATTGACTATAATATCTGTATTTTGAAGTGACATCCCCTTGCAGTACAGTTTTACTGTAGGTGATGTGACATATATCTTACATTTATATAACAATAAATGTCTGCTTGTGTGCAGAGAGAGAGAGAGGATGTGTTTTAGTCTCAGACTTGAATAATAATAATAATAATAATAATAATAATAATAATAATAATAATAATAATAATAATAATAATAATTGATGGTGATAGTGCTTGCCAGTATGTCTGAACTAATAAACATGCAAATTGTGAACACATTTTGCAGTAAATAAAAGGAAGCTCTAGTCTAGATGAATTGCACAGACTTGGGGCAGAGCAGCTGGCTTGGAAAACAAGTGATTTATTTTAACACAAGCGTCGTGTTAATGATATGGTGTTTGGGGTCAAGGTTTAAGAGTCATTGCCACCCGTAAAGTTCGGAAACATTTCCTGTGCAGTTGCATTAACAACATAGCCTACCACTAGAGGAAGCTGTTCTTTCACTGTTGTTCACAGATGCAGGCTGCAGGCTGCAGTCAGTTATAGCAGAAACAGTTACAAGAGATTGTGCACATCCCATGTCAAGGTGCAGGGCAGAATTTGATCAGTAATCCAGTAGGGAGAAAGATGCACACTTCAAAGCCTTTTTTTATTTATTTTATGGCACAAAATGACATATTGACTACTTCTGATCTTTCTCAGATTGAATCATTGTCATTTTCGATCACAGGTGCCGCTTGGGCATTTCTGCAACATGAACTTTACACTTTTACTGAATTTTTTTTTTTTAGTTTGAAGAGTATCCCAATAAAGTGAAGGGAAATAATTTTAAAAAGAATAAAAAGGCCAGACACATATTTCAAACTTTACAGTCTCATAATGATAACACACCGATGGAACATTTGATAACATTTTACACATAGTTCTGCACCATTCTCGTGTCTTTCACCTAAAAAGAGGCCGAGCAACTGTGTGGCCCATATTGGTGCATGCTAAAAAAGAGTCTGCTTTAAAGGCGACTCCCACCTCACAAGCAAAGCCAGCCTCATGACTCATTGATGAGGGAATCTTGCCCTCCTGGGTTTCGAAGGGGCTGATCAGATATAACTCAGGCTTTACATGCCAGTGACGCCTCTGTGAGCAGAGAGCTATTGTAGCGAGAGAGAGAGAGAGAGAGAGAGAGAGAGAGAGAGAGAGAGAAAAGGAGTGAAAAAAAGAGAGAGAGGGAGAGAGAGAGAAAGAGTTGACAGGATGTGTGCATGTGTTTGTTTGTGTGTGTGTGTGTATTTCAGAGAGAGAGATAGAGTGAGTGAGAGAAACTGAGAGAGAGAGCGCAAGAGTGAGAAAGAGAGCGAGAGCGGGAGAGTGAGGACGGCTGGTCGGGCGGCCATTAAAAATGTATGTGGCTCATTCCTCCACATCGGGTTTCTGGGACAGCTCCACGTCACGTCACGCAGAGGGACTGGCAGCAGCGGGGTGTAATGCTCGCAGGGTGGCATGTCGTGCTGCTGGAGAAGGTCACCCTGAAACAGGTGGTCAGTTTGGCTCCCTCAGGCTTATTTGGCAGGCAACATACTAAGAAGAAGACAACACGCACCTGTGAAAAATGCCAAAAATATGGCTTTTTTTTTAGTTGTTTATGGATTCAGTTTTGTGATTCTAGAGTGTACGCCCTGCTCTTCTGTATGTTTTAGAAAGTGTGTGTCTGTGTGGGTGTTTGTGTGTGCGCGTGTGAGGGAGGCGGGGGGATTGTGCATTTCTGATTGGAACAATCATGGATGATTTCTCAGTTTCACACAGAGGACAGTGAGCTTATGTCAAAAGCGATTATTTTGCTGCGACATTATTTTGGTTTTGTTTCATATCCCGCTGAATCCCTTAAAACTCCAAGCTTTTCAGAATTCTTATTCCTACTCATGGGTCATTGTGCCTGTTTTTCCCTGGCAGATAAGCCATTTGTCACTACCCTGTTGTGTGTGATGATGACTTTCTCGTGCCAACTGTCACCTTCACCAGCTTTCTTTGTCAGGCCGATGGAAGATTCTGGAAGCTTTGAGCGCGGCGTGCACACTCGCTGTGAAAGGTCACTCGCAAATTTGGGTCTGATTCAAAGGCAAAGGGCATGCCTCTTTGTTGTTCAGTTACACTGACAGTGCTACTGAAAAACATAGTCAATCGGTCATTCAGTTCTCTGAAAATATTTTAATGTCTAGAAGCCATTTCAGCCATTGAAATCCTTTTGATGAGCTTGAATTATTTCATATGTCTACACGTGTTTTTGAGACTTTACCTCGTGGTGCAACACCACAGTAGAATGGGTTTTCCCATTTTTTTCAGTTTTTTCCTTAATTTCTCACCCAGTTGGATTTCGAGTGCCATTTCAAATAGATCTCTGCTGTCTGTACAACATGTCAATTATGTAATCCTTGTCTATTTTGCATTTAGTCATTCTCATCCAGAGTCAGTTAGGCAGCTGTTGTGTTTGCATGGCAGACCAATGCACTTGCCCTTTAGCTTTTTTTTTTAACCTTCTAAAAATAAATCGCATGCATGCAGCCAGTCATGATCCATTTTTAGTCTTTTTAATAGCAGTAAAAATAGATGCTAGGCTTGTTTAGCTGTCATTCAAATTCTGTGCACTCTCTGCCTAACTTCACATTTCAAACCTTAAACCACCTGCACCGCTGAGGATGACAAAAATGCTACCTGTAGTGATGAGTGAGAGAGTGAGTGTGTGTGTGTGCGTGTGTGTGTGTGTTCTCACTCAGACACAAGTTGCTCATCATCAAAGTCCCTTAAATGAAGTGTGTGTGTGTGTGTTTATGTGTGTGTGTGTGTGTGTGTGTGTGTGTGTGTGTGTGTGTGTGTAATAGTGTGTGTGTGTAATAGTGTGTGCAAAAGTGTTGAGTGTGTATATGGGCTGAGCTCCTCCCCCATGGCAAAGCCTGACACCTATCACCTCTCCATGGTCCTACAAACACGCGCACGCACACTCACACACAAACACACACACAAGCACACACGCACACCCCTATCAGCGGGAACCAGATCCTTCTCTGCCTCTCATCCGGGGTGGCCTGAATGTTCACATAACAGACCTGCTGCCTTAATGATCAAACTCACCGCCTGACAGGAAAGTCTTCTTAGAAAAAAAAAATCAAAAAGGCTTACGTAAACGAGGCCTGTAAGGGACGTGCTGATCCAGTGCTCAGCTGATTGACTGGAGGATGTAGACTACAGGGACTGAATGGATGTGCACTAGCTTCCATGGACTGCTCATAGAGATTTGGCAGAGGAGGGCAAAGGAGACATCATAATGACGGAACCAGCTCCCACCAGCGGTGGGAGGGACCCAGATATTGAGCTGTTTGTGAAGGTAAGACCACGTTGCCTTCGAGTGATGAAGCAGGTGTAACATCCGGGGAAATAGTTTGAGATATTTGGGGTTGTAGCCATTGCTCTCACTCCTCCTATTACCTTTGCAACAAGTTCTACTGCTACCTTACAAGAATAACAATTATGACTGTCACTACTAATACTAGTAGTACTACTATTATTGTTACTATGCTATTGCTACTACTAATACTACTACTAATTCTGCAAGTACTGCTATTTGTTTCTATAGCTAGTATTAATATTACTGCTAATTCTAATACTATTACTGCTACCATTACTACCTGTAATAGCATCAGTAGTAGTAGCAATAATAATAAAGTAGAACAGTTTTGTGTTTTTGAGCGGTGCTGTCTGTGTTTTGGCAGTAGTTTGCAGCACAGCTTTTTCTTGTTGATACGGAAGCCTATGTAACACAATAGATGTGCTAGAGTTACCGCTGCTCGTCTGACCTGTCACAGGATGTTGTGAGAAAGATACTCACTACACAACAGCGGCTCCCCGCACCCAGGTTTACCAAAACGTATAGCTGTATAGGTGCTGGCAAAAGTTGTATTTGTCATGTTATTGCGGTGGGGACAGGAGTTGTTGTTGTGGTTGTCGTTGAGGCAGGCTAAATTAAGTTGCTGGCAGTGCAGATGCTGGAGGTTGTTTGTGTTACCGTCGGGAGTGTTGGGAGCTCAGTAACTTGATGAGGAAAAGCCATGCAGATTATTATGGAGGGTGCTGACACCCTAGGAAAATGTCCTGCTCACATTCACCCACCTACATAGTGTACTCTCCCATGCATAGGCACAAATATACACACATACATACACACACAGAAACAGCTTTTCTCATACAAATGCACTCACAAATAACCAAATGTACTTACACTCACACCTTGTGAAAGTGGTTCTGTTGTTTTGTACGCCATTCTAATTAACCGAATTACTGAAGCTGATTAAACTTGCTGTGCAGCTGTGCTTTCAGTAGCCAGATCCATGATCAGTCAGTCAGTCAGTCTTGTGCATAATCAGTCAGGACATCATGTGTTAAAATGCTGTTCTGAGCTTAAACAAACATAGAAACATAGGAGTAGTAGTACAGGGGCCTCGCTGGGTCACTTAGTTAGCCAGGTCATCGACATGGCTGGTGTTAATTTTATGTCACTATCTACAGACAGTTGCTTCAAGCATTTTGTCTCTCTAACTTTAACATTTTGAAAGCTCACTACAAACATTTTTAGTGGTACATCAGCACTAATAATGAATGAACAACAGTATTTTAGACTTGCTGTAACTGCCTACAGTAAATCAACAATTCCTCATCAATGTTTTTACATTGGGTTCTGTTGGCAAGTGGTGACACGAGCAAATCCTGAGATTTCATTATGATGTGAGATTTCGTTATAGCACATTTCATATGGTGAGCATAAACTCAGTGACCTTAAGTTACATACTTATATAGTTACATAACTTTGGAATTTATGCATTTTTTAATTTGAAAATTAAATTTGTCACTGTGCATGACCCTAAGGTAGTGGGCAGGATTTCAGCGTAGCAGTGCCATGGGGCTCAGCCCAAGGCCAATGAAGCGAGTAATAGAGTTGACATGAATTATTCACCTGGTCCTGAGAGTATAGCTGGACCCCCACGCTAAGCCTCCCTAAAGCTGCCCCCATGCCTCTGTCACTCTGACACCCAATACACCCCCCTCACCGCCACAGCGGATTCAGTGCTAGCATGGTTAAATGCTTCAGCTGAGATGTATAGGGCATTAGCAAAACATTGTGAGCTGGGCCACCAGGGGCACAGCTTGGGGAAAGTTACAGTGATCCTAAAGGCCCAAGATTGACAAGCCCTTTTGAGGACACTATTACTGGTATTATTGGTGGCACTTTATACAGTAGTAACGACTTCCTAATAAGCATTTATTCTGCATTTGTTAACTCTTATTTAACACTTCGTTCATCATTTGGTAACCATTGATTTTACACTATTTCTTATCATATCAGTAAATCATTTATAAACATATCTACAAATGTAAGCAGCCAGAGGAGATTATAGACAGACAGACAGAAAAGCAGCAGGCTGAGAGATAGATAGCAGATAGCATAAAGACAAAAAAGTCAGACGTACAGACAGATAGCCAACCGACATCCAGACAGATGTGTGCCAATATGTTTATAAATGATTTACTGATGAGAAATGGTGTAAAACCAATGATTACCAAATGATGAAGAAAGTGTTAAATAAGAGTTAATGAATGCAAAAAAAAACACTTATTAGGAAGTAGTTGTTATAAAGTGGTACCTAATTATTGTTAGCTAAGTTACTATTATTTTATTGTAAGGGTAAGGGGCAGGGGTGATTATGTTCTCATAGAGCCCAGATTTTTCTTCTTCTTCTTCTTCTTCTTCTTCTGGTCTAATGCAGCAAGTATACTGATATAACTTTCATATCATAATTGATATAAACTTGCAATAACTCTGTATGCATGGGCATCATTGTGAGGTTGTCTGCTACCCCTTAGCTACCCTCAGGCATTAGGCACCACCCCAAGAGAGGCCCATGCCAGTTATGCTGAGACAGAGCTTTTGCCATGACAGCCCCTGCCCACTGCAACTCTCTCTGCCCACACACATCAGAAACATTTTCTCAGTTGACATTTTCAAAGCCATCTCGGCAGTCATATCCTAACATTTTAAGATTGTTTTTAACCTGTAATATCACCCCTTTAAGTTTGGCTATTGGGTACGTTTACAACCGCTAGCTACATCTCATAGGATGAGATTATAGTAGAGTTTCTGTCACTTCCTGCTGTCGGCGTATCCCATCTAGTGTTTGCATCCTCTCTCCCTCTGTTGTTTTTTTGTTGTCAACATGTACTACTAGTGGAAAATTTGCTATTTCGTTACACTGTGATGTATTCTGCTGTGGTGTAGTGGTCGTTGTTGTTGTAATGAGGATGTAGAGACTGTCCTCAGACTATCTGACTGTAGAGAGCTGTAGCTTTGGCTGAAAGGGCTTCTTAGGTGTAGGATGGCCAGTAAGTGGACTCTCGGAGTAAACAGGACTGATGGACACGGCTGGATGTTCAATTCTTCATAACATATATTATGCAATGGTGAGGGAGTGGGTGTGTCTGAATGAATTCTTCATAAGATATATTATGCAGTGGTGAGGGAGTGGGTGTGTCTGAATTTGTCTGAATGTGTGTACCAATAGAGGTGGGGTACAGAATCCATATTGACAAAGTATTACCACACTGACTTTAACGTTTGTCATGAGAAGTGTAAGAAACTGATTTGCCACTTTTAAACTTCCTGTTTGATGTATGTATGTATGTATGTATGGTCAGAATGTTCAGAACTGTTTAGGTTGCAGTTTGGCTATCTGTGTGCATACGAAGGCTATTGTGTAGTATGAAAAAATATATATTTGTGTGTGTGTGTGTGGGTGAGTGAACTTTTCTGGGCTGAGGCAGAGACAGAGGCGGTCATAGAGACTTTGAGAACAATCCTGTTGGGCCACTGGCTTTAATACACTCGCCAAGTGTCAAGTTTGTTTTGGACTGTTTTTGGCAGATGATGGCTGGCGTGTGCGTTCACAAGTGTGTGTGTGTGTGCGCGTGTTTGTGTGCCTGTGTGTGTGTATGTGTCTGTGTGCGTGCATGTATGTGTGTGTGTGTGGCTCTCCCTCAGGCCAAGCACATATAGTCTGCCGTATGTTGGACACAGCGGACCTAAGGAAGATTTAGTGAGCAGCGATCTTCACAGCTTGATTCCATTTGGGTCAGAATAAATGCAGTTTCCCCTTCCCTACCATAGTTACCCAGAAGAGCAGCAGAGCTGTTGTGCCAGATTTAAGGCCCATGCTGGGCCCTGCTATGACTGAGGATGTCCCAGAAATCTGTTCTTTTTTTCCATGTGTGCACAATGTGTACTTGGTATTTGTGTTAATCATCTACCAGTGTCTACGTCTACGATAGCAATTTGACTTGACAGCAAAAAGCAATAGAACTGTCTTGTAAACTTTCCACTGCACTATCACTTTCATTTGGTGTCAGACTATAATACTCAAAGGTAGCTGCAAAACCAGAGCAATTCAGACCCCTAATACTAAGTTACTAATATTTCCCATTCAAGCACATGTGGTCACACATGACAAACCCTAACCCAAGTCCATGCTTGTAACAGTGTGGATGTAAACATGTGTCAATATCCTACTTTATTTATGAAATGTAAAATGCGTTGTCCCTTTGGCTTTGCAGATGTATTGCTTGTTGTATTTCTTAGTTGCTAATGTTAAATCTAAAATGGACTGCATTTATACCGCGCATTCCTATACTGGGCAGAGGACCCGAAGCGCTTTACACTGAATGCCTCGCATTCACCCATTCACACACCGGTTGCGAAGGCTGCCATACAAGGCGCCAATCAACACACCAGGAGCTGTACGGTGTTCACTGTCTTACTCAAGGACACTTCGACCTAGCCAGGAGAAGGTGAAGTCAAACCAGTGACCCTTCAGTTGCTGGGTGACTCCTCTACCTACCGAACCACTGTCACCCCTTACATTAAACGTTACTGCTGTGCTAAAAAAAATCGATACAGCGATATATATCGATATTTTTAAAAATGATATAATATCGATATTCTGGCTATTAATATTGATACACCCCCAATTAGCTACTGCACAGAGAAATGCACCATTGACTCTAAACCAAAATGTAGTAAACATACTTTGTTCAGTACAAATGTACATTAACCATATTGTATTGTTTTGCACAAATAGTTTTAATAAGTTGACTACAGGTACCTAGTGAGACTGGGCACCTTTTCTGTGACGTTCAGTAAAAAGCATTTTAAAAAGGCACGTTATTTTCCTATTTAATGAATTGAACATAAAAATAATATTTGTCTGGTTTTGTTGAGTGAATGACTGAGTAATAATTATAAAGTAATATGTATCGATATCGGAATCGAATCGAATTGCACTGTATCGAAAATCGCATCGTATCGTGAGCCCTGTATCGAAAATCGTATCAAATCTCCATGTCCTAGATGACACCCAGCCCGATTAAACGTACTAATGTTGTGTGTTTGGTCCCAGGCTGGCATTGATGGCGAGAGCATCGGAAACTGCCCCTTCTCCCAGCGCCTCTTCATGATCCTGTGGCTCAAGGGTGTGGTCTTCAACGTCACCACAGTGGACCTGAAGAGGTAAGCAAGAGTACGGCAAGCACAGAGGCACAAACAGGACAGAAGAGCAGCCACAGGTTTAAGGTTATGGTGTCACTCTTTTTGAATAGATTGACTATAGAGGAAATGTAGTAAACCACGAAGGTGAAAGAGTGCAAAAATGTGTGTGTTTGTGTGTGTGTGTGTGTGTGTGTGTGTGTTTGTGTGTGTGTGTTTGTGTGTGTGTGTGTGTGTGTGTGTGTGTGTGTGTGTGTGTGTGTGTGTGTGTGTGTGTGTGTAAGAGAGAGAGGGAAAGAGGTAGAGAAATAGAAAGAGAAAGAGAGAGATAGCAAGAGAGAGAGAGAAAGTAAGTGAGAGGTAAACACAGACCTGTTATAAAGAAAATAGATTTTTTTTAAGTAAATTAAAAGATAAATTAATAAAAGCAAATGAAAACGATTACCAGAGGCTGCCTTTTACATATGCTTTAGGGGTAAACTATGTCTATTGCATATGTTAAAATAAACATGCCACTGGTCAGAATATTTGATGCACAATATGATATTTGATGCACAATATTTTACTGTCGTTATTCCCTACTGGCCTCATTTAGAAAGTGCTAGAAAATCTCTGATAGCCAGTGATCTCTATCTTATTGTGTGTCCCCTGCGGCACTGTGCTCAGTGGCTCGTAAATAGCACCGTTACGCCGGCTGATATTGGTGTTATGACCCATGCAGGAAGCCAGCCGACCTGCACAACCTGGCCCCAGGCACGCACCCGCCCTTCCTGACCTACAATGGCGAGGTGAAGACCGACATCAACAAGATCGAGGAGTTCCTGGAGGAGGTGCTGGCGCCACCCAAGTATGCCCGAGCACACTGACTCTCCAAGACACCTTACTCACACTCACTCTCCAAGACACCCTCCTCACAGTCCCTCTGCAAGACACCCTCCTCACACTCACTCTGCAAGACACCCTCCTCACAGTCCCTCTCCAAGACACCCTCCTCACACTCACTCTCCAAGACACCCTCCTCACACTCACTCTCCAAGACACCCTCCTCACACTCACTCTCCAAGACACCCTCCTCACACTCACTCTCCAAGACACCTTACTCACACTCACTCTCCAAGACACCCTCCTCACAGTCCCTCTGCAAGACACCCTCCTCACACTCACTCTCCAAGACACCCTCCTCACACTCACTCTCCAAGACACCTTGCTCACACGAGTCACCAAGGCCCTCACTCACTGTCCAAGACACCTTGCTCACACAAGTCACCAAGGCCCTCACTCACTCTCCAAGACACCTTGCATACACTCACTCTCCAAGATACCTTGCTCACACACGTCACCAAGGCCCTCACTCACTCTCCAAGACACCTTGCATACACTCACTCTCCAAGATACCTTGCTCACACACGTCACCAAAGCATTCACTCTCCAAGACACCTTGCTCACACATGTCACCATGGCACTCACTCACTCTCCAAGACACCTTGCTCACACGTTACCAAGCACACTCACTCTCCAAGACACCTTGCTCACACAAGTCAACGAGACACTCACCCAGACACCTTGCCCACACTTGACACATGGCACTGGGTGATACTTTAGTTTTAATGACCTACACAACACCAGGTTTTAGTCAATTCAGGTGCATGTGCACTCACTCACTGACATCAGCGGACACTGCTCTGCCCCGACACCTTACCCACGCGCTCACACCGATACTTCACCCATGGGGCTCTCACCATGGGGCTCACTCAGATACTTGGCCCACACACTCAACATGGCACTAACTAACCCCAAACACTTTTGCACACACATGGTCACCATAGTGCTCACTCGCACAGACACCTTTGCACTCATGGTCACCATTGCACTCACCAAGACACCTTGTCCACACACATACTGTGGCGTTCAGTTTTAATGATGTACATAGCATCAGATTTTAGTCAAATCAATAAAATCGGTCAATTTAAAGTGCATTATCACGCACATATATTGCATATAAAGTTCACTTTAGAAGACTGAGAAAACATTACAAATAAAACCTTTCACATAAAGATGATATGATATGATTCTTCAAAGAAGTTATTTGGTATACATGAGTTATATTCTTAACATATATCATGTCTTGTATGTACAGCAAATACTGTGCGCATAGTCATAGTGCATCGTTGGCATGCTACTGTCATTATTCCTGTTCTTAGCCAATTAGTAAACATGAGCAAGTCTGATTGTCACTCTTGTTATTGCGGTTTGTCATTCACCATCTCCCCAGGTATCCCAAACTGGCTGCTAAGAACAGGGAGTCCAACACTGCAGGCATCGACATCTTTGCTAAGTTCTCCGCCTACATCAAGAACACGAAAAAAGAGGCCAATGGAGGTGGGTTATTAGCATGGTAAACCAGCCCCTGGTACTTCATTACATGTTGTACAGAGGGTCTGGCCTTGCTGCAATGAGAAACGATTTATTCTTGGAGGTTTGGACTCTGCTGAAGTTTAAAACAAGTGGCTCTGCCTTTACCCAATCGCTAATGTCTGGTCGTCACGTGTGCAGCTAGCCTCCCTAGTATGCACTACAATTCAAATGTAGCACACAAAGTCAACGTCATCGCTCATGAACACTCCCTCTGTTCGCTGATTGGCTCGGACTCGCGTGGTCCGAATACATGAATGTCAACTGCAGCAAGGCCACACCCTCTGTACAAAATGAAATGACGTACGAGGGTCTGGTTTACCAGGCTAGGTGGGTTACTCTGGGGAACTCCAGAGGAGATTATTTAAAATCCAGCCTGCCAAAAGCATTACCTCATCTTTATGTTTGTAGTGAGAAACAGTACAGAGAAACGTAAGGTGACTACGCAAGAGTGACATTTTGTGAATGCTGCTAAATTTGCTACTTGCAGTACATATTATATATATATATTTGTAAATAATATGTTGTATAGTATGTACAGATGTTTCTATATTATGTATGCATACATGAGTATATACTTGCTTAGGACATTTAAAAAAGAGTCACAATGAGAGGGAGATTGTCACAATGTGTAGTCAGTCAGATGTAGCCAGAAAACTCAAACATTTAAAGAAAACTATTTAAAGAAACTAGTTTCTAAACAAAAAGAATTGTGGTAACAGGATAACTCGGAGAAAGGCTTAGATTTGTACGGAAATGAGAAACCTAACAAATGTGATACCCCTCCCCCCCATGATTCCCTCCTGTGTCAGGTCTGGAGAAGAATCTGCTGAAGGCCCTGCAGAAGCTGGATGACTACCTGAACAGCGCCCTGCCAGACGAGATCGATGCCAACAGCATGGAGGATGAAAAGACCTCCAACCGCAAGTTCCTAGATGGCAACGAGCTGACCCTCGCAGACTGCAACCTGCTGCCCAAGCTGCATATAGTCAAGGTGGCCATTTACAGCCCAGGGTGGTTTTGCTCTGTAGCAAACGTAGCAAGTCGTTATCATGTTTTAACATACCCAACGTTTATTTTACACCAAATTTCCCCTTTAAGTGTTGGTATGTGGTTGCTAGACTTAAATTGATATACAGTAATGTGCAAAAGTTTTAGGCAGGTGTGAAAAAATGCTGTCAACTAGGAATGCCTTGAAAAATGGAAGTGTTAATCTTTTATGTTCATCAATTGACAACATGCAGTGACTAAACAAAGGAGAAACCTAAATCAAATCAATATTTGGTGTGACCACCCTTTGCCTTCAAAAGAGCACCAATTCTTCTAGGTATACTTGCATAGAGTTTTTGAAGGAACTTGGCTGGTACAGTAGCTTGCGCCAAACATCTTGAAGAACTAACCACGAACCTCTGTGGATGTAGGCTTCCTGGCATATACAACCAATTTGGTGTACTTGGTTGATCATACACCTGGATATAATCCTGCAAAATCCCTGACTGTGTGTCAGTCACCCCTGCCTAAAACCTTTGCACATTACTGTATGTTCTGGGCTGTTTGCCAGTAAATGAAGGCTTTCTGTTTCATAGTGACCAAAATCAGATGGTGAAATATGAAGTTGGTCAATCACATTTGGTAAGTGCCACAATGTGACCTTGAGGCATTCAGAACTGATGGCTATTTATTAATGCAGAGATTCTTGTGAGCTTACATCAAAGTTTGTGGGCACTCCACTTCCTGTTCCACACATTCACCACACACACACACACACATGCACGTACGCACATACTCCAGGTCGTAAACCCTATCTCCTTCAACCTCAGCTTCAAAGGGCACAAGCTAAGCCCTGGCTAGTCAGCGGCCCAATAAACTTGCACAATAAAACCTGCAATGGGCAGCTCTCCATGCATATTAGTAGTGTAAGTGCAACCTTTGCCCAAACTATCACCCTCGACCCTCGTCCTTAAAGTTCACCCGCTCCTCTCCTCTCAGTCGCTGCAGTTATGCAACAGCTCTTGCTTAGTCAGCTCACCTATGCAAGTATTCACAGCTGGAGTTGATTTCTATGTGTGAAAGGAGCCTATATGTTTCCCAGTTATGAGAAGCCTGGATTCAGGAGCTACAGTCCAATACTGCATATTACAGAAAACCTGCTTCTGCCTGTGCAGTTAATAAAGGTGATTTCAATAATTAACTCTTCTGCCTGGCTGGAGAGCAGTGCTAATTAGTAATCAGCTGATTTAGTGAACAGCTGAAACAAATTCATGGCACTGGATTGTAGCTTCTGAAGATCACTGGTGTCCACTAATCAGGTTCACACCAAAGCCCAGTCAGTGAAAGGCATGCTTTGGAGCCATCTGGTGGCTGTTTGAGCACACAAAGAATTTAGTTTTTAAATTCTATTCTAAGTTATTAAAATCCCAGTGAGTATGAGGACTTATTAGTATAGTCATAAAGACACCACTTTGTATATGTGCATCCTGGATCTAGATTCCATAATCTGTGTATGTTGTAAGCGCCCTCTTATACGAGTGGAACTACAGGAATCTTTTTTTTTTTTTTTTGACTTTGAAAAATTTTAATGTTCTCGATAGGCAATTTGTACTACAGCACAGACACATGAACACATGACAAACATAGATGGACACATTATCACACAACACACGAATGCACAGCAAAACATACATATCCTACAGCACATATCCTGTAGCCCTATACACCATAGCACTGCTATCCTATCCATATCATTTTTCCATCTTCTCTTGTGTTATGCAGGTGGTAGCTAAGAAGTACCGCAACTTCGACATCCCCACCGACATGAAGGGTGTGTGGCGCTACCTGAACAGCGCCTACAGCCGAGACGAGTTCACCAACACCTGCCCAGCCGACAAGGAGGTTGAGATAGCCTACCAGGACGTGGCCAAGAGGCTGGCCAAGTAAATATCAACACCCCCTCCCCCCGTCGCCAACCCACCCCCGGCCAACACCACCACCAGCCACCGCCACCTCACTTCCCCTCAACTCTCAAACATCACCTTTGGACAGAGAGCTAAGACTTCACATTAACGCCCCCACACACCCCACCCAACCCCACCTCAGTCCACCACCCTCAAGGACGCCTGCGCTCTGCCCTGAAGGAAAAGTGTCTGTCAATGATTGACTGTTTGAACAATCGCAGGGTTTGTGGCATGTGAAGTACTCCATTGTGCAGGATCGGTGAATGATTGACACGGTGTGATCAACAGTTGCTGGCTACATGAGCTAGCCTTACTTGCTAGCCTTAATCTGCAGTGAATCAGTTTGACAAGCCTCAGTTTAAAACAGTATGATGGAAAAACAAACTGTTAAGCAGTCATCATTTCTCTCTAATACTTATCTTGTTTTGTGTGTGTGTGTGTGTGTGTGTGTGTGTGTGTGTGTGTGTGTGTGTGTGTGTGTGTGTGTGTGTGTGTGTGTGTGTGTGTGTGTGTGTGTGTGTGTGAGAGAGAGAGAGAGAGAAAGAGTCTGTGTATGTGAGTGTGCGTGTGTGTTTCGAAAAGGTTGTACAGGCATTACAAAACATGGTTTCGAGCAGGCAGCCAAAGAGAAATTACCTTTTAGCAACATTTGAAGTCTTTCTCTCTCTCTCACCATTCTTTCTGTCTCCATCTCTCTCTCTCTCTCTCTCTCTCTCTCACACACACTCTTCCTCTCTCTCTTTCCCACTTATTCCTTCTCTCAATCTATCATTCTTTCCCTTCATCTTACCTTTCTCTCTGCGTCCTTTGTGAACACAGCCAAAATTATATTTTCTTCTCCTGGGGGGTTGTCTTGATGGGTAACTTCTTATATTTATTTTTTTTGTCACCCTCACCCTGCTTTGTGTGTCATGATGGCTCCACAGCTGAAAACACACACACTCATGTATTTAACAGACTTTGAAATAAGGTGTGGATTTGCAGTTGCTATAGCGGTGGTTACACAGTGGCTCCACTTGCTGACATTCTGCTAGTTGAAGGTTTGCTTGATTCACGTTTGATTTAGAACTGGTCAATCTGTTCAAGAGAAGAAAGTGGGTAGATAGATTAAAGTATATTCTAAGAGAGGTATATTTTAAAAAAAAGTGTTATTATTATGCAGTGTTTTAAGAGGATGAAAATGAACAAATGTTGTCAGAGGAATTCCTGAATGTAAAACCGATACATTTCTTTTCTTTTTTGTTTTGAACAGCCTAGAACAAAGTCTATTGTACATTTATTGTCTTCTCTCCTGGACCCTCTGCAGTAGAAACCAATAACTGTCACACATATATTGTGTCACACATTAGTTCTTATTTATCTTTCTCATTGAAACTACTAAACATATTTCAGCATGTTTCAGTAAAACAGACACAGTATACAGTTTATCTGAATCTAATCATGAACATCTACCATTAAGCAATGTGCCTTTTTGGAAACCCACCAGCCAAAATCATCATCCACATGATTGTGTGATTTTTATTTCTGTAATTATAGTCTGGTTCCTGTTAACTAACATTCATATGTACATTTTGTTTAATCACACACACACACACTGTCCTTTATTCCATGTACTGTGTGGTCTGTCTAGAAACAATAAAACAACCAGGAGCTCAGAGTTTATTTTCTGTATTTTTTTTTCAACTTTCCTTCTCTTTTCTTCGCTCACATGAGACATCCATAGACACTTCTCAGCTTCACAGTTTAAAAACATCAGGAATAGCTGGTAGACTAAATTATTTATATGATGGACGAAATGTATCATTTTATGATTAAACATTAAACCATTGCTGCGCTTAAAGAGAAAATCTCTCTCTCTCTCACTCTCACTCACGCACAGTTACGCGCACACACACGCGCACACGCACACACACACACACACACATGCACAATCCAATAAAATGGGAGTTGTGAAATCCCACTCAGCAGTTAGAGACAGCGAGAGAGAGACAGAAAGACAGAGAGAGAAAGACAGAGATAGAGAGCGGGAGAGAGAGGGAGAGAGAGAGAGAGAGAGTGGGAGCTCGGCATTCCCTGGTGCCATTTAGAGAGTGCAGGCTCCGCTCCACTCGGCGTGGCCTCCCTTACGAGCCACGATGGCCCTCCAGCTCTCTTGTGTGGTTTGGACCCAACTCCCTCATCTGTAACGAGAGTCGCGGCGCCGGCGCGGCCGGTCCAGCGCGCACATAAGTCTCTATGAATAAAATAATATTTTCACAGGTTGACTCGCATTATTGTAACTCTCGCTTCCTCTTTTTGTAGTCTCCCTTTCCGCGCAAAAAAAAAAAGGATGGGGGGGTTGACGTAAATTTCTGTGACGACGCTTTGTGATACTGTCCTCTCTCCTCCTGAAGGTGGTTCAATGTCACGTTCATCAGGATTTTGCTTAAGCTTGAGTTAGTGTTACCTTTCTGCTATCCATCATTTGTTGAAGTTGCAGGATATTCTCTGTTTTCCTCATCCTTAGAGAAAGGTAGGAAGGCAGACAAGAAGGGATGGATGAAAGGTAGAAATTGGGGTGGGGGCAGGGGGGGCTTGAATAGAAATAAAGAGGAGAGAGAGAGAGAGAGAGAGAGAGAGAGAGATTGCTGCAAAAAGATTTAAAGACAGGCTTCCAAGCCAAAGATCAAACGCGATCCCTCTTCCCTGGTCTCTCATTAGGACGGGAAACCCAAAGGCGGCCATCCAATCCGTCTCCCGAATCCCCCCCCCCCCCCCCCTTCTCCCAAATCGAGGCTCACTTAAAAGATCTGAGCCTGTCAGATTTACAATAGGGGGGACAAGGAGTGTTTACCCGCTGTACGTGCCGTCCAGAAACAACAGCCGAGGAAAATAAATGGAGCCTGCCATATTTTTCCACACGAGTAAGAAAATATGAGGCGAGACTTGTGCCTTTCTCGACGTCTTGTAATTAGTTCCCAAACATGGATGTCCTTGGATCAGGTCACCCACGCTCAATGGTCTTAACGCCGGATAATATACAGAGGCATTAAAGTCAAACATGTCTCGTTGTAGACCCCGCGCCGGTAACTCTAATCTGTTTTCACAGACGGCTGTTGATCCACAAGGCTTTGAATCCTCGTATGGGTAGTTTTTGCCGGAGAAAAAAAGACTTTGAAGACTGTAGTGTCTCAGCGCAGTGAGAATGGGGGGCACTTGGTTGACAGGTTCTGCTTTTGCCATGCCAGGTAGCGTTATGTTTTCTTTTTTTCTGAATCTTTTTTACTTACCTTCCAAGGTCTGTCAGCTTTGCATTTTCCCTTTTTAGATTCTAGAAGCGAGGTGGCAAGAGTGGCATGATTTGGAATGCACAAACACGCTTTACCGTAAACACACACACACACACACACACACACACACACACACACACACACAATAATTTATTCACAAACACATACAC
Organism: Coilia nasus; assembly: GCA_027475355.1. Classification (NCBI taxonomy): domain Eukaryota; kingdom Metazoa; phylum Chordata; class Actinopteri; order Clupeiformes; family Engraulidae; genus Coilia; species Coilia nasus. The sequence continues at coordinate 12,643,172 of CM050219.1, read as the reverse complement.
ACATGCACTTTTAAAGTACAAGATGTACATTTACTGTACAAGTTCATAGACTGACATGCCTGCACCCCCCCCCCCCCCCCCCACACACACACTTATTCACAAACACACACACTTCAACACACACACACACACACACAGTTTTACTGTACAAGACGTACATTTACTGCACAAGTTCATATGCTGACATGCATGCCCACACACACACACACACACACACACACACACACATCTGTGTAAACACATGGCCACACACCATCACTGTCTTTGATGACTTAGGAACCAAACTTTGCTCTGCAGTTTCGGTGTAAAATTTTAATGCACAGCTTTCAAAAGTAAGTACCCCTGCAGCAGCTCTTGTGTTCTTGCAAAGACCCGAACCGACACCCTCTAAAGTTCCAACCACCGACAAGCCTCAGCTTCACCAGTGCCAACGCCGCATGCCCTCCACAGAAGCACTTACATCTCTCTCTCTCTCTCTCTCTCTCTCTCTCACTCTCTCTCTCTCTCTCTCTCTAATTCGTTAAGCAGGAGTTTAAGCAGGATGATAACACTGACACAACCTAGCCAGGCAAGCGCCGCATATCCGCCGTATATCCCTTCTACTAAGGCTTCGGCTTGCCTCATCCAAATGTTTTGGTTTCCGATCAGGGAACAAAAGGAGAGCTTTGTCGC
>CM050219.1:12627500-12637500 GCA_027475355.1 Coilia nasus | reverse complement strand
TTTGCATCCGTAGCTGTCCGTGGTACTGACGTTATCTCATCCGTCTAATTGCCTGATGGGGAGATAGTGTTAAGGCATTAGTTCTAATGGATGTAGAGATCAAGTGAGTGAGTGAGTCAGTCAGTAAGCAAGTGAGTGGCTCTCATTGCGCCCATTCATCTTAACAATCTAATGTTTTGTCCCTCTGGATGGTGTATGTGCTTTCAGTAGACTTCAAGCAGCAGATCCAAGAATTATCCCCATGACGAATGAAAGATTCAGCTACGGATAATATGCTGCATTTCTCTTCATCTGACTGTCACAGAGACTTTGATCTCGTAATTACTTCAAAGCCATGGAGCAACCGTGACACCCAATATTAATGTCTTACTCCGAAAGCTGCGACTGAATCTGTTATCAGTGGCTGATAACATGTACACTTATCAGCACACTAGGGGGCGCACTTGTCCATTATCACCCATTGAAAGGGGCCCTCCAGACTCACTCCAGCTCATCTCTAATTTGAAACGTCAGGGAGGAGAAGAAGTGTTTGCACATGTGTCAGCTCCAAGGGGACCTTTGACCTGATGGGGACTTGCGGTGAAGACCGCGGCATATACAGTGTCTTCAGCTTCGAGCTTGATAAGAAAAGAGGCCCATCACGTCTCAAGTGTCTTGCTTTGAAGATCTACTGTAGGCCGCCTGTTTGGGCCCTGAGGGTCTGACTTCAGTGGGACACATGTCTGTCTGTTTGTGTGTGTGTGGCCGTACACTGCGCTCTAAAACACACAAGCAGAGACCGTCCTCGTTATAAATAAATCGTCAGCAAAGGAGATGTGAAAAGAACAAAAAAAAAACGAAACGAGGCGGCCTGTTTGAGTTGGGTAAGACACCGTGAAGGCCTTTTGGGCCAGCCAGTATGCACAGCCCTTTCTCTGTGCTGCCTCTCGCCAGAAAGGTGAACACTGTTTGGCACGTGGCATGGTGTTAGCGTTCCTTGGCTCAGACAAAGTGTGTGTGGCGTGTGTGTGTGTATGTGTGTGTGTGTGTCTTGTGTGTGTGTGTGTCTCTCTGTCTGTGTGTGTGTGTCTGTGTGTGTGTCTGTGTATCAGCTTTTCTCTGCTGAGGCAGTGTGTGTGGGTCGTGTGTGTTGTGTATGTGTGTGTGTCTGTGTGTGTGTGTGTGTGTCTGTGTGTGTGTCTGTGTATCAGCTTTTTTCTGCTGAGGCAGTGTGTGTGGGTTGTGTGTGTTGTGTGTGTGTGTGTGTGTGTGTCTGTGTGTGTGTGTGTGTGTGTCTGTGTGTGTGTCTGTGTATCAGCTTTTCTCTGCTGAGGCAGTGTGTGTGGGTCGTGTGTGTTGTGTGTGTGTGTGTGTGTGTCTGTGTGTGTGTGTGTGTGTGTCTGTGTGTGTGTCTGTGTATCAGCTTTTCTCTGCTGAGGCAGTGTATGTGTGTGTGTGTCGTGTGTGTGTGTGTGTGTGTGTGTGTCGCATGTGTGTGTGTGTCTGTCTGTCTGTGTGTGTCTGTGTATCAGCTTTTCCCCGCTGAGACAGTGTATGTGTGTGTGTGTGTGTGTGTGTGTGTGTGTGTGTGTGTGTGTGTGTGTGTGTGTGTGTGTGTGTGTGGGTGAGTTAGTTTTTCTGGGCTGAGGCAGAGACAGAGGCGGTCATAGAGACTTGAGAACAATCCTGTTGGGCCACTGGCTTTAATACGCTCGCCAAGTGTCAAGTTTGTTTTGGACTGTTTTTGGCAGATGATGGCTGGCGTGTGCGTTCACAAGTGTGTGTGTGTGCGTGTGTGCCTGTGCTTGTGCCTGTGCCTGTGTGTGTGTGTGTGTGTGACCGAGAGAAAGGATACATTTTGGTCTGTCTATGTGGAGGTGTGTGATGCCTGCATGCATGAGTAAGTGCACGTCTCTGTGTGTTTGTAATTGCATGTCTAGAATGTGTGTGTGTGTGTGTGTGTGTGTGTGTGTGTGTGTGTGTGTGTGTGTGTGTGTGTGTATGTATGTATGAATGTGTGTCTTATAGAGAGAGCTTACAGTCATCTGTCTTTATACATAATACATTTATCGCTGTATGTGTGTGTGTGTGTGTGTGTGTGTGTGTGTGTGTGTGTGTGTGTTTGTGTGTGTGTGAATGTGTATGTGTGTAAATGTGTATGTGTGTGTGTGTGTGTGTGTGTGTGTGTGTGTGTGTGTGTGTGTGTGTGTGTGTGTGTGTGTGTGAATGTGTGTCTCATAGAGGGAGCTTACAGTCATCTGTCTTTACACATAATACATTTTGTGCTCTCTGTGTGTCTGTGTGTGTGTGTGTGTGTGTGTGTGTGTGTGTGTCTTTCTCTCTCTCTAATGTGTGTACACATGTGCCACACGTATATGTAACCTATATCACATGCTCTGCCAGAGGATGAAAATTGTGTGTGTGTCTCCTTGTGTGTGTGTGTGTATGTGTGAATGTGTGTGTGTGTGTATGTGTGTGTGTGTGAATGTGTGTCTCACAGAGGGAGCTTACAGTCATCTGTCTTTACACATAATACATTTATTGCTCTGTGCATGTGTGTGTGTGTGTGTGTGTGTGTGTGTGTGTGTGTGTGTGTCTGTCTTTAACTCTCTCTGTGTGTACACGTGTCACACGTATACTGTATGTAAGCTGTATCACATTCCCTGTCAGAGGATAAAAATTCTGTGTGTGTCTCCTTGTGTGTGTGTGTGTGTGTGTTCTTGCTTGTGTGCGTGTGTGTGTGTGTGTGCATGTGTTTGTGTGTGCATGTGTGTATACATCTATTTAAGCTAAGGCACATTCCCCACTAGTCAGGCCACACAGTGCATGCGCGCATGCATGCCTCTAGCCCCTTGGTTTTGCAGTCCAGCATCACCCTCTCTTACACACATCACCAGGTCACTCCACTCCCTGCATTCCCTGCGGCCGACGTTCCGTGTTTTCCTTTCTGTGTGTTCGTTTTTCTAATTGCGAGATACGCTGTGGTTCGGAATGGCAGGAATGCGAACCTAAAACCCGCGCTGCCCTTTTCCACTCCATCCATATGCAGGGAAATCCCAGGCACTGTTAGTTACTCTTAGTCTGCCTGATAAAAAAAAAAAAAAACGAAATAAAAAAATAACGAAACCTCGAGATGGAGCGCTTTCTGATTATGTCTGTTATGTCTCGAAATAATGGAAAACAGGCCCAGGCTCCTAGGCCACAGTGGTGACGGTATGATATGTGTGTACACAGTACAAACACACGGACGCACACACACACACACACACCACAAGCAAACACAGACACATGTATGCGCATACCAGCACACGTACATGCGCATACGCAAATACATTTCAACGTGAGTGTGCATTGTCACACATTCACAGACACAGACAAACACATGCATGACATAGCATAAGCAAACACAGGTACATGCATACACATTCCCGCACATAGTACAGTGTACACACACACACACACACACACACAAAGACGCACGCACACACGCATGCATGCACAAATAATGGCAAGGCTGTGGCCAGCAGTCAGATTAGCTGCCACTGCTTTGAGACAGACAGAAGCAAACACTGTTCCAGTCCAACCTTCGGGGTCAGGAGGTGAGAGACTGTGACACTGTGTCCTGCATTTACTAAATTAACTTACTGATCTTTTGTTTAGTGTGCTGCCTTCTTGGCCAGAGCTCACTTGTAAAAGGGATTTTGATCTCAACATGATTTTTATTCCCTGGTTAAGTAAAGGTAAAATAAAAAATAAATAAATAAAGTGCCCCATTTCCATCATAGCATATATGGGCAAGACTGCAAAGAAAAAAATATGCCAATTCCCAGAATCCTGTGCACTTCTCGGACCTGTGCGTATGCTAGAGGTGGGGGTGAGGTTAACGCAAAGTAGTGGTCATGGTTTGACCTTCTCCAATTTAAGACTTTGACCTTTTCAAAAAAAGGCAACCATAACAGTTTAGGGGAGGTTGAAACATTTACACACTGGGTACTTTTTGAATTACATTCTGCAGTCTACATCAAGGCCACACACTGGGTAGCCCACATATTTATTTACACAAAAACAAATTTTGAACTCTGTGTGTTCTTCAGTGTACTTATATCTACTTATATTTGTGTGTTCTGTGCGCTTCAGTATATTTGGGAGAATGTGGGGTGTACCATATAACTACAATGCAGCAATAGCAAAATCTCTTTTATTGTTCTTACAAAAAAACGTAAACAAACGTAAGGATCCAAAATGCCAATTTCTCTCACTGTTGTCACAACAAAAACAGACAATCAAAGCAACTTTCATATCAAAATAGAAAGAAAAAAAGTGGAAAGCAAGGCATACAAGGGGAAAAATAGACCTGAAAACGAAAGTATCACTTTTTTGGTGTATCGTGTGCAAGAGATGCAGTGCTGAGAGAGGGCACACACAGACATGCATGGGAATACCATTTTAAAAACATCATCAGTCTTCTCGCTTTTACCCAATGTGAGGTAAGTCGAGGTTAAGGCTTAGGTAAGTTCACGGCATGACAACAGGAAATGGGGATAGCAAGAAAGTACACAAAAAGTACAAAAACATTTTTAAGAAAAAAATCCTGCTCAAAACATTGTACACATTTTGTAAACATTTTCCTAATGGTCGACTGGAGTAGTTCCCAACTGACCATCTTGACATTATAAGCGCATACAAGAAGAAGACCACACAAGAATATCAGAGAAACATGACATTTAAAGAATAGATAAAGAAAAGAAATAAAAACAACAGGAACTTAAGATATTTCATTTGATGTGATCATGCATGAGTTGAATTTTAGGTTGTTGAAAAGGTCTTTGATAGGTACTTTATAGTTGCTACATGTCATTTTTATAGATAAAAATGTTTTAGGACCGACCACCATGATGTAATCTTTTTGGGAATCTAAAGAGTTTTTTTAGAGATGATTTGCTTTCCAATAAGTCTGTACATTCATATTTCTTTAGTTTCCTCTTAACACGTTTCCCAAGCTAGGGGAAATAACAAGAAAAAAAAAAAAAAAGAAAAGCAATTTGGGCAGGATATATTGGAAATGTTACTTTTAATACAGCATTACGCTAAAGTCATTGTTGTAAGACTTGAAACATTTTCACAACAAAAATCAGAAGAATTAAGAACAATGCTCAGTATGGTATAACAGCTGTTTGCTGAGTCCGATTGAATATGTAAAGCACATTTCATTTAAACAGTTGACAGAATAACTGTAATTTTATTATTTAGGAAAATGACAAAGTTTCTCCCACTGATACTTGCCAAGAAGCACGGACATGGTTAAGAATGAGACGTGTCTAGCATATTTAAATGCTCAAAACGCACATACACACACACGCACACACACACACACGACACACACACTTAACTAACTGGACTAAGACAAGAATATCCCTGGTACCAAACACATGCACCCATGCATACTTAAAGGCATTAAAAAAATCACCACTGTAAACTCTGACAGGGTCTTCAGGTCCAGTAAGGATTTGCACTGGGTGTACAGTCTTGAATGTTAACTCAGACATAAGGCAAGGGACTACAACATAATTACAGTGTCCACTGTGCAAAAAACAAGCAAAATATCCAGATGTTTCCCGAATGCTGTAACAAACGAGGGCAGCTGAGTGTTTCTGTTGATAAATAACATAAATATCTCAGATAAATAGATGGAGAGCGACTTACGAGGGGCCTACGTGTCTTCTCTGCTCTAAACTCCGTGATCCTCACTGAGATATGAGTTTTGGAGAAGTCATCAGTTTTGTGTACGTTCTGCTGAAAAACTTATGCAATAACCACTGCTGCTTTTCTCAATCATTTCTCGAATCACTCTCTGGAAGTCGTTCCAGAGAAAATAAACCATGCAGGATGACACACGCTGGAGTTATTCCTCCACTATAGCTCTGACATCTCCGATTTATCTGTGCAGAGAAGCAGATGATGGGTTTGGAACAGTTTGGACAGGGCAAAAAAAATACTTTAAGGTCACTTTTTAAGACGTTTTACAGTGGTGATATGCTGTCATCAACAAATCCCAGGGTTTTTCGCCTGCTGTTTATGTTAATGTTGGCTTGTTCAGTGATTGTCCAGTGAGTTACTCCTCTTGTCATTTGACCATGGTATTCTGAAAAATCCAAATGTTAAAATATAAAACTTTAACTGTCCACCCTTCACTGTTTCACCTCCCATTGATAACTATTATCTTACTGCTCGTCTGTTGTTGATACTTACTCTGATATGTCGTGCTGATTGTGCTGTTCTCATAGTGTCTTACATGACAGTTACTGATTCTATTTTTCACTTACTTCTCAAGTCATATTAACTAGAGATCAATGTACTTGTCTAAATAAATTGAGGAAAAACTGACTTCAAAGAAATAAAAAAAGTCCTTGGTTAGATTACTTAAATAACAAGTGTGTTCGCATAATTAAAAACACCCCTGGAAATCCTCAAACACTTTTCTTTTTTTGATAAATTAATCATTTTGTTACATACACATTATTAAGGCACTAAAATAAACAAAATATATATTTTAAATTAATTGTGAATGTCATTTAAACTTGAAGAGCATAGATGCTATACAAAAATATTTCGAGTACTCTTCTATGACTCAAGTTTCACTACTTAATTTATGGCTTTATAACTTAAAAAAAAAAAAAAAACTTCATCCGCAAAAAATGTTTTCCCACATACATATAATTTAAATAATTAAGAAAAAAAAGTACAACTATTTTTTAAAGCACACTACACAGATCCCAAAATCTTGTATACTAAAAAGTATTACTACTAAGTGCCTTGTATGCAACTGTTGATATCCATGTAAAAGGCAAACCAGAAATAACATAAAATCAAATAAAATTACATAAAATAAAATAACATGAAAATAAAATAACATAATATAAGCATGCTGAAAAATGAGCCCTGTAGCAGATATGCCATACTTGTACCATGTTTCCTCCAGTCCATAGAATCGGGCGTGTCTTTAAGTCTCTCGTGTCTTTTGGCTTTAACATGGGGGTTTTATCGCACATGCAAGCATGCCCATGTGAATCGGTGCCTTGAAGCAGAGAGATTATTTATCTTTGGTTTATAAATACTCAAAACAAGACACCCAAAAGAAGGGTGCATAGTTCTAAGATGACAACATTTAAAAATGCTTCATAAGAAATGAGAGCAAGAGAAATACCTCTGACAAAACAAAATAAAACCTCACAAACCAAAATAAAAGCAACAGATAATGTTGAAGATCAATCCTCTGTGAGGGTTGTGCTTTGGAACCATGATTGTGGGCTTGAAGATTTGAAGTCTCTTGATGTAGCAGGCTCTTGCAGTGCCTGATTATGAACCAACCAACCAACCAGCCAATTAATCAATTAATCAATCAAACAGTCAATCAATCAATCAATCAATCAATCAATCAATCAATCAATCAATCAATCAATCAATCAATCAATCAATCAATTAATCAACCAACCAATCAATCAAGCAGTCAATCAACCAATCAACCAATTAATCAATCAATCAGTCAGTCAGTCAGTGAGTCAGTAAGTCAGTCAGTCTCCTGCTGGTCTCCTCGGTTGGTTGGTCTTTCAGTATGGTCTCCAGACCCCCTCGTCCATCCTCCCTGCGGGGTTGAGCATGGTGGGGGAGTTGCTGTGGCTGCCGTCGCCTTCCACCCCTCCGCTGCCCTCCGTCTGACCCGGCAGGCTGCTGTTGACCAGCGAGCCCCCCGTGGAGGCGCTCGTGCACGGGGGCAGCATGCGTGACGGCGAGCGATCACCTCCCCCGGCTCCTCCTCCTGCACCTCCTCCTCCTCCTCCAGCTCCTCCTGCTGCTGATCCACCACCCGCCCCTGCCCCTCCTCCTCCACCAGCGCCCGGCACCATGGAGAACTGGTAGGAGCCCGCCGAGGAGGCCCCGTAGTAGAGATAGGGCGTGCTGCTGCTCTGGAAGGGGCCCGTCTGGCCGCTCTGGCTGGAGCCCGGGTAGGGCGGCGGCAGGTAGGTGTGGTAGTGGGCGCTGCCCAGGGACATGCCGGAGGTGACGGGCGTGGGCGTGTAGGTGAAGGTGGCCGGGTAGTGCATGCGCGGGCTGGAGAAGCGGCTCTCGGTCAGGGAGGAGAAGCCGGGGAACTGCCGCTCAAACTGGCCAGGGAAGGGGCTCAGATCGGAAGCACCTGTGACGGGGAGGGAGGGAAGGAGGGAAGGAGGAGGGAGGAAGGGGAAGGAGGAGAAGGGTGGGTGGTTTGGGCGTAGGTGACACAAGAGGGGAAACAGACCCACATTAGCTCCTTTTACAGAGTCTGAGCACACATCTCCACATTACACTAACAATCTCACGCCTGCGCCTGCTGTGCTAATCGCTGATGGTGAATAATGCAGTGACGTGATCCACTACACACACACATACACACATGTGCACACACACACACACACATGCGCACACAGATACAGACTCATACATACACACACACACGTGCGCACACAGACACAGACTCACACACTCACACACACGTGAACACACACACAAACACACACACACACACACGCACACACAGACACAGAGTCATACACACACACACACACACACACACACACACACACACACACACACACACACACACACACGCACACACACACATACACACACACACACACACACACGTGCGCACACACACACACCCACAGAATGGAAGTTCTTTCTTCAGTGATCAATGGGCCTGCTGAATTTCACTGTTGCTTTCCACTCCCTTTCTTTCTTTCTTTCTTTCTTTCTTTCTTTCTTTCTTTCTTTCTTTCTTTCTTTCTTTCTTTCTATCTTTCTTTCTTTTTTTCTGTCTTTTTTTGACCCTCCAAGTTAAATGTTCACGGGCGGACATGTGGCTATGTGTATTCATGCGACTGCACGCGTGTCTAATTGAATTACTGTACTTGTCTCGGCGAATATTTATATGCCTGTGCAAGTGTGTCTATGCATGTTTATATCCCTTCTGTATACATTGAAGCTGAATGACTAAGTGACTGTGAATGTGTGTGTGTGTGTGTGCGTGTTATCTGTGTGTGTGTGCGGGGGCGTATTATTTACGCTGTCTGCCGGCGTGCTTACAGAATGCGCAAATTGGAGATATATATTGGCGAGGGGTTGCCCATTTGGAAACACTTTGAGGCTTTCGATCCATCAGTATGGAGGGAAGCCCTCACCACACCACACCACACCACCCCACAGCCCAGCATCCTAACCCAGCCCCCAGCCCCCTACCCCCAGCCCCCAGCCCCCTACCCCCAACCCCAGCGTCTGATGTGGCTGCTGGTATCTCCTGGCTTCCCAGAAGAGAGAGTCGTCCATCTATCCCCTCCATCTTGCTTCCACTTATTCCCCATCCACCCCGCCGAGAAACCGCAAATGGGCTGCTACTGGCAGGAGCACCGTGCCAGAAAGAATTGGGGGGAGGGTTGGGGGTGGGGTGAAGAGGTGGGGGGGATCTGGGATGGAGGGATTTGGGGGGGGAGGGGTGGTGGTGGTGGTGATATGTCCCCCCTCCCTCCCATCTATCCATTCCACACCGTCAGAATGCGCCTGCTTCTCCTCTCCTTCTCTCTTCTACCCCCCGGGGATGTGGGGGTGTTTTGGGGGGCGGGGGGGTGGGGAGGAATCGAAGCCGCTGCGTGTTCTTATCATCAATCACTAGGCAGGCCCCCGTGTCACCACATCTGGCGTCTGCAGGGGTGAGGGAGCCAAGATTTGGGGGTTTGGGCGGCGAAGGGGTGGCGAATGTGGGGGTGGAGGGGTGGGGGGTTTGGGGGTTTGAACGGCGGATGGGAGGGTGGGGAATATGAGGGGCGGCGGCATTGAGAAGGGGTGAGAGGGTTTGAGAAGGAAGAAGTGGGCAGAGGGTGCGTTGGATTACAGACACGTGCTTGTGGGGCCCCAGTGGTCCCCGAACTGAAGGGTGGTCTCTCTACTCTTCCAATAGGACCTGTGGCTTCTCCCGTTCATCCCTTTT
>CM050219.1:12615000-12620000 GCA_027475355.1 Coilia nasus | reverse complement strand
ACACACACACACACACACACGCACACAGGAAGCAGAGAGAGAGACAGAGAGAGAGAGAGAGAGAGAGAAAGAGAGGGACAAAGAGAAAGAGAAAGAGAGAAAGTAAGAAAGCGAAAGAGTAACTTTTATTGCATCTATACCACTGGGCAATGTTTACTATTGTCCAATTAGAGCTACAATGTTTATGCTCCAAGTCCACACAACACCACATTACTACTCCAATAACAACCACTGTTTAATCAAGCACTTCATAAAATATACGAAATCTAATATGATTATTATGTGTGACGGGCACATTATTTGTTCTGTGCCTCTAGCGGTAATTCAACCCAGGGCAATTCAAGGCACACCTAAATGATATTTCACAAATAGACTTCACAGTGCCAGCGTTGCAGGTCAGGGAAAAAGCAAGTTTACACTAACAAAGAGCCTCTCTGTTGCACCCTAACTGTTTCCTGGATATGAAATAAGCCGCCTGCCTTTTTTTTGGGGGTTGGGGTGGGCGTTGGGTGGTGGTGGGGTATGAGACTGTGCGGAACCAGATCAACAGTAAATTCAAAGCGCATAAATACATCAGCATAAAAATCCCTCTGGGCACCTAGAGCCAGCTGACTAAGGCCATCCATGAGGGGGGAAGGGGGAGAGGGGAGGGTCGATGGAGGAGGGGTGGATGCAGCACTGAAGTGGATAGGACACAAAATGAGAAAGTGACTTGACAGCACAGCTCAAAACTGTGACTGCAGGGGACAAGACTAGAGACCAATAAAAATAGAGAAAGAGAATATTACTCTGTATGAGTATAACTTCAGTTCACTATTTGCTGACAGAAAGGTCTTTTTCAACTCAATAAACTAAATACATCCTTTTACATGTCGTAGGTTTTGACAATAGGCTGAAAGGTAATGCATGTCATCTTTATGTCTATGTATTTATATGTATATTACATTTCTGATAGCAGAGGTATAACAGAATGGGACTTTGGAGCAATAAATAAAAACAGCGACAGCAGGATCTTTACCAATAAATACATATATTGTGGATGAAATACAAAATGTAGGCACATTATATGTTGACAGATAAAGGTAATTTTGGAGGAGAAAGAAAAGCACATGGCAAAAAAGCAAAAAAAAGTGCTTTTAATGACTCATTAAGCCCACAGGTTAAACTGACACATATGCTTCTCCTTTCCCGTCCACCTTGGTCACGCCTCCCAGACAACATCTGGTGCCAAAGGCACAACGCCCCAGCTGTTTTATTGGAATGCACGGCTCAGTCCACAGCACACTGTCCGTCCCGTGCGCTACGACTCAAGGGATTTACATGGCTCAAAAAAAACGAGCTTGTATCACCCACCGGAGGGGAAAGGCCCGCTCCACCCCAACCCCACCTAATTTCCACACCCCCCAAAAAAAAAAATCCAACCATTGCTGAGATTACGTTCCAAGAATTTTTTTTTCGATTAGCCTCCACTTTCCATTCTTGGTAGATGTTGGGTGGGAAGTGAAGGGTTTGAGTCAGTCGCTAACAGCGCTGCAGATAGATAGCATCGACAGCACCAGACAGGGGTTCAGACACGCTGAGCGAGAACTAAATCATTACAGCAATTCAAGAGCGATAAGCATCTTCAGTCTTTACCTCACAGATCTGAAGCAATGTTTACCAGGGCTAGACAGCCAGCGAGCAGGGTGTAGGCTGTAATTAAAGTTTGTAATTAATGTAATGACAACTGTGCTGAGATTAAATCTCATGTCTGGTGTCTCGAGTCTGAATGTGTTGCCCAACCAGGCTTCACAATCTCACAGCCATCCCAAAATAACACCAGCTACACTGTTTGGACAACGTGCAAAAATCATTCTTCTTCTCATTTTTGAATTTCTTTTTAACTTCTGACTTCTCACACCATCATTGGATTTAGTTTTGTTGTTTAATGTAGTTTTTAGTATGTAGTATGTAGTAATTTAGGAGTTCAAACCTCAGACCCTGAAACTAAGGGACTAAAAACGTGACTGAAGATCTAAATTTGTTGTAATGATACTTTATGGCATCATTAAAAATTACATGTATACAGTGAAATGCATCACTCTCCACCCATGTAATCATCTTACAGGCACATTACACTAATATACAATACAAATGCCATTTTCTTCTTTTTTTAATGAAATATGTATTACTTCATAACTATCCTGTGTTGTTGTTGAAATATTTATTATTCAATAATATAGTTTTTTGTTGTTGTTGTTACAGTGTACTGTCAACACAATGTGCAAGACCAATTTGGACATTACTAAAGCATGGCAATAAAGCACCATGAAACTGAAATTTCTCTTTCATCTGATGCAGGGAGGGAAGGTTGTATTACTTCATAACTATCCTATGTTGTTGTTGAAATATTATCAATAATAATTTGTTGTTGTTGTTGTTGTTGTTACAGTGTACTGTCAACACAATGTGCAAGACCAATTTGGACATTATTAAAGCATACCCAGACGGCACCATGACACTGAAATTTCTCTTTCATCTGATGCGAGGAGGGAAGGTTTTAAAAGAAGGTGATATTGAGTGACGAGAGGAGCATGAAAAAAGAGACATGGGTGACAGCCAGGCGCCCCTCTTCATCAGAAGCCAGTGTAAGCGGAGAGAAGGAGCCGGAAAGTAGGAAGGGAAAGAGGAGGAGTGAATGAGAGATACAGGGAGAGAGAGCGAAGGAGAGAGGGGGGGGGGGGAGTGAAAGACAGTGAGTGAAAGAGAGAGGAGGGGGAGAAAAAGAGAGAGAGAAAAAAAGAAAGAGAGAGAGGGAGGAAGACAGTGAGTGACAGAGAGAGGAGGGGGGGGGAGGAAGAGAGAGAGAGAGAAAGAGAAAGAGAAAGACAAAAGAAAGAAAGAGAGCGAGCGAGAGAGAAAAAGAGAGAGAGAGAGAGAGAGAGAGAGAGCGACAGCAGGGAGAGCCAGAGTACTGTGGAGGTGTGCCAGGCATCTGTGTGGTCTGTGCATTTCAGTGTTTAGGAAGCTAGCCAGGCCGGGAAACGGTACGCGCGCACACACAGACACACACACACATGCCGCACACAGCACACACACACAAACTCTTACACATACACATACACATACACACACACATACATAGAGACACATACACACACACATATATAGAGACAGACACACATGTGCAGACACATGCACTCGCACACCCCCACATACACACACCCACACAGAAATACACACACACACACACACACACTCACACACACACTCACACACACACACACACACAATACAAGGAGGCCCTTTTGTAAGACCAGAGACACACTTCTTCGTCACCTCCCTGATCGTGTAAAAGCCGTCTAACTGGCAACACGGCGCTTTTTCCCCCTCGGGCCGTCCCAGCTCTGGATCATAACCGAGATCGAAAGGCACAGAGCAGTCAGCCACCCCACACAGGACGCGGGCCGGACCGGCGCCAGACCCGGCCTGGATTTGGCCCGCTGCTCCCCCTGTGTTCCCGACGGTCGTGGCGGCGTCGGTGGTTGCTTTTTATTCCTGGCAACAGGAGGCCTTCCTTCACGGAGCCCTGAGCGACCGAGTGGCTCCACCGATTGGCCTGGGGGTTATTCTGGAACGTTCTTGCATTTCTTTTTAGCTTGTTTATATATATACTACATATCATATTGAAAGGGCAAAGGCACCTTTTTTTTCTCTGTGTGAGGCGTTCAAAGGCTCTTCAGTTTCCTCAGGATTTGGAAAATTGAATATTTTCCTGTTTTTTTTTTTGGTCTTTGATAAACAAGTCAGAATTCAGAGTTTCAAATCTAAATCGTTCTCTTTCCTGGCTCCCTTCCCTAGAATTTTTGTTTCTTGCTAAAAGTACTTACGCAACTGTGCTTTATGATATGATAGAAACAGAATGGAAGAATTCATGGAGTGTTCCAGAAATTTAAGACCCAAAAAAAATAAATAAAAAAACTGATTGGCATCCAACCTGAACTCTCTTCTGTAACTGACATTGAGTCTTATGTCGATTGTATCCCCGCATGCCACCACACACACAAGAAAACAGCACCACCCTGTCTTTAAATCAACATCTATTAGTCTAGAACACAGAGCAATGACTTGAATAGCAAAACTGCTAATGTTAACAACGACATCCACGAATTAAGTCTGGCCACGGGATGAAGTTGTTTTTTTTCTCTCTCCTTACTGCCCATTTTTGCTGTTGATTTTCCACAGATCAACTCTCTGGGCTCTCCTTGTGTGACTCGGGATTTGTCTGAGCCAATTGAGCCATTGAGTGAGTGAATAAATACTGAAGTACCGCATGACAGTCTTTGCATTGAATGCCTAATCACACACGGCCCGCGCCGAAGTATGTTAGTTTAACCGACCCCACCCAGTCTATTAGGCGAAATGACTTTTAATGAGCGTTATTAGGGTCCACTCAAAAAACCAGTCCGCCATGGGTAACCGGCCCCACGGCACACACACACACACACACACACACACTCTTACCGACACAAATGCACGCACACACTCACACACCCAGACACACATATGCACACACACACACACGCACACGCCTATGTCTGCACCTGTGTGCACACACGCACGCACGCACGCTCAAATTTAGGCAATCACACACACAAGTGCATGCCCACACCTGTGCATACACATGCATATATATATACACAATCATGAACACAAACCCTCCTCCCAGACACACAAATACATCTGCATGCATACACACACACGCACACACACACACTCACACACACACACACACTCACACACACACACACACACACACACACACACACACACACACACACACACACTCACACTCACACTCACTCAGGCACACACACATGCATGCACACAGTGGCAAACCGCAGAGTGAGGCAAAGCTGTCATCTCATTAAGCACAATGGTAACCACAGAAGCTGACCTCATTACCAATCACAGAAAGTAAAGGACCTGCCGAAAGGAGGGAGGGAGGGAGGGAGGGAGGG
>CM050219.1:12602500-12610000 GCA_027475355.1 Coilia nasus | reverse complement strand
TTCAATTAATTTTCAGTTAGCAGTAAAGACATACATTATCAGCTCAATTTTTTTTTTTTTGCAGCCAAACCATACATTGCCTGAACATGACAGGACTCTGTATAAATCATTTATCTCAGAATTAAAAGCATTTGGATACACATCACATACATCTGTAACCCCTCAAATAGGACATGTTGTGTGTCATCACCATAATCCCCCTATACTCCCCCTCTAGCACTCTCAGGACTCCCCCTCAAGTTGGACAAGCAGAAACTTTTGAAGGAAGCTTTTTTTGTTCGAAATAGCTTTTGTTATCGCCCTATAGTCATATCGCGGCTCTTCGTTTATCGCCCTCCGCCTCCGCGTGTTTCACTTCGTATGCGGAGGCAGGCCTACGCACTCTCAGACAGACCAAAGGAAACTGAAACAGCTCCGTGACCTTTGCTCTCCTCTAATGGGCCCCTCTTTTTCATTCTTACCCCCCAGGGGAGAGCCTTTCACACATTCCCCACATGCTCTATGCGTGTAAGCATTGTACTTCATCTTAAGGCTAACATGACCACTACAGTGCCATTTGCGTACAGTATTTACAGTTAGCGTCATAGCTCTTCTGAAGGCATATATGTACACTGCGGTGGGCACATGTGTCCACTTGTAGTGTGTGAGCGGTCCCACTGAATCAGACGGCATACACACCCTTCACTTTACTGAATGAGTCTAATTCAAAGAGATACTAAAACACTGAACACTAAAGGTGAATGGACTCTAGCGGTGACATTAGAGACCAAATGTGTGGCGTCCAGCTCCAGTCTGAGTCGTGTGTGTTGTGATAAGAGAATAAAAATTGGCTGCACACATCTTTACATTTCTGTTTTTTTTAATACGACTAATTTTTGTTACACCCTTGAAACCTGAAGTTAGCACTGATGTAACCACAAAAAAAAAAACTGCAAAAGGCAACATGATGACTCCCCCCCTCCCCTCCTAGAAGAAAAACCTGCCACCTAACCCCCACACCACCCCACCCCCCCAACCCCCTACCTCCGCTGTATATCATCAGACAAGTAAAATGAACCTGTTCCTTAGCATGCACTATCCCTGCCTCTGCGGCTGTGATGTGGTTAGATGAGTGAGCCGGCCTTGTAACTGATCTGCAGGGCAAACAGATGAGGAGTTATTCAGGGAATGACGGCTTGCTCCTTGTCCTCATGTGACACCGCCTCTTCGCTACGTAACGACAAACACCTAAAACCTAATCGAGTCATGTTGTGTTGCTGTGTGATCCTTAATTAACATCGCTGTTGTCGGACATGCGAAGGCTTCAGTTTTTGACTGAAGGCTGAATGTTTGTTATGCTTTACTTAAAGATTCTTGCTGAATTCATTTGTCATTATGACTGTATAATATATATTCATTGAAGTTGATTTGTAGTGTAAGTACATTTCGGTCCAACAATACTTAAAACACATTGGTAGGATAGAGTTTCAGATTTAAATTAGAATTGTTGTTGGACTCCACCCTCATGTCTTTCCATATGCCTTCTGTGATGGGGGAATTCTGTGCCAAACATGCCGTGAGATAGATTTTCCTACTCTAACTACAACAATTTAGAGGGAGTTATACATAGGCCAGCCAAATTACGGACAAGAGAACAATACTTTCCTAAAGTGGGCCCCTATACCCCACACCCACAACCACAAGATCCAAGAGCTTCGCATGGGCCCCCCTTGAGCCTTCAGGAGGACTTGGGGGGGCCCTCTGACAACCCCGGCGGCAGGCCTGGTCATACAGTACATATATTTGTTGACCCAAAACAGAGCGAACCAGTTCGACTTGCCACCAAAGTTGAATAAAATTGTGTGAGGATGTTGCCGGCTGTGCTTGCCAAAGGCAGTTGCATCACTTTTCATCACTTCCTCTGTCTGAGGTGACAGCTGAGAGCAGCCTATAACGAGTCAGGCTTCTGCCACGGGCAAAAGGTGTCTGTCTGTTCGCCTAGTCTGTTACAGTGCTGCTCTTACGACTCAGCTATTGCTCAAGAATAAGTTTGCTTTGGCCTTGAATGTTATGTCAGTGGAATTGTACGAACATCATATTAACGTAAGTGACAACCTGTCATTGCTAGGCCAATATTCACTGGCAGGGAATCCTGTACAAAAGATGTCTGTACTGAATGATAATAACTGATAAGAAATTTGACTTGTGAAATTAAGTTAGAGATTGCACAGCAGACAGAAACAGCTACACATAAGGTGAACTGACATAGGCTGATGAATTGCTAGTTGCTTAAAGGTACTAGGTGTGCGTGTGTGTGTGTGTATCAGTGTGTGTGAGTTATGTGTGTGTGTTTGGGGATCAGTTAGAGTAGAACAATTTTAAAGTGCATCAACTCACCTCTTCCACTTCTTCCCACGAAGCGGAGGTCATTGAATCGAGCAACCTGGTTCTTCATAACGCCAGAGGCGTTCCTCAGCTCTGCGGAGTAGTTCTCATCGTTGCCAGCCATCACTGTGACAGTTGTTCCATCAGCCACCTCCCCTAGTGCAACAACCTGCCATAAATGAGTCAACACATCATCATTAATATTGTTATTACTATTTTGTGTGTGTGTGTGTGTGTGTGTGTGTGTGTGTGTGTGTGTGTGTGTGTGTGTGTGTGTGTGTGTGTGTGTGTGTGTGTGCGTGTGTGTGCCTGTGTGTGTGCGCGCGCACAAGCATGCATGTGTGTGTGTTATGAGTACTTCTTTATAAAAAAAACAAATACAAGAATATTACATACATATTTAAAACACCACAACACAATACAAAACAGTACAAACACAATATAACACATGAGTGGAGAAATGAAGAAATTAATCATGGCAAAACATCCCAATAAAAAACAAATGTTAAGAATTTACAGTTATTTGAAAGTTAGTCATAGGTGTGGTATTCACTGACTCTGTACTAGCTGCCCCGTAGGAAGATAACAGCAGGCGTTTGAGTTGGTCATTAGGCTATAAGTTATATCTATAAGTTATATAGGGAGAGCCGGAAATCGTACCGCCATAATTAAAGATTGCTGTCTTCACCTCCTCTGTTTTACATTACCTATGCGGTTATGTCAATTTATAAACGCCGTATGTTATTACACATAGCTATTAAAAATGCTTTTACAGACAAAATAAAACAAACAAAAAACTGCCATTCAAGCATTAAAATCTAAACCACAGAGTCTAGACAGTTTATTTACCTCGGAGGAGCATTTTAAAAATGCAACACACTCACTGTTGCTAGTGGCATTTTTGATAAATCACTTTGACAAAAAAATAACATTTTACCAATAACAGTCTAAATACTTGCACCTTTCATATTTCAGATTGACAGCCCTTGGTGTAAAGAATTTTTAAAGAATTGTGGATTACTGGCAGTAAAATGTACCTATGTATTAATATGTTTATTAAATTAATAATCAACAGTGATAACTGTTTTTTATTGTGATTTAATAGCATATTTTAGAAATAATCGGCAAATGTTTAGGGGGGAAAAACACTTACCTTGAACGCTACGGGTAGAGTTTTGTTACACCTCCAATGAGAAGGCAGAACAGAACAAAGGAAATTTGGACTGTCCGTCCGAACAAGTTCTGCAGGGTGATCCGCGATGATTTCGGCCATGGAGCGGTTCTCTGGCGGGCGCAGCCTTGGCACGACGGCGTCCTGCTGTCCCGTGGTGGTGGTGGTGTTCACATCGTTCATTTTCACCGGCACGGGCTGGAGGCTACTAGACGGGGGACTGAACCTCCGACTTGCACTGGGATCTACGGGAATACGCATCACAACGCACTAAGTTAACAAAAGGTAGGCGATCCAGAGAAAGTTGTTGAAGTCAGAACTTTTCTCTTGCGCGTTTGTTAGTGACTCCTCTCTCGTTGAGGGTGCCGCACTTCTAAGCTTCTTGCCACTGTGAAATAGGACTCGGAAGTGGCAGGACTATAGATGTAGGCTACAGCGCCTGTTCTGACTTCAACTGACGCTCCCTAAAGTTGCTCCAAGGAAAGGAAGACTTTGTATCATTCTCCTTATGAATCTACATACACTTTTCAAAACTGCATTAGTTAAATGTAGTTATCTAAAAACGCAAGACGAATGTCTTTCTCTGTGTGTTTCCTTTTTTGTGGAACGCTGATGAACAGTTTTAAAGTCGATATGCAAAAACGTAGTCGAGATTATCCCGCTGTAGCCTATTTACAAAAATAAAATAACATTAATAACACAACAAAAACGTAAAGGTTGCATGTCGCGTGTCCTCCTCGGCCAATACGAATAACAATAACCATACGTTATCGCTAACTGAATCTCCTGCTGGTTGGAAAAAAGACAGAAGCGTGCTATTTGAGGTTAGAGGTTCCTGAAACTCAAAAAGCTGCGGTCGGTTGGACGAAACAAGCGCAGAGGGCGAACTGTTTGTTGCCCCAAATGTGGTTAGCCTTTGAAGGCGAGGGTTTCTCCTGTCGGAGCTTTTTGTGGTTTATATAGCTACTACATCATCCGTAGTCATTGTGCTGATGCGAGATAGACACGTGATGGCTTTAGTTTACACTACATTTGTTCGGTGAAAATTATAAACACAGTTCATTTCCTACTAAACTACCTGTGGTCTGGCTGTTGCCTGACACATTTGGTAATCCAGTTCATTGCGCTGGAATGAGCTACACACCCTGGCGCGTGCATACACAAAATGACAAACAAACGCACGCGCACACACCACACCACACACACACGCACACACACACACACACACACACACACACACACACACACACACACACACACAATTTAAACAACTAACCATTATCGTAACTACTAACAGTAAAATACACCCTAATCAAGCATCAGTTCTCAAAAACAAATTAAATTTTTTTAGTGCAACAGGTGGGCAGGGCCATAATGACCATGATCAGGGCTCCCTCCGTGCTCTGGATGTACTGTTGCATTAAAACCACCAGAAAACACACTGTTAGTGAAGCAATCGAAATAGTTTTGTTTTTTATATAAAAAAAACACAGATAACACAGTTTTTTATATCCTTTAAGTGTACAATTCTTTTGATATCGCAATCTTGGAAATCCCTAGGTCTGAGGCTCCATTAGAAAAAAAAAAAACACAAAAAAGGTTTCAGTGTCTGAGCTCCACAATGGAAGATAAATTTTATGCTCCAGAAGACAAGGCCAGCTTCCCCTGAGTTCATGTCTGCCAGAACTATTATGACAAAGCCTTTAGCTATTACTGAGGAGGACAAAAAACAGACTTTTGCAGTTGTGATTTTCTCATTACACCTTAAGCATGATAAGTACATCATTTTAAACACGAGTTGCTGCTCTTGTTTTATTCTGTAGCTATTTTAAATGTCATAGCTAGTCTGAGAACATGAGGCCATCGATGGCTATGTTATACTTTTCTCCAAACACACACAGTACATGTCCTGTTGCATTTAGGCCATCTCAACAATATGCATAGTCACTGCTCTCTATCTATTTCTACAGTTATGCATATATGTATATACTGGTATGTATGTACAGTATGTATTTTTTTAAGTAACCAGTTGCCCAGTGCTGTACAAAGGCAGTCTAAGTCTTCAGCCTGCTAAATGGACTGCCAGTTTTTTTTTTTTTTTTAACAAGAAGTCAGATCAGGCCAGACAAGGAAATGTCCACATCACCGTCTGAAAAGCCTTGAGTCACCCTGAACCATTTTGGGGGGGGGGGGGGTGAGATATAATGACATGACATCTGGAGGAGTCATCCCCCCGGACCGCTTATGCTCTCACTCTCGTTGTGTGAACTATTAGTGTTATAGTAGACAGACAGAACACCTCCTGGCTGACACTGGACTAAGAATACTACGTAACATCTTCAGATAGGATGTGTATAATGCTTTCTATTCTTTTTTTCATGTTTTTGTAAATGTGGATTTAAAGAGCTTTTGCTTTTAAAAATGACAGGACAGACTTCAGAACTGCGGTCTGACTAATACTGTAGATGGCAACCTTTCCCCTCTCCACGGGCTGAGGTCTTACATAAATGCACAAACTCCACGCACACCATCGGCTGTGAATTTCACAGCTTCCTCTTGGCTCGGACGGGCCAACACTCTGTGGCATTAGCAGAAGCACGCGCCGCTTGCAACCCACCGCGCGTCCGAACCACGCACTGCAGAGGGACAAGATGGAGGCGGGTCCACAGAGTGGCGATTGTTCGAGCTGAATTGACATGTGGCGCGGCCACACACTGCTCAGACCAGCTGCTGTTCTGCTGCAGTCTGTCTCCACCACCCTCTCCCCACAGGTGGACTTACTTGTAGTACGCCTTACTGACAGACAAACTTGAACTTCACTCACACAACATGTTTATGTTCTTAAACTCTACTCACAAGTAAACTATGTTTTATGTACAGATTTAAGTGGAGCCCTTTAGTGGTCACCGTACCGCCAGTGAAACAACTCACTGTGGCTGAAAAAAACTCAACTACAACATTACAACATTACTACGACATTGCGGAGTCTTTAGTAACACATAACAAGTCATTGCCATGCTATATTATAACAACAAAGTTATAATAAGGGTTGTCTCCTAAATGGTTAGCCTTTGTTAAGAGGTTTTATTTTATCCACCCACTGATTAACTGGGGGAGTATCAACAACAGAACTTTGAGGTGCTTTAATTACAGGTGGGGGTAATATTTGCTAACCTTAACCTACCCACGGTGACCCTGGGCCTTGGTTAAAACCTAACTTTACCCAGACGTGGAACTTGATGCTTTTGCCCTCTGAATTATGAATTGCCACAGAGGGAGCTTGATTTGGTCAGATAACACACACACACACACACACACACACACACACACACACACACACACACACACACACACATACACACACGAACACACACACCACACATACAACATATATATGCGGGGCTGTAGTGAAGGTAAACACAAGTAAATGGAGTTTACCCACCTCACAAATTTCAGAGATTGAGTTAATCTAACTCTGAGAAGAGTTTATCCACCTATCAATAGAGTGCATTTAGAGGCATTTAAAGTGTATGCACTAAATACAGCTTCTAACATTCCAAAATCAAACTACATCATTTATTTGTACAATTTGTGCTCTAAGGGACCTTTTACAATACCACTTGTATGGTTGTACAAGTATAAACAAGTTTTGAATATCGTTTTAAAACATCTGATGCTGCACAGTGCGTCAACCTCACTGTGATCACCAAATTCACACACATGCACATATACACACACACACTGTTGTAAGCCGCGCACGAGAGAGAGAGATGGGTGGCATTGAGTTTGATCTCCAGGAGGCTCTGGGTTGGGGGATATAAAGGGTGGAGGGGGAAATGGTGTACGTGTGTGTGTGTGTGTGTGTGTTTCTGTGTGTGTGTGTGTGTGTGTGTGTGTGTGTGTGTGTGTGTATGTTTATGTAATGGGTATGATTTATGTGTGTGTGTTTTTGTGTAGATGAGTAC
>CM050219.1:12562500-12600000 GCA_027475355.1 Coilia nasus | reverse complement strand
CTCTCTCTCTCTCTCTCTCTCCTTTGCGTTCCTTCATCGCTTGAGAGGAAAAGTACAGCCACTTAAGACCCTGGATCGAGGCTCCATTTCACAGTGGTGCATTTTTCAAGACACTTAATTATGGCTTTACGTGTGGAGTGGTTTGATGGGGCCACGGAGCCTTCCCATTTCAAACGCTTTCTTTCCATCCCTGGCAGACGAGTAAAATGCAGCTCAGGGAGGAGGAGGAGGGGGGCGGAGGAGGAGGGAAAAAAGACCAAACAAAAAAAACAAAAAAAAAACTACATGATACATGTAGAGAAATCATACTCCTCCTTACCTCATCAGACAGACCTCCTCACAAAACTCATCCCAAGCCTTAGATTTGATCTAAGCCCTTAATTACCGTTTGTCATTGACTGGTTAGTGACCTCATCGCTGCTCCAAGAGAGAGAAGGCGCTCCGTAGGCTTCACCTTCGCCAGACATTAGTAGTCGAGGCGCACAGACATTAGCACAGACAGAGGCAGCCGAGCTGCGAGAGCCAGGCCAGCAGCCATGTGAAGGTCAAGTATCATCTTGTGTTGAAACAACAGCCTCAGGGAGAGAACGAGTAGCGTGTGTGTGTGTGTGTGTGTGTGTGTGTGTGTCTGCATACATGCGTGTGTGTGTGTGTGTGTCTGTGCAAGCATGCATGTGTGTGTGGTGTGTATGTGTGTGTGTGTGTGTGTGTGTGTGTGTGCAAGCATGCATGTGTGTGTGGTGTGTGTGTGTGTGTGTGTGTGTGTGTGTCTGTGCATGCATGCATGTGTGTGGTGTGTATGTGTGTGTACCTCTGTGTGCATGTGTGCATGTTTGTGTGTGGTGTGTTTGTGTGTGTGTTTCTGTGCATGCATGCATGTGTATGTGGTGTGTATGTGTGTGTGTGTGTGTGTGTGTGTGTGCGCTTGCGTGTTTGTGTGTGTGTGTGCCTGTGTGTGTGTCAGAATCGTACAAAATTTACATTGTAATTCAGCATCCTCATTGCTATCGCTGCACGAAGTGCACAAACTTTTAGAACTCCTAAACTGAATAGAAATTCAAAAGCCGTTCTCAGTTCAACTCTGTATTCTGCACAGCGTCTGTGTGGTTGTATGTGTGTGTGTGTGTGTGTGTCTGTATGTGTGTGTGCGTGAGAAAGAGAGAGAGAGAGAGAGAGTGAGGGGGTGTGTGGGTGGGTGTATGGCATCGTGGCAAGCTGGACTAAGCATGCAGAGATTTTTGTGTGGTAAAGGGCTCAAGTACCAGGTACCACACGCCATCGCGGTTCCTCGCGGTGTGTGTTTTGGCTCCGAGGGGGAGTCCCGTTGGCTTTGCCTGGAAAGCACAATGTCGAGAGAAGGAGAGAGCGAGAGAAAATGAAAGAGAAAGAGAGAGACAGGGAGGGAAGGGGTTGTGGCAAAGCGGATGGGGGGGGGGGACATGTTGTGTGGGTGTGTGTGCATATGTGTGTGCATGTGTGTGTGTGTGTGCATGTGTGTGTGCATGTGTGTGCATGTGTGCTTATGTATGTGTATGTGTGCGTGTGTGTACATATGCGTGTGTGCATATGCGTGTGTGTGTGTACATATGCGTGTGTGCATATGCGTGTGTGTGTACATATGCGTGTGTGCATATGTGTGCGTGTGTGTACATATGCGTGTGCGTGTGTGTGTGTACATATGCGTGTGTGCATATGCGTGTGTGCATATGTGTGCTTATGTATGTGTATGTGTGTGTGTGTGTACATATGCGTGTGTGCATATGCGTGTGTGTGTGTGTACATATGTGAGTGTGCATATGCGTGTGTGTGTGTGTGTGTGTGCGTGTGTGCATATGCGTGTGTGCATGTGTGTGCGTGTGTGCATATGTGTGCTTATGTGTGTGCATATGTGTGCGTGTGTGTACATATGCGTGTGTGCATATGTGTGTGTGTGTATACATATGCGTGTGTGCATACTGTATGCGTGTATGTGTGTGTGTGTGTGTGTGTGTGTGTGTGTGGTGGGGGGGCTTTGCGAAGCTGGCGGGGGTGTACAGAGACAATTTCCTTCAGCTCCCCACAGCCAGCCATGACTGTCTGCCGCCTGCAGCCTTCATGGAGGTCCCTAATTGAGATCACTTGTACTTAAAAATAGGAACAGAAAAGGAACTTCTGTGGCTTGTGAAGGAGCGGGGTGGAGAGGGGGAGGAGTGGTTGTGGTGGGTGGGTGGGTAATGGGGGGGTGGTGAATGGGCTGGTGGTGGCGGTGGTGGTGGTGGGGGGGGTATAAAGGGATGGCTGGGGAGGGCTGTTGAGGGGGGTGGAGGGGGGGAATAGTGTGTGTGTGTAATATGTGACGAAGGCAGCCATTAAACACCAGTTATGATGGCAAGCAGGCGAGTTGGGGCGGGAGTGTGTGTGTGTTGGGAGTGGGGGTGTTGGGCTGAGATGCTGCATTAAAAGAACATAGCCTGGCTTAGGAGCCTGCTTGGCTCTCAGCTGCAGACATGTCTCACACCACCTGCTGTCACTGTAAGAGTGTGTGTGTGTGTGTGTTTGTGTGTGTGTGTGTACGTATGTGAAAGTGTGTACAGAAGTGTATGTGTGTGTACGTGTGTGTGTGAGTGTATGTGTGTACAAGTGTGTGCGTGTGTACTGTACGTGTGTGTGTGTGTGTGTGTGTACGTATGTGTGTGTGTGTACAAATGTGTGTGAGTGTGAGTGTGTGTGTGTGCACGTGTGTGTGTGTGCACGTGTGTGTGTGTGTGTGCACGTATGTGTGTGTGTGTACAAATGTGTGTGCGTGTGAGTGTGTGTGTGTGCACGTGTGTGTGTGCACGTGTGTGTGTGAGTGTGTGTGTGCACGTGTGTGTGTGTGTTTTTTTTACGTGAGTACATTAAGTACCTGAGTGATGAGAGCCAATGTACTGAATGGTGTGGATGGCAGCTCTTTTGTGTGTGTGAAGTTATGCATATAAAGCCATGGCTGCCATCGAAACTCTACCCCCATTGATATTAGTAATAATACAAAATTATTACGAGTGAAGTTTTTCATCCATTGTACTACTAAAAGTGACAAATAGTGTCAAGTCCTTAACTTGCTCCGTCACGTTATTCTCGGCCGAAAAAAAAAGTTCATCATTAGCTAACATATAGTGAGGCCATATTGCCCTCTTTCTCACAAAGCACAT
Source organism: Coilia nasus (assembly GCA_027475355.1). NCBI lineage: Eukaryota > Metazoa > Chordata > Actinopteri > Clupeiformes > Engraulidae > Coilia > Coilia nasus. Next base: position 12,596,830 of record CM050219.1, on the reverse strand, counting down.
CCGTCACCTCATAAAGATGCATGCTGACAGTTATTTAGAGGCTTCAAGAGGTTCCCAAAGCCACACTGAAGTAAATATCCGAGGAGGAACGTCTCAGAGTGGGTGCTTCTGGTACCTCCGAACGGCTTATTTTGGAATCAGAAAATGCTGTAGGTGCATAAAAAGATGGGGGGCTGCCGTCGCCGAGTCCTCTCAAAGGCCAACATTCCACTTCACACTTTTCTCCTTCCTTTGTGTATTCTTACTGGTCTACTTCCTCCGCGTCTCCGCCGTAAAAAAAAAAAAAAAAAAAAAAAAAACGAAACTGCCGGGCTAGTTGAAAAATATTTATAGTACATCTGCAAGACACGCTGTTCTCGTGTAGCTGTGGCCATTTAGTATTATCCAGCGTGCGAGCTAAAAACTAATACCAGATTTATGTGGGGGGATTTCACCTTGTCCCGCAGTCGATTGAGGATGATTTATTGGAGGTATAACGCGCCGCTGTGATGGATAGAGTAACTGGAGGACAACGTTAACGGGCAGGTATCCAGAGCGCGACTCACCAGGGAGCTATCACCTATCGTCTCAGTGCTGGAGTACTGCCTTGGCATCTATATGAACATGTGTGTGTGTGTGTATGTGTGTGTATGTGTGTGTGTATGTGTTTAAGACTTCGGAGGTCCCAGGTGTTCAACATGGCAGAGGATGAAATGCAAAAGGGATAGCGCCGATTATAAATCTGCCAGCGGAGTCTCATGCATATACTTTCTGCTGCTTTACAAGAAAAACAGCACCATGTGCTGGGAAAAAACAGCTCCTTTTTACAAAGGAGAACGGATGGTCTGGAGACACTCACACAGCGTTACACTAAGTGAGTTACTCCTGGATGTCGACAGGCCTTTGGCCCTTGGTGATTTGCTGTCCCACTCAATGGATGTGCATAGACAGAGGCGGCTATTGTCTGTCAGAAACAGAAACAATATCAGTCTCCGGGGGAGTCTGCCGGTTCAGTCCTGTGGTAGTTTACTCCACAAAACTGGAAAAGGTTGCCACTGAATATTTAGGAGGGATTGGTGGAGGTGTGTTTGTGGGGGAGTGTTCCTGCAATACCAAAAAACATTTTAATATGCCTGCCATGTCTCAGGGATGGTATTTCGTACGGCGAGGAGAATCGGATAGGAGAGAGGAAATGATTGAATGAAAATGGTTCTGAAAAGTATAGGGTGGGCGATACAGCCACCGAAGTTCTTTTTCGGATCTGGGAGTATTTCCCGTTTGGTTCCGTTCCACCATGGAACGGGTCCAAAACTCAGTGCACTCTGTGACCCGCATATAGAGCTTTTCCGACCCCTGCTTCTTACAGACACATAAGGAGCCTCCCCCCCCCTTTACTCTCATCAAGCTGTTCACAGGAATCTCAGGTAGGCCAAAGGTTATATTATTAACAAGACCCCAGTACTTCCTCCGAATAGCTGAGAAATATGGGGCCATGCTGTTGCATAACGAGGAGAAACAGCTACAGCTGCCGCAAACATCGCAAGCAGACTCCATGCACAGTACAATGCATTATGTGTCCTCTAACGTACATCTTACTAAGTCCAGATACATTTCTATTTGTTGTACTTTTCCATCGACAGATTCTTCAATTATAGAAATGGCCGCTGAGATTGAGTGGCTCTGGCACGCGTTGCTAAGTGATTGAGACCATTTTCCCTCTTCCCTCAAGTGTTGAGAGTCATTTCAAATCGGAGATGGTTCCTGTTTATGACAGCAAGCTGGGGTCTGGCGTCCGTGGAAGAGCGATTGACTAAATCCCAAGTGGAGCATCAATTTTATTGCAAATTGTCGTGCTTCAAGAATGATACGTTTTGTGGTTTCGCATTATGACATTCCACTGCAATCTTGGCATTCTCAGAATTGGACCAAATTACACTCAGGCATTTCGACTATTGTGCCGTCAAGATATCTCGCACTGGAAGCGATGGGATCATCTCTGAAAGGATTCTGATGATAGGTAGCTAAACATGTTACATTTCTAAAAGTGGTTTACCATTTTATGTACATAGGGACAAGATAAAACAACTTCTCCCATTTGCATACCAGCAATAGCAAAATCAGATGACATAAAGTTAAAATATGCCCTAAAACGATTAGAGCAATATAGCATGCCACACTCATTAACATTAAAAAGAACTACAGTAGTGTAACATTTCAACTCATTTTTTATGAGAGCAATTAAAAGCTTAATAAGGCGTGGTTAAACCGTAAACTCATTATCTATAATTATATTTATTATTGTGAAGATGTGCCCTCTGGGTGTTTGGTCTGTGGGACTTGTCATTTATTTATTTTTTATCTATTAAAGTGCACGCTACTCATTTCAGACAAAGCACAGAATTTAGAAAGGTTTTTTTTTTGTTATGGCAGTGATCTTTAGCGCAAAAATTATTACATTGCAATGCCTTATTCCATTATGGCCTGTGTGTGTGTGTGTGGGAATTTGTTTTTGTGTGTGTGTGAGAGAGAGAGAGTGAGTGTGAGAGAAAGAGAGAGAGTAAGTGTGTGTGTGTGTGTGCATGTCTGCGTGTGTGTGTGTGTGTGTGTGTGTGTGTGTGTGTTTAAAATAATCCCCTCCTGAGAATGCTTGTATTTGCCAGCTCACCTGAAGCTGCTACTATTCTGGGCCGGCCTGGCAGTGCCGGAGAGGCCAATCAATTATGTGGAGCTGTGAGTTTATAGCCCAGGTCCATGCCCACAGAGGCCCTCTCTCTGGCACTCTACCCTACCACTACCCCTACCACACACACACACACACACACACACACACACACACACACACACACACACACACACCACACACACACACACACCACACACACACACACCCCACCAGAGCTTCTACACACCACCACCTCCCTCCCTCTCCCCTGTGCTCCCTAAGAGGGGAAGTGAGAAGTGAGAGGTTCATGTGAGGCAGGGTCACAACAGGTCGCCTTGGAAACAAAAAGCTGAGAGGTACTTTACATCATAAATTGTGGACAGACAGACAGACAGACAGACAGACAGACAGACAGACAGACAGACAGATAGATAGATAGATAGATAGATAGATAGATAGATAGATAGACAGACAGACAGACAGACAGACAGACAGACAGACAGACAGAGTGAAAAAGGTTGCTGGAGGAGGAGAGAGCCACTGGCTGAAGCGACTGTAATTGTGGAGGCCAGAGAGGCACTCCAGCAGCCATTTGCGATGTTTATTTATCATGCCAGTCGAATTCCACTCGGCTCCACTCCCTCCTTCTCCCTGTGTCTGTGCCCCACACACAAGATGACACGAAATGGCTGCACTGCAGTGATAGCCCTACACAGAGTAGCTACTGTACCTGACAGCAGAGCCGAAGAGGTCCTCAACACTGGCCCTGACTGGTACAGAGCTGGCGAATGTACATCAGACAAGTTTGCTATCTGTTATATAGTTGTTATCTTTAGTTAAAAAAACATGCTTACCATATTCAGCAGCCATGTTGTTTACATGTAAAAGTATATTATTTAATGGGTTATTGAGTAAGTGTTGCTGCTAATGTGCCTACAGTTTATGCTATAATTATGGTAAAAATGTATGATGGTTTAGTGCAGATAGTTTAGCCACTTTTGATGCAGAGAATATGCAGCTGGTGGTTTTCCTGCCGTGAGAAATACAGTCAGTGAGAAAGGGATCTTTTTTTAATTTTGCATAGAATGTAGTTTTCTTTTTTCTTGAATCAACACAACTGTTGTTGCTGTTTTCACAAAGGCACACAAGCTGTTTTATGTTTAAAACCAAAGCTTTTAGAAAACAATAAAGTCTCAGAAATGGAGTAGAAATGTATTTCTTTTCTTTTAAGCTCGTGATTGCAACAGTATTGTTTAAATATCATTTTTCGTGTGTTCATATTTTTAATAATGCAAAAACATCTGCCCTGTTATTTATGTATGCCTTCTAGAACAATCCTTAGAAGTTTGCTTGTCACAAACAATATGCATGTGAAAGTCTCATTCCTTCACTGTTGTCAGCGACATATTAAACATGAGGACAAGGGGACTGAATAACATTTAAATACAGTATTTGTCACAACAAAATGCCTGGTATTCCCATTTCCCAAAAACGTTTTCTCTTTGAAGTGCATTTGGTCCCTGTAAGCATGTCTGACGCTTGTAAACTGCACTGTGACATTTAAAAGAGAACCAAGGACAATTTGAATGTGTTTTACTCTGAGAACTCTCATTAAAAGTCTTTTCACAAGCATTTTTTGTGATTACTGTTACGTAAGAAAAAATTAACATAACAACAAAAAAGGCTAGTATTTAAATGAGTTTCAAAAAGACCAAAAAGAAGAAGCTAAGATGGTTCTGACACAATTATGAACAACAAGCAAATCCACAAACAGCGTAACTGCTGTTAGAGGAGGAAACAGAGTGTGTGAATCTAAAGTTGCGTGTTTGTTGAAGTTGCATCTCTGTTTTTTTTTCTATTTTGAAAAAAGTCATCAAGCACAACACATTCCAGGCATGGATGCCATGGTGATGAAGACTACAGCTTTGGATGACTGTGGTTTCCTCAGTGAAATGAGGGCGTGCAGTCTGCCCTAACTTAAACATAACGGCTTTGAAATCTCTCTTTCTCTCACCCACTTTTTTCACTAGCACACAAAGACGACTAAACAAACATTGCTGTTTTTTTTTTTTGTACAATTTGAAATTGTGGACTTACTTTGCCAATATCACTTCTCATCGAGGATGGTTTTTTTTCACTTAACTATCACATTACCTCTTCACATTTAGAAACGTCTTTGCTTGATTTGTAGTGGCGGGAAAAAAAAATCAACCTTAGCCACTAACAACTGTCAACAAACAAAACAATAAAATGAAATGACGCAGCTGCAGTAACGTTTTCCAAGGTGACAAATATGTTAGCCTGACTTGCAAAGTTAAAGGGGTGACTCCACAATGGTCACTTGATGACTGTCACTAGTTTTCATGACACGGACGCCATTGTCCTTTCACTTCATGAACGCCTCCCTGTTATGTTGTTGTCACAAACAGCTCTATGAACTTTGTGAAGAGTCACTTATTGGACAATCCCCCTGAGGAACTGCCACACCAACCCCTTACCGCTTAAAAACAAAAAAAAAAAGTTGCTGTCACCCTGACGACGTGTGCTTCTCTTTGTTGTCCTTTGGGAGCGTCCGAAATATGATTTCTTTTCTTTTTGTAGGAATTTTTGTGTGTGGGGCCGAGTGTTGTGTGGAAGTGCAGCGACAGCAGCTATTGTGGCCGTGACTCTTTCTTGACGCCGACCCGCCATTGTGTGTGAAGGCTGAACTTGCTGTTAGGCCCGGAGTGTGTCTGAGCTTTAAAGCGGCGAGTAAAAAGCTAGGGCCGGAGGGAGAAGAGGCGACAAGGCAAGGCAGAGGAACAATGGCTGGGCCGCGGCAGATGGGCCGCGTTTGATCGTACCGCTCTCTCTCTCTCTCTCTCTCTCTCTCTCTCTCTCTCTCTCTCTCTCTTCTGTTTCTCCTGTGTCATATTCACGCAGTAGCTCAAAGGTGCAAGGTGATCCCCCCCTCTCCCCCCTCTCCTCTCCACACTCCACACTTTTTTTTTCCAACTCCTCCGCTTCCCCTTTTTCGTCCCTATTCTTAATCTGCTCCCTGCGCCTTGTGACCAGGGCGATCGAGTTTCTATTTCAAACGAGGGTACCTAGTGTAGGCGACCTACAGTAGAGTAGAGCTCGGGATAAGTGACTGCTCTCCTGACTCAGAGCTGTCCGCAGGTGAGCACCCGTCGCATTTAACACCCCCGTAGCAGCGCTGCTGCTGCTGCAGTGTTGGGTTGGGGATGCGTGGGCAGGGTAACCTGAGCGTCTGCTCATGCGGCTGTATCATCATGATACACACACACACACACACACAGAGCCTCTCTGACACACCTGTGCAATCGCTTCATTCGTTCATTCATTCTTCTTCTGCCGCCACTGCTGCTGCTGCTGCTGTTACTGCTGCTGCTGCTGTCAGCGATGCTGATTGGCCCAAGCGTCAGCTTGCCAGGCCACCGACCCTGTTCACTAGTCACGTGCCTCTCTCTGCTTTATGCGTGAAGTGCATTAATCAAATTGGCAGCTCTCGTTTGTCACGCTAGACACCCAGGCTCGCCCTTGCCCCCGGAGATAAAAGGCTTTCCGCACGCCGGATCTTCTCTGTACCTTGATCCATATGCCACATACCTGAGAGCGAACCCAAGACTGACGGAGCACCTTCGCGGCTCAGGTGCCAACATAAGCAGAATTAACTGATTAGCACGCACGGGGGACTGTGCATAGGCTAACAGTGTGAAGAGAGCCAGCAAATTAATGAACTCAAGTTTAAGGCAGACATTTTGTTACCTTAAGTTCCAGTTAGTTGCAAGTTAGTTGCTCGTGTCAAAAAATACCCTGTGCGGTTCATTTTATTTTGTTTACTCTGCAACTGTATGAGGCTCAACTTTGCTGTGAGCCCCTTGAATCCCTCTAAATGCTAAAAGCACGAAAAAATGCCACAAGATGCCTTTGGAAATTATATGCTTCCATGTCCCGAGCTGTGTGGGAGATAATGTGCAAATACACAAAAGAGGTTTTCTGTTTCCTGTCAAAACATCACACTGATATCTTAATTGGTGCAGTGTGAGGCAATGTAATTTAATAAGCGCGTTATAAGCTCGCGAAATGGATAATAGCTCCACATTGTCTTAAAAGCTTTCCAGTCTCAAGCACCAGCATTACAGTCCCAATTATTGTGGCATAATTCATTTCTGCAGTTCTAAGCATTTGCACACTCTTTTCTGGAAAAGGCTCGGTTGATTTACCACAACCCAGTGTTTTCTTTGAAAATATAAATTTCTTCTAAAGAAAAATTGCTGATTGCGCATTCATACTTGGTTAAAGTCTACCCAAGAATAGTAGTGATCATCTGTGTAATTTTACTTTTTTTAATTTCACAGTGGAAGTAAGCAGTGCTCTCCAGTGAGATTACAGGCATTGGTAGACATGCTGCCTGATTGTGAGACCACATATAGCAGTGTATGCAAAGCTTTAAATAATGACATAGCAAAAAAAAAAAAAAAAAAACGTAACAGTTTAATAGGTGCCCTTGGTGCTATTAGTGTAATACCGTAATTGGACCTCTGGCATTGGGAAAGCCGCAGGATTTGGATCCAAGGAGCCCCTTCTGTGGAATGTACACTGTTCCTGAATTTGTCGCGGGAAAAGGATCCTACACTGTCACGAACGAGCACACGTTCCACCTCGGAGGCGTCTTTAGCATTCACTCCAGGAGGTGTTAAATCGGCTACCGCAAATGTCACGCTGACAAGAGCGTAGACATTGCTCAAGTCTACACTACAGCCCCGTTAACCTCTGCGAGACCCGCCAGAGCTGCGCCACTTGACGACCTGACTGCGGATTCAGAACAATCCTGGCATTCTTCACAACCTCAAAATATTTACTGCCACAAGCAGCCTGCCACACACTACACAACACACCTAAAGCCTACACGCTGGGGTCTAGTGTTTTAGTAGTGGAGGGTGTGTTCTTCATTTCAGTAAATCCAAATTATTATGTCAGACTAATTATGCCGTATGAAAAATATATTTAAAGGCATATTTGCTACCATTTTACTAGTTTTTTCATAATTCAAATGGTAGTTTCTCTGTATAAATAGAGATTTCAAATCACTGTTACAGGTAAGTCACATCAGCATTACAATGTCCTGGTTTTAGATATATCAATTGAGGTAGAAGCGGTAACTGAAGCTATGATTTTTCCTCCCCTCTCACTCTCCTCTTTGGCTCGCACTTTTATTGATGAGAGAGGAGTGTCCTAAGTTTCCCTTTTGTGGCTCAGGAGAAATAAAAGAACTGGGTTGAAAGGGGACACTGACAAAGTTTAATACCCTTGGAACTCAGTAGTAGGCTTATGCAATACATGCTGCCCCATCCTACTGAGAATAATGGCTTAGGTTTACCAAAGAAATCTTTAGAATATCAAAAAAAAAACAAAGGTTTCGAATGACAGTCTTTACCGTTACTTATCACATGATCTTACGTGCTCTAATCGAAGCTTATCCAGACCCACATTTATTTTTTTTGACCCGCCTTCTCAATTGTACCGAAGGATAATTGCTACCATCGCTTAATTACCAATACCGTTTGCACCAAAGCGTGCCCTGAAGACACGAGAGGAGTGTGCAAATGCCACACATGTTGAGAATTAGTCTACTCCCATTCGCCAATAAGAGACATTACAAAAACGTTTTCAAGATAATTAAATCCAAATTCTCTCTTATCGAAAAGCCTGAAAGGATTTCTTTTTATGTTTATGTTTTTATTTTATGTATGAGATTATGCCAATACACATTTTGCACATGACATGTTTTTTTAATAACAAAATCGTAATATTTTGCACTATAGAAAGAGGCTTATGTGAGATATATTTAGCAGTTGATGATTTTACTACATTTTTCTGAATAAAAAAGTTTTGTGACAGTAGTTTCACATTCATACTCCAGGTGAGAATAACCATCTTTACCAATTATCAACAATTCAAGTAACGACAATAACAACAAAAACCTACATTAAAATGTCTAGTTTTCACTCTGGCCCGTGTAGAGCCCACACGTCACTCGTCAGCTCCTGACACAGCCTCCACCCTCGACCCCCTCTGTCTGTCCCCTCCTCACTGACACAAAGCATTTACAAATTACACACGCTGCCCCTTTGGACACCTCGTCACAACATCAGACACGGTGGGTCAGAGTGTGGGCCCGAGTGTCACTGCTGATTAGCCCGAGGTCAAAGCCCCTTGATCACATCCGCTTACAGTCCTGTCCCTACCCCACCCAACCCCACCGCACCCCCACGAGCCCCATCTCCAGCCTTAGGTAACACCCCACAACCTCCCCCCCCAGCCCCTACCCAGCAAGTGTGCATGCTCTTTTCAGTTATAGATAACAATAATAATAATAATAATAATTTTTATGTGTATAGCACATTTGATACTAAGGATGTAGCTCAAAGTGTTTCAACAGTTTGGAAAAGGAACACAGGACAGAGATACACATGGCAAGCTTTGCTACAGTCCAGTAACGCCAGAGAAAATCTGCCAGGGCGGGCGCTGTGGACAGCTCCACTAATATCCCCCGTGGATGGACATGAAGAAAGAAGAAGAGAAGAAGAGAAGGAGGAGAAAGAGGAGAGGAGCCGGGGCCACGGCAGGGGCCCTCTCCTGGGACCCTTCCTCCAGCCTCAGAGGCGGGCGGACGGACAGGGGCCAGAGGTTAAAATGGTAATAGAGGGCTGCTGATTACTGGAAGTGCTCCTTATATTCGACAGGCCCCTGCGAGTGCTAAAGTGTTGGTGTGGACAAGGAGGGGAGGAGAGAGAGAGAGCACAGCTGTGTTTGGACAGCAGACGCACTGACTTATTTTAAATCCGATTTTGAAACATCTACACACGCACGGACATGCATACACACACACACACACACACACACACACACACACACACACACACACACACACACACACACACACACACACACACACACATATGGTCTATGTGTCTAGCTGTAAGCCTGGAGGTCCAGTGGAATCATTTCAGTGTGTTGCCATTTGGCTTTGCTGGTGATGTCACAGCGTTTAATGAAATAATTTTAGCTTGTACAATGAAATGTCTACAATAATTTAGCTTGTACAATGAAAACTGTGAGTTGTGGAAATAATTGTATTGTCAAACCTAACTGCATACTTTATAGAAATATGATGCAGCAAAACTATTCCTTACAAAGTGAACAATCAAATTAAATTATCTATGATTAGAAAATCCAACTCATCTTCGTGTTCAGACAGTCAAAAGAATTCAACTCACAATTGGGCAAAAATGACAAATTAGTCTCAGCTACCAGCTGCATCCCTGCTAAATTATTTCAGCACCCACTCTTGGAAATAAACCTGTACTTGAAATGTATCTACATAGACTTTTAATTTTTACTTGTTTTCTGTCAGTCTGTCAAACAACAGTTAGCTCTCCAGTCTGACAGCTCATTCTGACAAGCTGTCCTTCTTACTGTGAGAACTTCTGACAAGTTGTTCTTCTTAGGAACCCGGTCCCAGGTAAGCAATCTTTTCAGCTTCCTACTGGAACCCTGAGAGCATCTTCTCCAGTCGCACATACACCTGTTGGTACTGCTTCCTGTGAACATGGTTCACCCACCAGGGGTTTCATGTTTGAATTCTCACAGGAGAACCAGCTGTTTACTTATTCCCTGTTTAGACTGTAATAATTCACTGCCACGACCCCACAAAGCTAGCCCAGGAGCTGTTTATACATATTGGCTTCACAGGGGATGTTTACAAACATAAACATAGGTTAAACACAAGTGTTTCCGGAGAGAAAGTGAGTGTCAAAAAAAAAAAAACAGCAAAAAAAAAAAAGTCTGCCGAATCAACTTAAACAGTTTCCCTCTCAGTTTGGTCCTCGCCTCTGTTGCACTCAGGGACAGCTGGGTCACGGGAAAAAAATAAATAAAACCATGAAGCCGCGACCTCAGTACAGTCACCATTAGTGACCTAATGAGGCCCCTAACCCACAGCGAAAAACACCACAGATAAACCAGAGACCCCCATCTCCCATCTTCCATCTCCCCTGACCACCAGCCCCTAACCACCCTCCTGTGCCCTCCTCCTCCACCTCCACCCCCCCCCCCCTTCCGGCTGTCCATCCGTCTGTCTCCTGACCGGGACACTTACTTACCCCAGAAGAAGTTCTGCTGACATGGTGTCACGGAGCTGAAGAGGCTGTTGGACGCCATGGTCGCCACTTTTGGTCGCTGGTGGACGAGCGGGTGCGTTTTTTCGCTTCCTGTGCGGTCTCCGCGGTGACCGTTGATGAGTCCTAGTCGTGGCGTGCAAACCATACCAAGGGGAGCGCGAAAGAGGCAAAAAGCATCCGCAAGAAATGCGTTCTCGTATCAACTATTTGCATGACCGCAAGTAATGACCAGGTCTGGGTTTTTTTTCTCTCTCTTTACAACAGCAAAAAAAAAAAAAGAAAAAAAGTGATGGAAAAACCAAAGAGGAAAAAGAAGAAGAGATGTCTCCTCAGCTGACGGGATGGAGGGAGCTGAGCTTGCTGCGGCGCTGGTGGATGTGGTTGAGGCAGGCGCTACTTACTGGTTTGTGCTGCTCTTTAAGCTCACAGTTTGACCTGCGAGAATTAACCGTTCGTGTGCCGGGCTGCTCTGGGCTGGGCCGGGCTGCTCTGGGCTGGGCTGGGCTGGGCTGGGCTGGGCTGGGATGTGCAGTGCAGGCACACGGGGCCGGCAGACGGCAGGAGAAAAGGGGGTAAGAGGCAGCAGAGATGCGGCCCCTGTGGTTGGTCTGTGGTCTGCTCTGGAGGTGAGCGCAGAAAACCCCACACACACGCGGAGACACACACACACACACACCAAACCAAAGCAAACCAAACCCGGCAGGCAGCAGCTTTAAAAGTCTCTTTTTCCCTCGCCTCCGAACGTCGTCATCAGCGGAGAGGCAGGGTCACAGGCTCGTGATGTCACCAGATCGCAAAGAAGAAAAAAAAAATTAAGAAAAAAAAAAGTTTTGAGTGGGCCAGATCGCACAGTGTGGATTCGTACTCTGTCTCCTTTTTCCTCTCTCTCTCTCACTCAGACTCTCTCTCTCTCTCTCTCTTTCTCCCTCTCTCTCTCTCTGTTTCCTTCACTCTGACGCTCTCCCTCCTTCTCCTCCTGTCTCTCTCCCTCTCTCTCACTTAGACTCTCTCTCTCTCTTTCCTTCACTCTGATGCTCTCCCTCCTTCTCCCCCTGTCTCTCTCCCTCTCTCACTCAGACTCTCTCTCTCTCTCTCTTTCCTTCACTCTGAAGCTCTCCCTCCTTCTCCCCCTCTCTCTCCCTCTCTCACTCAGACTCTCTCTCTCTCTCTCTGTTTCCTTCACTCTGACGCTCTCCCTCCTTCTCCCCCTGTCTCTCTCTCTCTCACTTACACTCTGTCTCTCTCTCTCTCTCTCTCTCTGTTTCCTTCACTCTGACGCTCTCCCTCCTTCTCCCCCTGTCTCTCTCTCTCTCACTTACACTCTGTCTCTCTCTCTCTCTCTCTGTTTCCTTCACTCTGACGCTCTCCCTCCTTTTCCCCCTTGTCTCTCTCCCTCTCTCTCTCCCTCCGTCTCTATTTTCCTCCTCGTGGAGACGCGTGGTTCGGCTGCTCTTCCTGGCACTGAGGGGAGGGGCGAGATGATGGAGCCACCTAACTCCCTTGAGTCATAAAGCCTCCGAGAGGCAGAGCAGGGGTGGTGGGCGGTGGCTGGAGAAGGAGGAGGAGGAGGAGGAGGAAGAGGAGGAGGAGAGGAGGAGGTGGTAAAGGAGAGGGAGGTGTAAGGGGTTGAGGGGGTCGTGGTTGGTTGGTGTCAGAGCGTTAACCAGCCTTAGCCACGTTCAGCATATGGGGATCAGTGCACACTGGGTTTTTTTTTGTTGTTGTTGTTTTTTGTTTCTCCCTTTTTATTCTCCCGTCTGTTTCTGGTTTTTTTTCCCCTCATCCTCTTTCCTTTATTTCTTCTTCATACGTTCTTTCTCTAGAACACCCCACTCCCTTTCTCTCTCTCTCTCTCTCTTACTCTGTTTTTTTTTTTTAACAGAACTGTCCAATACATAGCTCCTGTTTTTGCTGTCCTGGTTCGTGACAATGAAGGACTATGAATGACAATGACCTGTCAGACCTGCGGTCTCCCTCTCCCACTCATTCACTCACGCACACACACACACACACACACACACACACACACACACACACACACACACACACACACACACACACACACACACACACTCTTTCATGCATACACTTACATCGCAGGACGGTCCCATGTGTGACTGTGCGTGAGTGTGTGTGTGTGAGAGTAGTGAAGGAGGACAGAAGAGAGAGGGAGAGAGAGAAGGAGGGAGGGCGAGAGGGAGGGAGGGAAGGAGAGAGGGAGGGAGGGAGTGAGGGAGCGTGTGCCTGTGCTGGTGTGAATGTGTTTCAGTGTGTCAGCTCGCTCCCCCAGATGACTCGACAACTCTCTCTTCTCTAATTGGCTCTCACCGTGGCGACAGGCGGGGGCGATTCCTGTAAGTGGCTCTAAATCATGCCTACCTGTCCTCCCATCCCGCCCCCACGTCAGTCGAGGTGGAAGAAGAGCTGGCTCTCTCTGGCCACCCCCCCCCCCAACACAACAACCAACACTACCACCACCACCACTCTCTCTCTCTCTCTTTCTCTCTCTCTCTCACTCACTCACTCACTCACTCTCTCCCACCCTTGCCCCCCCCCCCCCCCCCCCATGCTCTCAAACGCTCTCACACACACTCTCATAGGCTGTTCCTTCTCTTCAAATCTGTTAGTCTACCTCTCCATCTATCTATATCTATAGCCACCACTCTTTCTCTCTCTTTCCCTCCCTCCCTCCCTCCCTCTCTCTCTCCTTCCCTCCACCCCTCCCTCCTCCTTCAGTTTCTATCTCTTTCTTGTGGGTTCTCTTTTTCACTTTAACTCTAACATGTCAATATCAGTCTCTGTGACTCATCACGTTCTCACCACACAGAAAGACTTTTTGCTCGCCCGCAAGCGAGCGCTGCTTTATGATCACTGTTTACAGGTATTTGTTTTAACAGATAAAGTATGCAGGGCGGCATGAGACCTATCTGACGTCTGGCACGCCTGGAATGTCGTTTGATTTTGTCTGTTATTCCAGCGGCACTCTAATGTTAGTCTGAGAGAAAGGCTTGGCTGGTGGCTTTCGTGTTTGAAAAGAATTTTATGAGGAGCAGATTCTATTATTAGTCAGTAGCTATAATTTATACTGACATATTACCTATAAATAAACACCTACAAGGGCAATATTGTTTGCCAGAAATACCTATGGGAGTATTTAAATTCTTGCCCTTTATTTTTTAATTTTTTTTATCTTCATTGTTTCAGGCGCGTGTTCATTTTCACCCTCTTCTGCCTTCATGTAATCACACTCTAGTTGACACTAAATCAACCCTATTTTCCACTTTAATGAAACTGTGTCCGCAGTATATCAATCATCGCGGTAATTAACCCTCAGCAGAAGTCTGGTTTGCCCACAGGGCCATATCGTGATTACAGTGCACAACAGCCACACACACATGCACACACACAGACAAGCACACACACACACACACACACACACGGAGACACACACAGACAGAGAGAGAGAGAGACACACACACACAGACACACACACACAGAGGGAGAGAGAGAGAGACACACACACACACACCCAAACACCTTGATGATTTTAAATTCTGGATCCTCTGCGCATACTCGAGGATCTGGGAAAAACAACTTGAGAATGTACAGTATGACATTTTTCATGTTACAACAGTGCCGTTGTTTACCATTAGAGCACGACTATCAAGAGGTGCTAAAACACACAGATGTGAGATTCTCTATCTCCACAGCCTTTCCATATCCCGCCATATTTTTATTTTTTCTTTCCTGCCCCCCCTCCACCTCCACACACCCACACACAAACAAACACACACACACACACACACATACACACCCCACACACACACGCACACACACATTAGCCATTTTTGTCAAGTATAACATTTGCTTTGGCCAGGCACTTGGTAAATATTTGTCCGTAGTGAGAGCATGCCTCTCTAGTCTCAGAAAGCTCCAGTCCCCATAACACCGTTTATGTGGTGCTGATGTCAGTCTATAAATACAGGACATTTCAAACGGCCCCGGGCCGTGGATTTATTGACCATCTAAACTGCTGTAAATTGCTAATTAGCCTCAGCCCCGGAGCGACTGCATTCACTGGTATTTCAACGTTTAGCCTCCAGTTTCACTACATTGCTGACACTGGAAGTCTCATGGTAAACCCAGTTAAGAAGAAGTCTGCTGGCTAATTTTAAGTATTAATGAACAGTAAGGGGAAGGAAGTTTTTTTCTAGGTTTTTTTTTTGTTGCCACAACAGGTCTGGGGCTTGTAAACACTTAATTATTTGTATCTTCTTGAATTGTGCAGCTCTGCTTTGTTTGTTTCCTGTTGTTGTTGTTGTTGTTTTGAAAGGGCACATAAGTCATGTACAGATCACACTAAAAAGCTTCATGCAATATCAGTGACCTTACTACTGTTATATGGTCTAGTGGCCCCCTTTGCTAGCTTTTGCTAGCTAGCCTTTTGCTTCATAACTGTAACACTTAGGCAAACATTCTCAAACACGACTACAACCATGTTTGGTAAGAATTTCGTTCTGAGGGAGAAATCGCAGAGTTCACCTCCGTCACGAACACTGACACACTCTGAAGGTGGGAGGAAACTGAATACATGAGGTAATATTACTGAAAGGATGTTTATATCCTCCATCAATTATTTGGTATGGTCTTGAGGGGTATAATTTGAGTGAAAGTAGATATTTTTCTCTGGCCGTCCAATGGTGAGTCTACATCTTCCAGTGACCCCGCAGGCCTTTCTTGTGGCGTCTCCTTGGCTGTTTTTGGAGTTGCAGCTTGGAGGGAAAATAAAATCAGCCTTTGAGTAGTTTGAGGGGGGAAATGTTTAATATCGAATGGCCCTCTTACAAGTTCAACACACATTAAAAATAACTTAGCAGCAAGATTAAATCAGATCTTGCAGAAACGGGTGAGTGTAGTCGTAATGCAATGACATTATTTTGTTAAGGGAGATATTTTGGTTTGGTGGCTGACCGCTGCAAACTCAAGTGATTTTCGTCTTCCTCTTCGTTTTTTAATCAAGGCCTCGGTCCAGAGCAAACATCACTCTCTACCTACACTGCTCAAAACACCAAAGCCCTAGGGGATGACACTGATGGCTTCCAAATACCCCCCACACCACACCACACACACACACACACACACACACACACACACACACACACACACACACACACACACACACACACGCACACACACACACTCCTTGTGCCCCTCAACCCAGGTTTAATTAGTGGGTTTAGCCTGTGTGAGGGGGGTCTGTACTCTTGACATATATACATATGCTCAGTATGTAATCGTGCGCCTAACATTATTTTTCATGATTTTTGTGCTGATGTTACAGTTCTTCGCCCATACGTCCAACCTCGCCTCCCCAGGTACCCCTGTCTCTGGGTTTGCGGTCGGATCTCCTTCAATGAGTTAAAGAAGTAGAGCTCCATTTGTAATACTCTGTGTCCGACAACGATTTGAGAATAGTTTTGGATGACAGATTAATGTTTCATCAGTTTCCATTAGCCGGCTATAAGGGACATCGTTACTGTTCACAAAGGCATCACTGTATCAGTCATGGTGATGACAAATTCTGTGTTATTGTCAGCTGCTGCCCATGAGTCATGGATGCTGAATGGTCACATGATGCATAATCAGCATGATCACATGACCTCTTTTTTTTTTCAAGTCTGTTAGAGCACGCAACAGTGCAGTCTAATGTCTCTTTGTAGCCACAGAGTCAGGGGTTTCAAAACATCAGTCCTGTGAGTAAGCTCACAGACAAGTCTTGCCATTATGGGGCCCCAAAAGGATGATTCCATCATGTTTTAAAGCAGTAAAGACTAGACGTCTCTCTTGGATTTCCAACAGTCAGTCCCTCTCTCTCTCTCTCTCTCTGTCTCTCTCTCTCTCACACACACACATACACACACACTCTCTCTCTCTCTTTCTCTCACACTCACTCTCTCTCACACACACACACACACACACACACACACACACACACAAAAATAAATTCCCAAACACATTCACACGCATGTACACAGGCACACGCACACACACACACACACACACACTCACACAAGCAGACAGCTATAAAAAAACAAGCTTCCCTCCTAAAACCGAACTCCACAAAGTCCCACTAACAATGCGAACGGACAAAAGAGGCTCTGTGTTGCAGTGTTTGTCGGAGCCTTTTCTCTCTTTCTCCTCGACCGGGCTTGTATGACAGCTCACTGGCACCGTCAGATGGTTTTACAAGGGGGACGGGAATGACTCCTCTTTCACTCTCGAGTAACACAATGATACCATAATGTGAAGAAGGATCAAAACAGTCTTTTTTTATAATGTTGTGAAAAAGAGAGCTTTTTTTTCATCAAGGACCTGGTGTGTAACTTTAGGATGATGGATGAGGATATGGAGTTTGTATACTCTGGACCAATCCCCTGCTTTTGTGAGAGGACAATCGCTGTCCCGCCATTGAGTTACATTGGATTGTTTGACAGCTTTGTCTTGGTTTAATTCAGACGTGTCTAGAGTTATTAGGTGTGGTTGCCGAACAGGGACACACACAATTTATTATTAGGAAACTGTAGCCGAACACTAATTATATTTAATGTCACTTTCAGATTACAGATGAAAAAACAACCGAAGAATGACACTTGGAAGACACTTGAGATGGTAAATTAAAAAGGGTCTTGTTAAAATTAACACAAAATGTGTCACTCGTCAGTGGCAAAGATCGTATCTCTTTAACAAAAGCATTGTCAAATTGCATGCAAGCTAATTCCCTGGAAGGGTTGGACTGTTGGATGCCTCACAGGCTTTAATGACTCATGCCCACCAAATGTGAGAAATCTTATTAGCCTACGTGAGTGTGACCAATTAAAGCCGATACGGATCAAACTGAAAACAAATGCTCTTGGCCAATATAAAACAGTATGAAGTTAGCTAGGAGAATTTAGCCAACAACAAAAGACATATCTACTACATGATTAAATGGACATGTTGACTGTAATATCAAACTTAAATGTGTGCGGAGTCCAGTGTAAGAGGCCTTATTCAGTAGTGGCTCCAAGTTCAAAATGATAAATATTGCATGACGTTGATCACCACTGATTGAGCGTTGGAGGTATGCGACCCTAAGGACTAATGAATTACCAGGGATGGACTGCCTTGCTGTGGAATGTATTTTGTTGACGAGTCACAGGAATATAAATCATGTAATAATTAGGTGTTGAGAGTTCAGTGTGTGCGCACTGAACCGAGACGGAGCTGTATCTCTCGATCTAGCGCTCCACCACCGGCCTAGATTTACGTAATGCGTGTAGGCTTTTTGTTTGTGCGAGTACACAGCAAACACACGGAGGCTATATAAAGAAACGATGACAAGAAGCCATCCCAAAAGAGAGCGGCTCTTCTGGCTGGTGTCTCGGAGGAGAACAAAGATGACCCTCTCTCTGCTCGCAGGTATTTTGGGTTGTCATTTTTAAAAGATTGATGGCGTGGTCTAATATTTACACTTCCGTGCTGTTTACTCAGTGGGCTCTGGCCGAAGGGTGGCATCATGGGGGCTGACTGCCAGCGATGGGCATTCAAAGACCTCCCAGTACCAGGCCAGCGCAGGTGAACGGCCTCTCTCCACGGCAACGAAGACCAACAAGGGACGCCCGTGGATTATAGCTGTTGTATAAGGCACGTATGTGTGAGAAGGCCCCATCCTCAGTCGCTGCTTTTTTTTTTTCAGTTTTTATGTGGAATTTTCCAGAAATAGGGGAGGACAGACTCGCATCCAAAGCAAATTTGTAAATTTCCTGAGGTGATGGTGGTGGTGGGGGTTGGGTTGGATATTTTCAGGAGTTATAATCCAGGGATTCATAGATTATTTCCAGTCATAAAATTATTCCGACATGAAAGAAATGAGGTCTGTTGCAAATCACATGTTTGAATATCCTGCTCATATAAGTTATTCATTTTGATGAGATGACCTAAAATACTTTTCAAAGCACTATTATCTTACAGAGTTGACAAATAACAAAAAAACTAACAAACAGGATATGGGTTTCAGACATTCTTAATAAAAGTGCTTACTGGTTATTTAAAGGGGCAGTCCTCAATCTTGGTTTTCCTCTAAGTTGCTCATGCTTGAGCTTAGCAGTCTATCAAACATAGCCAATAATAATTCGCTTGAAATAGTGTTTGGCTTTTATTTCCCATTTACAAAGCCAGGACAGGACAAACATTATGTTCATTCATTCATTTATTCATTTATTTATTCATTTATTCATTCTTTCCCTCTGCCAAGGAGGTTATGTTTTTGGCAGCGTTTGTTTTTCTGTTTGTTTGTTTGTTTGTTAGTTAGTGACTTTACACAAAAAAGTTCTGAACGGATTTGCATAAAATGTACATTTTAAAGGTCTGCGGTCTCTGAGTTCATTCATTCATTCATTTCAGGTCACCCAGACATCTTGGGGAATGTGGGAAGAATTCTACTGAATCGAACAAAAAAGTGTAATAGATTAAAAATCAAAGGAGGCACCTTTAAAGAAAAGCCCTTTGGAGGAATGCATGCCCATGCTGACATATGCTTTGAACATGGTCTTGTAAAAGTAAAAAAAAAAAAAAAAAGAAAGAAAAAGTAATCACACCATAACATTAACAACTGACTCACCTGCAAGCAAGCTTTGACACCTCTAAATGCCTGGGATGCTCAGACTGAACAATTACAGGAGAAGCAACACCAACATCACGATAGGCTTCATCAGCACTTATAAAAACTTCGGCTTTTTAAAAGCAGCCTTCATCTATGCTCCTAAGAGGCACACCGGTGTGTGATTAGTCAGTGTCAGCCTCTTGGTGTTCGCTCATTGCTGTCTTTGTTGTTCCATGAAATTGTGCTTAAAACACTTTGCCAAGAAAAACATTGGCTCAAAAAAAAAAAAAAAACCCAACAAGATTGCCATAATTTTCACAATCAGAAGAAGAAGGTTTGCGTATGTTCAAATAAACCTATCCATCCGTTAGATGTTGACTTTTCTGCAGTCCCTCAAAAGGAGGTCTTTATTTAACCTCTCGAGCTGACCACTTTATGTCTGTTTTTCTCCCCTCCTCCTCTCTCTTTCTTTCCTCTGCTTTCTGTTTTTGTCTAAATGTGCATTTCATTGTTTTTGTGCAGCTGTGCCTTCTGGGCATTTTGGGGCTCTTTGCTGCGCACACAGTGGATTTTTGAAGTTTGTGTTGGGGCATATCTGTTTACACTTGTCAGGCCTCACCACTGACCCAGACCATCGACTGTCTTGGCAGCGCATGTGTGCACAACGCTGTGTGTGTTTGCGCGCGTGTGTGTGTGAGTGACTGCTTACATTAAGTGTGTGTGGTGTGTATGTGTGCAAGAGAGGCTGTGTTTATGTGTGCATATGTACAGTACATATATATGTCTGTGCAAAAGTTGCATTGGTGTGTGTGTGTGTGTGTGTGTATGTGTGTGCAAGAGAGGCTGTGTCTATGTGTGTATATGTACACACACACACACATATATATATATATATATATATGTGTGTGTGTGTGTGTGCGAAAGTTGCGTGAATGTGTGTGTGTGTGTGTGTGGGTGGGTTGGTGTGTGTGTGTGTGTGTGTGTTTGTGTGTGTGTGTGTGTGTGTGTGGGTGGGTTGGTGTGTGTGTGTGTGTGTGTGTGTGTGTGTGTGTGTTGGTGGGTTGGTGTGTGTGTGTGTGTGTGTGTGTGTGTGTCCATGTGTATGTGCGCGTGTGTGTGCTTGTGTCTCGGTGTGCATGTGTGTGCATAAGCAAGAGGCATGGAGAGAGAGAGCAAGAGCAGGATACTATTTCCAGAGTGACCAAGCTCCCAGTCGAGATCTGCAACCTTTCAGCAGTCTGGCAGCCCTCACCGCTCCTTGGCTTCTCCCCGAGATGCTTCTGAGGCCGACAGCCTTCCCCCCCGACCAGAGAACGGCACCCTGGGAAGGGGGGAGCCGGCGGAGACGTGCTGATTTATCGCCCACCCGACACTCTCTGCAACCGATAGGCGCACCCCGCCAAAAAATCCGGACACCCCATTGGGGGACAAATGATTTGTTGTTTGTTCAAGATGCCATTGGGATAATCTGCATTCCCCCCCCCCAACCATTTTCTCCCACCATGGCAATTCTCAACTATATAGTGTAGCATATACTGTAGAGAGACATACTGTAAAATGACTGGTTAATGTGTTTTTAATGTAAAAGCAGTTACAAACTGTGGAAAAGCAGGGAGACTCTTGTCTGTCTGTTATTTGACTGCTCCCGAAATATCTGAATATGTTTCTGAATTAGATTTAGCAGATTACAGGGGCTCCTGACATACATCAAGTCCTGTGCTTCACACTGGGCTGGGGCCAAGGAAAGGGCACCTGTTTATGTTGGATTATCCAAAGGAGATATGCTGATTTAAAATCTACAATGAACCCCATGAATGCTTCTCTTTCAGGCTCCTTGTTTTTTTTTTTTCTTTTTTGGGGTGGGAGCGGCAATGGTGATTTTGGCCTGGCACCAAAGCTGTAGTTTTTTAGTATGTAATAGTCAAATATTTACTCGGCTCCAAAAAATACATATGTTGCTATACTGAGATGGGGAGCGAGGAGGCAGAGATGATTTCATGGGCACGGACGGACGGCAGATCGAGCGAGAGAGAGTCGGCACCGGCACCAAAACCGAAACCGGCGTCGGCCGTCCGTGCCAGCACGCACACCCGACTCCGGTGGTCGGATCAATCGGACGCATCAGGCACGCTGTGAGAAGTTTTATCAAGCCTCGGGTCGGGTGGGGGGTGGTTGGTGTGGGATGTGACGATTTGGTGGTCAGTAGAACATCCGGTCCTGCTGAGTCCCGTGGAGTCCAGCCAGCTAATATCGGCTCTGTCTCTACTCATTTGCTCAGCACTGCATGACAACACAACCAGGGGATGACCATGAATGGTACAGAAGCATCTTGAATTTCAATACACTTACTGTGTCAATATTTTCTTAAGTGCATTTTTACAGTGACGTGAAGTTTGACCACTCAAAATGAATTTCACAGAAGTCAGTAATATATAATTTTTGCGGGAGGAGGGGGTAGTATTTTTGATGTTAAAGATATTAAATGAACATGTGATAAATAAATTCGAATTTACATTGACAGTGGGCTGACAAGTTTTGAAAAAAAAAATGTGTGAGATTAATACACTCTTGTATTAATATGTTTTATACATTACTCGGTTTTCCTGATTCAAATGGTTTAGGCGAGATAGGAACTGTTCAGAAGCTGATTTTTTATACATATGTACAATGTGCGTTCCACTTTGGGCTTGATTTTGGAAAACGAATATTTAATACTTTCCACATATTTAAGCCCCTCATGTTAACGTTTCTTTTGTAAACCATCCAGCTCACAAAAGTAAATCATTTCATTTAAGCATGCATAATTAAGTAGGTTCACCTAAAAATAAAAGCGAGGTAAAATCAGGTCCCAGGGTCCTCTTCTTAGCAAACGCATACAGAATGTACGGAATGTCCCTTTTTATTTGATTCATTTAAGCAATATATTATGATAGTATCAACGCAAAGAGACCAGATTGTTTTCTCAGTCTGCTCTTAGAGTCACTATGATGGTATTTCTAGTGTCACGTTTCCAACCAGAGAGTTATTCAAATGTCAATGAGATGAGGCTTAGTCCAAAACTAGCTGTTTTACCTCCAATGGTGGATTTCAGTGCGGATTTTGGGGTCAACTGTGCTGGCCTGATGTGGGACGAAGACAAACCCTGACCACTGCTGACTCACAGCTGCCTGTGAACGAGGTAGCCAGCGGTGCCAACAGACTTTACCCATAATGTGGTTCACATCAGTGACAGTCTTAATGTTTTATCAGTGAAATCACACTGTATTGAATGATACAGCTTGGAGCTATGATAATACAGTATGCATCGCATTCACATGATGATGTTAATCATTTACAGCACTTTTGTGGATTCTAAAAGATTTAATATTCTTCTTGGTTAGCTAGTCAAACAAGGTAGGTAGCCACTGGTGCCAACAGACTTCACTCAAAACGTGGATGATTCACATAAGTGACAATCTTAATGCTTTATTACTTAAATCACATTGTAGAAAATGATACAGTTTCACATCACAGTCACATGATATTGTTAATTATTTGAAGGACCTAATTGGGATATGACAAATTCAATGTTCTTTGTTAGTCATTTAAATGAGTTGTGTGGTTTTATAATCACCAAGGCAATAAAATTCAACCTTTTCAACCTGTACTGTGCATGACACTTCTATGTACAAAATCTGAACAAATTTATTACTCCCCCAGATAACATTTTATGAGGTTTCTTGATATAGCTTGTGATAGTCAAGGACTACCTTCACAAGCTTACATAACCTGTTATTGCATGTTTAAGCATACGTGTCCTGGAGTAACCTCTACCCTGCTGTTCTCAGACTTCTGTGGCACGCTCCAAAGAGGGTGCCTGCGTGAGGGTGTGTGTGTGAGGGTGTGTGTGTGTGTGTGTGTGTGTGTGTGTGTGTGTGTATGTGTGTGTGCGTGTGTGTGTCTGTGTGTGTGCGCTTGCGTGTGTGTGTGCGCTTGTGTGTGTGTGCTGCAGAAATGTTCCCTGTTAAGCACCACGCCCACCCCCCACCCCCCAGGTGCCAGATAGTTACCCAGGACTAATTTACATCTGACAACTTGGCCTTTCGCAAACAGCGGAGACGGATTGATAACGCTTTTTGAAATCAGACAAGACCCCCCGTTTCTCACACCTATGTCTTAGTTCGCATCGCTGTTTGCGCTGCCCAACGTCTTTGCTCCGCAGCGCAGGGGGAGAGCCGATACCCTCGGATTGCTTGCTTTGGAAGTCCGAGAGCAAACCTTGGAGGGCCGCAGAGGCCGGATGCAGTGTGCATTTCAAAAGAACCACTATTATTGCTAACCCTCCATGAAAACGTGTTATTTTATTCCACTCTATATTTTCCTTTTCGTATCGTTTTTTTTTTTCCTCCCTTTATACTGTTTCTCTTCGCGTTGTGATTAAACGTATGTGTGTGGCCAGAAAGCGAAGATTCATGTAGGTTTCTGGGAGTTCTAGGAGGACTTAACTCAATAGGTCCGACCGACAGAGCCTGGGTGGCCATTATGAATGCTATTTGACATTTCAACTGGTCCTGGCTGGGTCATATTCATTTATTACATCAGTGCTCTGTGCAGTTCCCGGTTTTAATGGACGGTGTTACGCGAGTGGCCTTGATGTTTTTATTTTAATGGTACACCTAATCACACCATCAGGGTATGGTTTTTAAACACGTTGTGCAAGTTCTGAAATCTTGTGGTCGCGAATGGTTCTTATGGAAAGACATATGTTTTTTTTCGACACAGTAGACATAATCATATTGTCTTGTTCTTTTGAAGTTATATTTATTCATTAAATGAATCAATAAATAACATAATATGACCACTGAAATACGTATGTGCCTATCTAGCAGGTTCCTAGCTAATTCCTAGCTAATTCTATTCCTAGTTCTGGCTTAATAGATGTTTGACTGGAACAAGGACACATGTCCATTGTGTAGGCGGAATGGCAAAGACAGAAAAGAGAGAGAGAGAGAGGGAGAGGGATAGAAATAAGTAGAGAGGAGTGAGGTGATGGGAGACAAAGAGAGACAGAAGTCGGGCATCGCTCTCCGTCAACCCGGTAGTCACCCGTGGCCACACGTCAGCCACACTCTGCAGCGCTCGGATCACATGCGCTCGGATGCGGGCCTTTCCAAATGGTCCAGTTTAATCATATTTCATACGGCATTATCCCCGCGCATGAATATAAAAGGCCCATTTCCTATCGGCCGCCGCCGCTGCCACCCCCGCTGCACTTTTCCAGCACAGCACATATGGTTTTGGTGTGCGCGTCATGAATGGGCTCTGCGCTGATGAGAGGAGTTATATCTGCACAAGCCACAAAAGTCATTGGATAATCTGAGTAATGAGCTCCAGACCGTGTGTGTGTGTGTGTGTGCCTGTGTGTGTGTGTGCCTGTGTGTGTGTGCCTGTGTGTGTGTGCCTGTGTGTCTGTGTGTGTCTGTGTGTCTGTGTGTGTGTGCCTGTGCCTGTGTGTGTGTGTGTGTGTGTGTGTGTGTGGTTGTGTGTGTGCAGCACGCATGAGTGTGTGCCTGTGTGTGTGTGTGTGTGTGCCTGTGTGTGCGTGTGTGTGTGTGTGTGCCTGGTGTGTGTGTGTGTGTGTGTGTGGGGAGGATGAGTGAAGGCTGAGGAGAACCTCACGGTCCACCGGCCACGTGTTCCTGGTCCGTATCGTGGATCAGGGCACTGCCACCGGCACCACCACCACAAGCCTACTGGCCAGTCAGTCGCGCAGACAGGGGGGATTTATTTTCCAGCGCGCGACTGTCTGCGCTCGAGGCTTTTTATTAATGGAGGTGTTCTTGATGAGCCTGACTCGTAATGTACAGGGCTTCAAGGGGGGGCTGGGAGGGGGTGGCTCAGAGAGAGTGGGGGTGGGGATGTCATTAAGGCTGTCACGGACTGGATGACGTACTGCCATCCGAAACATTTAGAATCATCAAACGGAGCTCGGATGGTGGCCTTTGGCCTTGGGTGGCGCGTGGACGCAGTCTGAGTCTTAAGTGGAACAAGTTTGGAGAAACAGTTAAGAAAAGGCCTCTCTGTGATGTCGCCAAATTCACTTCAGGTCGCAGATTAAAAAAAAAAAAAAAAAAAAAAAACGAGAACACTTTACATTTATTTTCCCGAGGGGTGTGCGTTTAAATGTTCCATCACCCTGTGGTGGTGATATTTCACCCCCGACTTCACGAACGCCCCACCCCCCCCCTCCCCTCCCCCCTCCTTCCGTCGTGATTAATGCCCAGCGCCGTGCCGCGGCCGTGATGGATGTGTGTTTGGCCGCGCGGCATTTGATCTTCCTGCCGTGCCTCGGCTGCTAAGCTCGAGCTGGGGCGTAGGCCCTCTCTGATTGAGGGAGCTAATCCGCCCAAACAGATGGCTGCCACTGGTGGCAGATCTCTCTCTCTTTTGCGCCCAGCAGCCAGCTGACAAGCCGGCCGAATCACTATCTTTGATCCGACAGACAAAAAAAAAAAAAGAAAGAAAGAGGGGAAAAAAGAGAAAGACACAGGATGGAGGACTCTTTTTGGCTGTGATCTTTGCGTCATTTACACAGAGAAATGTGAGGCCTTCATATTCTGGAAGTTATTTTGGTCTTCACTATTTAAGCCCCCCTTTTTACTATTCTTTCTATGTTTCGTGGGCCTTGGAAAATTGCTAGAAGCTGTGCTTGTGCGCCGTGGACATTATGGGGTATTTACTCGCAAACTTCTTCAAACCTCTCCTCCATCTCGGCTGATGGCTACCATATTTTCAGGATCCCTGGTGTTACTGTACAAATACAGTAGTCAAGCATCCCTTCATGCTGTATTATTAATTTATTTATTGTTGGGGTGGTGGTGGTAGTGGTGGTGGTGGTGGTGGTGGTGGTGGTAGTGGTGGTGGGGGGTACTTGGGATTCTTGGGACACATAAAGATTAAATATGGTTAACTGTGGTACACACATGAAGATTGAACATGAAAACAATTTCTAACCGGTTGTCAAGTGCTGTTAACTGGTAATTGGTTTTAACTGTGCTCTGCAAAAATGAGAAAATAAAAGTAGTGGAAAGAAAATGTTTAAAAGTGTAAAAATATTTAAAAGTAATCATACAGGATTGTCTTCCCCTTCAAGACAGACCTTAAAAATAAAAAAGATTTACTGTCATGAGCGTGCCGCTCGGCAATGACTAAATGCTTAACTACAGTCCCAGTCCATCCTATGATACACATTTGCATAGAAATTTGGAAGCTGAAGCCATCTTGTGCTAAGAGAGTTAGACACAAACTCTTAGTCATACTGGAACTGCAATAAGAGCTGATATAGCGATTCTTCTGTTTTGTTGCTGGATGGTAAAATGATGTTTGGCTGTAGTCAAGGCTACCTAACCAAGCACTGTGTGTCCTTCAAAGAAGCCTTCAGTGGGTGGTGCAGGGAGCGGGCTAACTGTATGTCAGTTCGACTCCTGGTTTTGCCTCTGGTTTTGGACACACCCGAGCGCCTCACCAAAACTATGCAGATTGCGTCTTTTCCATAATGCAAGTGATCAGCGGCACAAGACCGAGAATTATTGAGGTCGGCCTGTTTCCTGTTGTTTGATGACAGTACTCATCCAGCCGTCTACCGCCCAGCGCTTTTAGGAGGGTTCATTCTCTAATCGGGGGGATATTTTTTGCTCCCCGCTTAGATCAGCATGAGAATGCAGGTTGTTGTCAGCGGATATGATGTATTTTTGTGTAAGAAATAAAGCCCAGCTCTACAAAAAAAAAAAAAAAAAAAAAAAAAAACTCCCAGGGCAGTGGGTGGCAAAACCAGGCTTTGCAAGGAAAGACTCCTCTCTATTTTTGTTAGAAACTGCTACATATGCACATATTTCAGCTTTGCAAACAGTGACCATATCCTGTTATGGATGGACGCAGACAGCTTTATGGTACGTAACAAAACAAAAAAAAATGAAATTCAAGTTATTGTCCTGGACTTTCCAGGCTTGGCTGGAGCATGACAGGGCAGTGTCTTAAGTCATCCATTGGGGTGAAGGACACTTAAGTGCTACCTGATGTTCGCGGTGGTGTGTGTGCGGACACAGTGGGGTTTTCATAGGCGGGCCTCGACGAGGACGCACAATAATTTTGCCATTTACTGCGGTCTCGTGATGATGTACTGCCGCTGTTATATCGGTTTGGAATGTACCATTCTATTTTTGAGAGGGCCCACTCACTTTGGGGTTATGGGCTGCTTGCTGTGTCTCCTCACCTCGCCCATCTCATTCCCATTCCCAGGCACAACGTTTTGACTGGCTGGTCCATTTTCATCCAGGATATATTGATGAGATATGGGTAACGTGCTTCAATAAGTGTTAAACAATTAATGCCATTTCCCCCCAGATCATTCCATAATAAAGGAGCTTTTGAGTACATAAACTTGAATTCATGTAAATTATTACATTATCAAATGGGACCTTCCATGGGAGACATTCTAATAACACGTTTATGATGGAACTCCGCAAAGTGTTCCACCGGAGGAGAACCAGCCTTGGGCCAGGGCCCTTTCTAGAACCCACTGCTATCTGGTCGTATGCCTAGCGAGTGTCTGCTTTTAATGTGGACTGACAGACGTGTGATATTTTGAAACGAAGCAAAATAAGCAATATTTCTATAGTGCAAGTCTGCCAGTGGTATGAGCGGAATAACAAGTCCACATCCAGAGCTGGCTGGCTGGCTGGCTGGCTGGCGCGGCAAGTGGTGTTTATTTTTCTGGACCGAGCACATCTATGGAATTTCAGAATTAACTGACAGGCTTCAAAATATTTAGAGACGCGGCACAAAAACAGGGCTGACATCAAACGGGCTCCATCAGCAACAGCTCTCGCCAGTACCACCACTGCTCGCCTGTGGCTTCGTGTCAGTCACTCCGACGCCACTCTCCGAAGAGACACGATGAAAACCCTGTCACTCTTGATCCTATCTCTTTAATTGTGTGTATATATTATGTGTACATTTTTTTGTGTGTGTGTTTGTGTGTGTGTGCATGTGTGAGTGCGTGCGGGCATGCATATGTTCTGTTTGGTCACACTTATTTATATTAGAAAAAAAAGATAATCAAAAATGAAGATATTTTCTAAAATTTTAAAATTTGATAAACATATAGTTTATTTAGATGATTTCAATTTAAACAATGCCAGATAATACACAACCCTTGTACTTTAAACATCGTTTTTGGAGCTACCTCACCATCATCGCTCACAATGACAGATACTAGGATAACATCTCAACTTCATTAAAACCCTTTAATAAAGTCTTATCACTGTAATGTTAATAGGTCAGGATGATAAGATCAGGATGATACATGGTTCTTAGAGATAGCACCCTCAGTTTCAATGAGCAATAACTGCCTGCAAGGCCTGTTGGTAAGCATTGTGTTGGCCCTATCAATGGGCAATAGGCTTGAACAAGATTTCTGCATGCATTTGTGTAATGTGCAGAAGCATGCTTGTGAGTATCCGTGTGTGTCTATTCGTGCAAGTGTGCATGTGTATGCAAACTCAAACTGTACAGTTTGTTCCTGTGTCAATTGTCAAATTCGCGAGTGTGCCTGTAATTGGACTCAGTTGTTTGGACGTGATAGTAATAAGAGCTGATTTGTATTTCACTCCCCTTTTTGACGCCAGAAAATCAGTCTGGCTAAATGGAACTCATTTAGATCCATATAATTTCAAATGGAGAACTGTCATCTCCAATGTGTAAACATTTAAGATGCGACAGTACGTGCACGGCACTGACTAATTCCACTTCAATAAACGTGGGGTGTCAGGCGTGCTTGATTTATTTAGAGTAGAGTGGAAGAGTTTAATATGGGGCACATGGTTGTAATAGATAGCTGGGAGGTTGCAAATGATAAGTTGCCTCAGAGTCGCGGGGTGGCTGTGAAGTTGGTGACAGATGCCTCACGCACACGGGGTGGGGTAGGTGGTGGTGGGTGGTGGCAGTGGGTGGGGGACATGTGACGCAAGGCAGACGTGCCCTGGACAGTCATGGTTACGGAGCCTGAAGCATTTGCTGCTGCTGATAACTGACAAGTCGAGGGACATCTAGGTCGTACACTTGTGAGAGCACAGCCAGAGAAAGTGAAGCAGGTAGAAATGTATTAAAGACAGAGGGATAGTTGTTGCAATGTGGTCATGTTTTGAATGAGTGACATACTTGACAGCGCTATTATATCTTCTTTTTAGTCTATCTTTGTGTCTGACAAGCAGTAACCATCAGTATAAAGTGTTGTATTTTTTTCTGATCTGCCATGGAAATATATTGCTGTGCTTTGTCAAACATTGTGTTGCTTTCTAACACTGACATGAGGAAAATGGTGTGGAGCTGAATAAATGTGTTTAGATGACTGAAGATTTTCTTTCCCCCGAGAATCAAAAACTGTCAGTGCATTCGGAGTCATTGTTGAGTCTACAGTACGTCTGTCCCCTGTTCATTTTATTTCTTTCCTTGATGTAGTGTGTGTGTGTGTGTGTGTGTGTTTGGGGGGGGGGGGGGAGTGATTGATCACTGTCCAGTCTCCCCCCTTTTGCCTCCACAATAACGGCCGTCTTTGTAGTCTTGCCGTCTTTAGTCCGACAAGCAAGCACAGACTGGGGCCCACTGTGACTAAACAAATGGAAGAAATTACACAACTCAAGTGAATTATGGGGTTTTCCTCTTGGAAGTCTCCGGCACTTATTATATTACAAGTGCATTAATGCAGGCAGCAGAAATGAAAGGGGAAGCAGTAAACGTTTGCCCTGTATATTGTTGTAATGGTGGTCTAAATAATTCCCTCTTAGAGGAACATCTCACCATGAGGTCTTTACATACACAACGCCTTTGTTGTTTTATTCAAGCAATGATGTGACATTAGTCAGCGTTTCCAAATAAAAGCTTACTTTTGTCCACAATAGGCAGACACTCCATGACTTGTCACACAATTACAACTATTCAAATGCCACATGTGCAATTTTTTTTTACTCTCCTTCACTTTCTGTAACAGTAAATTATAATCTACATACATGCCAGTCTACTGATCTCCAAAGATCAGTCAAACTGTCCAAACACTGCTTATGAGTCTGTGAGCGTAATTAGGCATTAACACAGGAACAAGGCCACACACATTGCAAGTATAGTCATATGCATAATGGCAACTAACGGGATGTCTGTGGCTGTGTCGCAAATGGAAAAAAATGCTGTCTTCGAAGAGCGCGTTTGGTGGCAGCAAGGCATCAAGGCGGTCCTAATCCAATAAATGCATAAAATGCTCCCTTTGAAGGTACCTTCATTTTGCCCAAATTTGAAGGAAGCATAGATGCTTTCTTCATGCTGCCTTCAACGTGCAATATTCTACTGAACCATGAAGTCAGCTGTTAGCGTCATGGCAACAGTGTTCTGTGTTGCTGTCTTGCCAGGCTGTCTGAAACAAAGGTTTGATCGCCACCTTGATGCCTGCTTAAAGTGCGTGACTTGTTAGACAGGGAAGGCAGCAAGGCGGTAAGTCACTAGCTTCCCGTTTCGGACACAGCCTGTATCTCTCTTCTCGGGGCAGTAGTGGCCTGCTGGTGAAGGTAAGGATTTGTGATCGCAGGTTCGAATCCACCAACTGCCAGTAGTGCCACTGAGGTACCCTGAACATGGTACTGTCCCCACACACTGCTCCCCAGGTGTTGTTGTCATGGCTGCTCCCTTCTCACACTTGTGTGATGGGTTAACCACAGAGTCAGTTTCATTGTGTACACTGTGTGCTCTGCCATGTTGTGGCGTGCTGTCTAATCATGATGACACTGGGTGCTGTTTGTTAGCTCCGACAGCGGAGGTTATATAATCACCTGCGTTTGTTTGTTAGTTAGCAACATAACTCAATAAGTTATGGATGTGCCCAATCCCAGTTGACCCCATTATCTGGTTATTGAATGATGACTCTAAATTGCAACTGTTTGAAAAACAGAGAAAAATTTGGCTCGTTGGGTCAACAGCTGCCAAGAAGCTGATAGTTCAGAGATGGTTACCTACACATTCACTATCTATCTGGCAATGGATGGCTTATTGTGTGGATATTGCCCTAATTGAACTCTCTATAGCACGGATACACAAGGCAAACCTTAAAACTGTTAACCTGTGGAGGGACCCGGCTGAACAGATCTCTAATATGATGAGCTCTATCGAAAAGGAACCAGATAGAACTTCTGTAGAGGATGATTAGAGAAGGTGTGTGTGTGTGTTTTTTTTAACAGACCGCAGGGGTGGTGGGTGTGTTATGGGTGCCTGGGAGGGGGGTGGGGAGGGGTTCATACCTTGTTCTGTTCATACCTAGTTCATACACTGTGGTTACTGAGAACTTTAAAACAAAAAGACATCAATACTCTACATAATACTTTATAGGAGTATATTGTCTTGTAAACATGTCACGAGCAAATAATATAGATGTTGAATGCCATAATTGATGTCAATAAAATTGGATAACAAAAAAATAAGTTATGGATGGATTTTAATTAAATTGGGCTGAAAAATGGGCTAACTTAAAAGTGATCAGATTTTGGTGGTGATCTGAGCTGCCCTGGTGGAGGTCTGCACTCTCTTGAGTGCTTTTCTAGTTAAATATCTGCATCTCTCTGCTTTATACCTACTACAAGGGTATGGTGTTTCAGCATGTCAGGTCAGCTTTCATTGTCATTCCTCCAAATAAAACAGTTTAACAAAATGTAGTGTCATGCAGACCAGTGTGCAAATGAAAAGAAAATAAACACACAAGAAACACAATCCAATTACAACACAAAATGGTAACAGTGCAATGCACAGTAGATGGTGCACAGGCAGATGGAGAGTGATATGCCTGTGATAGGTGTACAGTATAGAGTGTGTTAGGCAAGGCAAGGCAAGATTATTTGTATAGCACATTTGATATAGCCTGGTAAACCAGCCCCTCGTACTTCATTTCATTTTGTACAGAGGGTCTGGATCGGAATCTCTTGAGGGTCATTTAGTCGGCCCCAGCAAGACTGATCCAATCAGTGAACAGAGGGTGTGTTCGTTAGCGGTGACGTTGATCTTGTGTGCTACATTTGAATCATAGTGCGTAGGTAGGCTAATTGCATACATGATGACCAGGCATTAGTGATAGGTAGCGATGGGTAAAGGCAGAGGCTTGTTTTAAACTTTGGCAGAGTCCACACCTCCAGGAAGAAATCGTTTCTGACGGTGTCTGGTCCAGACCCTCTGTACAAAATGAAATTGAAGTACGAGGGGCTGGTTTACCAGGCTACATTTGATACACAACGACAATTCAATTTGCTTAACAAAAACAAAAGCAAGTTAGATATGTGCTGTGGCATAAGAATGTTCTCAGGACATTATCAGCCTGAGTTCAAACTCAAAGTCTTAACAGTAAGCTGCTTTGGATAGAAGCATCTGTTAAATACTCTATACTCATAGATCATAGGTCAACCCTAGCCTGGTAAACCCGCCCCTCGTACTTCATTTCATTTTGTACAGAGGGTCTGGAGCGGAGGCCATTGAGGAGCATGTAAGAGATCCAAGCAACTCCTAGCCAATCAGTGAACAGAGGGTGTGTTCGTGAGCCATGACGTTGACTTTGTGTGCTACATTTGAATTGTAGTGCATAGGTAGGCTAATTGCATACGTGACGACCAGACATTAGCCATTGGGTAAAGGCAGAACCACTTGTTTTAAACTTCAGCAGAGTCCAAACCTCCAGGACGAAATCATTTCTCACAGCCTCCACCCCAGACCCTCTGTACAAAATGAAAGGAAGTACGAGGGGCTGGTTTACCAGGCTAGGTCCACCCATGACATATACATACAGTAAAACGTGTCACATTGCCATTGGTCTGGGTGGGTGGGTAATTGCAGAGAGCTTATGTAATTTTGTCATATTGTACAAGTCCCCTGAAACATGAATCTGCAGCCAGAAAATGGGGCCAAACATCTGATACTGACTTTCTTCATGGGGCTGGTGAAAGTTTGTGAAATTTGCTAGCTTGCCAGCTGGTCGCTCATCATAATTCCTGGGTGTGATGTATTGGCCGATGGCGTTGTCAGAAACCTTGAATGAACTCCCTCTTAAATTCTGTGAAAATACTTCCGTTCTGATAACCCTTCAGTGTAAAGGGTTGAGTCCTTGTGTGTGTGTGTGTGTGTGTGTGTGTGCGTGTGTGTGTGTGTGTGCGCGAGAGATAATGTTTGTTTCTGTGTGTGTGTGTGTGTGTGTGTGTGTGCACACTTTGGGCTGGGAATTTGATGTCTGTGGCCTTAGCTAAGGTCTCCAGCTGACCCCTCTTCTCACACTCCCATTTGCTGAAACCACAGCTCCCATATCTCAGCGCACAGTGGAAGTGTCTGGCACGCCTCGGACTAAAATGCTGTAAATAAAACACTGATGTGGAGATGAACGCCGTCCAGGAGCAGCAGCAGGAAATATCGCTATAGCGACAGTACCCTTGGTCCCCATTCAATCCCATTCGGTATTATATATTCGGTATATATATAATCTCCTTGGTGTAGGACCATTACCATACCTTCTACTCTGATTCAGCATGCGATGTCTTAGTCCAACCATGTTCACACCGGGTCAAAACAGCAAGTACAATTTCAACAAGTGCAATCAGAGATGGCAACCTGGTCTCCCATATGGGCAGACAGACAGACAGACACACACACACACACAGACGGACAGGGTCATTGCAATACCTGGTCAATCCCTCCGGGGACCAGGTAATAACATTGTAATCTTCCGTGTAATTGAAACTTTCACTATAACAGTAATACTATTTTTTTTTAAACCATCAGTACTATCATCCAACCTTTATCAGCATTCAT
>CM050219.1:12517500-12557500 GCA_027475355.1 Coilia nasus | reverse complement strand
TACATACATGTATATACATATGTATACATATACATATATATATTACAAATGTCAATAACAGCAAGTGCTCCTAAAATGTCTTACAAGATATTTCATTTTCCTTTAACATAAAACCTCCTGTCTGCCGCCCAACAGCTTCCTTATTTGGCCTTTCCCCTTGCCAAGG
This sequence comes from Coilia nasus, assembly GCA_027475355.1. Lineage (NCBI taxonomy): Eukaryota > Metazoa > Chordata > Actinopteri > Clupeiformes > Engraulidae > Coilia > Coilia nasus. Next base: position 12,557,334 of record CM050219.1, on the reverse strand, counting down.
CTTTTGTTTGCCTCAGCTGTTGATAGCATAAAACGGTAAGCATTTTAATTTTACCACAAACATGTGAGAAAGTCCTCCAAATAGTAGCCATGGAGTAGCAAGAATGTCATAAAAAGACAGCTTTTAAAAAACAGGGCTCTAACCCTCTCTCCACTCAGCTTTAGGAGTTTATTAGTACAGGGCAGCGGCCACTCGTAGTCTAAAGGAGTGGGCCGTGACTTGGTGCTTGCTACTTAGGCGGAGACCGCAACAATAATAGACTGAATTATACAATAAATTCTCTCCAGATGTGTGTGTGTGTGTGGGTGTGTGTGTGTGTCTATGTATGTGTGTCCGTGTTTGTGTGTGTGTGTGTGTGTGTGTGTGTGTGTGTGTGTGTGTGTGTGTGTGTGTGTCTATGTATGTGTGTGTGTGTGTGTGTGTGTGTGTGTGTGTGTGTGTGTGTGTGTGTGTGTCTACCCCCCACAACTTTGACAGTGCACACAGCATCTGCAGTGGTTTTCTGTGTTCAGCAGTCTCACAATAACACACACACACACACACACACACACACACACACACACACACACACACACACACACACACACATGCTTGTGCATACATACACCCCCATACAGTCACACATGCCAGCAATCCCCCCAAATCAGTGACAATGCATAAAGCATTTGCACTTAAAGGGTTAATTGTAATTCCGGTTGCTTCAGTCGTCTGTGCTTAACAGATACCCACATTAAGACCCCCCACCCCATCCCCCCACTCTCTCTCACACACACAAATATACACACACACACACACACACACACACACACACAGATGGTGGCTCAGCGGATGGTCCAAGTGTTTGAGTTTTTCCAAGAGATTGCTTCCATATTGTGTCGTTAGCTCGAAAGCTTTCGTACCTCTGTTTCCTCTCCCACTCTTCGCTAAATTACACAGCATATTAGCAAATAGTGTTTACCTAACCTTCCCATGGACACTTCTACTAAAGGGAATGTTCCAGAAAAAAGGTTTTATGTTGCAATGTTTGATGACTGTTAAATTAATGCCAATTAGCATGTTCCAAAACCACTAACTTGCCCCACAGGACAAATAGAACCAAGAATTATCTACATAAAGATAATTGAGATATAATATCAAAATGAAAGATGATATATATATTTAATTTGATATTTTGCTGATATATCTTATGTATGTCATATAAAGATAACTGATATTTAAACGGCATGACTGTAATGCACATCAATTTTTATTTTATTTTATTTTATGAGTGATTATTTATTGTTTGTTGACATTATTCATTAAACATTACACAGTCCACACAATGGCAAAGTGTGAGAGGAATGTCTAATTCTTAAATTCAAAAACTGCAATCAATACTATCAGTTGCAATCAAAGACAAAGCCGAAACGTTTATGAGTCATGCAAGCAAAAAGTGAAATTCTAAAACCCTTTCAGGACAAGCGAGAGGAAATGAATAGTCCACAGCACAGGAAGCCAAGTCATTTATGGAGCATTGTAATGGACAATGACAATCGGCCTGTATCTGCAGTACATTAGTGTACTTGTGTATGTCAGTAAAATAATTAAAGGCTGAAGCGAGCTGAAGACGGGCTGCCATTGTCGTGGTGGTGGAGAAAGTGCTGTGGTCCAGAGGCTCATCCACGGCTGCTGCTGGAGGTCCAGTCTGGAGTGCTTGTGGCTTTTTTTGTGTGTGTGGCCCGCTGCAGCTGTGCATGTCAGCTCCATTTAGGTGCACGAGCGAGAATAAGGGCCCGATGAGAGAGACGTCACAACAGGGGGAGGAAGTTTACTTGGCCACCCCCATCACCACCACCACCACCGCCGCCGCCGTCGCTGCCACGCCAGGTGAAAACTTTTTGGCCGGCCTTCACTCTTATGGGCGGTCCATTTTTTTTTCATCCTCTATTTTCATTTTAACTTCCCCGACCCCCGACTCAACATAACTTTTCATCGCTCAATATCTTTATCAAACCTATGGGTCTGCATCTTTTTTTCCCCCCTGCCCTCCCTCTTCCTCCCTCCTTCTCTCCTCTCCTCTCCTCTCCTCTCCTCTCCTCTCCTCTCCTCTCCTCTCCTCTCCTCTCCTCTCCTCTCCCTCCCTCCTCTCCTCTACATCTTGGGAGGCCGCACTGTAAATTATACAAGGAAAGGTAGAGCACTCCCCCGTGTCTGTACTGCATGATTCATGCCTTTAAAAGGTCGAATGAAACACACAGCACAGCCCGGGCTAGAGCCTGCTTTACTGCAAGTAGCCCACTTGTAAAACACCCTGGCAGAGCCTGTGTTAAACTTTTAACTTCATTTCCGTAATTCATTTCAGCGTTAGGTTGTTTTTCTAAATTATTATTCCCCCTCTCTTGTTCTGCCTGTTTTGCCTGACAAACAAGAAATACAAGGATTAGCTAAACAGACTGTGAATGATGAACAGTGTATACATTTCTCTGTGGGAAATCTCCTCATCATTACTGCCCTTGATACTACTGTAGCAAATGTAGGCCTCAGGTTATGTGTTGAAGTACATCTTTTTACAAGCTGTTGGGGTTAATGAGCAGTTTCGAGTTAGGATGAGCAGTTTTCACTAACATGTATTTCTAGGAGATGCATTGTAAAGCCATCATTTGATGAATTATTCAGTTTCAATGCATAAAAAGTTTCTTCGAATAGAGAGAAGACTAACTTTTAGATATCGATGGTTGCACTTGACAGAGAGTGTGGGTTGCTGGTGGCACTCTGTCTGTCAGAGCCCATGATGCAGAGGGGAAGGAATGACTTGTAGTCGACATCCCTACGGAGCAGCAAGGAAATGACTAAAATCATAAAGTTGAGAAATTTGTTCCTGTGGCCCATTGCTTCCATATTTCAATTGGATTATAATAAAATATGTATTAACTGCATTTTATGTATTTTATATATCACTGGGATGATGATGATGATGATATTTTATGTTCCGCTGGTGTTGAAGGGGGCATACGTTTCGTAAGGGCAACGTCTTTATTTCTTTACCCTTGCCGTGACATGCTCCAGTGGACTTCTGGGTGGTCACGGGCTGTGCCAACACTGCCTCCCGCACCCCCCACCAAACCCCACCCCACACCTCACCCCCCCTGCACGTGTTTAATTTCTGAGATTTATTTATTTGTAGTCGGCGGATGAATATGCATAATGGAAAGTCCAATCTCGTGGAGTGTCGGCCTCGCACAGCGGTCCGTTCATGCCCGCCAGACTGTGGTTGGTCTGGTCAGACACAACCTGGTGAACGAACCCTGCTGGTCAGACGGGGGGAGCTGGCGCAGTGTACCCTTCTCCTACTCCTACTCCCAATATAGAGAACAAACTTTAGCACCGGCGCATGGCGCATACGATCGTTCTATTTATATGTCCACCGGGGACACAGTAATGTAGTCATGAGATGGCGGGCCTAGCCCAGGTATGCTAACATTGACTTACCAAAGATGCCAACGCTCACTTTGTGTGTGTGTGTGTGTGTGTGTGTGTGTGTGTGTGTGTGTGTGTGTGTGTGTGTGTGTGTGTGTTTGTGTGTGTCTGTTTGTTTGCCATGCTAAGTGGGGCCACATTTCTTCTTATTAATTTAATACGTTTCCAATCTTTGAAGAATCTCAGACTAAAGCTCTTTAGAGTAGTTTAAAGAAGCTTTTAGAGAATCTGGCCTGATTCTCTGAGCAAAAAAACAAAAAAAAATATAATATTAAAAGCTGTTTCCAAACCCAGATCCAAATTCAATATATGTTTTATGCTGTACATATATTGCGCCTAAAATAATTCAGCGCAAATATAACGGAGGCTTGATGGTTACGGGGCCAGATCACTTTATGTTCTCGTGGGCTGGAGGGCCCCAGGTCCGACTCATCTGGATGTCATTACCTATACACATGTTCCAGACAACACAGGTTGACATCCAGGGTTAAGCAAACCCAGCCAGAGCATAGTGCATACATCAGCTGTGCATGGCAGAGTTATAACCGGCTACCGTGCAGAGCCGCAGAATCTTCGCTCGGGTTTACGGTTTACACCCACAGCTACTCCCCACCGCACCGTAAAGATCCATCCACGGGATCCATCCCAAAGGATGTGTCATCAATGGCCTGGCAAATTAAACCCAGGGTGCTTTACCATTGTCCTGACACAAGAAAATGCCATATGTGATCACAAGGGAGAAAAATTGCACTTTATATTACATGTTTCGCTTTACAATGTTTAGTAGAGTTACTTTATTGATCCTATTTACAGAGAAGTATATTTTAAATGTCTCTTATTGCATGTTGCTAACCCCACAGGCCTGTAGAATGTGTTGTAATAAAATTAATACATATTTTTAATGAATGAAATTATTATATTTTGCACAACTTATTTATACATTAAATTAAATACTGAGTGTATGTATGGGGGATTTGTTATAAAGTGCAACCAAAATAAATTATAATTAAAATTTCAAACATCTTAATTAGTAAAGCATGGTTTGGAAGAATTTTAGATGTCCACCCGCATGCGTAGATGGGCTGGATTGAGGCAAATGAAACCCCTCTATTTTGCAGTCAAGATGTTCTATTCCTGGTAATTAATGGCAGATGCAGTTTCATCAGGACTCAGACCAGTCTCCTCTCTTTTCAAAGTATCTTTAACTTTTGTTCCTCTCGTTAAGATCCATCATTGTGCCCATCAGTCAGCCTAAACACCCATCACTCCACGACTAGAAGTCCCCCTTTATTGTTTTTGCTTACCCTAGCGTATTGTATTGCCTCCCGAAGTAGCACAGGAATGTGGCGTGGCTTCAGAAAGTCAGAATGTTTTCGAACGAACAGAAAAATAGTATTTAACCATTCCAGATATGCAGTGGTCTGGCGGTTTTGGCAGTCAAGATGAGTTTACCCCAGTCGATTTATTCATAAAATCTCACATTTTTTTCCTCCTCTCTCCCTCCTTCTCTCACTGTCTCTTGCTCTCTCTCTCTCTCTCCCTCCCTCCCCCAGACAGCGAGAGAGAAAGAGAGAGAGAGAGAGAGAGAGAGAGATGTGTAATTACAAGGGAGGATGCGTGACTGAAGGTTGTGTCTCAGTCGTAATGCAAGCCAGGAGCGCAAGATAGCATTTCAACTCTCCGCACTCGGCTGTCGGGCCACTGGCCTCCGTGTCCCACTCAGCATCCTTTTCTCCCGGGCTCGGGCCCTGCATGTAATTTAATTAGCCACAATTGGTGGACTGATTGTTCCAGCGACTGAGATGATGATCTGACGAGGGGGGGAGGGGGAGGGGGAGGGGTAGGGGTGGAGGGAGGGAGGGAGGGAGGTGGATGATACAGCACCGCAAGCAATTTTCCTGTAAAACTTTGAAAATCGGAGTCGAGCTATAACTGCGACTCTCAGACGTACTAAAGGAAAGGTGTCGTGTACCCACAATGGAAGCTGCCCAGATTCTTTACAGCAATGATGGCTTACATTGACAAGTCCTGAGCCAGCGTTTCCCCCCCCCCCCCAAGCTTTTTCAAAGCGTATATGTATGCATATATATTTTTACAGGTTTCGTGTTCAAAGTGTGATTGTATTTGACAACATAAATGTAATATACTTTAACTAAGCCAATCACACTCTAAATTGTGAAAATGCAGATGGTTTTATTTTCCTTTTGCGGCAGTTTTGCACGTCTCTGGCAACGCGCGGCATCCTCACGCAGATCCCTCACGTCAGCATCGATTCCGGCATGAATGGAAAAGCTTCATATTTCGGTTGTGTTTGTCCGTACTTTTTTGATTTCTCACCTCATCACACGGCAATTGAAAGTGACAACATAATTATCATATCACTCAGAATTGAGCCCTGCACGTTGTGGGGAAGGGAGAGACTTCATGCGAGGAGAGAAGGAAAGAAAGGAGGAGAAGGAGGAGGAGGAGGGGATGAGGAAAAAGAAGTAAAGAAAGGGAGGAAAAAAGCCACCCTTTTATGCGGGAGGGGTGTGTGTGGCGGTGAGGTGATGGAGGGGGGGTGCGGGGGGGGGGGGGGGGGGGTGGGGGGCTGAGCTGGCGATAGTTCAGTCATCCTGACTCTGAGACACGTATCGTTAAGGGGAGGGAGACGCTCGGAGATTGCGTTGCGGGTGTTCCCTTGATGTACCCTGACAGGAACCAGATTTGGAGCCGAGCAGAGTCGGCGTCGGCGCTGCTCTTTTTGCTTTTTATTCGTCTGGCTCCACCGGGTTTTTCCTGGCCCCGTAGAGCCGGAGCCGGAGAACTCGGGAGAGAGGGAGAGAGAGAGAGAGAGGGAGAGAGAGAAAAGAGAGGGAGAGAGAGTCTAAGGCCACTTACGCAGCTCAACTCGCACTCGTTTCAGTGAGAATAACAAATGCAGAGCGGAGAAACCAAGGGAGGAGGAGGAGGAGGAGGGGGAGAAAAAGAGAGAGAGATTGAGAAAAAAAAAACAATTGGGCTATTGTACGGGGTTCAATAGCACACTGCGCTAAACTTAGGCAAGTTTTCGAAGATGTTGCACCGGCTCGCGAGAAGAGAGTGTGTGGTCTCTGCTCAGAGAACTACTGTTGGGCTAATAGATATTCTATTTGTTAAGCTGTGTTCCTCAGTGTTTGTCCAGCGTATTAACCTTTCGGATTGTGTTACTTGGCACCAGCAAGACGGCTTCTATCATTTACCATGCCTCGGTCACAGTCATTACACGCATATGAAATGCTCAGAAACAGCTCAGTTAGGGGCTACCCTACAGTTATTCTGGCAGAAGTTCCACTGATGTTATTTTAGCATTTTGCTTGCACAGTTAATGTATTAAATCTTAAATTAGCATTACAGTTCAAAACAGATTACTTACACGTCAGGTAATCTATGCTACAGTAAGAGGACATCTAAAAAGTCTTTTTTTTTGTATCTTCCTCGGGGTAGCTGTGTTTTATGACTTTTATTGTGCCTGACAAGTATTCACAGCACTGTAATCTATATTTTATAGATGCAAATATGATCTGAGTGAGGCCCAAGATCCCACTGAAATGCCACCAGTGATTGGTTATTATTGGCCATCCAGATCCATTTCTCTGGGTTTCTGTCGACATGTTTTGAATAGCATTTTGAATAACACATTGAGAATAACAGATTCTTACACGTGAATTGCAAAAGGCACACTGACACACAGGCCAAATTAGTTGAACCACACAGCAATGACTAGTCTCTCTCTCTCACTCTTTCTCTTTCTCTCTCTCTCTCTCTCTATCTCTTTCTCTCTTTCTCTCTCTCTCCTGGGCTATGGTGGAAAACTTATGTGCTCTCTATCTCTAAACTCTCCAGTATGGTCCTATGTTAAGCAAGAGAGAAGGCAAAAAACACAGAGCTTGTTCTGTGCCTAATAAGATCTGTTTGAATCTGTTGTCAGTTAGTTGCTTTTTCACTTCAGCCAGCTGTAGTTAAAAAAAAAAAGTTGGGTGGTGTATGGGGCATGGGGTGCAGGTCGTGGGTGGTTTAACAAGGTCAGTCCACTGACAGTGCGGGTGTTTCATAGGCAAGCAGCCACTTAATTCTGAGCCATTCGTAGCATTAGCTGATTTGCATGAGGACAGCTTTCATTTTGTGCGCGCGCTGACATTGATTAATGAGGTGTTTCAGTTAATAGGCAATAAAAACAAATGGCTGATCTCTGCGAGAAAGGATGGCCTGCATTCATTGCCTCTGTTTTCTGTCTCTTTTGCTGGAACGCGCACTGGAGATTGTTTCCATATGATGGCAGCTTTTTGTCAGAGGAGAATGGAGACAAAGATTGATACGATGCACACACGGCCTACCAAGGAAATGAAGAGAGGCCAGAAGAAAAGAGAGAGACAGAGAGAAAGAGACAGAAAGAGAGAGAGAGAGAGAAAGAGAGCGTTGGTGGACATATGGATAAACATTTAAAATCCTGTCACACTTCATCTGATATTTTAAGAAACCTGCTGTCACTCTAATTACGGAGAGGCCAGAAGTGTTTTGTTTACTGCTGCAAAGGTTCCGCGAAGAGCGGGCTTCTGTGGCTTTGGTTGTAATTAAAACCGTCAAGTGTCTTTTTATTGAAAAAGAAAAAAATATATATTTAAAAAAAAAATCTCTGCCCTCGGCAAGCTGTGAATGTGTTGTAAATGCCCTCATCCGTTTTCTATTTCCAAAATACCCCTAAAACATCACGGAAATAAAATTAGAGAGGCTGTTAATTAGGCAGTGCGGGGGGATGGGTGGCCTTTCGGGGCGGAAAATGCAGACGTGCACGGTCAAGGGATGAATGGTGGAACTGAGGCCCAAACATATCAGCACTCGGGACGGCTGTGTGTTTTTTTTTCCCCCAAAGCGAAAATATTAGTATGAATAGTCCTTATTAGCGGAGAGGAGGTGTTATTTCAACAGTGTTTGAATCACCCCTGGTCCCTCTTAGCCTCCAGTGGCTTGTATAGAAAGGTTCCCCCACAACCCCCTCTGCCTTCGCTGGTGCAAAGCTGGAGCGGAGGGCAGAGCGCGAACACACTGGTGAGAACGACGGGGCACACAGGCCTCTCCCTGTGTCCGACTTTCCTGTGGTCCATTTGGGAAAGGTGTTTGGAAAGAAACAGAGGAATTTTTTCTCCATTGATTTATGATAACAGCCACAGTGAATCAGGTGCACGGACTGAGAACTCGGTCCTCTTAGTGCAACTAAGGTGGAGTGGGAAACACAGACTCTTAGTTCATGGGTAGAATACAGGATAACTGTGAAAATAATTAGGCGACTCTTAAACATTGTCTGATTTAAAGCAACATTCGGCAATGTTGACGCAAGCGGAGTGGACCACAGAATTTGTCAGAATTCATTTGGCAGTTACATTCGTGAGTAAGCATACTGGTTCAGTGGCCTCACACTCTTTAGCATGTTGCATTCATTTACTGTGCCGTTATCTACCGCAAGAAATGTGCCCCATTATACAATGTTTGTCTAAATACGTACCAAAAAAAAAACATGTAAGATTCAAAGATCTAAATAAAGACTTCAGCAGTCAAATGTATTTCCAAACAGACTCAATAACCCAAGTCTGACCTTGAAATGACAAATGAACTTTCTGCATTGATTTTATGATGTGTTCTTTACTGTTGAATTACAACCCCTGTGCTTGATCAAAGGTGGCCATAATTATCCCGTGAAGAAATAAAAACAACGCGCTCGTCGTGAATTATAATTCTCCTCTCAGGCATGCCTCTAAGTGACGCAGGCGTAGGTAACAACTTCAGAGCCGGGGGCTGGGGTCAATTTAAGTGCCTCGCTCAATCAGCAATCCCACCACAAAGCATACCAGCAACACACATACACACACACACACACACACACACATACACACACACCAGGAACACACACACACACATACACACACACACACGTGGAGCCCTGACTCAAGGCGGCAAAGGGCTCTAGCAGTCTTCTTCTATTTGTAGCTAACCCACATAGAAGCTGAGATCAATATCTTTCTGACCAAAAATAAAACAGCAGGTAGGTTCATTTTTAGAAATGTGTTATTGGAGATTCATCAAAGTTGTGAATAAAATAAATAGGAATGGGAGAGGGTGAAAGGAGGCCGGTGTGGGTGGGGCAGTGGGGAGGGAGACAGCATTGGCACTCTATTGCCCCGGAGCCTGCATGTCTGTGCATTGAAATATGCTCCATCAAAGCTAGCAAACACAACCCCCAGCACACACACACAAGCACAGACACACACACACACACACACACACACTCACACTCACACCCACATACTGTACACACACACTCACACGCACACACACACACATACAGTACACACACACACACACACATACTTACACACACACATACACACACAAAGTCATAACTACAATAGTGCATGCAGGCTCACAGCATGCCGTTTCTGTGCATTGCTAAAATTAGTCCCCTGGAACCAGACAGACCCTTGAAAAACCAAAGAAACTTTTTTTTTCCCCTCGACTTGATTATATTGAGTCTGTCCAAGTTTGTATATTAAAACGGGGCGTTTCTCCTTCCTTTATGTGTGTGTGTGGGGGTGGGCGGGTGGTGCCGGGGGGATTTTTTGAATGCGCGAGAAAGGAGGTGGCAATTGCAGGGAACCTTAGAAGTTAATTGCCCCAGTGTTTGGCTGAGTGTCAAGTCATTGTGCGCTGGCAGACCCGGAATCAAGTCGTTTTCTTTTCTTTAACTCCTAGTGGAGTTCTGTCCCACCAAGGGCACTGTGGTTGTGTCTCCTGTGTGTTTGTGCCAGGCCCACACAACACATGGCCTGCATGTGACAAACCCCTAATCAAGAACAACTCATCTGAAAGTGTCTCTTGAGAACGCTTCGATGTGCTTGCCCACCAGAGACCGTCTGCATTCCCTCATGCTTGAGAGGCTGCCTCTGTGTCACTGAGTGAGGTGATGGGTATCAATTAGCACTGACTGTAAATAGCAACCCATACTTCTGTAAGATATGGGGTAGTGGGATCCGTAATTGTGTTCAATTATTGAAATTAGTCAATTTAAATCAATTATTTCAACAAATGTGTTTCAAATATTACAGGTGGTTGTTTTATTTCCATTGTGTTTGATATGGAAGCTCCATTGTCAACTTTAAACATCCTGTATTAGGGTGGTGACTTTATGCAATAAAAATAAGTTTTAGTGATTTATTCAAACATAATCCATCCCATTAACCAAATAATCATTAACATCTTTACATTACATTCATTTACATCATCCTATCAGTGCATTACTGTGACTGCCTAGAAAATCTTGCTAACCCATCAAACAGATCTCAGTCAGAGACAACAGAGTGCTTTCATCTTCATAAATACACCTTTCACATCAGAGTGGAGCTGTCAGCATCACTTAGTTTTATGAGGCCGATATGGTGAACAGATCTACTGTAGGGAAATCGGCACCCGTTTTATGATGACTCACTGCGAATCCAACATCAGTCGCCCTTATTTTTGCAGCTCATCATAAAAGGGACGATGCAGCTCGCGCTGCAGTATAAAGCCACAGGTGGCGATGACATGTAGTTATCACTGATTTATCACTTCGGCCCATCTGCAGAGCACGAATGCAAAATGCCATTTTGGTCACCGTCATCGTGGCTCCCCTTCCCCTCCGCCTCTTCGATGACTCAAAAATGAGCTGTCCTTTGAGTGCTGAGAGATAGCTGATGACCTCCCATGTGGTTTTAATCTGCACTGCATGCAACACACACACACACACAGGCACAAAACAGCACTTTACAGTGAACACACACAGTTTCCCCTTTTGGAAAATGGGACATTAAAAAAAAAGTTTGTGACAAAGCGTTCTTTTAGGGGGATTTTTGGTTTTTTTTTTGTCTCAGTGCTTGTTTTGAAGGGGGCGGGCTTGTGTGCAGCTCTTGTTATCACCCACATTAGCGCTGTTTGGGAATGACCGCACAAACCCACCAGTCCTCCATAAGCCAGTATGTGTGTAAACACAGTTGCCGTCAGAAAACTGAGCCGTAGACATGCTCGTGTGTTTCGATCATATTTCCAAGCAAATTTCGAAAGCATGTCATCATGAATGTTTACGGGAAAAGGGAGTTCTTAATTATAGTTTTGCTCAGCAGTGAGTCATGATGGCTTTGACCAAACACCGTGTGTTGTTGTCAGAGCCACCCCCGGGTCTGTCCCCCACCCACACCAGTAGGTTCTTTTGAGCGTTCTGGGAAAAAATTGCTTCTTGTGTATAGTTTAGTCCAAAACCCTTGTGCGCTGTTCACTGGTTCTCCAGAAAAAAACCCAAAAACAATATTCTGTGCATTGTGCTGTCATCCACATCCCGAACCCCTGGATGAGACCTAGGGGGGTTTTGGACTCGCTCAGAACTTGATGCCAAACAGAACAAGCGGCCCAAACCAGAACCAAAATGCAAATTTAGAGCGGAGGATTGGTTTCTGGTAAAAAGCCTTATGAAAGATTTGCATTTCATACAAAATAGTGAAGTTTGCTTTAAAATGATTTAGTATTTCGTTAAAGATATGTTTTAAATGTTGACATCAATATGAAATTGGCAAGCCCCTCTTTTTCTATTCCATTTATGTTCTGCCCTCATTTTTAGTAATTGTATAACAGCAACATTTTTTTAAGAGTGTCCAGAGTGACTGGGGAGGAAGTTCAGTTTAGTTTCAAGCATGTGTGGGTGAATGTAGGCTTATACCAGGTGTGTACACACACACACACACACACACACACACACACACACACACACACACACACACACACACCTACACGCACCCATCCATATGGTCTTCATATGTGAACAGTGAAGATTTAGTAACCCTGCGTCCGGTCTCTAAACGCCCCCATCCCTGAGCTAACCAGCACCCCTGACGCCCCAGCAACAACCCCACCCTCCCCACACACACACACACACACATACACACACCTCACCACTCACCTGCTCCTAAGCTAGCCAAACAAAGTACAAGGTTAGAGGAAGCTGCCCCGACAGACTTGGCTCAGAGCTGGGACTGAATCACTGCAGGGCCACTGCTCACCGGTCAGGGTGGGAAAGCCCTCCCTCTTTCCCTCCCTCCCTCCCTCCCGCCATCCCTCTGGGGAGGCCCCCTGTTTCTGTTGGCCTAACCGCTCTCTGGTGCATATCTGCACCTGCTGACTCTCTCTTTCTCTCTATTCTACATTAACCTGGGTGTCCCCACCTTGTCTATTTTTGGAAAATTTTGGAAGACTAACCAAGACAGTAGGTTGACTCTTTTATCTAGAGCCAGTGAAGTGGGTACAGGGACTGTCCTCTAGAGCAACGTGAGATTAGATGCCTTGCTCAAGAAGCTCTTAGGATAAGGATGCGGGAGAGTGCTGGTTTTGCACTATATGCTTTTTTGCACCATTTTTGCGCTATTTAGCATAGTTTACTTGAATTTCGCTAATTTATTGATTTGAGGTTACAGTAGTTGTCAGGCAAAGATGTTACTTATTATGATAATGTTACATATTACACTCAGGATAGGTAAGAACACAAATACTTTACAGTACTCCATATTGTCTTATCTTGCACTTTAACGTTTGATGTTTAATGTCCTGTCTTGTGTACGCATGGTATATATTGAATTCCTAAAGTAGCGTCCAGAGTGCGCGCACATCCAATCACAAGGTGCCGGATCAACAAACAAAACCAAAGGAAAAGAAAAGAATCCGCACACTGTTGCTGCTCACCGATTTATTAAACACTAATCACAACGTTTCGACCTCACACGGTCTTCGTCAGGTGTAGATGTGTCACACATCTACACCTGACGAAGACCGTGTGAGGTCGAAACGTTGTGATTAGTGTTTAATAAATCGGTGAGCAGCAACAGTGTGCGGATTCTTTTCTTTTCCTTTATATATTGAATTCCTTCCTGTGTAGAACTGACAATAAAGCTGATTTGACTTGACTTATTCACTCCCCCACTTACCTGTGGAAACTTACCTGTGGAAACTTACCTGTGACCCCCAAATCTCAACCAGCTTCACCTTCAAGTGTGTGAGTTTTTGAAGAATGCATTTTACAAACAATGGAAGATTTTTAAATTCCACATCATATTTTATAGATCCCAACATTAATCAGAACTTTTCATCCTCCGACCACTCCTGTTGCACTGGCGTGATGGTACATCCTTAAAGATTCACCAGTAGTCCACAGCTATCCATATGTGCATCAGAACCAGATATAGCTATAGTTTAACCAGTAAGCAGAAACTTCTTGTGGGGTTTTTGCTGTTGGTTTTTTTTTTTTTGATGATGATGTCTTTTTATTTTCAGTTTGTGTCAGGAAAAACTCTGGCACTGGAGCATTTTCATCAGCTAACTGTTTTCCTCGTGTAAGGCCACCCGCTGGATCACTTTAAATACCAACCCAAAAAAACACCCCTGAGGACTGAGGGAAACCGCACACACAACTCACAACACGCAACACGCAACACGCAACACACAACACAAGCATAGCCGTTGGATATATGCGCCATCATGCACACTTTAGACTCCACTTAGGCAATTAAAGTGTTTGCAAGTAGAATCGGCAATTATCAGATTATACGTCCCACTACAGCATCGGATGGGTCATTTTCTAAATTTCCAAACTTTCAAACAGAAAGTTTGAAGCGTAGAAGAGGTGGGGGAGAAGGGGATTAGATTAAAATCTCTTCGCACATAAACGGGATGGTGACTCAGGGCCTTCCTGTCGGAAGGAGCAATTACGCCAGGGAGGAGAGACAAGGATCTCGGCCATGTTAAATGGCTAAAGACAAATAAATGTGTCTGTTGCCTTAAGACTTAAAGTCCTCTTTCAATTAAACAAAGGCTCAGTGGCCCTTAATGCACCCCCCCCCCCTACCCCCCCCCACTCCCCACCTCTTCTCTCTGTTTGCCCCCACAATCCCCCACCCCCACCGCCACAACCCCCCCGACACAGCAAGTCTTGTGGTCTACTGACGCTTCTGTCTCTACTGCACGTTTTATTGCTACAGAGCAGAGGAACAAAGTCAGGGGAAACATTATAGTATCGACCTTGGCCTCCCACTTCGCTCCACTTACATTGGCCCGCGTTCTATTTACATTAGTTCCACGTATTCTCTTAAAACCAGAGTACAGGGGCTTTTTTACAATGACTTTATTCTTCTTTACATGAATGGGATTATTATTGGGGACCCCAGTTTTCCTATTAAATCACGGACTTGTCAGCCTGCTTTATGCGGTGCAAATTAAAGCGGATCCCTATTCTCCTCGCAGTTCGTTCATTGCGATTGTGGAAAAATCATAGCTGTCTGTACGTCAAAACCACTGATGTTCCCTGCAGTTTGATAGATCCTCTCCTTGATGTGTTTTATGCGTTGCAGGAGCTGGCTGGGAGGACTGACGGTGGAAATCACAACATGCCCAGAGCCTTTTTGGCAGGTCCCTGGTGCCGTAGCTCAGACCTGCCCTGCCCTGCGCCAACCAGCTGCCAATCTGTTAGTTTGACGGATGGTCGTCCGAGTCGCCTGTAATTTTAATGGCGGTCGCACGCCGAGCCATGGCGGCTATTAAAGAGGGAGAGGACTGCGAGACTTTCTGGAAGATGGAAAGCCTTCCGCTGAGATGATGGATGTGATATGAAGCAGACACACTGTCTCTCACTCCCTCCCTCTCCCTCTCTCTCTCTCTCTGTCACTTTTTTATTGGTCTTTCTCTCTCTCTCATTGCTTGTCTGTTTTTCTCCCAATTTTATCTACCTATTTCTTTCTTTCTGGCTCTTTACTCTTTCTCTACCTCTCTCTCTCTCTCTATCACCCCCTCTTTTCCTATTCTCCGCCGCATGTCGTCTGCGTGTCCGCTGTTGGATCCGCAGATCACAGGTGGTGCGGAGATGAGCTCAGTTCTGTCAGCGGCAAAACCTCTCTATCCTCCAGTATCCCATCAATCACTGTGAGAGGGTCCCTCAGATCTCCTGACAGATCCCCCTCCCCAAAAGGGTGGCTGTGGGGCTCAGATGGGAATGTTTAAAGGACCCCTCCAGCCCTTATAATCTTCCAACTTGTGGGTGCTAATGTGCTGCAATGCAAGCTAATGCAAATGTGATATGGAAATGTATACCTCTCCGGAACTTTCCATCTTTACACGTGTCTACTACTACTCGTGTGTTCCTGCAGCACACGTACCTACTTAGGCTCTTATTCATGGCTTGTATCACTGACAACGGTTATTAAGGTCTTAGATTTAGTGTTGCCAATCTGCTGGAATGTGCTGGAATAAAATCCACACCAGCATATTTCCTTCACATTTATGCATTCTTACACCACAACCCTTGGCTTCTGTCTTCTATTTTTTCCTGTTTCTTTTTTCTATTTTGCCCTGTTTCCTGCTCCTTGTTTATATGCTGTTTATAAATACACACAGTGTACAGCTGGATCACCAAACTAAGCTTTTCACATTTTACATTTTGTAATTTGTGCAATTGTGCGATACCCTGGGCCCACCCACACTGCCTGTGACACTGCATAGAATTTTGCATTCAAGTCAGTCTGGCCAACCTGCCTATTCTTGGCTGTTCCTTTGCCTGAAAAATCAGGCACCAATAAACATTAATGCTATTAATACATCATTGGGATCAGTGGTCTGATTGGTTGTAGCTCTGTCCGGTAGTACAGGCATGAAAAATGCCTGTGGATCCCACCTCTGAGAACTTCCTGTCTATAGGATCTTTGCCAGACCAAGCTCTGTGTACCAGGCTAATTGTACGAGACAAAATTTAATTTGACCTGATAAAGAGTCTTCTAATGGTTTAGTTTCAACCAGGAGCATAAGCATTCACATTTGGCAGGTCATGTTACCCTGGGGAACAGGAGGTGCAATAACCAAGCCACATGTTTTGTCATGGGTGTCTGTGTAGATTCTCATTCATCCAAGTCATGGTAGTCAAAAGAGCTAAAAGCAACTGGACTTCTTCTTGGAGCTTGAAGACATTTCACCTTTCATCCAAAAGGCTTCTTCAGTTCTGGCCTGTCTTTAAGCTCCAAAAAGAAGTTTAGTTGCTTACAACTTAGGTCCTTTGACGTTTTGCCATAGGATTCCTTGTCCATCTCTGATGCAATGTGGAGGCAGCCAGTTCACTGGGATGGTCTTTAGCAAGTCTCTGCCAAACATCAATTAGCCTTGTTTTTCATTAGGACATCAGCAATATCAGCACCCCATAAAATCTTTTCCGACCTTTGGCAAACCTACAGGCCTTTAGGTGAAGTATACATTTTTCTTCCCTGTTTAGGAATCTTTCAGTGAAGCCTGCGATTGGAATACAATCAAGTAAGTCTCTGACCATCACAGAAACTACAACCGAGTATTTGTGTTCTTCATGTATTGTACGTTAAATTGAAAGAGATTGTCTGGAAATTTGACTACTGTCTCCACTCTACACTACTGTCTCCACATTTGTTCCCTTTTTTATTCAGTTTGTCTGGAAATGTTTATCCTGTGTTGTCTTTTTAAATATACAGTTTTCTGCTGTCTGTGGAAGAAGTTTTTTTTTTCTCCTTTTGTTTTTGTTGTGGCTCCAACTTGCAGATGTCATACAATACAGTCCAAGAATAAACAGTGAATCAGCAAATCTGCCAAAGCAGCTGATTTAAATCTCAGCGTCACGGTGGGAAAAAAAAGGAAAAAAAAAAAAAGAAACAACACAAAAACAGCACCGGCAAGTCAGGCTCTAATTTAGCACAGAAAACAGAAGAAAGGTGCTGAGTCACCAAAAAACAATCGGATGGGATAGAGTGAGGAGAAGCACGAAATGAGAGAGAGAGAGGGAGAGAGAGAAAGAGAGAGAAAGAGAGAGATATGGGGAGAAGAAAAAAAAGAACCGTGGCAATCTGTATTTAAAGAGGACTGTGTTAAGAGCAACGGTCCGAACGAGTTTCTCTCTCTCTCTCTCTCTTAGCTGGGGCTATTTCTGCTCCCTGGGGAGCTGACCTCGTAACCCCGCCACCAAACTCACAGCGCTGTTTACGGGAAATGCTCAGCGGGTGCGAACAATACAGGGCCTGTGAGACAGACCTGACACCCCACTGCCCGCTGCTGACTCACACCCTCCGGGGGTCAAAGGTCAAGGTGAGGGGCAGGCTCGCGTGGTCTCGAGTACATACATGCGAGGCTGTTTAGGAGTCTGACCTAAGCGGCCCTGATACACATGCAGAGGGTGACTGGGCACAGTCTTCTCATCTTCTGTTACATGTGGTGTCAGTGCTTTCGGGTGCAGGAGTACTGACAGCAAAACGAACACAAGGGTTCTATGAGAGTAAATGTAAATGAAATTACAGTGTAGTACTGAAGTAAATGTAAATATGCTAATTTTGTGCCCTAAGCAGTAGATGCTGTAGTAAGTGTATTTTATTGTAATTCAGCGAGACATTATCTGCCTTAACATATTTGTATGCATTTTAGTATTGTATTGCATTTTTAATGTTTGAGAATAATTAAAGGCTTTGTCTTTAAATTTGGATTTGGGTTCATGTTTTAGTAGATCAGACTGGTGTGTGTGTGTGTGTTCATGTGTGCACGTGTGTGTGTGAGTTTGCCTAACCCGCTCCTACAGGAAGAAAACCTGAGGATGAGATTGAGAAAAACCTCTCAACCCCTCTTTGATTTTAAATAACCATTTACAACATATTTACTAGCAGAAACAGAGGATTTATATGTACAGGCCTGTGTATGCACATAAGTATGTAACAGCTCACACTCCTTTACTGGTGGTAAGGACCCCTATGTCCTCGTGTTTCCTGTCACCAGGTGTTGAGTGTGTGTGGGTGGGCACTTCCACAGGATACTGCTTTTTTCGCCACCTTCTAACCCCCCCACCCCCACCCCCACCACACCCCCCACCCCCCACCCCAAACCTACAACCACCTTCCCTCCCTCCCTCCCTCCCTCCCTCTGCCATCCATGCGGCTAATGATACACCCATCAAACGGTATTTATAAGCACACAGTACACCAGGTTTAAAGAAGTCAGCTCCAGGCCTATTGGAACTGTTGAAAGCAATTTGCGGCTTTGGCGATTTCTTGTAAAAGAGCCATATCCTGGTGGATGAAAGGGGAAAAAGAGAGTCCATTTTTTTTTCTTAAAATTGTCTTTGGAGACTTGAAAGGTATTTTAAATCGGCAGTCTGTTTCTTTCTAATTTTGGAGGGAGATTGATTTATTTAAGTTGGTTTGGAAGTTTGGTTGGTTTCAGCCTCAATGTATTCCTACCAGAGAAAACCGATCCGAAACACAACGACGAAAAAAGGCCTGCTTGAGACAGAAGATTTGAGACAGAAATCTTTTATAATTAATCACATTTTGATCTCTGGACTTCGAGGGTCTATGGGTACCCTCCAGTATATTCCGTGAGCCTCTCTCTACATGCGTGTCAGTTAAATAATAAAAAGCCGATCAGTCCAAGTCTGTGGTCAGGAGGCAAACACAGCCACCCTTTTCTGTAGTTCCAAAGTAAAGGATGCTCGTAAATGCGGCGTGCGCCCACCATATAAGAGCATGGAGCCGTCAGCGCCAGTCTCTGCTTCAGTGAGGAGACTGTCCAGCCATCAAGAGTCATGGCCGGTGTCCTTCTCCTCCTCCTCCTCCTCCTCTTCTTCCTCCTCTTTCTCCACAGCCTGACATGCTGCTGACATCCGCAGAAACAGAGGGCTTCCGCCGTGGTTTTGTTTCCAGGGCCTCTTGTCCTTTTTCTTCTTCTGTCTTTCTCTCTCCTCTCTTTTTCTCTCCTCTCTTTGCGCCTCATAAATGGCCGTTCCCCACCGTGTGCCGTTTCCCTGGCACTGACGCTCTTTCCGTTCTGAATAATAAGAAATTACATGAAAAAATATAAAAGGTTGAAGAAAAAAAAAACATACTCTGTCCTAGACGGCCATTTAAGTCTTAACACATGCCAGGGTGCCAATGTCTGGAACACAAAAAGAAGGTACCCCGGAGTCAGCAATATGTAGATGAAGCCATGCTGTCTCCAGCTATACAACATGAATGGTGGCTTTGTGCGATGTGGCAGTGGTGTTCGAAGCTCATTATAGTTGCTATATTCTTCAGCTCTTTAGATTTAGATACTTTTAATGCTGATTACTTGAAGAGCTGGACATCTCAGCTTGAGAAAGTCAATATCTTGCCCTGTATTACCTTTGCTTGTGCACGTAACAAAGGTTTTTTTTATAGCTGATTACTGAATAGCTGATTGACCTAGCTGAAGAGCTGTGCTGTTTAAAATCTCTTGGGGTAACACTTTATTTTACAATGTCCCTGTTGCAGTGTATGTAGATTCACAATATCATGTACAAGTGTTGTACTTACATAATGTATGAATGTCACAAAAATACATTATGTAAGTACATGACTACTACATGATATCACACATTGTTACACAGGTTATTCCACTGAACCTACTAAGGTAACACTAGGTAACAGCAGGTTTGGCAGCTTAGGTACACTGTAACAGCAACACTGTAAAATAAAGATATACTTTCCTGGTTCAGAGGATGGTTGGAACAAATATGTGACAGAGTACTTTTACTCTTTGAGGTCAGGGTATCCAGCCCTGATGATTAACAGTGTCTGTGTATGTATGTCTGAGGGCATCTTAGTTTGCCTTTTTGGTGAACACTACATGTTTTTGTTCATTGTAAAGTATGTAACGTGAGAAAGCCTATTATTGGCATAGTTCCTGTTGCTGTCCTGACTTAAACTAAGTTTTTACATGGTAAAAAATAAGTTAGCTCCAGGTTGCATTAAGGGAGCGGAATATGTCTATTTTCACAGGGATAATTTCTTAGTTTATGCGGAATGGCTGGTAATACAAACTGTGCCAATAACAGGCTTGCTTATGCTATGTATGTACATACAATATATGGAGAGAGTGTGTGTGTGTGTAGAGTGCACAGTAGGTGTTCACATACACATTGATCCATGTATGGCCTACCCTGAGTCCAACATCCCAGCGCTTGGCTCTGTGAAAGGACACACATGTTCTAGCCTTCTAGCTGACTCTGAAACATGGGAACTCCCTGTAAGTGTTTCAGCAGAACGCGCGACGTGTAATTTTTGGCTAATCTGAGGCGCATACTAACACATTCTAATGTCCCGAGCAGAACAATCACTGTGTTATGCAGCCCCGTAAGAGGACTCTCCCCCGATGGCTCCAGCTTCATTTTTCTTCTCGCTCGGCCCAGCAGGGAGTGTGCTTACGCATGCCATTGTTGTAAGCAACCGTTCCAAATTGTTAAAACAATTAGCAGATGTGTGTTTGACGGCTGCCCTGTAGGCCTCAGTTGAGACAGACAGAACCTAATAGTAGAGAGAGAGAGGACGGAGTGAGTGAAAGAGACAGAGAGAAAGAGAGAGAGACCTCAGTGAGTGAGTGAGTGAGTGAGACCGGGGAAGGAATCCATGGGATTGTCATGGACCAGTTGAAGTCCAAGCACTGTCTACGCAGGAAGGAAATGGTTCTTTATGTACTTCTCTATTACTTCCTGTTTAACATCCCAAGATTATAAACGAATAAAAACAGACGGGCTCGAATCTAAACACGGCCCTTTTGTATTTATGTATCTAGGGCTGTTCACCGAACGGCGGAGGACAAGCCTCTACCGTGCTCCCCTGGGCTGTTTGTGCAGCGCGTTCAGGAGGATGTTATCGCCGCTGGGCCCCGATAACGGACAAACGATGTCTCGAGGGGGTCAGGTCCTGGGGAACAAAAAAAAGAGCACTGCATATGGCCAACAGGGCTTAGAAACACAAGCCTTGGATACTGTCCCGTAACATGGCCCGTAGTTCATAAATCACCCCTCTCTTCCTCTTGCTCTCTGTCTCTGGCACTCTCTTCCTCTTCATCTCTCTCTCTCTCTCTCTCTATGTCACTCTCTTTCAGTCTTCCTCCAGGCCTATCCTGTCACTCTCTTTTTCTGTCTCTCTCTCTCTGTGTCCCACTCTTTCTCTCTTCCTCTTGCTGTCATTTCTCTATCTCTCTCTCACTCTCTCTCTCTCTCTCTCTCAGACACCCACACACACACACTGCGGCTGAACTCTTGGCACGTTAACCACATGGTCCTCTGGTGAGCAGTCTTGCCCGTCACTCTGGACTAGCTCCTGGTGCAGAGTCTAATTAATATGGCGATCGAGTTCCGCACTTCATAACGAACATACGGCTTCTGTACCAAGGCCTCCCCAGGCATATTTTTCTTGGTCCACACCAGGTCGACGCTCACTGCGGACTTTTCAAGATATTTTTAGTTAATGGATCTGTAAAAATGCAGGCGAGCGAATTCAAATTCAGGAGTGTGCCGAGATGCCCTGGCAGACCCTGCTGGTGTTTATTCAAAAAACTTTTTTCACTTTTTTTTTTCACGGAATAGTATGTGTATATATGTTGATGTGTTTTCGCAAGGTAGGGGCTGATGAATTATCAGCTTTGATTTTTGGTAGCACTCCTCATAGACTGATCTCAGGATCCATCTCGGTGGAACACACACTCTCTTGGAAACGGCAATTTGAATCAGATACAGATTCCAGGTCGGACAACCATGAAAATGTGAAAATGTAGTTTTATATCATAACGTGACCCTGTCATTTCATGTGTGACACAGGAAATCACCACAAATAGGGCCTTAACCCAATACACGGGCCTTATAAAACGCTACATTATGTTGTACGTATCCTATGCACTACAAAAATTATACAATGAGGTGCAGTGTGCCTTGTCCATTGCTGATTTTGTCATCTGCACCCAAACGTATGTTATGGGGCTTTGGTTCATCTTTCTTGCACCCATGGTGGGATCTTAACCACCTGTACAGCTCCTTTCACCTCCTGTCTCCTGACTCTCTTCCTTTCCAGCTCTATCCTTCTTCAGCTCTCCCTGACTCTCCATCCTTCTCTCCCTGGCTGGGCGTCGGACCACGTGTAGATTGAGTCTTTCCTTGGCCTGTCACACGTTAAAAGAGGCCTCCTGGCTCGCGACGAACGTGTCCCCCGGACTCGGCGAGTGAAAACAAACAGGCCTCGCCGGCTCAGTGCGCGCTCCCGCCTGGAAAGCTAAATCAAACCCAGGTACTCGGCGCTGTACAACCCAAAGGTCCTAATCCCGTTAAGACCTGTCAGTCCCAAACAGAGGGCCCCGCTCACGGTCTCCCCGCAAACCCTGGTGTGTTTATGTGCAGTCAGTTACCATGTGGCTCCATGCTACCCACGTCAAGTGGTGCGGCGGTGCTCAGATCCGATGCCAAGCTTAGTGTTTTGCCAACGACACTTAAAACTTCAGAGTGCTAAATGTACATAAGGGGAGCGAGGTGTGTATTTATTTAATGACGCATACCTTAAACCCCACTGTGATTTTTCTCGACAACTTCAAGAACGGAACGTCCCACATCACAGATGCCCACAGGTCTTTTTTCCTCTGTAAGATACTCTTGATCGATACTCTTTTCATAACACGAGACAGGGCACAGTCTCGGTTCGTTGAGTTTTAACACGGCCGAAGTAACACGGATGGATTTGATGGTGAGATCTTCCAGGCCAAAGGCAGAGAGGTTCAGTGAGGGTGACTTCACTGTGGCAAAACTTGAGGTGAAATCCACAGGGTAGTCTGATATTCCTTTGTTTTTTTGTGAGCTGGAAGCAAGCTCACCTGTGTGATGTGCAGGGGCGACTCGTAATGGAAGCCAGGGGAATCCCGGCTTCCTCGGAATTAGAAACATACTGATGATAATAAACAAATCAATATTCATTGATAAAATACTACAGCTAAGCATTCTAGGTCCTATATAGATATGTGCATCTTGTACATTGTATTTTACATACAATGGGACTGATTAAAATCACAGTTCTAACGTTAAATTTCTGCCGCATTTTCTCGTGTAGAAGCTTGCGCTTGGGGAATAGCATAGAATAGCCATAGGTAACGTAGGCTACTGCTGTGACGTCGCCAACGGAAGCCAGGTTTAGTTAACGCCCATTTGGCTTCCACGCTTGCTTTTTCTAGTGAGAAAACAGTTAGGAGAATCAGCCAATCAGATTTGGCTACCATACTGGGCTCTGTACAATGCAGCAAACAAAAAACTTCCTGTGGGTGTGTAAGGGAATCTGGCGAAAGCCGGCTTCCACGAAATTTCACTGTAAATCGCGAGTGGGCGGGTCTAACAAACCCGCCCAAAGTTGTTGTTCACCAATCAGTATCAGATATGCAGATGTAAATTTTCAGACGAGAAAGCTCGTACTCTCGCCCAAGGCTTCAGTCAGTCATTTAAGAATCCCGCTATGCAGTGGCAGTGGTAGGAGTGATTACAATGGATAACAACGTTGATTTGTTTTGCTAAACGATTTCACGAAGTTGCCATTTGAGCAACAACTTCAGGTAAAGGAGATGATGTTGTAATTGTCCAAAAAACACCAATAAAGGCAGAACATTTAACGACAGTTTATTAAAACCGAGTGGTTGACTGCTAGCACGACTACAGCAAAGCTGTTCTGCATGTTTGCTGTTTGAGAGGGCAGCGTAGCTGGCAGTCCCTGAGTTTCATGAGGTTATTCTGATTTGATCAGTTTGGGAAAGGCAATTGGGAGACACGAGAAATCTAAATCACACATAGTTGCAACCATGAAACTGAAGGTGTTTGGTAAGGTTAGGACAGATCAGGCCCTCAGTCAAGCAGCTACGCTTGATGTTCAGCACAGCAGCACAACAGTCAGAACTGCGACGACTTTTGTGAGCTACTCGATAATCACGCTGTGTCTCATGTCCAAAGGGCAGTGCTGTGAGCGCTGATTTCAAGTGGAATTACCGCAAAGAATGACGATAAAGACGCACCTCAACGTCTTATTAATTATATTTACTACACACTCTGTTACTGTAAAACTATTGGCAATGGGCTTCCCTACCGAAAATGCTCACGCATCGCTACTGGTGATGTGCTCTATGGCCTAGTGGTTAGCGAGTTGGTCTTGGGATCAGGTTGCAGGTTCAAATCCCATTCCAGTAGGAGGGGTGGGGGAATAAACAACCAGTGCTCTCCTGCATCCTCATCCATGGCTGAAGTGCCCTTCAGCAAGGCATCTAATCCCACATTGCTCTAGGGACTGTAACTGAGACCCTGTACCTGAATAACTCTAAGTTGCTCTGGATAAGAGCATCAGCTAAGTGTAACATAATAATAACTAGGAAAGCACTCAGAGAGTGCAGACCTCTGCCAGGGCAGGTCAGATCATCACCAAAATCTAATCACTTTAAAGTTAGCCCATTGTTGACCTACCCAGGAAGGCGGTTTAGCAAGCGAACGCATATCACCACAGGAGGGCGACAGTTCTATGGAGGAACAAATTGGCCCCGCAATCTCGCAATGGTGAAGAATCCTATAAAAAAAGCCCATTTTTGACCTACCCTAAAAATTTAATCAAAATCCATCCAATACTTATTGAGTTATCTTGCTAACCAACCAACCAACCAACCAACAAACACATGGTAATGATTACATAACCTCTGCCTGGCGGAGGTAATAATAATAATACTCTTCTTTAGAGAGGAGCCACACAGGACCACAATTCAGGATTCACAGGCCACTAAAACATAGGAAAAACGATGGGTTAAAGGTAGCGTCTAACTGTGGCAAAGGAAATGATGTCACAAATATGTGAGTCCAGTTTGGACTACTGCAATATACTGTTTTTGTTTTATGTGGGTTGTTGCAAAGATCAGTCCAATTTAATAATTTTAAAATAAATAACGTTTTAAAATATTTTAAAACTCCATTACATATATTTATAAAATGTTTTATATTTAATGAGCAGACTTTTTTAATCCCAACTGATTTTCACTGATCAATATAATAGAATTTTGACCTTGTGTTCTCCTCTTATGACCTGATTCCCTGATCTTGCAAAGAGACCCCAAGTTCTTCCAGCAGAGCAACAGCAAGAGTGTGTTATAGTACAGTAATTGTCAATTACCATTATTATAATCATCAGTGTTGTATTACTGGGATTTGTAGGACTCTGTTAGCAGGCTGTAACACTGTAGGTCCAAACTGTCTGTTGCCTCAGCTGTTTCCCATCCCAAAACTGGAGGTGACTTTCAGCCTCCCCCCCCCACCCCTCAGCAGGCCTGTGTCGGTCTCCAAACCAAAGCGTCGAGCCAGGAGGGATCAGGCACAGGGACAGCCGTCTACTGTGGCCTCCTCCTCCTCCGCCACTAGCCGGCAGCCAGGAAAAGGGGGATAACAACCACGGAGTAGCCAGCACAGGAGGGTGGTTAGGGGGGGAAGAGGGTGGCGGTGAGGTGGGGCAGGCGTGGGGGTCTGGCCCCCGGAGTAGCCAGCATAGGGGGGTGGTGGGGTGGGGGAAGAGGGTGGTGGTGTGGTGGGGGGACAGGCGTGGGGGTTTGGCCCACAGAGTAGCCAGCACAGGGGGCTGGTGGGGTTGGGTGGGGAAAGAGGGTGGTGGTAGGGTCTTGGGGACAGGCGTGGGGGTTTGGCCCACGAAGTAGCCCGCACAGGGGGGTGGTGGGGTGGGGGAAGAGGGTGGTGGTGGGGTCTTGGGGACAGGCGTGGGGGTTTGGCCCACGAAGTAGCCCACACAGGGGGCTGGTGGGGTTGGGTGGGGAAAGAGGGTGGTGGTAGGGTCTTGGGGACAGGCGTGGGGGTTTGGCCCACGAAGTAGCCAGCATGGGGGGGGTGGTGGTGGGGTTCGGGGGGGCAGGCGTGGGGGTTTGGTCCATGGAGTAGCCAGCACAGGGCTGTGGTGGGGTGGGAGAAGAGGTTGTGGGATTCGGGGGGGCAGGTGTGGGGGTTTGGCCCCTCTCTCCATGGTGGTTTCCCAGAGGATCCATTTCCTTGATGGCTGTTAGCGCAAACGCAGAGCATTGGAGCAGAGCAGCAGAGTGGCAGCAGAGTGGCGTAGTGGAGTGGTGGGGGTGGGGGGGGGCTGTGCGACATGCGGTAGCTCGGTGGGCAAGCGTCCACCCCGCTGATGGCAGCGGCAGCAGCAGCGATGGTGGCATGTGGCGGTCGAACCCAAAAGCGACGGCAGCACTGAGTGACAGCCTCTCGTCACATCAAGCTCGTGCCACCGCTACGTAAACACAGCACCACTGTGGAAAACTTTCAGGCCCCTCTCTGTCTCTCTGGAGGGTCTTCATACCGCTGTGTGTGTGCTTCTCTCTCTCTCTCTCTCTCTCTCTCTCTCTGTGTTTGTGTGTGTGTGTGTGTGTGTGTGTGTGTGCGTGTGTGTCTGTGTATGTAAGTGATCATGTGTCTGTGTCTTGGCAAATTTCAGAGTGATTGTAAGTGCATGTCTGATGCTTGTGTGTGAGTATGTGTGTTTGTGGCTGAATGTGTGTGTGTTGTGAAGTTGAGGGGGGCATGGGGGGGGGTGTTATGCTTTCATCTCACTCTCTGCCTGTCTTGTTCTTTGACAGAGCCCCTGGTTGAAGGAAAAAATCCCCCCCCCCTTGCCATCATTAGAAGCAGACCGACCTTCAGTTTACGTTTTTTGTCCTACACAAACAGCTCACCTCCCACTTCATCCATCTACTTTACCTCCCCACCATGGAAATTCATCCTTTTTTTTCCTCTCCACCTTACTTTCCTCCCCCCATTTTTTTTTACTCTGAATGAGCAAACCATTCTTCTCCCAGTAGCAGACATCTACTAGCCTGGCAAGTATGCTACATAAAGCAGGGATAGATCTAGCCTGGCAAACCCGCCCCTCGTACTTCATTTCATTTTGTACAGAGGGTCTGGACCGGAATCTCTTGAGGGTCATTTAGTCGGCCCCAGCAAGACCGATCCAATCAGCGAACAGAGGGTGTGTTCGTTAGCCGTGACGTTGACCTTGTGTGCTACATTTGAATTGTAGTGCGTAGGTAGGCTAATTGCATACGTGACAACCAGGCGTTAGTGATTGGGTAAAGGCAGAGGCACTTTTTTTAAAACTTCAGCAGAGTCCACACCTCCAACAAATCGTTTCTGACGGTGTCTGTTCCAGACCCTCTGTACAAAATGAAATGAAGTACGAGGGGCTGGTTTACCAGGCTACACATCTACAGCCTCAGCACCTCTCTATCTCTTCCTCTCTTCTCTCTTTCCTTCTTAAATATATCACGCCCTCAATACATTTGATGTCTCAAGACTTTCCCCTCTGTGTGAGTACCTTATGCATGAGCACTTTAGATAGAGGGCTACCTGAAGATTAAGTACACTTATTTACTTGTCACTGAACTGAGTCATTATCAGGGTTGTTGATCATACAGTAAGCCTGGACTTAAAACAATGTCATGAGAAATTGGGACGATATCGCCATCTTGTGGCCTTTCATGTTGAGAGGTTGCAGTGCAAGAAGTGAAGATGTCCCACTCATTTCTGGTAGAATAAGATGTAGACTCAGAGAATATGAGAACTGGGGTTGTTCATGACCCATGAGACTTTATAGATAAAACATTAAGATCTGGATAGAAATAATAAAGAATTTACAAACATGTGACTGTAACCCTGTATCCATGCGCCACTGGACACACTCGTTGAAGCTTGTAAAGTATTTATAATGCTCCAAGAAGAACTGACATAATTCTATAGGCATTAATACATTATTATGGATACACTCGTGAAATATATCAATGTCACTTTTTCCCTGTGGATTCTGACTGGTTGTAAGTTAAGTGTTACAGAGAATTCTCTTGTAACGTGCATGTGTGTGTTTGTTTGTATGTGTGTGTGTCTGTGTGTGTGTGTGTGTGTGTGTGTGTGTGTGTGTGTGTGTGTGTGTGTGTGTGTATGTGTGTGTGTGTGTGTGTGAGAGAGAGAGAGAGAGAGAGAGAGAGAAGAGAGAGAGAGAGAGAGAGAGAGAGAGAGAGAGAGAGAGAGAGAGAGAGAGAGAGAGAGAGAGAGAGAAGAGAGAGATAAAATATATCTTATAGAGCCTAATAAACAAATAAACACCTCCATGACTGCATCTACATATTTTTACCTGAATTTCCTTTGGGATCAGTAAAGTAACTCTACTACTCCACCACCAAGGACTACAGAGGAGATGAGCGTTTTGCTTTATTGGGTCAATCTTGATATTTTGTGTGAGGATGATGTATGAGATAATCTTTATGTTTTAACATCCAAATATCAAAAAAAGAAGTCTCTCTTGCTCACCAGCATGTTCAAACTCAGGAATAAATGTGTATTTAGCGCCTGCATTTCAGCTGATTCAGGTAGGCAGGTGTGATAATACACTGTTGTAGTTGGGGGTTTATTGTGTAACCCTCATTCACACAGGAACTAATTGAAAATAAATGATAAATAGTTAACAGGAGTAAGGAAACCGCTAATGACAAACAAACCCGATGAAGAATATGTCATTCATCATAGCCAAATGCATTTGCAGTATAATGTATAATAGATGTACACTCTAAGCAAGGTGTTACTTGGACTAGTGTGTCACTGTTGGACTAGTGTGTCCTACTTCTCTCTATACATGCATGCACACAGTCTGTGTGTGTGTATGTGTGTGTGTGTGTGTGTGTGTGTGTGTGTGTGTGTGTGTGTGTGTGTGTGTGTGTGTGTGTGTGTGTGTGTGTGCAAGCACACTGCAGCAGCCTCAAAACTCACACTGGCACTGGCCTGGGGTCTGTACTTACCAAAAAACTTTAAAGAATACAGGAAGAAACTGTAATCGACAAGGGGTTGCAGGGTATTCTGCATTGTGTGTGTGTATGTACAGTAGGTGTGTGTGTGTGTGTGTGTGTGTGTGTGTGTGTGTGTGTGTGTGTGTGTGTGTGTGTGTGTGGGTGTGTGTGTGCGTTGGTTGTATGTATGTACATACATTCCAGTCCAAATGCCTGAAATGTGCTAAACCAATACATGTGAAATGGGTTCGGCATGTGTAGCATTCAGGCTTCATGAATCATTTACCTTTGCGCCATCACGCCTTGGTCAAGCAAAGGGATCTGGCAGTGTCGGCTTTCTCTTGATTTCCAGCACAAGAGATCTCAGTTCTGTCTCAGCTGCAGCGCATTTGGAAGCCTTAGACGCGGGAGTTTCCTCGCAAAAAAATTAGAGTTAAAGAGAGAGCGAGAGAGAGAGAGAGAGAGAGAGAGAGAGAGAGAGGGAGAGTAAAGGAGAAACATCGAGAGAGCGAAAGAGAGAGAACCAGTGAGAGAGATAGTGAACCATTGAGCAAGAGGGAACTTTAAATCAGTTCCACTCTCCTGTAAATTACAACCCTGCATTTTTTATTTCCTCCCCACATACAATGTTATTCATTGGCGTCCAAGCTAAACATGTGGGGGGTAAGGAGGGGTGGGGTGGGGTGGGTGAAGGGGACGCTGAGGGCCCATGGTGCCTCGAGAGAACAAACCGTCCTTATTTTAGGCCGCAGTGATCTGTCAGAGCAATGATAAACCCCACATATTCTACACATCACATTTGACAGGGGGCACAGCTCACAGACAACACTAGAAATTAACAGGAGGAAGAAAGACATAGAGATAGATGGACAGAGAAAGAAGGGGGGGGGGGGGGGTGGCTGGGATGAGAGATGGCTGTGCCCCTGAAAAGATCCAATTGTTGGGTCCCCCTCCCCTTAAAATCCCCTATGGTTTTTAATTGACTGCCTTTTGACTGCCAATTGACTACATGTATGCTCCTGATGCCAATTTACTGACACACCATGTCTCTTTCTTTCTCTCTCTCTCTCTCTCTCTCTCTCTCTCTCTCTCTCTCTCTCTCTCGTGGTTGTTTTAGCAGTCAGACACACAAGACAAGCATCCAGAATCATATCTGTGAGAAAGATGTGATACTGCAGCTGAAACACATAGCCTATTCCTACAGACTCCTAAATCTATTAACCCATAGGACTGTATGCTACAGTATGCAACGATCAATAAAACCCTAGGCAGCTACTCTGGGTCTGCAACAGATCTTACCGCCGATGTGGACCCCGTCTTGTAAGAATATGGTGCCTACTGGGCCTTTTTTTGTCAGACCCTTGTTTTGTACAGTAACAATATAAAAAAATGATATGACTGCCCATTTAAGCCATGTTATTGCCTTGATGGAATTAGGTTATATCAACGACATGTAGTGTCAAGTTTGGGTGTGATAGTGTGTGTTGGGTTGATATGTTGCATTGTAGAATAGAGAATGCAACACACAGCTTGTAGTAGAGTCTTAGGAAACAGATGCCCAGCATGAAACCTGGATCTGATGTAAATTTAGCCTGAATTTAATGCCTGGATACATTGGATGCACAAGCCATTACTCTAAACTGCTACTTCTCAAGGACTTAATGGACCCCTGACACACAGGCTTCATTGACGTTAGTGGGGGGGGGGGGGGGGTGAGAGAGTTCAGAAAAGCTTTCTCGACCGGACTGGTAAGCATTTACTGAGAAGAAATTTCATGCCAATAAAGGATCAATTCCATGCTAACGACAGATACATAAATTTAGCCACGCATGCTTGCCACATGCCAGGCAGGAGCATGCACGAGCCTCACAAAACCACCACAACAGCTCAAATGACATTAGGAAACTGCTGTCATAATAAACGTAACTCGTGTACTGCGTGACATATCTAAATCTAATCTGAAAACCGTGGCGTGTTGAAGTAAACCGTGTAACGTTTCAGACATTCGTATAGGCCTGGGCCTGGGCCTGCATCTGTGCCACTCCGGCGAGTTCATTTGGGTTTGGGTTTGGGTTCAACCTGCGCGTTTCTGCACCATTCGCGAAAGAATTTGCCCAAGCATGTTAGATGAATGATAAATCATTTATATCCTATTTATGAAACAATTAGTGGTGTATTACCATGCAATGACCTGTCTGTGAGACGCCTCATGTAAAAGGAATGGAATGGTGTAGGCGTAGTATTCAGACAACAAACCTAAAAGCATTATCCTAACAGTTAAGGGTGGAAAATGTTTTTTTTCATTTCTTTCTTTTTTTTCTTTCTTTCTTTCTTTCTTTCTTTCTTTCTTTCTTTCTTTCTTTCTTTCTTTCTTTCTTTCTTTCTCCCCTTTTCTAGCATTCTATTGCCTCCGAGCGTGCAAAGGAAATGGGAGGAACACCTTAGTGTAATGTCAACCCCATTCTGCTCTGGCAGAGACTGCCAATTTTTCCTCCTCTGTCAATATCTATCGAGCGCGATGTTGATTGTTTGACTGCACACTGTTTTCATTTCGCTGGATTTTTCACGCTGTCTCTGGCGCATCATCCCAGCCGGGAAAATTTAAATAAACTCCGCAACGGTCTGCGTTTCTCTCGCTGAAGCAGCAGCTTCAAGATTTGGCCTAGGGCATGTGTGTGTGTGTGTGTGTGTGCTTTTGTGAGTGAGTGTGCGTGTGTCTGTGTGTGCGTGTGTGTGTGTGTGTGTGTGTGAGTGTGCGTGCGTGTGTGTGTGTGTGTATATATATGTGTGTGTATGTGTATGTGTGTGTGAGTGCTTGTGTGAGTGAGTGTGTGTGTGTGTTTGTGAGTGTGTGCCTATGTGTGTGCTTATTTTCTCTCCTACAAGTTATGTAAGTGTGTTCATATGCTCATATGTATGTGTTCTTCACATTACTCATGCACTGGCAAATACAAAAGCATTATCAAGTATTTTCCAGAGCTACTCCTTGATGCTGCCTAAAAAGTAATCTTACATGACAGAAACAGACGATTTTCTCTATTGGCGCAAGATGCTAGATGGTATCAACCGATACCTATAAAAATCATCTCCTGATATTTCCTTCTATACTGACAACGCACCTAAGGTGAACTGTGACACTAAAGATATATGGTGTTCATGCCTAGATATCGAGCTATGACTCATGCCACTTCAATTCCCGGGAAGCTGTCACGCCACCTTAAGTCCTTGGAAGCTTTTTGTCAACATCACACACCAACACCCCAACTGATATTCTCATATCTTGGATCACTGAATCCCTTTTTTTCAAAACAGCAAACAAGATAGACAGACAGACAGACAGACAGACAGACAGACAGACAGACAGACAGACAGACAGACAGACAGACAGACAGACAGACAGACAGACAGACAGACAGACAGATAGAGAGGGAGAGGGAGAGAGAAAGGGAGAGAAAGAGAGGAGGATTAATGGATGCTATGCCGTCTGTAAAGTCCATCTGCCTATCAATAAGTCACTGTTCAATGAGTTCAGTGAGTGATGGGGAACAATGCAGAGATGTCATCCATTGCCAGACAGACGTCATCTCGGTCCAAACTGCTGGAAGAAAAGCATCAGACGAGGCAGCTATTCAAAAGCCATCACTCAGAAAGCAGTAGATGACAATAGCCAAAACCAATCATTAAAAAAGCCATTTCCATTTACGTAACCTCCTTTTGTGGTATCTGGGGGTAACTGAGGGTTCAGTTAGCTTGTGAGAAATAAATGTATGGAATGTTTTTTTTGGAACGCCGCCATGCATACGATTAGAAGGTTGTCCATCCAAACTGCGGATTTCATTGCCTCACCTAATGAATGTATATAATATACCCTGCTCTGTCAAAGGGCAGCAGAATGGACAATCTAATCAGAAAATTCTGTGACCTAGGAGGCCTAAGCTGGTTTATGATACTGTGCGGTAGTATCCTTAAAAGACCTGCTGCTTTTTAAACACACAGTCAGGCTCTTCCACCTGAAAGCCAGTATCCCAGCCTGGAGTCTGCAGGCCCCAGACTTGCTTGCAGCAAGGTCAGTTACATATGCTCTGGTAATATTACATGCCGACTTAGATTAGCATCTATGAAGGGAGGTGTGATTTTGGTGGAGTTTTTTTTCCTCCCTCTCAACTTCCAGCCTCGGGAAAGTCTGTGTACACCCCTGCGGCCCCCACAGAGAGTGGAGACCAGGAACAGATGTTTTTCTGTTTTTTTGTTTTTTTCTTTTTTTTTGTTTTTGAGTTTTGAAGTTGGACCTGTTCACCTGCCTGGCGAAGAGAGAGTGTGTGCTCATGTTCGACAGCTCCTGTGTCCTCCCGTTTTGTGCTAATCAGACCCATGAGTGCGCTGCGCTCCACCCTCGCCAAGTGCTACAGCTCGGGCCAGGAAAACGCACTCTCACATTCTCTTTCAATCACAAACCACGTTCAAGCTTCCAAGCCTGCTGGACATTTAACAGTAAACCACTGTTTTGCAAAAACCTATCCATAGCAGTGTTCGTAACAGATAACTTCTCCAGCTTTCAGCTACTGAACTGATCAAAGGTTCAATATGGTTCAGTGAAACCCACTTTTCTAAAGACTTTTTGGTCACCATGTCTGCGTATTTTAAAAGGGAAGGCTGCTTTCAACCCCTTTCGTGCTTATTTTCATCGTACAGTAGGTCGAATATGTTCCATAGAGAGACAGTGGAGTAGCGAGTTCTGCCAGGAGAAACTAAAAACACAGCGCCACATGGAGAGAGCTTCATGGCCTTCGCATTCTGCCTTGGCTCCCGCGCAAGCATCACAGTTTAGTCAGGTATGCACCATTGGACACATAAATAATCTGCGTTTCCTCACAGGAAAGACGGACGACGCCGGGCAGACGCACTCGTCACCGCCGTAGAGAGAATATGACAACCCTTAATTATCCGCAGGGCCTTGCGGCTGAGGCAAACTCGGAACGACTTTCGAATAACACACGTCCGACCACTTCCGCCCTCCCCTTGATAACCGGGAGGCCTGAGTGGTTTTCCAGAGCCTTCAGATGCGAGGCTTCAGATGAGATGTCGTCAGGGGTTAAGCGACGCAGGGGCGGCGGCTAACCCACGCCCTCTGGGGAATAACAAGAAAATAGGGAGAGCACAAGAAAAGAGCACACTCTGTGAAAATAATTACGATCTCTGCCTCTCTTCACTCTCTCTCGAGCTCTCGGCAAATGCAGAGGAAACAAAGCTGGAACATAAAATAAGGCTGCGTTTTTATAGCTCCCATGCACTCCTGTGCACGTTCTTTAATCCCCAGAGCCAGAGATTCGATAACAAGGCACGCTTAAGTCACGAGCGAATGATTTATTGAGGCTCTCGTGTTACCCAGACAAGTGGAGGGAAAGTTAACATTCCAAGAACTTCATCAAAGTGTGACTTGACCTGAAGACAAAGTTTGTGCATATCAGTCTTTTTAGTGAATGTTTGATTCTCTGTATGAGTAAGCTACAGTTTCAAGTCTGTTAAATTGGTTGTAATTGGTCAGAAACACAGTTTTTTTCACCCCGAGTACTACTTCTTCCATCCTACATCTCAGGCTGGATGTGCTCTGTGATGAAGGGTAGGAAGAAGGAAATCGCTGTTTTGCTACTAGCCGGCTTGGCAGTGGAAGGCAAACAGGAAATGCAATTACCGCATATCTTGGCCTCGCATTCCGCGAGAGCAGGGCCAATTTCACAACAATTTTGAGGAGTCACCAGCTGGTAAGTAGTCGTAATGAGACCTTTCATGTTTTCGCGCCATGTTAAAAAAAAAACAGCCTTTGTGGTGCCCCCCCTGTTTGATATTCAATCCCTCTTATATTCCACAAGTTGTTTATGTTGTACACTAACCCCTCTAGACGTACAGGAGTCCCAGAAGTCAGAACCGGGCCCCAATGTTTGTGGAACACCGTCGTTAAACGCTATGTCAACAGGGGATTCGATTTCTGTTTGGCATCTGCGCAGTTCAAAGGTGGGCCACTAATTTGCCCCTGAAGCTGGAGACTGTACTGTTTGGTTGTCACTTTAAAGCAAACAGAATGACGAGAGTTGGAGTTGCGTGTCACTGTATTCTTCTGTCAGCCATGTTTTTTTTTTTTTTTCCATGAAAATGGCAGTTATGTTTGCTTTGAACCCTTCAGCGCATGTTCCCTCAGTGTGATCCAAAACTGAATTAGTTTGAGCAGACTGCTCTATGACACATTGGGAAGAGACACGGGCCTATAATCACACACGCGCGCACGCACGCGCGCACACACGCACACACGCACGCACGCACATACAAACACATGAGCACACACGCGCACACACACACACACACACACACACACACACACACACACACACACAGTGTGTGCCTTCTGAGAAACTGATTTGCACATGATTTTCTCGTAAAAGCCTCAAGCTTTTAAGAAGGGACCCCCTGTAATTGTTGTCATTATGTAATAGCACACAAAAAGGATCAATGGCTCTCCCCTCCACTGGGGGCTTAGGGTGTCTGTGAATAATGTCTTGTGTAATGTCACATAGTTCAGTGGAAACTGTCAACAAACAACCGAAACTGGTAACACTTGAAAATAACTACTTCCTATAAATCATGTATACATGTATTTGTGAACTATTCATTAACACTTTGTTCATCATTTGTTATTTTCACATTATTGCTCATAATATAAATATGATTATAAATGATTTATTGATGCAAAATACTGTGAAAATAATGGTTAACAAATAATGGTTAACGAGGCAGCTCATTGTAAATTGTGACGTTTTTAGTGCACTTTGTTTTTGTCTTGATTATAGCCCAGTTGCGCAGTTGTGTCAGCAGACTTGTTTCGGCGAGACACAGTTGTCTTGTTTTTGTGAGTGTTATTGTAGAAGACACCAGACAGGGTTTTGACTCAGTATGGCAGATATCAGTCCTGCAGCCTATGTTGGCTGGCTGAACAGGAAAGGTTGGGTGAGTCTGATATGAGCTGATACGAACAGAGACTGGAGATACTAAAAAGAGAAGTGGTGCGGCTTCATCTAAAGCGCTACAGACAGCAAGGATGCGCTGTTCTGCCAGAAGTCACACAAACTTTGTATTATTCCCACTGAGAGCAAGGATATTGGGATTATGGAGTCTGTCAACCTAAGGGCAGACCTAGCACTGGTGTCTGACCCTGAACTGGATGAAGCTGCTTCTTGTTTGTGAAGGGGACCTGCTGGAGGTCAGTGTCCCTGACCCCATTGTAACACCTTCTGAAGAGTCTACTGTTGGGGAAGGTGGAGATCAGGATGAAAAATCCCTTTCTGAGAATGGTGTGCTGGGAGCTTTAACCTGTCTGCCACAATCATCAGTTACATTGCCTTATTCTGGAGTGGAGTATTCATGCTTCACATACTGTAAGAGTAAACACACAAACACAAAAACCACACTAAAGCATAACACTCAATACAAAGCTCCCAGGAAAAGATAACAAACGATAAGAAACAAAAGAGATGACAGGATGTAGCCCGCATCAGAACGGGCACAAAAACTGAAAATATGTGGGGGGTATTGGCGATTTCTGACTTCTGACTACTGACTACTGATCTCCTATTTTTAATGTTCAATTTCTTTCATGCAGACGTTTATTAGATAAAAGAAGCTACCGCTAACAAGGCTTTTTTTTTTTTTGTTCCAAAGAAAAAGAGACCAAAGGCTCAAACAGGCTTTAGCTGAGAGTAGTTCACAAGCAACACCACAAGACCACCCAGACTAAGAGAAAGAGGGAAAGAGACAGATAGACAGACGCAGACTGGGTAGAAAATAGCGGGGGGCTCAACCACAAACTTGGCATAACCATGGCAGTCTAGTCTCCCCTCTTGAAATCCTGACAAGCGTTGTCACCCCCCCTTGACTAGCGCTGACATGCGGTAGCTAATGGGAGGTGTCAGCCACAAAGAAGTGGCAGAAGAATTCAACATGTCACTTTTCCACTTAAACTGAAATGCTCAGATAGAGGTGGTGGTTTTTCTCTCTTTTTTTTTTTTACATTTTTTTGTGTCGCTGATGTGTCTTACTGACAAAGACTCTGAAGAGTCACCAGCAAAAAGCTTTGCCACACACAGACACATCATTTTACTCACACATTACACACACAGATACTCACACATACTGTATCCTTTACAGCCTAATGACAACATAGTTGCAGGTTTGTATCTGAGTTAGAGTATCTTGCAGTGACTAAAATCTCCAAGCAGCACCACATAAACACTAATATTCACACCCATATATACACACACACAAACACACACACACACAGACATGGCGGTACACACACTTTCGTACACACACACAAACACATACATACATGCACACACACACACACACACACACACACTCACACACATGCACACACACACACACACATAAAGCTGTACACACATGCATACATTCAGACACAGACACATACATGAACATACTACACACAGTACATGTATATGTTTGTTCACTCACACACACACACACACACACACACACACACACACGCATGCACACACACATGCACACACACACACACACACATACACACATAAATCTGTACACACATGCATACATTCAGACACATACATGAACATACTACACACATATACAGCACATGTATATGTTCGTTGACTCACACACACACACACACACACACACACACACACACACACACACACACACACACACACACACACACACACACACACACACACACACAGCTTGCCTTTGTAAGTGCAAGTTCTGGAAAAGTTGAATGTTTCATGAAAGCCCTGTTTGCGCTCGTGCTCAGCTTGAGGGCTGAGAGCTAATTTATCATTCTGCTCCAGAGGGTGTTCGGGCCCAGCCAAACGGCTCCCAGTGTTTACCTGCAATAGAAACACACGCGTTCACATGGCCACTTGCGTCTGTCAGGAGTGACATGAGCTTGCGAAATGTAAACATTGCGGTTTAGCCAAACCCAAACACAATACTTGTTTTTTTTTCTTTCCAAGCATTTATCTTTTGACTGACGATTTGAATGATTTTGATGATTCCTTTCACAGTAATATTTTCTATGAAAGTGAGAGCATATTGTTTAATGAAATGTAAGATTATGGGGAAAAACAGCACGTGCGCAGCATGGCATTGTGGGGGATTTAGTGTTCAGTGCATGCCTCATACAATGTAACATATGCTTTAGTGCCAGAAATCATCTCCAGCCTTCTTTCTCAGTGGCCTCCCATATCAAAGCCTCAAGCACTTCCTCAGGATTGCTTCATGAGCAACACTGCTACCTGCTGGCATACTGCTCATATCAGACTCACCCAACCTTTCGTGTTCAGCCAGCCAACATAGGCTACAGGACGGATATCTGCCATACTGAGTCAAAACCCTGTCTGGTGTCTTCTACAATGACACTCACAAAAACAAGACAACTGTGTCTCACCGAAACAAGTCTGCTGACACAACTGCGCAACTGGGCTCTAATCAAGACAAAAACAAAGTGCACTAAAAATGTCACAATTTACAATGAGCTGCCTCATTAACCATTATTTGTTAACCATTATTTTCACAGTATTTTGCATCAATAAATCATTTATAATCATATTTATATTATGAGTAATAATGTGAAAATAACAAATGATGAAGAAAGTGTTAATGAATAGTTAACAAATACATGTATACATGATTTATAGGAAGTAGTTATTTTCAAGTGTTACCAGTTTCGGTTGTTTGCTGACAGTTTCCACTGAACTATGTGACATTACACAAGACGTTATTCACAGACACCCTAAGCCCCCAGTGGAGGGGAGAGCCATTGATCCTTTTTGTGTGCTACTACATAATGACAACAATTACAGGGGGTCACTTCTTAAAAGCTTGAGGCTTTTACGAGAAAATCATGTGCAAATCAGTTTCTCAGAAGGCACACACTGTGTGTGTGTGTGTGTGTGTGTGTGTGTGTGTGTGTGTGTGTGTGTGTGTGTGTGTGTGTGTGTGTGTGTGTGTGTGTGTGTGTGTGTGTGTGTGTGTGTGTGTGTGTGTTTGTGTGTGTGTGTGCGTGTGTGTGTGTGTGTGTGTGTGTGTTTCAGAGAGTATGTGTTTTTTGCAATGTCCAATACATGGCATTATTGAACTTATTTGGATGAGGTGTGCTAATAAGCAACTGTAGCTGTCAGTAGCCACATCTTCATGCAGCAGAGGCTGCAGATCTTAAGAGGCCCACTCCATATATCCAATGATATTATTTCTGTCAGGAAACTCTCAGGATTGATAAGATTTTGTTTGTGTAGGTACAAGGTAGTATGCTTGGTCGTGGCGCCTAGATCTGCTTATGATGCTGCTGCAAAGGCTGTGAAGTTGCTGCTGCAAAAGCTGTGAAGCTGCAAAATTAAAGCTGCATAAGAAATCCAAATTACACTGAAATTACTGCAAGGGAAAATAAACATAGAAGCAAGGAATAACAGAATCGCGTTCTCGTGTGTGTGTTCTGGACTTCTGGAATAGAATAATAATGCATTGTGACGAGCATTAGAGTAACACTATTTGTCCCACTTTATGAAATAATAAGATTACCTCCGATATCACCACACAGCATAAGAGCTAACAGCACAGTGATGGCATGGCATAAAAGGA
>CM050219.1:12425000-12512500 GCA_027475355.1 Coilia nasus | reverse complement strand
AAAGAGAGAGGGAGAGAGAGAGAGACACACAGCGTGTGGGAGCGTCGTAGGTGAAAGACAGCTCAATGAGTTTTCCACTAGCATTGCCTTAAGTAGCCAACCTGATACCAGTTGTTCAGCACACCATGAGGTGTTATCTTGGGGGCAGGGGTGTTGGAGACAGCCCACTGCCTCACACTACTCAGTAACCTTAGGATCTGAGATCTTTATTAGAATAACCCGAGTCTGTTTCAGAATTTAGACCAGTATATCACTCACAATGAGACCATCAGAATGAAACCAAACATGACATGTACATCTCATCTACAATACAACATACCCTTAATTATCCTGTCCTTGCCCTAAGGATGACCTGAGTAGGTCTCCACACCAAATGTTGGCAGACCACAGATAAGAACACAGTGGGGTGTGGCACCTAACTAAACACAAGAGCATGCAGCGGGGGAGCTCCTCTGAAGCACCCTTTATTGTGATAACACAAATTCCTCTGTTGAGCTCATTCAGAGTAGTCATCCTTGAATCCAGATCCTTACAGCCTGGTAAACCAGCCCCTCGTACTTCATTTCATTTTGTACAGAGGGTCTGGAACAGAGACCGTCAGAAACGATTTGTTGGAGGTGTTGACTCTGCTGAAGTTTAAAACAAGTGCCTCTGCCTTTACCCAATTTCTAACTCTATTGTAAGTCGCTTTGGATAAAAGTGTCTGCCAAGTGTAATGTAATGTAATGTAATGCTAACGCCTGGTCGTCACGTATGCAATTAGCCTACCTATGCACTACAATTCAAATGTAGCACACAAGGTCAGCGTCACGGCTAACGAACACACCCTTCTGTTCGCTGATTGGATCGGTCTTGCTGGGACTTGCTAAATGACCCTCAAGAGATTCCGGTCCAGACCCTCTGTACAAAATGAAATGAAGTACGAGGGCGGGTTTACCAGGCTAGGAGAATTAAGAGGAAAGGACTGTTCATATTTAATGTCCCATTAAAAGGCCCATAAATGTCAGATGGCATTTGTTTTTTGTTTTTGTTTTTTTGGCTGTCGTGTCAAACTGAGATGCTGAGACACAGTCTTCCCCTCATTCTCCGTCCTGCGAGCTTGATTCAGCCCTGAGAGTACATGGCAATGCAAAGATGTCTGAACCTCTACATTTTACCACTTGCACATTCCTCACAATCCCTCTTTCAGCATATAGTAGCACCAAAGAAAACTGTGGGGAAGATTTCATCAAACTTATTTTTCTTATGCGTCTAGCTAGAAATGCAAGTGAACAGGTGTACTTTATAAATCTGAGGTATGTTCCCTCTGACAAGTTGTATTACCATTTGTGGGCATAAAAATGAGAGGTAGTCTACGAAGGGATGAGAGAATGTCAGAACAATCTGTAGTGTCTCCAATTACGTCACCTCTTCACTCAGTACACAGCTTAAAAATGTCAGCAGACACAAGCCCCTAACATTACATTACACATTAGTAGCAGTCATTAATGCTTGAAAGAGTCACTACTTGAAAGAGGATGTCTGACTATGAGTGAGGAGTTAGAGAAAATAAAAAAAAGGCAGAGGTGATTTATTTATTTTTTTTAGCGTTGTGCCTTTGAGGAGTGTTCTATTTTGGTTTCTACTGTAGGTTTGGTGGAATTTACATTTTTCATCTTTCAGTTTTGAAGATGTGTAACCGTCATCTACTAAAAGAAAGTGACAGCTTGCTCCTCATCCCCATGTCTTTGTAATGTCCCCACTGCTTTTCACTGAAGTCTTTAAAGTTAGCTTAGCTTAGCTGATGTAGGGGACTGTGACCACAGTGATTTCTGTGCTTTCTGTTCTCTGTGTGTGTGTGTGTGTGTGTGTGTGTGCTCACCGACTGACCACTCAAGAACGTGCTCCCCAAGATACTGTGAAGATGATAGACCCCTGGAGCGATTAGATGCCGTCGGACCAATCGGTGCAATAAAGTGGGGAGACAGGTGGTGTTTTTCCACATCAGAGCACTGAAATAGATCCCATCAGAGTCGTCACCTCACCGCTCCTCATGGCACTCCCCATGGCACTCCTCATACCGATCAAGCGCAGAGACATTTTTCCTTCTGCAGAGAAAACCGAGAAATCACCATCGTTCGTATTGTTGAAGCATTGAGGGCACTTTACTGCTATGGTGGCGTTCTGAGGGCTATCTGAAGAGACCACAAGAGCCTCTTTTAACCCTGTGTGTGGATGGTGAAAACCTCTTTCAAGTCATACAGGAAAAAAGCAGATGCAGCACTGCTGAAGGCTAAAATAGTCAAGTCAAGTCAAGTGGGTTTTATTGTCATTTCAACCATATACATAGTACGTAGTGAGACGAGACAACACTTCAAGAACAATTGGTGTTACATACAAACTGTTAAAACAACAGTGGAGACAAGACACATATCCACACAGCCTACACACATAATAAAGATACATTTTATGAAGGACAGTCCACGCCATGTCAGCTCTGTTAAAAAAAAAAGGAAAAAAACACAGATAAACCAAAAAATACCGTTATCTCACTAGCCTGCTATAGCCTGACGTTCACATATGATGTTACTAGAATAAACCATATGGCATATTTGGCCTCTAGCTGCTTCACTGCATTCTGTATTCCCCATTCCATTCCAAAATGGCCGCATATTAAACATGAAGAGATTGCATGATGCCCATCAAGCTTGTAGCTCCGTAGCCTCCATAAACCCTTTAGGCCAAACTGGGTGATGAAACTCTCACACCACTGGGAATTGCATATCTGTGAGAGCATAGAGAGCATTAATGTCAGGCGACGTCAGATTCAGTCAACTTTAGAAATGTAAGCGTAGCGTGAAGTTCTACCAGGAAGACGTAATGCGTGTCATCAATTAGCTGTCGTCCAATCAGCACGTAACATCTGTCTTTTATACGTCATCTTTCCTACCTGCTTTGCTGCTCACAGGTGTATTCCGCCGTTCGCCCTCCTCCCTCCCCAGCATCCATCCAAGGGTCCTGTCCGTGTCCAGTGGGTCCTGACGATGATGTCTAATCCGCCATGCCTCTCGATCGATCGTGTGATGTCTCATCTACATCTGCTTCTTCACTGGCCTCCCAATGTCTCCTCTACCTCTGCATCTCCACTGGTCCACTGGTTCTTGGTCTCCTCCTTATCCTTCCAGATCCCTCCATTATACTCACTCAGGATTCCAGCTAAAGCCCCTCCATGAACAGTTCCATTCTCTGCCACATACATTGGGGTGAC
This sequence comes from Coilia nasus, assembly GCA_027475355.1. Lineage (NCBI taxonomy): Eukaryota > Metazoa > Chordata > Actinopteri > Clupeiformes > Engraulidae > Coilia > Coilia nasus. The sequence goes on along the minus strand of CM050219.1, from coordinate 12,509,253 downwards.
ACCGCTTTGTTCCTGGATGTTGGATTTCCTGTCACCTGAGCGACAACCTGGACTCTATCAGCTCATTGAGCACCAGTTTAGCCTCAGGCAGTTAGGCTTTCCCCCTAGAGACGTGGTTCTGCCCAAGGTTTCTTCCTCATAAAGAATATTTAGGGAGTTTTTCCTTGCCCCGGTGCTCCGGGGGGACCCAGGGTTGTGCTCTTGAAATCCTCAGTTTCCTCTTTTGATGTACTATGTATCGTCACATTTAAGGTTTATGTTCTGCATCTTATGCTTCTGAAAGTCTATTATCTACGTTATGACCACCACCAGTGGGTTCTTGTCCTTTTGTCAGGGGGTATTACTATTATGCCCTGCCACTACTACAGTCAGCATCTATTCAGTTTTCATGTTTTATTGATCAGGACAAAGGACAGGACCTATGCCAAATGCTATAAGACCCCCCATGACCCTGGGGTTCCTTAGGAGGCAGTCACTGGAATGAATGAACCTTATGCCTCACGATTCACTGGTCAGGACCACTGACCTGGCCATTCTGCTTGGATGCCTTGCAGAAAACATGGACAGAATAAACACATACATACACACAGACACACGTACACGCACACACACGTACACACGCACATGCACACACACACACACACATACATATAAATACATGCACGCACACACACAAATACAAGACAATCACACACAGGGTTACCCACTCCCACACAGAGATGCATGTCAGCCATATGGCCCTTGCAAACAAACACTCCCTTTTTTTAAATTAACCAATGCCCAAGACACACAAGCACTACAGGAAAAAGGTAGCTTTAAAAATTATAAACAGCTTTGTTTTAAATAAGTAGTCTCAGTCAACTGACTTTAAGAGAGCACAATGTTCATTAAAATACCACACAGGTTAAAACACAGAGAGAATGGGTAGGCACAGGGGTCACATGCAGTCCATCAACAACAAAAATGTTCAAGCTTCGCGGTGGAGGAATCCTAGCATGGTACACCCATCCCTCGTATTTCATTTCATTTTGTACAAAGGGTCTGGACTGGAGGCTGTTGAAGTTCATGTAAGACGACTGAGCAATCCTAGCCAATCAGCGAACAGAGGGTGTGTTTGTGAGCCATGACGTTGACTTTGTGTGCTACATTTGAATTGTGGTGCGTAGGTAGGCTAATTGCATATGTGACAACCAGACATTAGCCATTGGGTAAAGGCAGAGCTGCTTGTTTTAAACTTCAGCAGAATCCACACCTCCAGGAAGAAATCGTTTCTCACGGCCTCTGCTCCAGACCCTCTGTACAAAATAAAATGAAGTACGAAGTGCTGGTTTACCAGGCTAGGGGAATCCCAGCATGTGACATCACCCACAGCGCCTCCTTGTGGCAGTGTGTGGTCTGACAATCCCTGGCACCCTCGGTGATGTCAGTTATCCGACCCAGAACTGCCACCAGCACACTTAAAACAGTCAGAGCAGAGAAGCTGGACTTAGCAGACCCCTTTCACAGCAACAAAGAAGTACTGTACACATGCAGGAAAGCAATTATGCCTCTTGGACATTGTTTGTGCACAAGGAGTTCTACTCAACTTCTGGATCCTTTGAAGGCATGCGTGGCTCGTTTGGCAGTCTGCTGGTTCACTCATCTTCACTCCAGTTGCTCGTCTGTTTAGCTGGGCATCTGTCATCTCCCGTTCGACAGTCTTCCCCTGTAAGTCTGAAAAACACCTCTTTTTACACCCCTCCTGTCTGCCCTTCAAGTGCATGGATAGGCTAGGTAATAACTGTCCAGGTAATCATCCAACTCAAAGCAGCTGTGGCCTAATGGTTAGGGGTCGAGATTGAGATCGGAGGGTCGTAGGTTCAAATCCCATGCCAGTAGGAAGAATGTGGGTGGAAGAGTGAATAACTAGTGCTCTACTGCACTCTCATTCCTTGCCTTTGAGCAATGCATCTAACCCCACATTACTCCAGGGACTGTACCCTCTAAAATAACTAAGTCGCTCTGGATAAGAGTGTAAGTGTACAGTGGTCCCTTTTATTCGCGGGAGTTACGTTCTAAAAATAACCCGCGATATAGGCGAAATCTGCAAAGTAGTCAGCTTTATTTTTTACAATTATTATAGATCTTTTAAGGCTGTAAAACCCCTCACTACACTTATACACTTTTCTCAGACAGGCAAAGTTCACACTTGCAAACATACAGCACTTCAGAGTCACACTGCTAGTGGTGGAAGATTTGTGTAAATTTTACAAGCTGAGCGCATTCTGTACTGTACAGGAGATTGCATGCACTAAAAAAATCAGCAAAACAGCGAGGCCGCGAAAGGTAAACCGCGATATAGCGAGGGACCACTGTAATGTAATAACAAGTCAATTGACAGCATCAATATGAGTCTACATGGGAATCACAGTCTTCAGAAGCCACACATAAAATCAAGGAAAACTCATACAGTAGCAAGTCACAGTAATCAAACAATTAACTTAATGTGGGCACAGCAGACTAAAATCACAGCACACAAAGCACAACATATTGTCCTCCCATATGATCCCAATAGACTGACATATACACTTGCACATAGCTAACCTCTGCTCCCTAGCAGCGCAACTCAGAAAGTGCTGCGCAGGCCACAATTAATTATTAATGCCCACCAAGGACTCAAGTCCATACTTAGACCTCCAAGGTGTGAGTGAGAGCTGCAACAGCATAACCCCACTTCACCCCTTTCAGAGCTGGATATCCCTAGCCTGGCTATCACGACTTGTCAATGCTCTGCGAGCATTGGTCTGGCCAAGCTGTGTTGTAAACCCATTTCTCAGAAGGCGGGCTTAACCTGCCTCTTTCAACTGCCTCTGTTTGCTACTGGACGAAGCTTCAACCAATCACTACCCTCTGCCCTCTGATGTATACCGAGCGAAAGAAACTGCTTGATCCAAACAAAAAGTAGTAGTAGCCTGTAGTCATATAGAAATGGCGTTAAATGATTTTTGTCGGACTTGTGAGGTGAACATGAGAGTGGCTGGTGTTGGTCATTTAATATTGATATTCGAAAAACGAATCAGTGCGATCAAAGGCGAAATGACCAATCGACTTGGCTACCAGCGGGGCTAACTGATAAATTAAACTTTTACCGAAGCCGGTCGGTAGCATTGCGAAAACGTCCTTTCCCGCAACAAGGGCTGCGCTCTATTTTCAGAGAGAACTTCCCTTTGAATTCGTCCAAAACAGCAGCTACAGCTGTATTGAAATGTTACGGTTGCTCCACGTTCGCCGTGTAGACAGTGACTGAGATAGATTTCCGGTTGCTAAACTACCACGTCATTGTCTTTTGAAATGCTCAATTTTCATTGGCCCCCTATCGGAGGCCAGAGCAGAAAATGTGTAGACAGGCAGCTTGGCCAGACTGAATTGCTCGCGAAATGAAAATGCAGCGTCACAGGCAGTATGGGCACACCCAGGCTAGGATATCCCAGCCTCAGAAGACAAAGGTCCTGGGATCACCCTGCTGCTCATAAGTAAAAATGAAAAAAACTAGAAAAGCACTGAGAGTGCAGACCTCCGCCAGGGCAGCTCAGTACACCCATTCTGAGCTTTATTTGTTGAGTTATATGCCGCCATCTTCCCTTGAAAGTCTGAAAAAACACTTCTTTTTACACCCCTCCTTTCTACCCTTCAAGTGCATGGATAGGCTAGGTAACAATTGTTCAGGTAGCTGTCCAACTCAAAGCAATTATGAGTCAACTGAGAGCACCAAGATGAGTCTACATGGAATTCATGGTCTATACAAACCACACATAAAATCAGTGAAGGAAAACCCACAGCAAGTCACAGCAATCAATGAATAAAGTTAACGTGGGCACAGCAAACCAAAATCACAGCACAAAAAGCACAACACATTGTCCTCCCATATGATCCCAATAGACTGACATACACACTTGCACATAGCTAACCTCTGCTCCCTAGCAGCGCAACTCAGAAAGTGCTGCGCAGGACACGATGAATTAATGATGCCCACCAAGGACTCAAGTCCATACTTAGACCTCCAAGGTGTGAGTGAGAGCTGCAACAGCATAACCCCACATCACCCCTTTCAGAGCTGGATATCCCTAGCCTGGCTATCGCGACTTGTCAATGTTCTGCGAGCACTGGTCTGGCCAAACTGTGTTGTAAACCCATTTCTCAGAAGGCGGGCTTAACCCGCCTCTTTCAACTGCCTCTGTTTGCTACTGGACGAAGCTTCAACCAATCACACCCCTCTGCCCTCTGACATATACCGAGCGAAAGAAACTGCTTGATCCAAACAAAAAGTAGTAGTAGCCTGTAGTCATATAGAAGTGGCGTTAAATGATTTTTGTCAGACTTGTGAGGTGAACATGAGAGTGGCTGGTGTTGGTCATTTAATATTGATATTCGAAAAACGAATCAGTGCGATGAAAGGCGAAATGACCAATCGACTTGGCTACCAGCGGGGCTAACTGATAAATTAAACTTTTACCGAAGCCGGTCGGTAGCATTGCGAAAACGTCCTTTCCCGCAACAAGGGCTGCGCTCTATTTTCAGAGAGAACTTCCCTTTGAATTCGTCCAAAACAGCAGCTACAGCTGCATTGAAATCTTACGGTTGCTCCACGTTCGCCGTGTAGACAGTGACTGAGATAGATTTCCGGTTGCTAAACTACCGCGTCATTGTCTTTTGAAATGCTCAATTTTCATTGGCCCCCTATCGGAGGCCAGAGCAGAAATGGTGTAGACAGGCAGCTTGGCCAGACTGACTTGCTCGCGAAATGAAAATGCAGCGTCACAGGCAGTATGGGCACACCCAGGCTAGGATATCCCAGCCTCAGAAGACAAAGGTCCTGGGATCACCCTGCTGCTCATAAGTAAAAATGAAAAAACTAGAAAAGCATTGAGACTACAGACCTCCGCCAGGGCAGCTCAGTACACCCATTCTGAGCTTTATTTGTTGAGTTATATGCCGCCATCTTCCCTTGAAAGTCTGACTTGGCTACCAGCGGGGCTAACTGATAAATTAAACTTTTACCGAAGCCGGTCGGTAGCATTGCGAAAACGTTCGCTTTGTTTGCCCAATTTGCTGACTCTCCAGAGAGAAATAATGACTTCCGATGCTCTGGTCGCTTTGGTCGCTTCTGATGTGAACACGGAGTTAGACCTTCAAGGTGTGAGCGAGAACTGCAACAGCATAACCCAACTCCACCACCTTTCAGAGGTGGAAATCCCAGCCTCAGAAGACAAAGGTCCTGGAGCCACCCTTCTGCTAATAAGTAAAAAATATAATAATAATAATAATACATTTTATTTGAAGCACCTTTTAAGGTACCCAAGGACACTGCACAATAAGTGCCCTAGGACACTGTACAATACAGATCGTTAAAATAGTAGTCAAAACAAAAGAGAAGAGACAGGGACACTTGTTAGAAGGCACAGCAGCGACACAAAATCAACAGCAAAGCAAGAGACAAGACACAAATGAAATATCAATAAATAATAATAAATAATAAATCAAATAATAACTGGGAGTCAGATGCGCTTCCACCTCGTTGCTGCTCACGGTCCAGGACACTATGATCAATATTGAGACCTTCGGTCCAACTTTGGACTAAGGAGCAAGACCGGAGCACTTAGTTTGCAATGCTTTTAATGGTGCAAAAACAAAAAGTGACTAACGTTTCGACGGCATTGCGTCTTCTTCAGAGTCAAACTTGAAAGAGTTGACTTGACTCTGAAGAAGACGCAGTGCTGTCGAAACGTTAGTCACTTTTTGTTTTTTCACCATTAAAAGCATTGCAAACTAAGTGCTCCGGTCTTGCTCCTTAGTCCAAAGTTGGACCGAAGGTCTCAATATTGAAATATCAAATACTAATAAAACCTCTATCAGTCAGCACTGTGACTGGAAACTGGTAAAACTGTTAAAATTGTTAAAATGAAAGTACGAATGTAATCCATCTTCTCCAACCTTGAACCTTCTTGATACACACCATCAACACGAGAGCGAGGTGTTCGAGAGAGAGAGAGAAAGACTCTTCATCATTCTAGCCATCTCTCCAGACAAGTAGTGACCATTCTGCTACAGTGTACCACACACAGCACTTACAATGTTCCTACTTTAAATAATATATATTTTGAAATGCATTTGTAGGTATTTATTTATATTTTCAGTTCATTTTTTTCTACATCTATATAATATGTTATGTTCCCTTTTTGTATTAAATTTGAATATCCAACCACTGCCCATTCAAACCGATGAATGATAAGAATATTAAATTCCAATCTTAAATCTTCTCCAATATAAGTGGTCACTGTTTCTATTAACATAATCCTCTTCTTCCGGGCGCCAACGCGAGTGGCAGCAAGTCTCAGTAGCTCCGTCTCTCTGTGTTTTTCTCTCCTCCTCCTCTCCCTGACCTTCCCTGCTTTGCTCTCTCAGTTTTGTCTATTGTTTCTCCTCCCCTTCCTCATGTGATGCTGTTTGTGTATGCTACTGGACACCGACATTTCCTTCGGGATTAATAAAGTTACTCTACTCTACTCTACTCTAATCATTTTGTTACAGCCATTTCCTCTCATACAGTAGCAGCGGCTGTACTAATGCAACTGCCCTATGAGCTTATCATAGCTTCCTGTTATGGGCAGTCCATGCAGCTCGGCAATATCCAACCTCTCTGACCTTAGATCAGTTGATTACCTGCCTCTTACATAACAGCTGGTTCAAGCTGTTTACAAGAAAAAAGCTGAAAAACAGACAAACAAAACACTAAATTCAGAGGTTAGAAATAGCAGTGGCAATTACTGCTGCAGTCCCAATGCAGACCTGAAACATTTAAAAGTATTTCTTAAGAGAGTGACTTCCAGTTTCATGGTTGAGCTCCTCGGCAGAGGCTAACACGTGGTAGCAGCTGCGAGAGGGTCCCTCTAGGTCTAGGATGAGTGTGTGCCACAGCAACAAGCACGAGGTCGTCTGTGCACTTAAATGGCACTGCTTAATGCAGGTCCAGCCACACACTGCCAGGAGGTGTTAGCCAGCCCCCGTTCTCAACGGCCGGACACCCTGCAGCCACACAGTCATCATGACCACGGCTGCTACCCCAAGCACTCATTTTCCCCCTTTCCCTCTCCCTCTCCCTCTATCTCTCTCCCTCTCTCTCCCCCTTTCCCTCTCCCTTTATTTCCCTCTATTTCTGTCCCTCTCTCTCCCTCTCCCTCTCCATCACCCTCTCCCTCTTCCTTTATTTCTATTTCTCTCCCTCTCCCTCTCCATCACCCTCTCCCTCTCCCTTTATTTCCCTCTATTTCTCTCCCTCTCTCTCACTCTCCCTCACCCTTTATTTCTCTCTATTTCTTACGCTATATTCTTTCTCTCTCTCTCTCTCTCTCTCGCTCACCTTCATTCTTTATTTCTCTCTATTTCTCACCCTATCTCTCTCTGTTTCTCTCTCTCTTTCTTTCTGACTCTCTCTGAGATTCTCAGTTTTTCATCCTCTCCTCTGTTTCTGCTTTCTCTTAGCCACATAATTTCTTTCTTCCTTTGTATTCTCTTTCTTATCCTTTCTACCCCCTGTCCCCTTATTCTACCCCCTGTCTCCTTATTCTTCTGTCTCTGGTCTACTTTGCTCATCCTTTTGACATTTTTGTTTCTCTCTCAGACCTTTCTTTTCTGTTCTTACCCTCATTATCCTCTCTCTCCCTCTCTCTCTCTCTTTCTCTCTCTGTCTCTCACTCTTTCTCTCCCTCTCTCTCTGTCTCTCTCTCTCTGTCTCTTACTCTCTCTCACTCTTTCTCTCCCTCTGTCTCTCTCACTCCCTCTCTCTCTCTGCCTCTCACTCTGCCTCTCTCTCCCTCTGTCTCTCTCTCTCTCTCTCTCTCTGTCTCTCACTCTTTCTCACCCTCTCTCTCTCTGTCTCTCGCTCTCCCTCTCTCAACCTCTGTCTCTCTCACTCTCTCTCTTTCTCTCTCTGTCTCTGTCTCTCTGCCTCTTTCTCTCTCACTCTTTCTCCCTCTGTCTCTCACTCTCCCTCTCTCTCTGTCTCTCCCTCTCTCTTTCTCTCTCTCTCTCTCTCTCTCTCTCTCTCTCTCTCTCTCTCTCTCTTTCTCTGACTCTCTCTCTGTTGTATGTGAGGGCTTCACACTGTTGCTGGCAGCTCAGTCATGTTGATGAGAAGGAGGTGACTGCTGCCAGCGAATGTGCGTTGGGATTTCTGCGCTCCTCAGTAACTCCGTGACTCCACGGATCGGCGCCACCAATAAGTGAGAAATACTGTACTTCTCACTATCTTTCTTTCCCTACATATCTCTCTCTCTCTCTCTTTCTCCCCCATCCCCTCTTTCCCCCTCCCCTCTTTTCCCCTCTCTTCCTCTCTTGCTCTCTCTCTCTCTCACACACAAACTCATTCTCTGTTTGTCTATCAGCATGAGCAGAGGTACAGGTGACTGAGTGAAAGCACATTGCGCAGCAGCATCTGGTCAGATGCACACTGCTGGGACAACAGGATGACTCCTCCTGGATGCTTCTGAGAGCGGGATCTCTGTTTTTAACCATGTAAGAGGGCTACGTACTGTACAGAGACAAGCATGGATGACAAGTATATCTCAAAACTGTCCCCCGTGGTCGACTATGCAGCTGGCACTTACCTCGTGATTATAGGTGAGCGGAGCTTTTTATCTGCATTCTTTATTTGATGTTCTTCTTTCAATTCTTTACTTCTTGTTCACATTTTTTCCCTTTAAAAATCACAGGGCACTATGCTGATACTTCACTTGGTGTGTATACGGAATAGTGGTATCTGTGATGTGTTATTTTTTAGACCTTTCAAATCAATGTTGTTGTATTGGTAATGTTTTACAACAATATTTAAATGTCAGTGTATAACATCAGTGAAGTCTTAGTGTTTCGTTTACAAATTGCACAATTCATTCGTTGTTTTCAATTAGTTGCACCATTGGTTGCACCATGTATATTATATAAAAAAAACTATACTACATTTGGTGACTTTAAGAAAGGGGTACTCCCTTCTATTTTACATGCCAAACGCAAGGTCTGTCTGTTTAAAGTTATTTTATAACACCACTAACACCTACCCTGAACACCAAAGGTGGCAGATCGTATGACATTTGTGTTTAAGGCATTTCAGAGACTTATAACAGCATTATGTGAGCTAAAATACTTGACAAGAACAGAAGTCAATGTAAAACATGCCTTCTTAAAAAAAACATGTGACATTTTTTCCCCAACACAATGCACAAAATGTGTCACTCAGCTGGTCTCTCTTGACTGTCAAGACATTTCTCCCACTGGGCTTTTTTGATGGACACTTGAGTGAACCAAATGACCTTTCAAGCATGTCGTTTGACAGATCTCTTAGATATCTATTTCAGACATGCTGTTTCCTACGGGAGAAAATCATTAAAATCATGCTGGGAAAAAAATGTGTGTTTCCCCCCTGAAATGTCCTGGCTTAAATATATGACAAGCGCAGTGTACGAAATGTAAGACCGCTTTTATGCGAATTTCATGGGCCCCGTCTGCCACTGGGAGTAATTGAACTGCACTTGTTATATTTGGTTAATTTGATGTCATCAATTCCTTACAGACATCTGCTGAGGAGAGAGAGAGAGAGAGAGAGAGAGAGAGAGAGAGAGAGAGAGAGAGAGAGAGAGAGAGAGAGAGAGAGAGAGAGAGATGGGGCAGGGGGGTGTGATGGCATTATTCATGTTATAATTACTTTTCCTTGAACACTTTCTCAGTTGTCTCGTATCTTTTCTTAGCAAGTCCTTCTCTGCATGATATTGGTGTATTAATCAATCTCAGACCTGCTCTATGAATACCAATAAGGGGTAGGGGAGTGGAGATTATATAACAACAGCGAGAGATTAAGCAAAAAAAAAAAGTGGTAAATAACACAAAATGGTGGGGGATACTTGACTTTCTAAATCTGATGTCTGAGGTAAGGTTCTTTTGTGTGCTATACAGTACACTATGTAACATAAAAGGGCAGTCACGGCAAAGAATGATCAATAGTATGTACACAAGTTATGGATGTGTGCACACAGTTGAATTACTGTTGAAAGGCAATCATTAAAACCTGCTGTTCAGGTTGACGGGGGGATTTTAACCCTTTTTCACAACTCAGGAAAGGTGTACATGTACTCATTTAGAATGTTCCAACACCAATTGTATTAGTAGCCCACTCTGTCATCTCAGGCAGCAGGGTAAGACCACCTAGCAATCACCAACCTGTTAACAACAGGGACTTTAACCAAGGAAGAACATCCTAATTGATGGAAAAATTGAACACATTAAGCTGTAGTAGTGGTGCAGCCACTGGAACCTTTTTGATGTTTAAAATGATGAAGACATGGACAGGTGGTTTGAATTTCTTTTATTTTTATTACATGTGTTGAGTTCTGGATACTTAAATGCTTTGGACCTCATGAACTCTATCATTATTATTATCCTTAAAATTATTATTATTATATCATTAAAAGTCTCATTGCATCATTTTTTCATTAATTTTGCTTTTTTGCTGTAGGTTTAGTGTTCCTGTTACAGGCTGTTCTAGTTTGGTGGAGGAAATGGAGCAGGGAGAATGACAGGTTCTCGGCTATGCTAGTCACAGGCTGTAATCATTTGAAGCCCATTTGGTCATACTGTAGCACACCAAATAAAAGATTTAAATGTTCCAAACAAACCCACATAGTAACCTATATTTCGCTAAGTGAATGTGTACTGCAACAAGACTTCTCCGGTAATCATAACTGTGGCATGGCTTTTTCTATTTAACAAACTTACATCACTTTGTTTGCCTTTTCCTTATTTGCTTGTTTTTGTGCCTATTTTCTTTCATTGACTAGTGGAGACAGTCGGGGTAGAAGAAAATTTTTACATGCAGCATGCATATGCAACTCGCAGTGACCTGTCGTATTTCAGCAGCAAGTATTAAACAGTTTCTCGTGAAATGAGACCTTTAAATGCAATATATAGAAGCTCAGGCTTTTACGTAAAGCATCTCAGATCCACGATGATTGAGTTGCTGTGTCTCTTGGCTACATGACTATCCACTTAGCACAACCACACCATCCTATCTGATGATGGTCTAGTTTTCACACCATGTCTTTAGCACAGTTCAGATACACATTTCCAGGAAAAAGAGCATCATGGGGTTTGATGGGGTTAAACGTGGAGCACACACATCATGGTTACCAAGCAGAACTGGCAGTGACATCCAAGTTAGAGTTAGAGCCACGTCACAAGTGGCACAATGCTAAAAAAAAGTAAACTAAACTAAAAAAAGTGTTTTCTTCTCTGTGTCAATGTTACAGAAAATGACCGCATCCCCAGTATTAGAAGTCTAATATTTTTTGTATAATAGACCAGATAGCAGTTTTTTTTCCACATGAATCGTTTGAGATGAAAGTATTGATTTCCTCAGTAGATAAGTCATGTTGCAAGCTGGATAATGTACAGTGTACATAATGTAGCTCTTTGTGACAGAATAAATCTATTTACGGTCATTCACAGTGAATCCCGCATCCCACAGGTTATTTTCCTGCAATATTGACTGCCACACTTCACATTATCCCTTATATTATATTAGACTTCTAAACATAGGGATAGCACATTCAGTTTGATTCAATGTAAAGATTCTGTGCCACTTTGAGGATACCATTAAAGAAAGCTTATCATGGCTGTTTCACTACAAGCCTAGATAATAATGCCCAAGTGAATTTCCTCCTACCATAACATGGTGTGTGCCATTCATGCCACAAGTTATAATATACGCTGAACAGTGTTATACATTTTTATACATAACAATATTATACATTTATATGAACAAAACCGATGATGGAACAAGCATAGAAAAAGAAAAACATTATTATTTTGGTGTACAGGTGCAGTGCAGGATAAGAGCAGACTAAGGTGGTCACTTAAATACCTCGGAAACAGAAAACAGACTCCTTTTTTTTTTTTACCATATTTAACTGTGCCCTCAATGCTCTCTCATGTAGTCCTTAACATGAATAATGACATTGTGAAAACAAGTGTGCCATGTTATTTGTGGCTCTACAGTGACATGCATGAGCTGGCTTGTTGACAGCAATATGACTAACCAAACAACACGCAGTGAGAACAAGGCTGGGATTCACCATCTTAAAAAAAAAAAAAAACATTAATCAGGATGTGAGCGCACACTGTAATCTTCACGTGTACAATTTCACAGTGGTCTGCACGTGCTAATACAGTAAATGTGTGTGCTGTGTGTGTAACCCACATTGTATTGTGTTTTGTGGATGTTTTCATCATAGTGCCTTGCCGTCCACATGCACAACATTACATCTGAAGCCTGAGGCTGAATCTCCAGTGCATGTCACAAGGCGGGATTCAGTTCTCACAGTCACAGCCCTAACTTTCACGTCCTCTGTATCCATAGCTGCAAAGCCACCATGCTTACAAATGTACACAGAAGGACAGGCAAAATGCTCTGTTAAAAGCATGTCATAGTGAATCATCATTAACAGCAAAGCCTAATGACTGACACAGCCCGCCAGGAAGGTCTCAGTGGAGGCTGGGGCTTTTAGTAGATTTGATTGAGTGCCGCGTCACAAGAGATGTTGCTGTGGCACGTAAAGACTGGCTGCCTAATCATGCATATGGTACGCCCAGGGCTTAATTTGAGGGGGAGCGCTCCGGAACCTCCGACGTTGTCTCCGGCAGCTATTTATACTGGATCCAGTGACCTGACACTGGCATTAGTTATATTGTCTTGCTTTGGTGACTAAATACGGCATTAAATATATGAATTTGTACTGAATGTCTCCTGATTTGATGTAACTAGTGTTATTACAATGCAGTTTAGTTTTGGTGCGCGCGCACAGCGTTGTTAGTAAGCGCACCTCATCCTCTGCGCTCCGGGACCTCCCACTTTACAAATTAAGCACTGGGTACGTCTAACACCATTCTCCATTATCCCCGCAGTCCTACCCCACATGTACCCACACATTGTAGTTTCAAAGCAAGAGTGTCAGAAGACGTAATACATATTTAATTATTTAATGGTCAACACTGGGGTGTTGTTACCCGTAGACATTGACAGGAATACAGCAGCTTGGCCAGCTTAGCTCAAATTTACTCATCGTTACAAAATTAGGCTATATATTGAAATGTCAGACCGCAAATCTATACCATGGTCAGTGGAAGAGGGATAATCAGGGAGGATAAAATACAGCGGGAGTTAGACAGGACAACAAGAAATGAGAAGGTATATCAGGAGGCGTTAATGACGCCAGTGTAGTTTACCGCAGTGTTGCTATAGCACCCAGATCCATTAACGGATGCTTTTTATGCCAGTGGAAAACAATACACCCGGTACTAAAACCGAGTTGAGTTGAGATGAGTTGAGCTGGTACTAGGCAGTGGAAAAGGGACTTTAGCCTGGTAAACCCGCCCCTTGTACTTCATTTCATTTTGTACAGAGGGTCTGGAGAGGAGGCCGTTGGAGGTCATGTAAGAGGACTGAGCAACTCCTAGCCAATCAGCAAACAGAGGGCTTATTTGTGAGCCATGACGTTGACTTTGTGTGCTACATTTCAATTGTAGTGCGTAGGTAGGCTAATTGCATACATGGCGACCAGACGTCAGCAATTGGGTAAAGGCAGAGCCACTTGTTTTAAACTTCAGCAGAGTTCACACCTCCAGGAAGAATCGTTTCTCACAGCCTGCACTCCAGACCCTCTGTATAAAATGACATGAAGTATGGGGGGTTGGTTTACCTGACTAGTGTAGTTTATCTTTTACAGATAGGAGTGCAGTTATACCAAATTGGGCCCTTCTATATTGTCACACCTAGACATCTATTTCTAATTGCCATTTTGAGAGTTGGAGGTAACAGCTTGTTCACTCTCTCAGGAGAGCATTCATTATGTGATGTGTCAAAGGCCTGATTGGTTACGCCCTGTCACCTCTCTGACAGTTTTTTTCAGCAGGGCTATTATACTAGATTTGTGTAATTCAAACCACCATTCTACTGCTTTAACCTCACAGCCGACAGGACACACACACACACACACACACACACACACACAGCTGCCTCAGCTTTCCCTGCTTTGTTTAATTTTCCTGTGGAACTTTCAGTTTGGCAGGTTTCTGAAGGGCTCTCTTCCTAGAGGAGGACACTAAGGTCAGCAGCCCACAGCTGATATATGCAGAGCACCCTTAGGAGACTGCTGCCATCTTACATAGCGCTTCCTTCTTGCATAATTTGGGAGGTAGTTATATGTCACAGACTTCTGAGGTAATTTTAACCGATGTTACAGGATTGAAGGTTGCTGGTCAATAAACTGAAATATAAAAAATACATGTTATTAAAAAAAATAGTTTCTGTTTCTGTCCTATTTAAAAGAAAAACTAGAACATGGTATGTACCCTGAAACGCCCCAGAACTGCCCTAAATATTTCAATCAAACCTCAAAGACTTGAGAGTGTTTACACTGGCATCTCTTGATAGTAAATAAAAAAGTAATCGTTAGCGACATGATTTTTCATTAGTCTGCTTCTGAACATTTCTAAGATCTAACAAACCTCTTCAAAATAATTTTCAGCATGGCTGTATTAGCATCCAGAATGCATAGCAGAGTCTTGATGCCTTTAACTTGATGACTTTTTAGAGAGCAGTCTACTGCCCACCATGTCTTTGAGTGCACCTTACCATCAGTTTGGGTATTTAAAGGTGTCACTGCATTGTTTTTTCATTATTTTGTGGTGGTCTCTAGTATTAATGAATGTCCTGTGAGCTGGTTTTGGTGAAAAAATGCTTTATTGCTCCTGTTTCAGGCTGGTGGAGGAGATGGAACAGGGAGAATGACAGGTTCTCAGCTATGCTAGTCACAGGCTACAGTCATTCAAAGCCCATTTGGTCATACCACACCAAATAGAAGATTTAAACGTTCTGAGCAAACCCGCCTACTTACCTATATTTTGATATTACAGATATTTACAGGGTTTCAGTTACAGTCCCTGGAGCAGCATGGGGTTAGATGCCTTGCTCAAGAGCATCTCAACCATGGGTAGGGTGGGATTTGAACCGGCAAACTTCTGATTGCAAGACCAACTCCCTAACCACTAGGCCACAGCTGCCCACGTGTCACTTCATTTGCCCATTTGCCATTTTCTTATTCGCTCATTTTCCACCTGTTTTCTTTCATTGACTAATGGAGGAAATCAGGGTAGAAGCAGCATCCACATGCAGCTCGGAGTGACCTATCATATTTCAAAAAGAGCAAGTACTAAACGGTTTCTCGGGACTGACACCTTTAACGATACGCATCTTGTTCCTATGACAAAACAGCCCTGAAAAAGAAAGACAAACCACTTCAATTTGCTCTCACCTTAGTTCACATTGGAATACGTACAAAAAATTACCTTGAAGTACTGTATAAACAAAAAGTATCTGCACTTCTGGTGTATTATGCATCTACTTCTGGTCTGGTGTATTATGCATCTACTTCACCCACAACCTATATTTTCTTTGTGTAGGTTAGTTATTAAAGTATAGCAGTGGTTTAGTATAATCTTAATTTAGAAAATGGGGTTAAAATTGGGCTTTGTTTAAAAAAAATCTTGGCCTTTGGGGGGGAGGACAACCTGCTGTTTCATGGCAACTGGTCATGGCAAATCCTTAAAAAATGATCACGTCAAAAGTTATAACATCAGGGTGGACATCTGACTGTAACATTTTCCATCATGATTATGCCCAATATATGTGAGTGGTGGAATTTATGGTAATATTTTCTTTGAATGCAGTATTCACAAGACCCTATAAACCCATAAATAAAGGGTTATAATGCATTCATAAAGCTTTATAACAAACATTTCATTGCAGTCATTATCAAGAGGTCAAAATAGCATCATAACACACTGTTTCACTCAAAGTTGTAAAGGCTCATGATATAGCATTATAATGCCTTGTGAGTGCAGTCATGAGTGTGTATAAATAGTTTTATACAACATTTAGGTCCAGTCAAGGTATTTATGAATTTCTGATTGGACGAGACGCATTCCACGTGTGACTAGGACTGGAGATATCCCCTGACATACCATGGGTGACTCCTCATTAATAGTTTGACTGGACCTAACTGTTATATATTGCTTAATTCTCTACGCATGACAGAAGCTGGAAACAGTGAAAATTAACTTACACTACACTAGACCTGGCTCATTTAAAGACAAACTCCTTTTTTGTCTTTCTTTATAATCGATCTTGCTACTGCTGGTGGAACACACTTCAAAATGTCACTGAGCCAATTGGAACCTGCTGGGTGGTTTCGCTCCACTGGTCATGAAAGACACACATACAGTACACACACACGCACGCGCACACACACACACATGCACACACACTTGCACACATGCACACACACTTGCAAACAATGCGCACCCACACAGACACACACACATACTTGTTTTTCTATGCTCGTGAGGATCTTCCATTGACTCTTATTCATATCTAACTAAAGAATGCTTAACTGTGCCCAGACTAAAACAATCCTTAACCCTAACCTGTCAGTAAAGAAATGTTGTTGCACTTTTTACTTTTTTCAATAACAACAAAATGGCCAGGAAAAGAAAACACTGTTATGAGATTGTGAGGACCATTATAATGTCCTCACAACTCCATTTTTTTTCTAGTTTTTCTATTGTTGTGCCCTCACAACCATAGAAATACATGACCACACACACACACACACACACACACACACACACACAAACACCCAAATATAGAGACATAGAAAAACAGGTTTTGCTAAAGTCTCTCTGTTGTCTCTGTTTTTTCCAGCTGTTGTGTCAATCGTGGGGAACTCTGTCGTTCTCATCATTGCCGCCCGGCGGAAAAGGCTCCTCAAAGCTCCCGAGCTGCTGACTGTCAACCTGGCTGTGACCGACATCGGCATGTCCTTGAGCATGTACCCACTGTCCATCTCCTCGGCCTTCAACCACGCCTGGATCGGCGGCGACGCCACCTGTCTCTACTACGGCCTCATGGGAATGATCTTCAGCGTGGCCAGCATCATGACTCTGGCCATCATGGGCTTGGTCAGGTACCTGGTGGCTGGAGTGACCCCCAAATCAGGTAGGGTCCACTACTACTGCTGTACACTACTTTGACAATATCTGTCTTGGTTAATGGTAAATGGTTTTTCAATGGTAAAAACAAAAACGATGCTTGAAGTTTAGATTGTGTTTTGGACTGCTGTATTTCTAATCAAATACTCATCAATGCTTATTCTTTTGTCTGACTATGCACTGCCATGCTGTGTGCAGCAACGTCTAGTCTAGTGGTGGCCAAAGAAAAACTCTTTAACCCTTTGAATCTATATATCATTGAAAGTGAGGACTCCACTCAATGAATATTTGATAATTATATATTATATACTGTAAGCAACATGGTTTGCAGCATGCTGGCTCGTTCACAACACTAAACTCTTTAGGTTGGAGTATTTGGTAAGTTGTTATTTTAACAAAGTGTGTACCAACATGTGACATTATGCACCTACACTGTATATAATAGTAACCCACCAAATATGTGCAGTGAAATCACATAATGTAACATGTTAAAGCGATACCAAATATTTATATTTGGTCAATAATCCTATTTCAGAAGTGATGGGTGCTACTCACTGCCTGAGATTAAAAAAAAAGTCAATTACCTCCCAGAAAAATATAAGGCTTTCAATTTATTTTATAATTACTATTAAAACAGCACATGTCATGTAAGAATGAAAATGTGCAACATCAAACAAATGTCCTTGTTAGGTAAGTTAGCAATTTCCTGCAGTAATCACCAATTGGTATTAAAGATGCTATCTTCCAATTCTGGTAGCTTAATTAGGTAAACATGAAAGCAAGTACTACACTCCGCTTAATGATTGATAAAATTACATAATATTAAACTCAGTGTGCATAAGTTTGAAGCACGTTCAGCCTAATTAACAAAATACCATGTCTGTCACAATATGACCAGACAGTCTTCAACACACTCAAATTTATCAACACAGCACTTCACAGATGCATTTCAAAATTCCAAAACGGTGGCTGCAAGCAATGCTTCAGTGTCTTGTCAAGAGTAGTTTGAATGCTGAAGCATGGGGTATGGCAAGCCGACTGAGAATTTATGCTGATATATTGATTAAAGTGGGTAGTGGTATGGCAGCTTCCGTGCCCCTACAACTGCTATTATTGGTACGGAAATTCAAATTAACACAATCTAGGGTTAAGATTAGGGTTAGGTTATGGTTAGGTTTGGGGTTAGGGTTAGTAGAGAATTTTTATCTGATACATCTGTGGTGACCCTGCCTGAGTATGGTACAGATTTCAAGTTCCGGACCTATAACTTTACATGTATTGGTCCGGAAGAATATGGAGTATAGGTGTCAATCTATCCAATATCCTTACATATACATTACTGATACGGAATTCGGGACCCGTAGCCACTGCCTATCTTGATATCAGGTGTAGGTGTCTGATATATGCAAGCCTTTTCACTTAGTTAACTAGTGAACCACTCTTTTCTAGATGTATTTTCCAAGATATCTGATGTTCAATTGGCTTGCCATATGCAGTCCTCAGAGAGACAATCAGGCTCTTTCAGATTAAATGACCAACCAGAGAGTCATCTTTTACATTTCATTGACTTTCTCTTCACACAAAGACAGCTAAAAATCAGTAGACAGGTTATCTTGTGGCTTAATGGCCTGTAATTGGCTTGGCAGTGTCTTAATTAGTGCTAATAGGCTTCATCGGGCTCCCTCCCCTCCTGTGAAGTTGACTCAAGAGGATGCACTTGGCAAACACGGGCATGTCCACAGCACTGCATAGTGCTGCCGTATAACTGTAGATGGCGGCGCAGCGAGGTCTGTACAGCTAAGCTTGCCATATCTCAGTGTGCATGAGTGCTGAAAATTACCCTCCATGCTATGCCAGCAAGACTAAAAATGTCCTCCACACAGCTCCCAAATTGATCACTTTGCTTGTCAATTGTCACAGGGCAGCTTAGCAATTCCAGCTCCAAGTTATATTTTTGCCCTCTCCATTCTAGCTGGGTCTGCATTTCCTACACTCTCCTCAAGATTCTACTGTGCGTTTTCCGTTCACTGCAAACAGTGAAACATAGAAACAACTAAATTTAATTTAGTGTTGCATGGATCTGTTCACATGGGTTCATGTCATTGTGCATGATCCTTGAAAAATTACATATTTTGTGTCATGGCATTGTACATGATACTGGAAAAATTGTGTAAGTAAAACACACTTGTGTCAAAGATCCATGGAGTAAGATTCAAGCTGTTTTTTTGTTTTGCTTTTTTACAGTGTTGGCACTGTCAGCCTATTCAGCAACACTTTATTTTACGGTTTCACGGTTACTGTATATCTACCTGATTAGATACAGTGGTACAACCTGTGTAACAATATGTAATACCATGTACTAGTGTTGTACTTACTTAATATAGTTTAGTCACAAAAATGTGGGGTAGCTGTGGCCAAATGGTTAGGAAATTGTTCTTGGGATCGGAGGGTCAAAGGTTTCGTTCATTTTCGAAGAAAATGTGGGTAGGGGTTAATAACCAGCTCTCTCCTGCACCCTGATTAATGGCCAAAGTGCCTTTGAGCGCATCGCTCCAGGGGGGCTCTCCTGCCCTGTACGTAACTCACTGTAATTCGCTCTGGATAAGAGCAAAAGCTAAATGTAATGTAAATGAAAAGTGCTGAGGATAAAGAGGAACTAAGAAAAGGAAGTGAATGTACCACAGGGATAGCCTGGTAAACCAGCCCCTTGTACTTCATTTCATTTTGTACAGAGGGTCTGGAGCGGAGGCCGTGAGAAACTATTTCTTCCTGGAAGTGACTCTGCTGAAGTTTAAAACAAGTGCCTCTGCCTTTACCCAATCACTAACGCCTGGTCGTCACGTATGCAGTTAGCCTACCTATGCACTACAATTCAAATGTAGTACACACAAGTCAACATCATGGCTCACGAACACACCCTCTGTTTGCTGATTGGATAGGAGTTGGTCTGTCCCCTTACATGCTCCTCAATAGATTCCAGTTCAGACCCTCTGTACAAAATGAAATGAAGGCCACAGGGAGGCCTACAAATGTGGCTTTGTGTCTCTCCACGGGGACTGAGCACAGCATCAGCACCCCATGCTATTTGCGTGTGTCTTGCCGATAAATAAAAGGTTAGACAATATTGCAGCATCTGACTGGCGCTGCACGGATAGCACTCGCCTGTCATGTGGGGCTCAAAGGCTTAGAAGCCTTGGTGTGTTGTGTGAATAACACATTGTGTGTTTTTCATTATGAAAGCAGATTCGACCAGGAGGTTTTGACACTGCCTCTTGAAGAATCAGTTACTATTTACCCATTCATTCTCTTTGATGGGTTATGCTTCTGTGTGTGTGTCTGTGTTTGTGTTTCCCTTGTTCATCAACTGGACATTGTTTCTATTGCAACACACAAGATACTTGTGCATCAAAATGAAAATCTGAGAAACTCTTCCGATATCTCACAACAAGCCTAAACAAGAACTTGAACAAGCCTAAACTAAAAAACTTAGTTTTAGTCCAAGACGCGATATTATAATATTATCAAGGGGGATATTTATCTCACACAACTTTGGCTCGAAAATGACCACCTTATACTGTAACTGAGACCAGAGAGCACACACAGCAGGACTCCAGATAGCAAAGATGGTCTGACCAACAGGTGGGCCACACTTTCCACTTACACTTGGCTAGCTTGATAAACCAGGCCCTCCTACTACATTTTATTTTTATACATACATACAGTACAGAGGGTCTGGCTGTGCTTTCATTGACATGGATGACTACGGTGGAATCGTTACTGGGCCAATCAGCAAACAGACGGATTGTTTGTGAGCGTTGACGTTGACGTTGACGTTGACGTTGACGCTACATTTGAATTGCAGTGTGTAGGCAGGTTTATAGCCAGGCTAACTGCATGTGTCACGACCACATGTTAGCGATTGGTAAAGGCAGATCCAATCGTATTAAACTTCAGCAGAGTGTATAGCTCCAGGTAGCAATTGTTTCTCAATGCAGCACTGCCAGATCCTCTGTATGAAATGAAATGTAGTAGGAGGGGCTGGTTTACCAGGCTAACACTTAGTGCAATGAATCTCAGTCCATTAGCGGGCGAACTCAGGCCCAGACCTCTGGCCCCAGTGGTACCTTTAATGACCGCCTTTCAAGGGTGTTTGTTGTGCCCTGTGTGCAGGTACTAAATTCCAGCGCAGCACCATCGGCATATTCATCGCCCTCATCTGGCTCTACTCGCTCCTGTGGGCGGTCTGCCCCCTGCTGGGCTGGGGTGGCTACGGCCCCGAGCCCTACGGCATGGCCTGCTCGGTGGACTGGGCCAGTTACCAGAAGACGCTCAACGACTCCACCTTCGTCATGGCGCTGACGGTGCTTTGCACCTTCCTGCCGGCCGTGGTCATCGTGTCGTCCTACTCCGGCATCGCCTGGAAGCTGCACAAGGCCTACCAGACCATCCAGAACAACGACCACCTGCCCCACTATGGCAATGTGGAAAGAAAGGTTTCATTGGTGAGCCCCCCAGTCTGTGTGTGTGTGTGTGTGTGTGTGTGTGTGTGTGTGTGTGTGTGTGTGTGTGTGTGTGTGCGTGTCTGTCAATGTGTGTGTGCGGGTGTGTGTGTGTGCGTGTGCGTGTCTGTGTATGTGTGTGTGCGCGTGTGTGTATTATGTTTATGTATGTGTACAAAATGCGCAAAAGATTGTGTGTGTGTGTGTCTGTGTGTGTCTATGTGTGTGCGTGTGTCTGTGTGTGTCTGTGTGCGCGCGTGTGTGGGTGGGTGTGTGTGTATTATGTTTATGTACGTGTACAAAATGCGCAAAAGATTGTGTGTGTGTGTGTGTGTGTTTGTGTGTGTGTGTGCGCGTGCGCGTGTGTGTGTGTGTGTGGGTCAGAGACGGGGACATCACAGTCTAGTAGGCTTGCTGTGTTTCATGCGGTTGGCTGACTGGGCCAGCGGAGATGAAGGATGAAGGAGAGGGGTGGCAGAGGAAAGAGGATTACCACAGGTCACTTGGCGGGCTGCTGGCTCTGTACAATAGAGTGCTTTTAAAAAGCAACGTTGTTGTGATAGAGAGAGGATTTACACAATTTTCCACTGACCAGAAAAATGTAGGTGTGGGGATCATCAGACCTGCATCTTGATTCAGATATAAATGGTTTAATGTCAAAATTATTTTAAAGAAAGTGGTATATCCCTTAACAACAGTGGCATTATATTGTTCAGCAATAAAGCCATGTTACTGCTTTATTTTAAGATTATTTATTTCACTCGGAATGAACTAACTTACATTACTCTTTAAACATTGCGCTTGATATGTGAAATATTAAAATATAATTCTGAACACTATAATACATTTCTGCTATAGATGGATCAATCTAAACCTTTATCCTAAATTACCAAGATTCTATGGGTACACAATCTTCCGCCTATATACTGCACTTTCAAAAGTGCACAATCCACTGGACTGGCTCATCTCTTAGCCCAGGCGTCCTCTTTGGTAGATAGGCCTGTGGCTTCACTTCTCATCTGATCTATAAGCTGGTATAATGCTGAACTTTGCCTTAGCTTATTAAAGCTGAGAATAAATCCTGTGGTGATCGCTTTCATTTCCAGCGACCTCTGTTCAGCTCCCATCTTCTCGCACAATTGCACAAACAGAACTCAGGTGCATTTCTAAGTGCTTGAACATGGCAGGATAGAGGCCCTTGCTTGTGAATGTGCTGTTTCTGATCGACCACAGATGTTGTTTTCCACTTTCTTACTCTCAGGGCGGGCTTCCTTGATTTAAGTGTTATGGACTTTGATGTCCAAAGAGAGACTTGTTGTAATTGAATGCTAATTGAGAAGCAGCAGTGTAAAGTGACTTGCTCGAGACCATGTTAATTCAAAAGAGAGGTCCCTCTGCAATTTGTCAAAATAGATTTATTGGTTCAATGCAGTTTCCAAGAGGTCTTCTTCTGAGCTGAATGTGCTATCTGTTACTCCTATTAGCTGTTTCGTCTGCTTTATCTTTGTCTTTTTCATGACTCGTCTCTATCTCTCTCTCTCTTTCTGTCTCTCTGTAATGGATCTGTATTGTATCTTTCTTCAAGGCTTGAGCTTTCTCTCTCTTCCTATTCTTCTCTATGCCTCTGTCTCTCTCTTTCTCTTTTTCCCCACTTTGTCTCTCCATCAATCATTACCCTTCTGTGTATATTTCTCTCTCTCTCTCTCTCTCTCGTTTTGTCTCTTTCTCTCCTCTGCTCTCTCTAACTATCCTTCCCCTCGTTCTCAGATGGCTGTCCTGGTCAGCTGTGGCTTCCTGGTGGCCTGGACTCCCTACGTGTCCATCAGCCTGTGGACCATGTTCCACCCCCTGGGCCGGGACAGCGTGACGCCGCTGGTCAGCCTCCTGCCGTGCCTGTTCGCCAAGGGCGCCACCGCCTACAACCCGCTCATCTACTACATCTTCCGCAAGTCCTTTCGCCAGGAGCTGCGCGAGCTGTGCTTCCCGCACTGCTGTCTGCGGACCCCCAACGACAGCAACGGGGACGACTACGAGGACGACGACAACCTCCAGTGGCGGCGCTCCGCGTCGGGCCGCAAGGGCGGGCGGAGCAACCACAGCGCCGTGCCCCTGGTGTCCAACCTCACACAGAACCAGACCAGCACGTGCTGACCAGCAGGACCGAGACCTAGATTGAAAATCTGGGCTTATTTTGTACACACACAAACACACAAACACACACACATACACATTCACGCGTGCATACGCTCACCAGCAGGATGGAGACCTAGACTGAAAATCTGGGCTTATTTTGTACACACACACACACACACACACACACACACATATTCACACAAGCACATGCTGACCAGCAGGATGGAGACCTACACTGAAAATCTGGGCTTATTTTGTACACACACAAACACACACACATACGCATTCACACGAGCATACACTGACCAGCAGGATGGAGATCTAGACTGAAAATCTGGGCTTATTTTGCACACACACAAACACACACACATACACATTCACATGTGCATATGCTGACCAGCAGGATGGAGATCTAGGGTGTATTCAGACCAGGAAAGTCCGATAGTTCACTTGCTTGGTCCGAACCAAATGTTTTTCATTTTGGTGCGGTTCACATTCACACTGTACATTTTAGCAAGCGGACCAAAATATGTCAACAAAGCCACGCACTCTGAGCTAGTTCAGATATTGGTCAGCAATGACACGCGCAACAAACACAATCCGCGAAAGTTAAAAAGTCAAGATAGCCATTGATGCTTTCCCTGCTGTTATTGTTTTCAATATCATCAAATCTATATGACTTTTCCAGTTTTTACTGTTTTTACAATGTTGTACTTACCATACCGTTGCGCGAGTGATATATCAACGACGACGACAAAGGGTACTTCGACTTCGGAGGATAGCGTTGATGAGTGCACATCATGCAGTGACAGTTCTGGCTCTACAAGCAAGACGTAGAAGGTATGCCTATGTGTCGAGATCGTATCCATACAGCGGTCTGGTATTTCACTGTAGGTCACACACATCTAGGCTACCAACGTCTTTCTTTGAATAGAAAACACGCTACTGTACCTAACCTGACAACAACGTACTACACTCTTGACAACAGGATTGCGCGTGTAGGACGTACTTTGATAATGACGTCATTACGACAAAGTCAAGTCATTCCGCAGACCTGTTTGCCTGGCACATACTTACTCCCTCTGGTGACATGAACTGGAAATAACCTTTAACATTAAGCCTATATCATGTAACATTTATCTATGCCAGTCCTTAACTTTTCTCATATTGTACAGTCTGGAAATAATCAGCACTGATTTTTAATACCATTGTGTGCACTTAGTAGACTATAGTATAAGAGTATTGAGCAGAAATATAATTATAATAATCTACTATTGCATTTCTTATTAAATAATGACAACATGGCATACGACGGAAGCTCACGAGGTAGAAAACAGCAAAAAGTTCGCATTAGGTCCGGTCTGCTTTCACATCTCCAAAAGATCTGCACCAGGACTCCTTTGTTCCGGACCGAGTCCGACCTTTCAGCTCGGTCTCGGTCCGCTTGTTTGGTCCGGACCAGAGTTCGGTGGTTTGTATTCAGACCATTCCAGAAGGTCCGGACCAAGTGAAATTTGGTTCGTTTGGTCCTTTGGTTCGGACCAAACAACGTATGTGTGAATACGCCCCTAGACTGAAAATCTGGGCTTATTTTGTACACACACAAACACACACACATACACACATACACATTCACATGTGCATACACTGACCAGCAGGATGGAGATCTAGACTGAAAATCTGGGCTTATTTTGTACACACACAGACACACACACACACACACACACACATTCACATGTGCATATGCTGACCAGCAGGATGGAGATCTAGACTGAAAATCTGGGCTTATTTTGTACACACACAAATACACACACATACACACATACACATTCACATGAGCATACACTGACCAGCAGGATGGAGATCTAGACTGAAAATCTGGGCTTATTTTGTACACACACACACACACACACACACATACACACATACGCTTTCACACGAGTAGACCAGCAGGGTGGAGACCTACACTGAAAATCTGGGCTGATTTTGTACACACACACATACACACACACACACATATATACACACATACGTATTCACACGTGCATACACTGACCAGCATGATGGAAACCTAGCCTAAAAATCGGGGCTTATTTTGTATACACACACATACACATTCACACGTGCATACGCATACTCTCGCACGTACACCCACACACACACATATACACACACAAAGTCATACACATGCATATGCATACTCCTCCACAGGAGCACACACACACACACATGCACACATACTTCTGAACAGGATCCAGGCATAAATGAAATATTTTTGTATTGAATGTATGTACATACATGTGTGAGCTTGTGTCTCCATGCTACTGAAGCTTGTCCATTTACAGTCAGTTTACATATAGATTGTGAGAGTGTTTCTACGTATGTGTGTATGTATGTATGTATGTATGTGTGTATGTATGTGTGTATGTATGTATGTATGTATGTATGTATGTATGTATGTATGTATGTACGTATGTATGTATGTACGTACGTACGTACGTATATATGTATGTATGTATGTATGTATGTATGTATGTATGTATGTATGTATGTATGTATGTATGTATGTATGTATGAATGTATGTATGTGTGTATGTATGTATGTATGTATGTATGTATGTATGTATGTATGTGTGTGTGTGTGTGTGTGTGTATGTATGTTTGTATGTATGTATGTATGTATGTATGTATGTATGTGTGTGTGTATGTATGTATGTGTGTATGTATGTACTATGTGTGTATGTGTGTTGTAGGTAGTGTGTGTGGGTGTGTGGTTTTGTCTCGACCATACTTGACCAAGCAGATGTTTGTAAATATTTCTATTTTACACTTCTGTTCATTAAAGGAATTTCTGTAGCTCAAAAGGTCACAAAAATACCCATTTACCATTGTTCATGCTGTAGAGCATAAAACATTTAATTCACAGTGCTAATCGTGGCCAAATGTTTAACACAACATTTCTTGTCAACATTCTGGAAATTTGCAAGTCATCCGACTAAACTCAAGGAAGTTGTTAATGAGCTATGGAGGGCAGAATTGCCTTTTCCGATAACAACCCATGTAGACTTTAGTCACAAGGCACATCTGTCTTGAAGTTTAAGATACAGTAGAAAGTCTACACAAACTAAAGAGAGCTCTATTATCCAATCTGGTCTGTGTGTTTAATTTATGCCTTTAACTTGTTTTTATCATATTGATTATGTTTAGTGGTTTTAGTTCATAAAATGTGTTTTCACAATTAAAATCATTTTGTTGCATTTGCTTCCATCTGTTCCATCTGTGACAGTCTGGCCTTTTTAAAACCTCACAAATGATATGTTTATTTAATAACAGCAGTGCAGTGATATGTACCCATGCTTGGCTTAATTTTTAACGAAATATCAATGCATTTGGTCATAGGCGAGGCAATACTGGTAGACAGGCTAAAATCCCTAACTTTCATATATTACCACTTTTACCAGATATATTACCATAATAAATACTAATAACTACTATTGTACCAGTTTTTCACAAACATTAGGACAATCGTTTTTTTTTTTTTTTTTTTTTTTGTATTACAAGTAACCTGAGATGTAATGTTTACATTTGCAAATAAGGCTTAATCTGCTGAAATATGCCTTATTTTGTATATAACTACATTAGAATCAGAATCAGTTTCTCATACATGAAACCAAGTGAAAAAACTAGTAGGCTGTAGGCTTTACTATTATGGTTGACTAGCTAGGTTAGGTTAGGTTTCTTTATTAGTCTCCACCAGGGAAAAAATAGTCTCCGAGATAAGGCAAGTTGCAGCAATGAGAATGTCTAACCAAGGCACAACATACCGTATAACATACAGTACAAACATAACATCGGAAACATTAATGACACCCAAAGGCACAACATACACTATAACATACAGTAGAAACATAACATACAGTAACATCGGAAACATGAATGACACCCAAAAGCACAAAGTACCATATAACATACAGTAGAAACATAACATCTGATAACAAGACAGAAGTGGAGTAGTAACAGGCTAACATTGGATGTTCTCACTCACTGCCCTAAACTCTCCAAACCATACCAACCTCTTCCTCCAGAAAGCTAGCTGCACACACACACACACACACACACACACACACACACACACACACACGCACACACACTAAGTACTGTACATGTTCTCGAAGTCATGAATTCTAATAGGTCTTCGTGAAAGCTTTACCTCTTTACATTTCAGGGCATAGTGTAGAGAATATGCAGGAAGATAATGATTTGTGCATAGGCCGTCATTTGTAATGTATGTTAATCCAGCTGTGGATTAAGGGTGTGGACAATGTACACCTGTTTCATTCACCACAATTGAAGCAGTAATTCTACATTAGAGGGTTTTATCTGGTCCTAAAGAGTGATTCATAATCTAAAATGTTCAAGTTCTTTGTTTGTGTTAAGTAGAGTAGTGTGTACAGTAAGATGAGTTCACAGCTCATAGGAAATGGGCACATTCAATGCACAACACTGTTCATACTAGTAAATAAGGCTAATAGTAGGCTAATTACAGGTTAAGTCACTCAGCCGTACATTTTTCTTTTCTTTCTTAACAGAACAAAAGTGCAGGGAAAGATGGAAGTCCCTTAGGGATGTTTATATCAGGAAGAGGATGCTTGAGAAACACAGACAAAGGGGGCTGGGGTGCGGGGAGTGGGGCTGGGCCCTCCCCCAAAATAAAATGGAAGTTCATGGGGGTTCCTGGCCCCATTTACCCGCCACAGCCCAAGTGCACAACTCAAGTGCCGGTCCTGTGAAGGACCTGAAATGCCATTAATATTACATTACATTGCATTACACTTAGCAGACGCTTTTATCCAAAGCGACTTACAAAAGGAGGACATAATAAGCTAACAGAGGTGTAGAGGAACACAGAGTAGAGTAAATCGACTACACACATACACACAAGGAGATACATGTGCCTTAGGTAAGTATCCCGGAGCAGGGACACTTCAGTGTTACTCAACTTGAAGGGAAACGCTTACACATCTACATTTGAAAGTGATATGTAAATCTAAATTTCCTAACCCCTTATGGGTGCAGTTGACCTCTAATGGTTCTTGATACATTCCTTCTTTAACTATAGATGCAATGCACTCAGAACCACTCTCAGTGAATTGTTGAGAAACATCTCACTGTTATTTTCTACACGGTAGTCTCTTCCAATGGACGTAAACACATTGAAGTCATCCACCTTGAAAAGCTCCAAAGAACTGCTGCAATTTAACATCCATTTAGTCCTATTTTTGAAGCCAATATCAGTAGACTCTAACCTGTCAGGCATAGAACTGGCCCTACTTCGGTGAAGCAAATGGACGTGCAGCTAGTTACCTACACAAAGGATATTCAGTTTTGATTTCCATTTGTTTGGCAGCAGGATTATGCAAAAAAAAAACCCTCCCAGCCAATTGCCTGCCATCCGTTTTCATAGAACTCAGAGGGGTGTAGCATGGGTAGGAGCTAAGAAGGGACTCGTTTAATGTTGCAGTAGATTCAAATTAAGCTGAATATACAGTATGAGCATATACTCATCAGTATATCATCAGTATGACAGGAATGTTAACAGGAGAAATATTCTTTTTTCATGTCTTTTTTTCAATTGCTTTTCAAGACATTAAAAACAACACATGACAATAAATAAATAAGACCATATTTTTTTCCAGAACCCCACCCCTAAGAGAGAAGAAAAAAAATGAAAACAAATATTCTAAAACAAAAACATACAAACATGTAAACACTACAGTTACCATTCTGTTACAGGTCATAAAAGCCACAGAATTAAATAATAAGGGAAAAGACTAAAAGATCATAGCTAATGAATAATAATCTTAGGCCTAATATTGATCAGTATGGGCTTCTGTAAAAACCTTGAATTTTAGGACTTACATTGTTTTAGAACACCCTTGTACAGAACGTTTAAAGACTAAAGATCCATTAAGGGGGTTAAATGTTTTGATGGAGGGCGTTTGGCCCCACTAGGTGGCGTTGGAGTTGGTGTAAGTGTTGATGTAATGACTGAGATTGGGATAGGGATAGGTTTAGTACTGTAATATCGGGGTCCACTTAACAGTTGTTTCCTGCATAAAATCTTAACTGAAACATTACTACTGCTACTATTTCTTATTATTCTATCAAATGTATGTGCACTCTGCTACCTTTTTCATTCCTGGCTCCAAACATCCTGCCTTACGAGCATACACAAACAGCTTTACTGTTCCTTTTCACAGTCAGAAAGAGAAAAGGGTGTGAATAAGTGTAAATGCAGCATGTTTCTCTGTAATGTCCAATAGGGAATTGTAACAAAACAAAAACAATGCTTGCGCAGGTCACCATGACGCACACATTTTCAGCTCTGTTCTGCTTTCTCACATCCAGAATGCCTAACCTGTTAAATTTGCAAGTAACATTTTACTGAGAGACGAGATGGGTTTTGTGATTGTTTTACAGCATGAAACATTTAGAGTGCTTGAAACATTGATGCAAAGGACATCACAGAGTCTTTGGTGTCTGTGCTGAATAATACATTTCAAAACAGTGTCACATTTGTGCAAAAAATAAATAAATAAATAAATGAAATGCCACACAGGTGGCAACGTCACAGAAAGAGGCTGCTAGTAGGGCACATTGTTAGACAACCAGGAAGGAGAGTATGAGTCACTCATTTCATTATTCGCTGCATTGTCCATTACGTATGCTGGGCTTTTTATGCCCGTCTTTTAATAATAATAATAATAATAATAATAATAATAATACATTTTATTTGTTACACGACGCCTTTCAAAGCACTCAAGGTCACCTTACAGAAAATAAAATAAAAAATAAATAAATAAAGCAATCAACATTAAAAAACAATAACATTAAAAAACAAAAATTTGAGCCGTGACAGACGGATGCATTCAAGTAAGCGATTGTTTACACTTCATGGGGGATGCAGCGCGACTGGGTGTCCTATTTGCCGCATCCTTAATGGACTCTCTCCATGTCCCCCATTCCCGCCACAGCGTATTCAGTAGGGGCCTGGTGGGATGACAGCATGTGCTTTTTGAACAGAGTAAACAGCTTACACAATCCAGATCGCCTTCCCAAGCTTCTCTTTCCCCTCATTCTCCCCAAGCCTGAGAGCAGGTTACAGCTACAGTTACAGGTCAGCCCATCGTCAACAGGTTGTCTTTTTTTTTTTTTTTTTTTTCCTTCTTCTTTTGTAAGGATGACCGTCAATCCCTGCAGGGGCTTGGTAATTGCTCTAATGCTGTCGGTGTTTCCAGAAATCATCAAAGTCCCAACTGCTGGAGTGTCATTTCCAACCACTTTAGTAAGAGAGATTCCATTAAACGAAGTGGCGTCATCAGGCAAAATCACAGCAGTCTAGAAACCACAAGAGTCTGTTGTGTTGCTGCCCTGGTTGTGACACAGCCACCTACCACAGGGGAATTGTTTGAGGAGGATAAGGAAGAAGCACTTACTTTTTTAAAAAAAAAAAGAAAGGTAACAAAATTGATTTTATTTGCATTGCCACAGAAAACAGTTTTTCTCTGCCCGCCCCCCCTCTCTTTCTTTCTATCTCTCTCTGTCGCTCCCTTTCTCAGTCGTATGGCTTTTTATTTTCCATGTGAATTCCTGAATAACTGACCAAAAACACATTAAAAGTGGACAGTGGGCATTTTGGCTGTGGCATCATACTGTAGGATTGCAGAGTGAGATTGTAGAGTATGCTGTGACATTTTGGACCCTATGAGCACACACACACACACACACACACACACACACACACACACACACACACACACACACACACACACACACACACACACACACAAACCCTCCCAAGTCAGTGCAGAACCTTGAGAATTAACCTATGAATGAAGTCCCCCTTCTTATGCCATCGATGTTCTTGATTTTATTGTTGCGTCTTGCTACTTTTTTTTTTTTGTTTTTTTTGTTTGGTTGGTTCTGGATGCAATGATAAGGGAGAATGATAAGCCTAACGCAAGAGCATCTGAAAGGAGCGATTGAGAGGCATGAACTTTAATATGAGCGCAATGCACATCCCCCACTTGAATTGAAAATTCAATCTTGGCAGTACCGCCGGCACACATGTATATTGAATGCAGCAGGTGTGCACCCTGCACTGTGAGTGTGGCCGGAAAAGTTAAAGAGGACAAGTAGGTGAAAGATAATGACATCGATGGTGGCAGTGTGTCATTGTCAAGGTCGAGAACTTATTAGAGAACTTATTTAGCTCCTCTGAGTTTGGGGGGGGGGGTCCTTTGCATCCAGGTGGAAACATCAACACGTCAATGTCATGTGCACACACACACACACATACACACGCACACACACATGCACACACACACACACACACACACACACACACACACACACACACACACACACACACACACACAACACATTTCATTGAAGCACCTTTGTGGTTGTATGTTACATAATCAATGTGTGCTCATTGCTCTGTGTCAGCGTCAGACTGCTTATTGGCATCGTCCTAGAACCTCAGGGGCTGAAGCAGAGGCAGACGTAGGCTCTGTGTGTGTGTGTGTGTGTGTGTGTGTGTGTGTGTGTGTGTGTGTGTGTGTGTGTGTGTGTGTGTGTGTGTGTGTGTGTGTGTGTGTGTGCTTGTGTTAGTTTTCAGGATTTTATTCCCAGATATTTCAACAGCTGATGTTATTATTGCTTTGTAAAGCAATGTTCAGTTGAGTTTGGGGAGTTATGGTTTTAATGGTTGTGGTTTTTATGGTTTTAACTCAGACATCCAAAAGATACCGTATCCCTAACATCTGATAGTAGAGTGCTACATCAGATACCCTAACATCTGAGAGTAGAGAGCTACATCATGTACCCTCTGGGTGTGTTGTTCTAGACAGCTTGTGTTTTGGGGAGCCGGGTGACTGTCGGGTTGTTTTAAGTACTGCAGGTGCTTTAGTGACTAACCCAGATAAGTTGACACAAAGTGAGTCGTAAATCTTCTAATACAAGAGTCCTAGGTCTTCATCCTCCTATCAAAACAAAGTCAGTGGGCTCTTCTATTAGGAGGTTTACCCAGTTGCTTAGAATGAACATACCCAAGTAAACACGAGACCTGCTTCCTGGAATACCCCATGTGTATTCCTATTGGTTCATGTTTAAGTAAAGGGTGGAGTGTGGCCCATGCGCCAGTTTGTTTTGGCGTACATACAGAGGTTATTTTTTAAAAGATTTCTTGTACACCTCCTTATGCCAGGTGCGTCGGAGGAGATCCACAAGGTCACCTAAGTTAAAGTTGCCTGATGATGGTCAGTAGACCGAAACGTTGCAATTAAACACTGCAAATGAGGCCAGTGTGCGGAGTGTTGAGTTTTTTCTGCTACATACAGAGGTACATTGCAATGTCTATAATGCACTCTGCATTTTTGTGTTGATGTGACACACACACACCTTTTTCATGTGTTGTTGTGCCATGCACAGGGAAACAACTCAATCTTGTATTAAACTTTTAAAACCTTAAATAGTGACAACTGTTTAGATTAAAAATCAGTCATTCACAGGCTTAATTTCCTCCTCCTTCATGTCTGTCTCTTCTCTCGCTCTCCACTTCCTCATACTCTCTCCTCTCTCCCACCACCCATTTTCCCCCTCCAGCTCCCCCTCCCCCTCCCTCTCACTTCCTCTCTCTTTTCCTCTCTCTTTGCCCGCTCTTTTCTGTTTTCCTCCATATTGCACCTACTTTTTCACTCTTCTTCCCCCTCCCTACCTCATCTCTCTCTCTCTCTCTCTCTCTCTCTCTCTCTCTCAGCCCCTGCCTCCCACACTTTCTTTTTTCTTTTTATACTTTCGCTGTGTCCACGCTTGTATGTGTATGTTTTTCTTTATCTCCCCCCCCCCCTCTCTTTCTCTCCCCCCACCCTCTCTTTTCTCTGTGTCCCTATGCTTGTGTGTATGTCTCTCTTTCTCTGTGTCCCTATGCTTGTGTGTATGTCTCTCTTTCTCTGTGTCCCTATGCTTGTGTGTATGTCTCTCTTTCTCTGTGCCCCTATGCTTGTGTGTATGTCTCTCTTTCTCTGTGTCCCTATGCTTGTGTGTATGTCTCTCTTTCTCTGTGCCCCTATGCTTGTGTGTATGTCTCTCTTTGTCTGTTTCTCCCCCCTGCTCTCTTTCCTGCCTCCCCACTCACTCTCACTAGGTATCGTCATCATTATGTCCATGTATGAGTTCATTACTGCAATATTTGGAGCCAAAAGGCAACACTTTCATTTACTAATCCAGCTATAATAAAATGTCATACTGTGGAAGTTTACATTGTTAACAAAATGCTGTTTTTCAAACTGACGGTGGAGCAGGAAATAGGCGGTGCCATGTAAGTCATGGGATGAGTAAGAAGGACTGTACACACTGGTCAGGACAAATGAGGAACCAGGGAGAGCAGTTTGGATCGGTAGTTTATCGTAAACCGATATAATAAACCTTTAAGGATGAAACTCTTTTGGATTACAACGGTCTTTGCTTTTCTTCTCTTTGTCATCTACACACAAGCACAACACAAAGACGGTAATTTTTAACTATCTTAATATTCTGCTATTTGTCAACAATAATGTAAAGGAAAATTGTACTAAGCTGTTTATTTGTTTTCGTTACTGGAGCTCTTGGTTGACATCAGTGATACTGATTAAAACTAGTGTTACTGATATGTTATTTTGTGCATTAACTTCTTTTCAATATAATTATTTAGTGTACATTAGAATTATTGTAAATGTGTCTAAATATGAAATATGTCATTGCAATTAATCTCACAGCTATACTATGAACTCGCTTGATGAATTCTGCTGTTGTATTGTTTTGAATAGATCCAGTCCAATGCTGTTTTCATATTTACAACAAGAAAATACCTGAACGTGCAGTAAAGGCCTATCAATACACCCACAAAGATTGCCCAATAAAGGCGGTGATGTCAGTTATTCTCATCTTACTATGAATTAAAATACCCACTTAAAATGCATTTTCTAACTGGAATCTTGTCCTTCCTTAATTTGATTCAAAAAGCTTCACCACAATAAGAGACAAGAAGATCTGTGTCGATCCAGACATGGAGTCGGTGCAGAGAGTTATTTCGAAATTGAGTGAAAATGATCCAAACCAGCATTTTCCGCTGGCCTAAATGTGTGATCACTGGTAAGGTCCACCAGCATAAGCTATGCACGACACGACTCCTCTTTGAGATGTCAATGTGCACTCATTGCATTACATTACATTCAATCACATTACATTTAGCAGACGCTTTTATCCAAAGTGAGGACAAAAAAAATTAAGCTGCACTCGACCCTGAAAGAGTTAGCGGAAACACTCCAAACTGTAACGACATTGTTTGTACAAACCACTCTACATTTCTCATGTTGCTAGAATTTGTATGTGCAAATCATTGTATAGTCTTTTATTTGAATTTCTTTCTGTGTACTGTACCATTTCAAGATGGAGACATGAAGAGGAAGGAGCTTCAGTAGACCCCATACCTGAACTGGACATTGCCTCATTGTTTTTCACAGAAGTAAAAAAAATGTCAGTCACAAAATATCAAAATGCTTTTATTTAATACATTTTGCTCTTTTATGTGTATGTGCATATTCATGGTTTGGAAGCCCAATAAGGTGTTTTTTAATCAAGAGCTTCAGACTTTTTCATGGTAACAATTAATTATGTGTGCATTCATTACAAGATATTAATTTATAGTTTCATATGTATTTAAAGTTTAATGCACTTCAATGCTATTTTATATTTGTCAGTGGAAAAGACTATGTTCAAGCCTTGCTTAGGCACAGCACCAGCTGTATTGTTTGATTTAGTAGACTACAGGTCCAGGTCTAGTGACCAGGGTTTGTGTTGTAGCTTTTTATTATAAAATAAATAATGCTAAATGAGGGTAAATGGTGATGCTGACATGCAATATGTCATGTTCAAATAAAGTTTGATGAACTATGCTAAGTATATGTTTACTTCCAGGGTGCCCTTTGGTCTCAATCTAAACAGACTGGCTGTTTCACAAGAGAGGACTTTGAGATTTTCTGTGAAAAAGACTTGTTGTGATCAAGTGTTGCCTGCATTATGTAAAGTCAAGTGTAGTGTATTGGGGTTTGTGTTAAGGTGCATGCGCACCATATAAGGTTATTGCTATAGTTACAAGATGTTTATAGCTGTGACTGATATGTTCAGAAAGCAATCTCTGTACTACCATGTTGTGCTGACAGCTATCTTACCAGTAAAGTTCTTTAAGACAACTCCTCGGTTGTAAGTCAGATCTTTCATCAAGGCCGAGTTTCAACAATTCCAACCCTATACTCTGTACACAGTGAAACATGACCAATATGTATCATGTAGGGAGTCACTGATCAATTGGTGCTGCCCTAAAAAACTGTAGGGACATAACACATTCCTCACACACATGTAGGAATATACATGCACTGCAGTTTCTGCAGAAAGACAACTACAATGGAGTTTAAGAGATACAGGCTTGCCAAAGTGCAATAACTTGCTGTTCACTAAGCTTATAGTAGGCAGTGAGGTAGCTAAATATATTAATGAGGTATAGATTTAAACAAAATGCTACATGTTTGTATGCTACATGTTTATTGGATAGATAGATAGATAGATAGATAGATAGATAGATAGATAGATAGATAGATAGATAGATAGATAGATAGATAGATAGATAGATAGATAGATAGATAGATAGATAGATAGATAGATAGATAGATGTTTATTTATTTATTCATTTTACAGTAGATAGATGTGTCAGGTAGGTCATGGACCACTATCTATTAATGTGCTCTGTTTCCAAGGCTATGAATGGTATTTAGGCTAACGAACACCGGACCCCTCAGTATTTTAGCTGAATTGACAAACAAATAGAGTCTGAATGAACCATCACCAGTAACTGCCTGTGCATGCCCTACTTTGTGCCAGTCCCAGCAGGAGGTCTGAGAACAACGTTCAATGGCCCTGCACTGACAAAAGCCCCTCACAGAACATAATGGCCAGCATTATAACTATGATGGGGTGGAGATGGGGTAGCCTGGAAAACCTAGCCTGGTAAACCCGCCCCTTGTACTTCATTTCATTTCGTGCAGAGGGTCTGGAACAGAGACCGTCAGAAACGATTTGCTGGAGGTGTGGACTCTGCTGAAGTTTTTAAAAAGTGCATCTGCCTTTACCCAATCGCTAACGCCTGGTCGTCACATATGCGATTAGCCTACCTACGCACTACAATTCAAATGTAGCACACAAGGTCAACGTCACAGCTAACAAGCACACCCTCTGTTCGCTGATTGGAGCGGTTGTGCTGGAAGTCCCCAAATGCTCCCCAAGAGCGTCCGGTCCAGACCCTCTGCACGAAATGAAATGAAGTACGAGGGGCGGGTTTACCAGGCTATGGAAAACCAGCCCCACGTACTTCATTTCATTTTATACAGAGGGTCTGTACTTCCTGGAGGTGTGGAGTCTGCTGAAGTTTAAAACCAGTGGCTCTGCCTTTACCCTATCTCTAACGTCTGGTCCTGACATATGCAAAAAGCCTGCCTACGCACTACAATTCAAGTGTAGCACACAAAGTCGACTTCATCGCTCACGAACACTCCCTCTGTCCGCTGATTGGCTAGGCAAAATTCTGTCTAAGACAGCAATGTCAGTGGAAGCATTGCCAGACCCTTTTGTACAAAATGAAATGAAGTACAAGGGGCTGGTTTATCAGGCTAGTGAGGGCATGAGGGACATATTTGTTTTCTTTACATGGCCCAAGATGCAGCTGTCATGCTATTAACCCTACTTTCATAGCATCTAAAATCTTCTAACTCAGCTCAAAAAGAATCTTTTTGTAAAATGTATTGGAACCTTTTTAAATGTTTCTAACTTCTTTGGAACAGTTGAGTAATAAACTTGACGGATGTGTCTTCAAGCCAATCATTCCTGTCTAATAGGCTACTTACGAATTAGGTCACTCATAATAGGCCATAAAAGTCCTTCTAGACACCTATATAAGATGCATGAGCAAGAAGGGACAGTGGCAGTATAAGACATTACACGGTATCTCATTTTCAAGGCTGCATATCCTACACTACTAAATATTACTAAATCACCTCTTCAGATGGACATCAGGAAATTCCTCCTTCCAAACAGGGACAGGGAAACAGTAAGGAGAGATAAACATGAAGAGGGAAGTAAGATAATAATAATAATTGAAGCCCCTAATAACATTATTATTATCGAATTGACGCAATCGCTTACTGTCAATTGGTACAGTTTGCATTTGATTTATGGCTGTCAACCTGATACCGGAAATGAAACAATGACCAGTGTTAATTTTTATGTTATTTCAGTTTTTCGAAAATAAAAAACGGAACCGAAACATGCAGACTGTGTTCATTGCTTCATTTCCGCTTTAAATGCGGTGTCAGTGAAATCCCTTCTACTCCCAGACTCCTTCCCTTCCTAACAAAACTAATCTCTACTAACCATCTCTTTACCCAGGTGCCTCATGCTTGTGTGAGTGTGTAGGGAGTGTGTGTGTCTGAGAAGTGTTCCTGCCCCAGGAAACTTAGCTAAGGCACATTTATCTCCTTGTGTGTATGTATGTAGTCTGTTTACTCTGTGTTTCTCTACACCTCTGTTAGCTTATTATGTCCTCCTTTTGTAAGTCACTTTGGATAAAAGTGTCTGCTAAGTGTAATGTAATAATATAATGTAATGAAATCATTTTTGTCAGCACATTCTCAAAACAACAAAAACTAGCTTGTTTGCCTTTAAGGGAAAAACATTTTGCCTGTTAAATTTTATCTATAATGCTTTAAAGCTTTTGATATGTAGTAAAAATGAGCAAAGCATTGGACACACATTAAGCGTACAGACTATTTCATGAGTGTTCGCACATGTGCGACTAAAACATTTAGATTTAATAGGGCGGAAAGGCTAATTAAAAAATCTGGAAGCAATTGCTACAGGACGATGCTAAAGTTGGCTCACCATTGCCGCTGGTTCTTCCTAAGTGTGGACAGGCAAAGTCAATGTGTCTCAGCTCGTTTAGTGATGCTTGACACTAGACATCTTCTGTTGGGACCTCTGATGCCAAGCCTGGACAGGGCGCTCCAAAGAGACTGCCCATGGGACTGCTTGGCAGCCTACCTCTACTGGCAAGTTTCAAGCTCGCCATCACGCTTGTTGGCATTCGTGGATGAGAGACTGGTACTTCCTAAACTTCTTCTCATAGGCCTCCTCCATCTTCTCCTCCCATTGCATAGCCAGCTGAAGAAGAACCACTTGCTTTGTTGCTCTGGACCACAGAACTATGTCTGGCCTGAGAGTTGACGCTGTAATCTCTTCTGGTTTTTTGAGGTCAAGTCTCATGTCCCAGTCATGCAGCAGATGTCATAATTCCTGCAGTCATTGATGTCCCATTGGAGCTCAACCCCTGCTTTAACAAAGCTTTTTTTTTTCATTTACATTTCTGTGTGTACCCCCTTGAATATTGAGTACTTTGTATTTAATGCATATTTCATTTTGTAACAGTCTGTTTAACTATTGTCATGGAAAGTTTTTAGCACTATGGGAAGATACACACCCGTATAAGTGGATTTATGAAGGTTGTCGTGTTGGTGTAACTGCATGTAGAATTTAATTTAGAAAGAAATACTGTGAAAATGATATTTCACTTGAAACTTGTGCGTGCGTGCACACACGCACACACACACACACACACACACACACACACACACAGACACACACACACACACACACACAGATGTTTGCCTTCCACAGCAGTTTGTACGTGTGAAACAGGATGTCTATCATTCGCACATTTACAAGATAGTTGTCTCTGCACTCTCATGATAGTTATCTCTGCAAATGACATTTAATGAGAATCAAAAACAAACTATACACATGATTGACCCACATATATTTCACACTCACTTGAGGTAGGCCTAAATAAGTGAGAGGCTTTAGTGATGGACCCACACAGGTAGTATCTAATCTTTGTGCATCTAAAATCTTTTAAAAGGCTTCTTCTGCACCACCCCCATCCCCTCATCTCATTCAGTGGCAAAATATTCAATTTTACTGTAATACAATTTAAAGCTTAACTCTAGAAAATATGTCCTTTTTGTTCGGGTAAGCTGACCCTTGTTAGGTTGGGTAGCTCGAAAAACACAATATAAAACGCAGCCCATCTTGCCGCCTCTCTCCCCCACCACTCACTTAGAAACTGTAATTATTATCTCCATGTGAGTGGTGAGATACTACACCCTGCCATAATGCCCACTTCTAGCTTCTGCCAATTTGTTACAAAACCCCCTGTGCCTATACACAACCTTATATCCTTAAAATAGTCTTTTAACAACTTAACCAGCTCCCCTGACACTCTAAAGTACTCACAAGCACTCCACATAAGACTGTGTGGTATGAATCCAAAGTCATTCGCTAAAATTAAAAAAGACTTAATGAAGCTCTCTTCCCTCCTGCTTAGCTGCCTGAATTTGAGGACAAATTATGCTAATTTAACCATGTATTTTTCTGTCTGATATTCCTCAGTAAGTGCAAATACCAGTCTTGCCTCATTCATTGAGATAGGGCCCCGGTCTTGTTAACCTAAAATAGCTGCCAAAGGCATCACCAAGGTGGCCGCTGAGTAAGCAGACTTGACTAGAGGGACTTTGGGAGGGTGGGACGTCAGGCTTCACAGGAAACAGGCTGCTGGGCCCATCTGTAATCAGCGGGATATGGTAGGCCATGCATCAGCAGATTTACTTAAAGGTGTCATTGCATTGTTTTTTTGTATTCATTTTGCTTTGGTCTCTAGTATTAATGAATACCCAGTGAGCCTGTTTTGGTGAAATAATGCTTTAGTGCTCATGTTTCAGCCTCTAGTAATTTGGTGGAGGAGATGGGGCGGGGAGGTTTTCGGCTGTGCTAGTCACAGGCTTCCATCATACAAAGCCCATTCAGTCATAGCACACCAAATAAAAGAGCTGAACACTGTAAATAAACACATATGGTTACCACTATTTTGCTAGTCGAATGTGTGCTGCAACGAGACTCCTCCGGTAATCACAAATATGGCATATGACTTTTTCTAATTCACAAACTTATGTCACTCCATTTATTTTTTTTATTCGCTTGTTATTCAGTCTATGTTCTTTCATTGACTAATAGAGGCAATCAGGGTAGAAGAACATTTTCACATACAGCATGCACATGCAACTCAGAGTAATCTATTATATTTCAAAAAGAGCAAGTGGTAAAAGGTTTCTCAGGGAATGACATTTTCCTTTTGTTTATGATGCTCTGAGCATAATTTTTTGATGCTATCATACGAAATCGAAAGATGGTCCACATCCAGCTTGCATGACAAAATGGATTGTTTTTGTTTTCTTCTAATTAATATATCTATATGTATACCTCCTTCAGTGCTCAGTATTTTTCCATTGTAAACAAGTGTATTTTCATGAAAAGCTTTAGGCCCCATTTTGGAAAGGTTTACTGCACACCTGACAAAGTGGATTAATGAAGAGTGTGTTTGTGTAACAGCATTTAGAATTTCTGAATTTAGAAAGGACTGCTGTGATAATGATGACATTTAACTAGATGCTTGCACAATCACAGACACGCACACACACACACACACACACACACACACACACACACACACACACACACACACACACACACAGATGTTTGTCTTAGTCTAGCAGTTTGAGGAAGCAGGATGTCCATCACTCACACATTTTTTTTAAGATAATCATCTCTGCACTCTCAAAAGCGTGTGGCTGACATTTATTAAGTATCAAAAACAAACTATACTAATGATAGGAATATAAACATTTCACACAGTGTACTATTCCATTCTCGATGGTCACTTTTATAAGGTAGCATGTAGCAACTCTGTTGGTCCTGCACTTGTTTTTGTGTCTTGTGTGTGTATCCACACTTGGCCTACTGGATGTAATGGAGATGTTGCTGCTGTTAGGGCCAGCTGTCACCAATGTACAGTAATGTCGAAAATGGCATAACTGCTACTACTGTTGCTGCCAGATCACAAGAAAATAAATGACAAATATTACCCCAATAGACCCCCCAACATAACAAGTGGAATTTCCTGACATTCTGTTGCATCCTGCCACTCTGTTGCATGTCTTTGGCTTAGGTTACTTAGATAGAACGTAAACACACACACACACACACACACACACACACACACACACGCCCACGCACACACACGCACACAAACACACACACAGACAAATATTACCCCAATAGACCCCCCAACATAACAGGTAGAATTTCCTGACATTCTGTTGCATCCTGCCACTCTGTTGCATGTCTTTGGCTTAGGTTACTTAGATACAACGTAAACACACACACACACACACACACACACACACACACACACACACACATGCCCACGCACACAAACACACACACAGACCCCCACCACCCCCCAAACCCCCAAAACCACCACCCCCACCGTGAGCTCATTTGTGCCTTGATGGACAGGAAGTGGCTGTGCTCTAGTATCAACAGTCTTTCTAGACACCTGCATTGAGCCTAACGGCATCGAAAGACTTCAGGATGAAGCTCTGCTGTGCTGTAGCTGTCGCCCTCCTCGTTCTGGCACGGCCCTCCCAGGGACAAAGACAGCGTAAGTTTGTCACATTGCAATGTTTCTCTATTGTTGAGAATGGTTATAAAAATATGTTTTAGCAGTGGAAATAGTTAAGCAATTTCAGTAAATCATCCCACACAAAACTTTCATATGTACAGTATATGTTTTAATTGTGGAAATGTGGTGGTATTTTCATGACTGATTCAAACCTTCATTAGTTTATGTCTTTATGTCTTTCCCCAAGTTGCATCTCAGTAAGATCTTGTTTATCGTTCTTGCAAATGTGTGCATTACCTTTCTGAGCACCACCAAAACCAAGTCTATTTAGGTTTCCTGACTCTGCTGTTTGAACAATCTATGTTGGTCTGTCCTTTTGATCATCTGACTTCGTGTGTGGCCGCTGGGGTTCTGCCTGATTCTCGCTGTCACATATTAACCTGTTTACTGATGTCTGTTTACTTTTGCCTTTCTGACACACTGTGCACACAGATCCAGTGCATGCCTTTTTGAAGCCCTAAATGAAGTGAAAATATCTACCTTTGATTAGTGTGTGTGTGTCTGTGTGTGTGTGCGCGCACGTGCGCGCGTGTGTGTGTGTGTCTGTGTGTGTGTGTGTGTGTGTGTGTGTGTGTGTGTGACTGTGTACACTTCTGTACTAACAAATTCAAATTTTGTTTTAGTTGCTTATGGACCAAATGCATGCTGTTTTACTTACTACAGCAAGGCAATTTCTGAT
Source organism: Coilia nasus (assembly GCA_027475355.1). Lineage (NCBI taxonomy): Eukaryota > Metazoa > Chordata > Actinopteri > Clupeiformes > Engraulidae > Coilia > Coilia nasus. Next base: position 12,466,094 of record CM050219.1, on the reverse strand, counting down.
AACAAAATAAAAGCCTATCAAGAAACTCATCCTCTCTGTACCGTAAAGGCGGTGATGTGAGTATTTCTCATGTTATATTCATGCATATAAACAAATATTGTTATATTCTTCTTCTTCTACTACTACTTATTATTATTATTATTATTATTATTATTATTATTATTATTATTATTATTACCTCTGCCAGCGGAGGATATGTAATCATCGGCATTTGTTTGTTTGTTTGTTAGTTAGCAACATAACTAAAAAAGTTCTAGATGGATTTTGATGAAATTCAAGGTAGCTCAAAAATACATTAGATTTTGGTGGTGATCTGAGCTGCCCTGGTGGAGGTCTGCGCCGCCTGAGTGCTTTTCTGTTATTATTATTATTATTATTATTATTATTATTATTATTATTATTATTATTATTATTATTATTATTATTATTATTATTATTATTATTATTAATGTATTGTTTATTATTTACTATTTATTAATCATTTTTTTAATTTATTGTGTATTATTATTATTATTATTAGTATTATTATTAGTATTATTATTATTATTTAAAGGCTCATCACTGTGAAGGATGAAAAGATCTGTGCCAACCCAGAGGTCAAGCAAGTGCAGGACATTATGGACAAAGTGGACACTCTCTGGTCTAATCAACTCACTGTCAGCTCTTTGGTTGGTGCGTGTATGCGTGTGTTTGTGCATTACTCTGCATACTCATTTGGGTTTCTCAGGGAATGTACTATTCATACATTTAGTAGTTTACATTTTTTTAAAACACTATTTCACCTTTTAATTTTAGATCATTTTAAACAGGAAGAATGCTGTTTTAGTTATAACAGCAAGTTAATTCCTCCTAAGAGTACAAAAGCCTATAAAATCACCCATCCCAGCTGCCCACAAAAGGGGGTTGTGTGAGTATTTCAGCACCTCTCACTTTACACATTCATAAATATGTAAATTTAGTTGGTTTTGTCTTCACACTCCTCTCGATTTTGTTGTCTTAAAAAGCCTCTTCAATATGGAGAACGTAAAGATATGCGCCAACCCAGAGGTCAAGCAGGTCCAGGACCTAATGGACTATGTCGACAAAAAGTGGGGTAATCAGACCACTGTAAAATCTGTCGGTAAGTGTGTGTGTTTGTGTGTCACTTTGCACATTCTTCTCTCTGAGTGTGTTTTGCATCATGTATCAGTCATACTCATCAGCTTATTCATTTTTTTAAAACAAAACTCCCTTTTTTCAAATCCATTTCAACATTTCAACTCCATTTTCGTTTTCAAAATCCATTTTAGATGCCACAGGGCCAGATGAATGCTGTGTTAGCTATTACAATGAGCCCGTTCCAGCTAATGACATAAAAGCCTACAAAATGACCCATCCCAGCTGCCCCATAGAGGGTGTGATGTGAGTTACAGTACTCCCCATCTTGCTAACAGCACCTTCCACTTTTAGTTTTCCCACTTGACCTGCTGACGTTTGTTTTGTCTCCATGTTCATGTTTTTCTTTTTCTCTGAAAAGCCTGATCACTAAGATGGACAAAAACCTGTGTGCCAACCCACATTTCAAGCAGGTGCAGGACATCATGGACTACGTGGACAACGGGGGTATTGAGAGCACAGACAGTCTTTCTTAGTGCATTTTAAAAAGTGAAGCACAGAACCACCTTTACATTTTTTGTGTGCTGTGTACAAGACTGACTGAAATAGTAGTAGAGTAGAGTAGAGTTACTTTATTGATCCCGAAGGAAATTAAGGTGTCCAATAGCATACACATAATACACATAGCAAAAACAGATCAAACATATTGCACACATCTGCGTTCATACAGCATTCACTGAACTGAGGGGAGGGAAAAAAAGATAATAAATAATACACGAGGTAGAGAAGTGTCGTGATAAGGTGCTTTGCGGTAGCTCAAGTAGATAGATTGTGCCAGTGAAAATGTATGGACCAAAGCCTTCTTGGACAAAATTGATAATTTTGTTACCAAAATGAGATATGTCTGTTGAAGTCCAAAGCGCATTCAGCCTTTTGCTTGTGCTGGTGGGTGAACCTCACACTGTAAAAATCACTACTCAGAACCAAATGTTGGAAGTTTGTGCTGTGCTGTGCTGTGCTGTGCTGTGCTGTGCTGTGCAACCAAGCACACAACAAACTTTAAAGAATTAAGTAGACATGCTGATGTTGTTGATGATGATGTTGGTTTGACTTTACAAGGCCATGTACATTATCAACATATTATTAGAACCAACTTAAAAAGATTCCCACAGCTAGTTTACTTCATTCTTTAAAGGTCCACCCACCAGTATACAAGCAAAATGACATCTCATTCAATATCTCATTTTGGTAATGGAATCATCAATTTTCTCCACAAAAGTTTTGGTCCTTATATTCAGTCAGTCTTTTACACACTTAGCCCACAAAACCAAAGGCTACCTGACCTTTTGTGAACTGCTAAGTCATTTGTAAGTTATATGCCTTAATAAATGCCAATGTCCCACGGTACCAATTGATGCAGAGACTGCTCCCCCTGCTGACGAGAGTCAGTGCTGTTTTGAGTACCAAAATGATGCAATCACTTCAGACCAGATTCAGAGCTATAGAAGAACCAGCAGTGAGTGCCCCAACGAGGGTGTTATGTAAGTAAATCTCCTGCCTCGTATTAAATAGTTCTGTGCTAAAGTTTATTTCGAGTGACAGCCTAGGTCTCATTACTTTCATCTTCAAGCTTCATCACAAAAAATGGGACTGAGCTGTGTGGAGACCCAGATGCTGAACACATTCAGCGTATTGTGGAGGAAGAGGAATATTCCAATAAGATTCTTCACAGTTCCCCTACTCAGTTTTGTCTTGCAAAGGTTGGACATTTGAACTAAACATACAGTACTACAGTATACTGACAGACTGTAGGGACAAAAACATTGAGGATTCCCTAAAAGGATAAACAAATTCTTTTCTTGGCCACTGACTATCCACCCCCTGGTTACTGATTGCATATTTATGCAACTTTACATTAGTGTTACATTTAATGTTTTATACCTCCTGCCTCTTGGGGTCCACGGACAGAATGATGGCACTGGGAAAGTTCTGGGAATTTTTATTACCTTTAATTACTATTAGTTGTGCTTTGAGCTTTCAACAACCCATCTTCCCTGGATGTAGCTACATTTTTGTACTCTGTTGTTTTGACTGTATTGTACACTGTATATTGCATGTGCATGAAAGCTCAAGTGGCTTCCTGGTCATCCAATGAGAGACAGAGGATAGTGTAGGATAGTTGTAAATCCTTTTGTGAACTTTACAAGAAACCTAAAACCTGATCTGTATCATCCATCATTCTTACTGTGATATTTTGTAAGTATATTTCTATGCTTTCTTTAATAAAGATGTTTTACAAAAACTGTATTATTATTATTATTATTATTATTATTGAACAGCTAGAAAGACGTTGACAACAAGTCAAATTACACAACAGTTCAAGAACAGGTTTTTTTTTTATTTACTGTCTATTTTAATATTTATTTATTTTAATTTGAGTAAGATGGAGGAGACATTATTACAGCTGTCAGTCACTCAGAGCTGTACAACCACTTTATTTACGCAAACTAGGGAGATCAAGCCTGGACACAGCTGGCTTTTGGACTGGATAGGCTTAGTTCAGTGTATTTCTCTCTCTGTGTTATCTTTTATTGTTGGATGACACCTATCACAGCACAGAATGTTACTATTGAGAAACAGCTAGGATAGCACTGCATGTGATGACAGAAAGAAACATGTTTAACATGCAAAAATATGGATAAACACTAAAATGGGATAGATTTCAGACAGAAACTGAATTTTACTTGTAAGTGGTTGGTGAGTCGAGCCATTAGCCATCTGTCAGTTAGCTGATATAGGCCTATAAGTTGACTTTGAGTTTATTTTGAACCCTACTTGATATTTATAGCAAAACCTATAAAAGGCATATGCCTTTCATTGAATTTGTGGTCTATAAATAAATAGCTATTGGAATGTATGTCGAAACAATTATTTATATTAACAGTTGCACATCAGAGGAGACATGCAGGACAAGATGGAAGTCTTTGAGGCACAGCACAGGTGTAATTAAAGAATAAAATTAAAGAAGTATAAGATTATATAATATCATTGGACATTACATTTATACATATAACATTATATTATATATAAGGATCAGGGTCATGGGAAGATGTGGGCTGGGCAACATGGCATGTACTGGCACCAATGGGTTTAATATTACCATTCATAAACTGTTGATTGTGGGACAATTAGCCAATCATTGCCTTACAGCAGTGATGGCCAACTTGCTTTCAGAATCACATACTGTATTTCTTCCAGCCAGTTAATCAGTAAAGGTAACTGTATTAAGTGCATGGGTAGAACCAGGTGATCTGGAACACAGTAGCCTCTGTGGTACTGGACTGTAGCTTCTGAATCCAGACTGGCCAAAGGACTCTGACTCCATCGTCTTGCTCTTCTCCTACCCCCAGTCCAGCAGTTACATTACATTACACTTCCAGTAGCTGACAGTCCTATCCAGAGCGGCTTACAGTTATTTTACAGGGTGGAAGCAACATGGAGCAATGTGGGGGGAAAGACGCCTTTGCTCAAGGATGAGGGTGCAGGAGAGTGCTAGTTATTTACTCCCCCACCCACCCACCCACATTCTTCCTACTGGTACAGGATTCGACCCTGCAACCCTCCAATCTCACGATCAACTCCCTAACCAGTAGGCCACAGCTGCCCAGTTGGAGGACTCTGCCAGTTGCAGGTTCAGCCAGAGGCGATGGGGCAGGGGCTGGCACAGGCATGTGGTTGGATCAGGAACAGTCAGACAGGCAGGTGGGCAGATGGAGAAGAAAGAAAGGGGTGCAGAATACTGCGTAACACTTTATTACGAGCATCCGCCCTCAGAGACCTTGCAGATTGTTTGTTGAAATTCACACACATGCACACACATGACAACACTACTTAAAAAAGATGGAAAGGAGACCCATCAATGTCGAGCATGATATTTTTTACTTGTTTACTACACACAGATACTTAAACACTGATTTCCGTTACATTAATCACTGCAGACACATGAGGTGCAGCTAGGGTTGCCACCTATGTCTGACAAAAAAACGGGACATTTTGGCAACTCAATCAACCTTTTTGCTCATAAGCAGCGACCCGGGTGTCAGTGTCGCGGGAGAATATTTATTTTCCCCAGGACAGACCATTATAAAAAAACGGGACAATCAGGTAAAAACCAGGACAGGTGGCAACACTAAGTGCAACACTGCATGCTGTAAATAAAAATACACGTTATGGCTGTGTGTTTTTTTCATTTGTTGATGAACAACATTATAAAGTATGTGGGTGTTTTTGCACAGTGCTATGTTCATGTGTAATAATACTATTACATGAATGTTAACCTTATGTCTACCACGGGATGCCGATTTTACTCATTTAGCACAAGTGCAGACTTTGCTGTGCGCACTTGTGGCTCGTGTCTGTCAAATAGAATTGGCATGGGCCAGACAATTGGTTTATAGTACACTGGTGCCATCTAGTGGTCAGCATAAGTACCTCTGTTTTAGTGCATCCTATTACTTGTCAATAATTAGCACTTTCATATATGCATGCAAGTAACTGATGCACTCTTAGAAAAAAAAAATTGCCATATGTACGGTAGCATAATGCCCTCACAGGAATTATCTGTGCACCCTCACATCATCAGGATGAGAGATCATTGTTACATAACTTCAAGGATTGTTGTGTTGCTCTTAGTAGAGTGGATCAAAGGGGTCCTTGTCCATTATAGAGATTTATCAATGTGAGAACAGACACAACCAACAACTGTTCATGCTAATGACTCACAACTACTGTGCCAAGAGCAACTCAAACCACATCATATAGTTTGCCGATGACACAACAATGGTGGGCCTCATCAGCAACGATGACGACACAACCTACAAAGAGGAGGTAAACCAACTCATCGACTCGTCCTATTACTTAATGTCAACAAAACAAAAGAGATCATTAGCGGGGTTCACATTACCGGGCCAAACCCGAGCCGACACGGGCGTACCGGTGCTAAGTGGCTTCACACGTTCAGGGCCAGGTGCTAACACGGGCCTACAGGGGCTGTCCTGGGGCTACTAGCCCGTGATTTCTGGCCCAACCTAAACGATGGTGGACTACAGGAAGAACCCCCCCCCCCATACCCCACTCTACATCCTGTGTAGTCTGTGAAAAGCATCAGGTTCCTTGGGTTGCATATCACAGACAACCTGACATGGACCTCCAATATCACTTCCTTTATCAAAAGAGAACAGGAAGCATGTTTTTTTTTCTGTCAGGAAGCATGGTAATCACAAATGGATGCGTCACTGTGCTTTCCAGCCCCCTGGAGGAATCTCTACACAACAAAACCACACAATGACATTAAACAATGAGCTGACTCTAACCATGTCAACTACTGTATTAATAATTATGTATTGACATTGGAAATTGGGTTTCCCAGTTTAAGCTCACAGCAGTTCTCTGGCAATGCACACATATTCCCACACACAATAGTCCCTGGCTGATTCCCCACCCACTTCCCCAGAGGTAATTATATGTTTGATTGTAAGGTAGTCTCTTCCTTCCCCCGAATAAAAACAAAGGGACACCTGAAAAACTTTCACTTTCGTGAGTGAAAAACGGCTGTTTGTAGCAACTTTTGGAGGAAGGTGAAGGGGATTTTGAAGGAAGGCGTTGTCTAAGCAGGAAGCCATTAGGCCGTAGGGGTCACGGTTTGAAACAAAATGTAACAATATGTACTTACACCCTACCTTAGGGTTAGGGTAAGGATTAGGATTTAGGTTAGTGTTAGGTATGTACAGTGTAAGTCCATAATAATACATGTTGTTACATTTAAATACAATACACTGCATTCATTTATGCTGTCTGAATTGGATGGGCAGAAGGTGTGATTTGTCAAAAAAAAATGTTTTTTTGTTTATGGAAATGACCATTGTATTTTTAACCTGCCTAACTAGGCCTACCATGTTGCTTAGGCTAACATTTTGCTTTTAGCTCATTCTGTAATCAATCAATACAATATTTTCAGTATAGACAGGCCTTTTTAAGATCCGTGGATTAGATTTTTAACAAGGCCTTCTCAACATTAACAAAAGTCTTGTCACATAAGGACATAGTAACTTGGAAATCCAATGAAATGAAACAAAAAAAATTAAATGATGAAATGATGAAGCTCAACATTGTTCAACATTTTGAAAGAGCCGAAGGTGATGCTGCAGTCACCTGAACCAAGAAAGTCTTTTGAGTAAAATCTGCTGATCTCCCGTAACCACACACAAGATCCCCATCTCAGCCTTCCACCGCTGCCTTGACTCATCTTGCCCTCTCGTCTCTGTGGGTGTAAATGAATGGTAAAGAACGTGAGAAAAGGTCACATTTCGATCATTACTTAATGTGCATAGGTGTGACCACACACAACCACAGATGGTTGGCAATTGACAGATTGGAAATTCACAATAAACAAAAGTTCATGTATACTTCAGTGAGCTTTGCTAAACTTCTGGAACGCAGAAACTTTTTAGCACTTCCTACTGTAAGTGTGTGCAAGTGTAAAGTACAAGTCTGCTGCTTGCAATGGTTTGGATATGCAGTATAGACATATTCAGCACCACTGTAACAAAAACATGACATTATTCTTGATAGCAGAGAACCATACAGTAACAGGAAGCAGTTTACTCGAGCACTGTGTAAAATAAGCAGCAGCGATCTACACCACTGCTTCTGCAACTGTCTATCAGCAGTGAGTTGATAATTAGGTCATCACAAGTGTCCAGTTTTTTCGGCTCTGTTTTCTCCACTTCTGTCTTGACTGAAAAAAAGGTCCAATTTTGTCCCCTGTCTCCCCAGGGTTGGGGTTAGTGACGGCAGGTTTGAGAGATATCAAGTGAAGGGTTACAGCAACATTAAAAACTACCAATGATCCATTGGACATAAAGGTAGGCTACAGCATACAGCAGCTGGGCTTCTAGTGGCGCTCACTGAGCATTTGTGTCGATTTTCATTGGCAAATGTTACAGCATCACAATTTGCACCAAAATATTAGTACTACAAATACAAATATAAGTGCTGCATGTATTTCGTTTCAGTGCGTGGGGGTGGAGGCGGAGGAGGTGAGTGGGTGGTAGACACGTTTGGATGTGAAGGTTGGGGGGGGGGGGGGTTGTGTGTGTGTGTGTGTGTGTGGGGGGGGGGGGGTTGTGGGTGGTGGGGGTTGTGGTGGGGGTGGACTTTAGGCTGTGCAGGATATGAAGATGTTGCTGGGGACTTTCCGAAGTGACTCTCTTCATACCTATACCATGTGGTCAGAGAGAGCGTGAGTGGCCTGACTTCTAGGGTTTTTCACCAGACCAAACTTTTCTGGTGTTGTCAATGATGACCCATGTATGTCTTTGTTTCTAATATAGAGGCAGAGTTGTATTTGTTTGTTTGTTTGTTTGTACCAAGATGCCAAATGGTACACAGGCAGCCTGTATAACAAACGTGGAGAAATTTGATTCCCTCTATTTCAGATTTCAATATGTACTCCCCTGCTTACCATGTTTTACCTAACAGCATATTTGTGTGTATGCCACCTGAGTTAAGTCAATCTATCTGGGCTTTCAACTGCAATTTTTAGAGTGCAAAAATATAATTGTTAAAAAATGAACGTCAAATAAATGTTAAAACAAGCACTTTTTTCTTCAATTCAAACATCCACAATCTATGCTTTATGATGAACAACTTTTTAGCACTGGTAAACCTAACCAAGTGACTTCTTATAGGTTGCTGGGTTGGTCTAACTTGCCATTTGACAGTACAGACATGATACATTAGTAATGGCATGTTGTGTTTTGAGGGATCAAACCCAGCCAGGCCGCGTGGCAGCCGAGAATCCTTCAATGGCACTATGAATGTGGTCAATGTGTCATAACTAGGACAAAAACATTTTGAAGCCGGGTCATGTCAAGTCATCCAAAACATACTACGTTTATAATTATTTTTATACACAACAAGTATTACATTTTTTTACAGAATTGTATTTTGGTAGCAGGTACAGGTAAATAGGACATGTACAACGATGAGCATGTGGTTAGCTAACCATTATGTGCTACACCGCTGTACTGGGTCGCGGTTGAGCAAATAAAATACGACGCGTTAACTAAATTCGTAGGGTTACCATTGTTGGACTTTTTTTGTATTTTATATGTCAAAAATAATTCAGATAAACACATTAACTCATTAAATTGATTGATTATCTGAAAAGAGATTGCTTTTGTCTATTTGTTCAGTGGGTTTAACATATACTTAAAAGAAATAATGAAAACTATCATGGCACTGCTAAACTAAAAAATAATTGTAAGTTAAAAAAAAAGTTCCTAATTCAAAATGGAGGGTAGGGGGTAGAAAAAAACTGCTTTAGTCAACAGGTCTACACTTTCCTGTCACTATTTTGAGCTATGATAAAAAAACTACCCACAAATAACCACAGCACCCAGCTCCTCGTGAGACAGGAAATAAGTGATGCATCTCACAAGCACCACCTTAGTCAAAGGTTGCTTTGTCTGATTAAAGAAAAATCCTGCAAATGGCTGCATACTTTACCAACTTTAAACACATCACACACACATGCATGCACACACACACACACACACACACACACACACACACACACACACACACACACACAGGTAAGCCTATGGAATGCATAGTTATTGTGGAACACAAAACAAATACACACAAAAAGGTCACTGAGAGCTTTCACCCAAGTTAGAATGTTTGTTAGGTTGACCTGTTTTAATTCAATAAAATCCTGCTTTTTGTTTAGTGCACATAGTGAACTTATTTGGACCACAACATTACCTAAAGTTCTGTGCTGTGTTAGGGCTCATTTCCACCAAATACTCTCTGTATACAGCGTGTAGACACCGAGTGCCCGTTTTCTGTCTGTATTCATTTAGAATGCACGTTAACAGACTAGACCATTTCCACCACACGCATGATCTGAGCATATTCTGTCACACATACACGCACATTGTACACGTTTACGTGCTGTACACGCTCAAGTCGGTGGAAATGAGACCTTAGTTCACAGGCTACAGTGATGACGACTGAAAGGAGAAAGCAGGGTGATTCAGCTTCAAGACGGGTGTGGATGGAAACTTCCCTGAAACTGAGCCACAGTGGTTCCTATAAAGTCATGGGTAACATTAGGTGTGAATGCCAACTCACCACCTCTGACTGGAACCACTGGCAAATATTATAAGGGCAATGACCATTTTTTTTCAGCATTTCGTGCTCTTCAGTAAAGGCATCAAGTCAGAGGGTGGCCTTCCAAAGGCTCATGTAGCATCATACCCGTTGCACCATGAAAAATGCTTGCTCGGCAAATCGTCTCACTTAGGAACATGGTTCCGTTTGCTAACCCAAAAACCTGATCGTATGTGGCTACTGGAGGAAATTCCAAGTAGAATTTCAGAGAGTCGCTAACACAATGCCATGTATGTGTGTGACGACTTCACCTGCATTATTCCAACTTTGTTTCAGAAGTGTAGTAAACTTTTTATGGAAATGAGACCAGATATTTCATTACTGAAAATCAGCAAACCCTTCCACAGTCTAGAGACCCAATACCATCAGCCATGGCTGAGCAAGTTAGTTTACAGGCTATGTGATCTTCATCTGACTTGCCTGTTTCATTTACCCTGATCCACCACCCCATGTGGAAGGGAAAACTCATTCACCATTAGCAGTGTGTTGAGGTAATTGAGGTTAGGCATGGTGTCTGCCTCTGGAATGAGCCAGCAGCTCACCTCTTCTCTATTCTGTGCTCCTCAGCCTGTAAATATGCCACAGGTGCGCTCCGTTAGCTGGAACCAGAGGCATACTGTAGCTTGTCAACAGGCAACACAGGCAACCGTTGATCTCTATTACTGGATTGGACAGATCCTATCGGCTAGCACTGTAGGCGATGTGCACATAGCGACGCCATTTTGAAGAGTGCTCAAAATGGCGGCATTGTTGGCACGACAAAAGCCACGTAATATCCAATCTAGTAATAGAGATCAATGCAGGCAAAAGCCTGGGGCTCCAGAGCCTCTTAAGGGCATCAGAAGGCTGACAACCTTTCAGCTACAACAGTGGCAATACTGTTTTTCACAAAAATATTAGGATTTTTTTTTTGCTTGGGGCCCCAACAGATTCTAGAATTGCCTCTGGCTAGAACCCTGCACTATGTGTGTACATTATCAATTAGCATGAGCATCAGAGTCATTCTGGAAAGCACACACAGGTATCATCATCATCATCATCATCTGATTTGTCCAGAAGAATAATACAGGTACTACTAGGAAAATTAGAATATTGCGTAAAAGTTGTTTTATTCAGGCAATCCAACATAAAAGGTGAAACCAATACATTTTATAGATTCATTACATACCTTTTATACATTCATTACATCTCAGAGTTTTTGTTGCTGTAATTTTGCTGATTATGATTTACAGCTTATTAAAACCTCAAACCCAAAAACTCAGAAAATGAGAATTCTGTGAAAAGCTTCAGTATTGTAGGCTCAAAGTGTCATACACTAATCAGGTAAGTAATGCAAAACACTTGCAAAAGGGTCCTGAGCCTTTAAACATTTCACCTTTAAAGTTGAGTTACAACTGAAATGCATGCACTTTTTCAGGATATTCTAATTTTCCGAGTAGTACCTGTACATACAGACCAGCGTGTGCAGCACCTAGCCTGTGCAAGCACCTCTAGACACACACCTTTATCTTTGTCTGGCTAACCAGCAGGGTCAGACAAAACCAAGCTTTTGGTTAGCCAGTCCACCTGTTGCGCTGTGGAGCTACACAGAAGCTTTTATTGGTTTTTTTTGTGTGTTCGCCTGCAGAGCCATGTCACAGACTTGCTTTCATTTCTTAAGTCTGTTGTGGGGTGCTAAACGAGAGTTCCGGATCATATTTGAAAGTCTTCAGTACACATACTGATACCTGTGAAAATGAGTTTCTACAGTACATATACACTACACATTCTTTTCTTTTGAAATGAGTGGTGGTTGGAGTATGAACTTTAACTGTGAGGAGTAAGGTGTTAGACAAATCCTTAAAAAAAAAAAATGTAAACATTCAACTGGTTTCAAACAAGCAAAATGTACTTATTTGAAGTACAGTGTGAATTTTAATGTCGTGTCATCAAAACATGACAACCACTGTCAGTGTAGCAGGCCCCTGCCTACAGCCCACACAGTCATGTCAGTAACTCTGCAAAAGTTGTAGAGCGCAAGGTTGGGTAGGGTGGGGGCTGATGTACCGGAACTTTACTGAAGAATGACCGCAGACCAGAGCGCAGTGCGCCATTTGAGTGGGACAGCTGACAACGCTGTAAAGGGTGGGTGATGATAACTTTCTCATGTTATTTTTTTTCTGACCTGCGTTCGCAAGCTCAGCCTAAGACAGAGAGACTGTGAATTAGGTAGACGTTGTCACTCGAACTCCGACCGTCTACGCCGTCTCAAGCACACAGACATGAAGTATCAGAAGTTTTTGGTACCCTGCATCCTTCTCCTTGCACTTTGCACCACGGTGCTTGGTCAACGTAAGTGTATTTGTTGATTTGTTGACGCGTACTGATCCCACAGATAAACTGGTCCACCACTTGTAGTGCAGCTTCTAAGAATTATGAGTTCTGATAGTTATCAATTTTCACTACATCCAGATCACAACGTTGCCTCATCATTCTACAAAATTCATTCTGCAAAATGTAACTCGAAAGTTATGCTATGCAGTTTATGTAAATGTATACTTTTTGGTGTAATTTCTGTTGTAAAGGCTGTTATAATTTGTCTGTTTATATTTTGCCCACACAGACAGCTTTTTTCCAGAAAAATGCTGTTTCAGATACTACAACAAACCCATACCTCGGAGAAGTGTTGATCGCATTTTAGCGACTTCTTCTCAATGCGTCAAACCAGGTCTGCTGTAAGTAGTCGTATTTCTCATTTGATGCGCGTCTAGCTTCTCTTTTAAAACATTTACCTTCCTTTTGTTTAACCGCTGAGCTTCACTCATGTAGTATGCTTGATGCAATTTCTAATTTCAGGGTTGTGATAAAGAATGGAAAGTCGCTGTGTGTCAACCCAGACAGTCCAAACGTTAGCAGACTGCTGCGCGACTTCTACCTGCATTAGACTTTCAGCCCAAAATCATCTAATTTACTAATGCCGTTATGCTAAGCTACTTAGAGATAGCATATAATATATGCTATATAATTCCAGCCATGCATTTTATTGTTTTTATACACAATTCTTTTTGCCTTTTTTATTACAGTGTAACATTCTTTTTTCTTCCTTTAACATTCATCTGTAATCAAAATTTCTGTCCAAAAATATAAGATTGCCACAGGTTTGACTGATATATATGATTTGATTTACATGCTTTATTGTCATAGGGTTTCATGCTTTTTTTGGTGCTTTGCTGATCACTGGGGCTACATCAGGGTTACAAATTTGCACATTGCATTGGGTAGTTTGGTTTGTGGGTGTTAGCTGCTTCATTCCCACAAATCTCATCTCAACACAAAAACAGTCCTCTGTGGAGAACACAGCAAATTAAACAGTTTTCATACGCACATTTAAACCAAGTGAATAAACCAAGTGTCTGTGGCAGAGTATGCCACACAAGTCCCTTAGTGGTCAAACTAAAGCATATGCTGTATGCTCAGTGAATTTACTTTCTCTTATATATTACATGCAAACATATAAGAGAAAGTAAATTATGCAACCCTTAGATTAGCTATGAACCTATGTATAACTTGCCAGGCTTTTCAACATTATATTTGTTGTACAAGATATGACCATACTGTCAATTAAAGTTCATGAGCAACTGTTTTTTTAAGCTGTCAATGTTTTTTAAACAGGTCGAAGGTGATACATACTTGCAAGTTGTGATGCTTTTTTTGATTAAAACTTTGGTAAAAAGCAGACCTTTGTTTTTTTTTCTCATTTTTCATGATATTCATTCTTGGGGTCTACTGAACCAGGTGAACATGTTTTTATGCCACGAAAAAGTCTCTGACAAAGCGCAGAGTTGTTCAACCTCTGCCTGAAACACGTTACATGTCAATGACAAACTCACTCACTCAACATTGAAACAGCAGTGTCCTACTACGAATGTAAAAACACAAGTAAAGATTGACTGGACTGAAAAGAAAAGAAGCTATCATGACTAAACTCTCTGATGGTGTTGCTTAAACTACAAACTACAACTTCCCCACTAGTTTTAAACACTGTAGTAGTACAAGGTGACGTTACCATATTACCAGGAGAACAGAGAGAGCAACGGCCACCAGGTGTTTCCCAGAAAGAAATGGCTGATTTTTAAAGTATATTTTTAGCCTTTTATACATTCATTTGGGTAGAACAGTGGAAATATGAGGTACGTGCGAGAGAGAGACATGGGGCAGAATTGGGAAATGACTACAGCCAGCCAGATTCAAACCTGGCTGGCCACTGGCACTTGCCCGTTTATGATACTGGTGGTCTACCCACTGCGCCCTGACAAACGGCTTCTGGTGACTACAGTTACTGCCTCTGGCATATAGCTTTCTGTAATGTCTCATACATTTTACATAAGCAATAGCTACATAACATACTAAAGCCATGGGCAAACAAGATAAGGCATCATCGGTGCCTTTGTGACGTCTTAACGCATTACCTTTCAACGGATGAATTTCTCATGAACTATATCTGTGCAAGACACGCCACTCACTTCCTCATACAACAGCAGTATCATGCTGTTTGCATCCTAGTCAGCTGTGGCCTACTGGTTAGGGCTGTGACCTTCAATCCAATCCAATGGCTGAAGTGCCCTTGAGCAAGGAATCTAACCCAACACTGCTCCCTGGGCGCTGCTGCAGGCAGCCCACTGCTCCAGGTTAGTGTGTGCTTCAGTGTAATTCACTCATCCAGGAATTGGGATAAATGCAGAGAACCAACTTCCCTCAAGGGATCAATAAAGTAAATAAACGTATACATAATTGCACATGTATTATGTCTCTGTCGTTATAGGGTTTGGGTTTGTCATTGCAGCAGAACATTTGCATGAGACTTTTCTTTACTTGCGTCATACAGCATCCTACTTGCATCATACTTACATAATACAGTACTTTTCTCCAGTCCTCGTGGCCTCGAAGCGTTTTTGTAGTTCAGGCTCCATTACTTAGAAAGGTGCTGCCATTAATTTCCCAGGTTGGGATGAATAAAGTCTGTCTGTCTGTCTGTCTGTCTGTCTGTCTGTCTGTCTGTCTGTCTGTCTGTCTGTCTGTCTGTCTGTCTGTCTGTCTGTCTGTATATCATAATGAGTTATTCATATGAGTTTATGCTACATAAACTCAAGATGTTATTCACATACTATCTATCTAGATTGATAGAGTCGATTTCTTCTGCACAACACCTGCACTTGACAGGTAGCAAAACTTGTATCTGCACTAAGAGATGTGTTACACCACATCCTACATCATTCCAAGCATTTCAGTGTTAGCACTGAAATAGCCCTCGAACAGCATTTCTGTGAAAGAACTGAAGTATGTAGGTCATCTAACCACTTAAGGCCTTTTGAAATGAGTACACTTGTTTATTTTTAGTTTTATTTTTAGCAAAGAGCACAACACAGCACTTTAATACAGATAAGATCGAATGATGAGTGGGTGTCAAAACTGGCCCTGAGCTGTTTGCTATTAGGGTTTAGCACTTAATAAAGGTTGCACTGGGACAACAATCTAATTCCTAATGTTACACAGTATGGGCTGCGCATACTGTATAGTATGTCTCTAACACAACACATGCTAAATGGAGTTATATGACGTTACGTGGAGTTATATTTTTTTTCCATTCCTAGTCATGATGTGTCATGATAATGTGACTAGAGGTACTACTCGGAAAATTAGAATATCCTGAAAAAGTGCATGCATTTCACTTGTAACTCAACTTTAAAGGTGAAATGTTTAAAGGCTCAGGACCCTTTTGCAAGTGTTTTGCATTACTTACCTGATTAGTGTATGACACTTTGAGCCTACAATACTGAAGCTTTTCACAGTATTCTCATTTTCTGAGTTTTTGGATTTGAGGTTTTAATAAGCTGTAAATCATAATCAGCAAAATTACAACAACAAAAACTCTGAGATGTAATGAACAACTTTTACACGATATTCTAATTTTCCGAGTAGTACCATGGGACCAAGCAGGTTGAGGCACAAGGATATAGACATGCTGTAGATGACTCTGGACCCCTACGGGGTTTCCATCTTGTAATTAGGTCAGTGCAGAGCTCATAGAAAGTGCAGGGGGAAAGGGACAGGGTACAGGAAGCTAAACCACACACACTGAATTGACATGTACACGCGCACACACGTGCATACAAACACACACACACATGCCGACACACACATACACCCACAGACACACACACACACACACACACACACATACACACACACACACACACACAAATGTCGACACACACACATACACACACACATGCTGACACACACGCACACACACACACATACGCTGCTGACTTTTCCCCCACCACCTCCTCAGCCCCTTACCCCTTGATGTCACTGTTTCCTTGATGGACAGGAAGTGGGCCGTCCTACAGAGCACGGTGCTCTGCTATAAGTCATTCTGTCATTCTAGACACCAGCATCGCATCCAAAGACATTTGAAGAATTGAAGATGAAGCTCTGCTGTGCTGTGGCCGTTGTAGTCATTGTTCTGGCACTTTGCTCTCAGGGACAAAGCCAGAGTAAGTTTTTCAAATTGTATGTCTTTTTCTTAGTTGTACTGAATCATTTTACATGTGTCATACAGGGATTACAGGGAATTGTAATACAATCATTCTACATAGAATGTGTGTTAAACTTTGTGCAGCATATGTTGTAATTTTGAGAATGCAGTAGTTCCCTCATTCTTGAAATCAGTCACTAAATAATCCACATTATGTAGTAATTCCACTTTTGCTTAATGTGTTTGCATGTGCGTACATTTGTGCGTTATGATTCGTACTGTACTTCTGTTTGTGCTTCAGCAGGCATGCATAGCACACACTATTACTGACTCGTTTTTTAACAACGTCAATATTCTGTTTCAGACGCCATTGGACCAGATGAATGCTGTTTTGAGTATTACAACAGGCAGCTTCCTGCAAGCAAAATAAAGGCCTACAGGGTCACCCATCCCAATTGCCCCAAAAGGGGAGTGATGTAAGTATTTCTTCATTTGTTCACAACACATTAAGTCACTTAAGTCACTTTTTATAGAGTTTGACCAAGTGTATTTGCTCATCTCATTCTCCACCTAATCCTCCCCTTTGTTTACAGCCTCATCACCGTCACGGACAAAAAGATTTGCGCCAACCCAGATGTCAAGCAGATCCAGGACATTATGGACAAAATCGACAATCTGTTTGGTACTCAGGCTACTACCAGTTCTCGCTGATACAGTACTGTGTGTGTCCCCAGCCTGCTGAAGCCCATCGGCACGTCATCCCTGCTACGCACGGCTGCTGACTCTTTCTGAGACGTCTTTGTGCACTGCGGCTTGAAAAAGTTACAGTGAACACGCTTACTTGTCATTCTGTGGCTTATTTTTGCACAAAAATATTCTGTAATTTCTCCTCTGAATTTTTGCCAGTGTACTATTTTGAGACAAAAACCTGCAGACAAATAAGCTTGATAATAACCTATGAGTTCAGCTTCTGTAATATATTATTCTAATCAATAATAAATCTATTTTGGCTACATACTGTACCTCTGTACCTTGATTCCTTCTCACATATTACATTTTTGATGCAGCTTTGCACACTTGGGTGATGTGTAAATTGTTGAACAATAGGAGACTTTTTTTCAAAAATAACAGAGGACTAAGCTTGGATTGCAATAACCAATTGTTAAAAAATATTAGTTCTTTAGTGCAACATGAAAACAGATTTTTCTAATTTGTATTCCTGTACATCAAAAATAAAAAAATTCAACAATAAATACAAAATGTATTACAGTCATAAAAGGCAAGGTCACAGTGCCATGTATACTAATTAAATATCCAAAGAAGTAAGTATAATATCCGCAACACTGCTTAAACTCCCAAATTGTATTCAACAAATAAGCAACGTTTTGGTCCTGCTTGGTCTCGAAGTACTCAGCAAGACCGAGCAGGGTCACAACATTGCTTATTTGTTAAATAAAATTTGTTAAATAAAATAAAATTAAATAAAAAGCAGAGTTGCAGACATTATACTTCCTTTTTTTGGACATCACTTTATGTGTCCTGCGCCTGGCCAATTGGTGGTATGTACACACAGTTACTTCTTTGAACTTGTATACATTACATATATATATATATATACACACCATATTTTGGAGCAGCTACCTCTTAATCTGACTATACATGTAAAGTCATGAGAAGCCATCTCTGTACAGCTACATTTCCTGTCAAGGGAGCATTTTGTTGCTCAGTCGCCTCTTGCTGTGGTTTGTGGTCATGATGTGTTCTCTGAGTGAAGATAGTGTCAAGCCAAACCGATACGTTTAAAACTCATCAAAGCTCAAGCAACAAAGTAATATATATTGTATATTGGTAACGTTTATACAGATAATTTTACTTTGTACAGGTGCAAAAACATTTGAATCCCTCCATTTATATTTATTTCAATCTGTATAAGTTGCACTGAAGAGAAAGATAATGTGCTAACATATCATTGCAATATGGTGCAAACACCAACACAGTACCTGGATTCTTATCCATTCTCTGGGACCCGTTTCACTTTGGAAGACATATTAGAACTGGGGTGAGGTGACGCCATTTTAGAGTGGTGAAGTTTTTCACTCAACCGAAAGGGGCTGTGGTCAGTGGTTATCACTCTATTCTCTGAGTACAGATACCGTAAAGCCAGTAAGCTACCTTTGAAACTCATTATTAATCATTATTACATTACACTTGGCTGACAGTTATTTAGGTACAGGGTTTCAGTGACAGTACCTGGGGCAATGTGGGGTTAGATGCCTTGCTCAAGGGCACTTCAGCCATTGGACGAGGGTGCAGGAGAGCACTGGTGGGTCACTCCCCCACTCCTATTCTTCCTACTGGAACAGGATTCAAACCAGGATTTGACCTTTTAATCCCAAGACTAACTCTGACCACTACTAGGCCACAGCTTTAATCAGTCTGTTTTTTTGTTCTCCTAGACACATCCTTGCAAAGACTTGCTTATTGTTACTGCAATTGTAAGCATTACATTTGTGTTACAGTACCTGCCAGTACCAAAACTAGTCAGATTTTGTACTCTGCTTCCTGGATGATTTATGTTTACCTGCGTAATCATGAAAACTGTGCATGTGTGTGATGCAGACTGCATGATGCATGTGTGTGTGATGCGTCTGTCCTGTACTGATCTGTTTCCCTTCGCCCTACACTTTTGCCTGTCTAATGATCTGCATAATGGATCCAAAACATATCCCGCTAGTTCTAAGTGTGTGTGTGTGTGTGTGTGTGTGTGTGTGTGTGTGTGTGTGTGTGTGTGTGTGTGTGTGTGTGTGTGTGTGTGTGTGTGTGTGTGTGTGTGTGTGTGTGTGTGTGTGTGTGTGTGTGTGTATGTGTGTGTGTGTTTGCGAATGACCCACTGTGGCCAGCTGTCTTGTGTCTCTGTGACATCACACAGTACACAGTGCACAGCAGAAGCTCAGAGTATACAGACCCTCCTGCAAGCAGCAATCCAGTATTGCTCCCTCTGTAGATGCTATGCCTCTGCCACAGTATGAGCAATATCACCATGTATCTGTGTGTGTGTGTGTGTGTGTGTGTGTGTGTGTGTGTGTGTGTGTGTGTGTGTGTGTGTGTGTGTGTGTGTGTGTGTGTGTGTGTGCGTCACCACGCATACTCCAGTTAGTGCTCTGATACATGTAGGCATGTATAGCATGTATTCAGCTTGTTAATTCCAAAACAAACCCTGAAAAGTCCATTTTAAGTCCATTCCATTCAAAGAATAAAAGGCTCCTCAACCAACCACCCCTCCTGCCCCATACACTCGATCATGTGGGTATTTTTCATCTCTTTCACTCAAGCAAACTCTTAAAACATTGTTTATGCTGTTCTTGCTTCCTTGATTTTTTAAAGCATCCAGACTGTGAACAACAGAAAGATATGTGCCAACTGTTACGATGTATTGCTTAGACACTGCGTTTCGCTAGACAGCAAACTTTTATGTACACATCTCATCAACATGGGAGTGCCAGCTTAAGAAAAGAAAAAAGAAAACAACAAGACATGCCTTGTTGAGGATGCTGCGGTTTGATGTAGTTTGATCTTGTGCAGACCTTGTCCCCTGTGTAGCTTTGTCTGACAAATATTTGGAAGCTTAACCCAGCAAATGTAATTCAATGGCACACCCTCATATTACACACATAGCACATACAGGTTACATACAGGCTACATACAGCAGTAAGTCCTCTGATGTTTAGGCTGCATTGTTTACAACATGCCACAGAGACAGTGTAGACTCTGCGATGCTAGCTTAGCTTGGTTTTGCTTTGCAGCTTTGATGCTTTGATCATTTCATTTCTGCCATAGTTTGTGCCCCCTACCTCTCAGTCTACAGCTAAAGCTACATTTCCTGTCAGAGGAGCATTTTGCTGCTCAATCGCCTCTTGCTGTGGTTTGTGGTCATGATGTGTTCTCTGAGTGTGAAGCCAAACATATCCTTCAAAAATTCATCAAACGTATATATATTTAACACCACATCATAAACAAAATCAAAATTTTAAATAGAACAAAAATATCTTAGGAAAATCTAACCAGTTAATTTCAATTAAGCATCCATACTAAATTTGCTCCATGTGCCTCAAAAATATTCTGTAGATGTTTTTAATTCATGTGAATGAAAATGGAACATACCTGCAGTCACATTGACCTTTATACTTTAAAGGTCTCATTGCATCGCTTTTTCGCGGTTTTAGTGAAATAAAATAAATGCTTTAGTGCTCCTGTTACAGGCTGTTCTAGTTTGGTGGAGGAGATGGAGCAGGGAGAAAAACAGGTTCATGGCTATGCTAGTCACAAGCTACACTCATTCAAAGCACATTCGGTCATAGCACACCAAATAGAAGATTTAAACATCCTAAACAAACACACATACTTACCTATATTTTGCTAAGTGAATGTGTGCTGCAACGAGACCACTCTGGTAATCACACCTGTGGCATGGCTTTTTCTATTTAACAAACTTACGTCACATTGTATGCCTTTTTTTCACCTATTTTCTTGCCTTGACCAATAGAGGCAATCGGGGTAGAAGAACATTTTCATGTGCAGCATGCATTTGCAACTCAGAGTGTCCTGTCATATTTCAAAAAGAGGAAGTACTAAACAGATTCTCGCAGAATGAGACCTTTAAAATTTGACCTTCAAAATAGTTAATCTTTGAGTCCAAGTCCAAGCCCAAATCATTGTAACTGCATACAATATAGCTGTTTCTATCAGGTAGGTTGCACAGCTCTCTGCATATGACCTTGCACTTTGATGTGGTGTACTCTGAGGGGCACTGTTTCCTCAAATGTCCAAAGATACGAATCTGACCAAGGTCAAATCAAGCTGCAGCATCGCTCAGGAGAGCAGAAACTTCAGAGATTTCACTTCTGTGTCCCCTAGTGGTACGCTACTTAAATGCCAGAGCAAACATTTTCACAACAGGTTTTACATGTACTAACATTACAACATAAATGTAATAAAACATACATTACATAATCTTACATTTGCAACAAGTAGCTATTTTTCTGGCATTCTGAACATATACTCATATAAGAGGCTCATAAACACATCTGTTGTTGTGATCGTTTTTGCATCCAAGCCCAAGATACAGTATGATGAATCCTAATAAAAAGACAACCAATAGTTGCAGATCAAGTGTTTTTTTGCAGAACTGGTGGTAGTCAGTGAGACTACCCTCACTGTAAAGTGCTTTGAGTGTCTTGAAGAGCGCTATATACATTTAATGTGTTGTTGGCTTCTGTGGGGCTTCCCCTGATTGCATTTGCAACAACTCATATGTAAACTATTCTTACGGTCCGTTATGCATGCCTAGCATCTGCATTCATACTCATGTCTTGTGGGTTTCACTTATGCTGTTAGCGTGTGATTGGTGCAATGCTTCATTCCAAGGTTATAACATGGAAACATTGAGTGTTACCTACATGTCAGAGCTGAAAATTCTAAATTGGGCAAATGATTAGCAAATTCTTCCTCCTATTGGCTTTCAGCTTTTGGATATATCAATATCAAACCATTCAACTTACAAATAATATTATGCTAAGTTTCTTCCAGTAGTGTGCTAAAATATACCCGTGTAATGTTTGCAGATGACAGCTATACAAAGTTTAAAACATACTACTAATTGGTGGTAGTTCTTGTGATACTACTCACTTTGTGAGTGTTAAACCTCGAACCACATTTCTGAGGAAGACATTTGTAGGTCATGTAACCACTTCCTTTAAGAAGTATTTTAAAATGAGTATACACCCTTTTCATAACAAAACATAATTGGCATTTAAACAACAGCTAGCACTGCCTGCACTGTGTAACTTTAGAAATTAAATGAATGTCCCAGTGCATTATTCATTTATTGCTAAACCAAAACAGTACACAGGTTTCGGACAGACATGACATGTCTTTCTCAGTGCTAGATATAATCTTGAATAAAGACCTCTGTTTTGCTGTGCCAACACTTACAACGTAAATGGTGTTATTTGGCTATTTGCCTTTGCGATGTATTGAATGTGACACAGTATTGTGTGTCCAAACAAGTGAAGACACTGGGATATGGATGAAGGTGATTTTCTCTCTGCCAGGGTCATCCAAGGCTATATCTGTATATTTTTTTGTGGGAATAGCCCGGGATCTCTGAGCCATCAAAAAATATTTTTTTCCTTATTTATTATTTATTTTACCAGGAATAATCCCACTGAGATTCAAAATGTCCTTTCCAAGGGAGTCCTTGCCAAGACAGCAGCTTATACAGTATAGTTCCATAATTAAAAAAATTACAATTTAGCAGACAGTCGTCAGAAAAAACAGAGAACACAACATGATCACCAGCAGTCTTTAGTTACAACACATGTGCCTTTAGTATTTAAACAGTCCTTTATCCTAGATTTAAAGGATTTATTTTTGGTACGTAGTCTAATTTAAAATGACTCTGCAATTTATACCAGGATGAGGGTGCAAAAACTTTGAAGACATTTTAACCCAAGACAGCTCGTGTTTGGGGAATGTCATACATGATTTGCCTGTCTGTCTGAAGATTACTGTGCATCCTCTGGTAGTGGCTTTAGTAGTCAGGAGGGAACATAAGTAAGGAGGCAGTTTACACATTACACTTAGCTGAGGCTCTTATCCAGAGCAACTTACAGATATTTACAGGGTTTCAGTTACAGTCCCTGGAGCAGTGTGGGGTCAGATGCCTTGCTCAAGGGCATCTCAAGATTCAAACCGGCAACCTTCTGATTGCAAGACCAACTCCCTAACCACTAGGCCACAGCTGCCCCTGTTTACACAACATGACCTTATAAAGAAAAATATACAAATGCCCCAGCCTACAAAATAGTAATAATAATAATAATAATAATAATGATAATAATAATAATCATCATCATCATCATCATCATCATCATCATCATCATCATCATCACCATCATCATGAAAATAGCCCCGTAGAGGAGACTTTTGTGTGGTTGCATTACCAACAGCCACAGATGCAACATTGTAGCCAGTGAAAAACCTCAAGAAAATCTGACGTATCTGACCATATATGGGCAGATTTAGAACAATTTGTCAAATTTAACAAATCAAACAAAATCAAGCAAATTCACATTCGCTGCTGGTGTAGGCCTATGTGATGCACTTTGGCGGACGAGACATTTACTTCCTTACAGGCCATCCTGTCTATAACTACTCGCCATACCCCGACATGAGTCATGACGATTGGCCTTTCCTTTCGTTCTCAAACTACAGTACGTTAAAATTGTACGTTCATCAGCTCAATTTTCAAAATTTCTCAGAGGGGGAAAATCCCCCAAAGCCCTGCATAAAAAGGGCTCTAACTTCTGGGCTATAGCCCAGAATGTTATAAATATATAGCACCCCTGGACACTGCAGCGGTTTCGCCTTGCAATCATATCAGCACACAGAGCTCGAAGATGAAGATTGGGGTAACAACAGGATGTTGAGCCACAGTTGCACACCCACAACACAAACACCACTTCGCCATGTGTACTGAATGTGCACACACCCGACCCGAAACACACAAACACAGACGCACAAACACACACACACACACACACAAACCAAAGATTTTAAGATTGGGCTGTCATCATGCTCTGTTTGACTGTTTTAAAGCCTGTGAAGTATACCACAAGGCCACCATACACACACACTCACACACACGCACACAAAACCAAAGATTTTAAGATTGGGCTGTCTTCATGTCCTGTTTGACTGTTTTAAAACCTGTAAACTGTCCCAAAACTTTGCAACTTTGCAACTTTGCTTTCATGGACAAAAAACGTAACCCACTAATTCAAAATATTCATTAGACCAAGCACCTGCATCAGTCTTTTAGTAATACAGACATTATTTGGTCTACAAGAGGCATTATACATGTGTATGGTTTTCCACAAAAAAATACCATTGCAGGGTCCCACTGACTGAGACAGTTGAATTGTTATTGTCAGTTTTCAAGATGCATTACAATCAATTGTCTGGAATTGTCTGCAGACCTATAGTAGATGCAGACTACATTCAGCCTGCTATGAAAGATGTATATGAGTCAGACAGAAGAGTTGAGTCCCTAAAACACTATTTTGTCTTGCAAAAGTTTGGGAAGACATTTGAATTAAACATCTTTTAAGAATTCAGGGATAAAACCTTTCATTTATGTAAAGCACACTGCATTGCTCGTACTGCATGTATGAGATAAATTGTATTAATAAACTTGTCTAAACTTGCGTTGCACAATCCCCTGAAACGCATGCATGCATCACGTGTTACATTCAGCAGATTAGATGCTGATGTCTCTAGTGTGCTTTACAAAGACTTTAAAGCATTCTTTTATCAGTCGCCATTTTCTTAATGTTTAGCAAAGCCATGGCCATTGTGTGTTTAGCTTGTAGCATGAGGTATGCAAGAACAATCAATCTTTTCTTTTCTAGATTGGGGCTATGGAGCTTTGAACTATGGCTAAAATATTATCAGTGTTGTGTGATGTGCAGCTTTTTGTTCAAACATCAGGTCCATAGCTTTTATTCTTTAATTCTTATTGGTTGGGACTATACATGTTATTCATATTCTTTTATTCTTTTACTATTATGAATACCAACATATCATTTTATTAAATAATAAATAACCTGAACACTATGACCCTGATACTGGGACATACCATACAACTCATGTGTCATATGCCACTCATGGTGGCCTGCCACAAATAGTAATAATAGTAATAAATAGCAATACTAGTATTAATATTAGTAATATTAGTAATAATCACAATCTTAATGACTTTCAGATAAAATGCCACTAGGCAGTTCTTACTGTAAAACTCACCAGCAGGCTACCAGCTGTAGGAGGTGTAGTGGGGCATCATGGTGCAGCTGCCTCAGGCGCGTTTATCCGGTATCCAGGTTTCAGTCAGACTCGTGGTCATTTACCGATCCCACTCCACCTCTCTCTTCCCGACTCATTTCCTGTCTTTCCCTCACACTGTCCCATCAGAACAGGTGAAAATGCCCACAAACTTAAAGGAAAACCTGCAGGAGTTTTGCTCAATTGGTTTTGTGTAAAATACTGTCTTTGTGACTATTCCACAAATGTGCCAGTGTCTGTCTAGGTTGGTTAAATCAGTTTTAAGAGGACACAGTAATGACAGAGCAGTTTTTAAAAAGATATTGATGTCCTTTATTTTATTATACATAGCTCCATATGACATAAATGTAATCTTTACTTTATGACTCATTCTGTCAGTTTCTTACTGTAAATAACTATGAATATGTCAAACACTTGTCAAAACACCAGCATGACAAGTGTAAGAATATACTGGATATGTGGAGAAGAAGAAAACGTGGAATGTGGACAGTAAAAGAAATAGACAGTATAAAAGTTAAAATGACAGTATTGAAAGGTAAAATGACAAGTAAAATGACAGATGCTGAAGGATGCTCACATTGTGGAAACACCCTAAAATCATACCGCTGTCATTTTATCTGTTACGAGAAAAAGTTTTGAAATCTTTCGTAGAAATCCGGAAAAGCAAATTTCTGTGTATAGTGGGAAGTGGGCTGTCCTACAGAGCGCTCTCCTCTGATATAAGCAAACAGATGCTCTGTGGCAAGCCCCTACTCACCTTTATCTCATCCAAAGACATCTGAAGAGTTGAAGATGAAGCTCTGCTGTGCTGTGGCTGTTGCAGTCATTGTTCTGGCACTTTGCTGTCAGGGACAAAGCAGTAAGTTACTCAGAAGAGTTTCAATATATGTTCTGGTTTCAGTATACACAGAGCTATGTAAATGGTATTTGAAACGATCTACACAAAACTGTCTACATGCAAATACATGCAGTATGTGTTTTATTTGTGGAAATGTGACAGTAGGTTAATACATTCTGAAAGCATGAAGTTTAATGAAATTTGAATGGTCCATATCCGGATCATTTTTTTAAGTGTGTGCATGTATTTGTGTGTGTGTGTGTGTGTGTGTGTGTGTGTGTGTGTGTGTGTGTGTGTGTGTGTGTGTGTGTGTGTGTGTGTGTGTGTGTGTGTGTGTGTGAAAGAAAGAGAGAGTGAGAGAGAAGAGAGAGAGAGAGAGAGAGAGAGAGAGAGAGAGAGAGAGAGAGATAGAGAGAGAGAGAGAGAGAGAGAGAGAGAGAGAGCATGTGTGCATGTGTGTGCGTCTGTGCTCATTAATTACCATGCGTTTGTGGGCATGTATGAGATACATTTTTCCAAAACTCCAAATTCTATTTCAGCTGCCGTAACACCAGATGAATGCTGTTTCAGCTTCTACAACAAGGCACTTCCTGTCAGCAGAATAAAAGCCTACCAAGAGACCCACGCCGGTTGCCCCCAAAAGGCAGTGGTGTGAGTACATCTCATCTTGCTAATAACCTTATGTTGATACGATCTCACTTTTAAAAGACGTTGGTCAGATCTGTTTTTGTCTTCATGTGCTTTTTCTTTCTTTAAAAGCCTCACCACTGTGGCGGACAAAAAGATGTGCGTCAACCAAGATTTCAAGCAGTTGCAGGAAATTATGGACAGGGTGGACGATCTGTTTGGTACTCAGACCCAGGCCAGTTCTCGTTAGTACGAGACCACTCGTCTACCGGCGCCCCCCCGGCCCGCTACGCACAATCCTTCTCTGAGATGCCTGTGTGCGCTGTGCTTCAAGAGCCTAGTTAACAAAACAACCTAAAATTCGACAGCTTTTTTTTAACACAACACAATTCTATGATGTGACTTCTTGTAAAATCTCATTCTGATCAGATTTTAATAAATTCACTTTGCTGCATACTTTTGTTTTGGTGTCTGGTTACCTATTTTAAACCTCTTTTACTCTATTTATTCACTCATTTTAATGTAGTGAATACAGCACAGTAATAAACAGTAAAGTTAGCGTTCCCATAAGCAAATGCAGGGACAAGCACTGCAGCTACATTTCCTGTCAGAGGAGCCCTTTGCTACTTATTCATCTTTCGCTGTGGTTTGTGGTCATGACTGTGTTCTCTCAGTGAAGATAGTGTGAAGCCAAAAAGATCAGTTTAAAACTCATCAAAGCTTAAGGAGGAAAAATATATTTGTGATGTGGGTTTATACAAATCGTGTGAAAATAGATGCCAAAAGTACTTTCCCTAACTATAATAATTTTGTGAGCAGATACATTTTAAAGTACAGCTGACTCTTAGCCTACACTGAAATAGAGAAGTATTCGGAAGAGTTTACTTTCAGAAGCTCATAAAAAACAATTTTCTAAAAACAAAAATGAAAACAAGATTATATTGCTTTGTACTTGCTCTGTTGCTGTGACATTGCAATGGTGGTACATTGTGTAATATGTGACAGAGTTGTGTGTTTCTCTGTTTGTAGCCCCATAGTGGATCTGAAAGCAGATGAGTGATTGTATGATTTTATGTCATTATTTAATTTTGGATTTGTCCACTTCGTATGCTGTGGTGTGTAAAGATCGTTTATCACTAAAGAAGATACTAGGAAGACTTCCATCTGTTGTCTTAGTCATTACATTATTTTATCGAGGCCTTCACTACACCAGCATCTTTTATCAATTCTCCAAGACTACTGTAGTTAGCTTCCTAAAACCCTATTCCAAAAGCCTAGTTAAAATGGGGTGGGGACACTACATCTTAAAGTGATGATTTGGCCCTAACTTGTGCTAAACCACATGTGAATGGATTACATCAGCTCCTTCAAACTTTGTAGACTTGGTACAGGTGGGAGATGTACATTTAGCTGACCCATGTGACTATATATAGTAAGTATAGTATTTAATCCTGGGACATACCTGTGAGTGGTATTGCTCGTACTGCATGTTGTATTGTCCTGCATTTGAACGTGTCATCCTCTAAGTGGCACTGTTTACTCATATACCTCCTGAAATTAACCCAACAATGTCCAACAAAAAAAACATCACCTAAGAAACCCTAATGTCAGAGGTTTTACATACTCATCTGTTGTGTTACAGTAATGAAATAAATTCAAATGTTTTAGATCATCCCAATGTTTTTTTGTAAGTAGCTGTATTTTGTTTGTTTTTTAAGGTCCTTGTGTACAAATAGAAAATAACTTGGTCAGCATGTGGTCATGTATGGTCACTAATAATGACACCTTTTGGTCCCCTTAGTTTGTGTGTCACTGTCCAAAACCTGGGCACAATATAAGACAAACAGGACAGCAGCCTGGTACAGCATTAGAAAAACATGTCCCATTGCCAGACTGTTAGTAAACTTCACACAGTACCATCTGTGTAGTGTTTGTCAGTGCATGCAGGGGGCAAGTTCTACTTCTACTTGATATTTTGGGTGCTGAGAGGGCGCAACATGTTCTGGACCTAAAAGGATGCTAGTACAGTGGGTATGACCTAAAACTGAATTCTTATTTTGGCTTTAGCTTTGGTTTATTTTACAAATTCTGGCTCCCCCTTGATTGTAATACTACACAATTATGGCCTAACAGTACTTTAGCTTGCTAGTTAAATCTTATCTTAAATCTATGTAATGATGTTATCTGATGTAAGGCCAACAGCCTTGGAAACAGAAGAGATGAAGCGAGGTGACTAATTGTTAGCAGTAAGCTTGTGGGTGTGATCCTTCATCTGTTGTTATCTGCTCTGCAGTTCAGGAAGAGCAGTGCTAATGCGTCAGAGTAAGGAGAAAAGAGGGCAATTGGAAATGACCTTTGACAAAATTCTTAAAAGTGCTTTTTATTTGATAAGGCGATATCTGATAAGGCGTTTTTTTATGCTTACAGATATGACACACATCCTGATGCTTATGTTGGTGCATGTGTGTGTGTGTGTGTGTGTGTGTGTGTGTGTGTGTGTGTGTGTGTGTGTGTGTGTGTGTGTGTGTGTGTGTGTGTGTGTACTGTAAAACTCTATAAAAGTGTATACTGTATAATAATTTGTGCTTGGGTAAACTCGTATATCCTTTGTATTTTTATTATTCATCTTTGTTGTATTCTTTTTTATTTAAAGGAGTACTTCCACAAGAAACTGTTTAGTACTTGCTCTTTTGAAATATGATAGGTCACCCCGAGTTGCATATGCATGCTGCACGTGAAAATGTTCTTCTAACCAGATTGCCTCAATTAGTCAGTGAAAGAAAGTAGACGGAAAAACGAGTGAATAAGAAAAAGGCCAACAAAGTGACGTAGGTGTGTAAATTAGAAAAAGCTGTGCTACAGTTGTGATTACTGGAGAAGTTTTGTTGCAGCACACATTCATTTAGCAAAGTATAGGTAAGTATGTGTTTGTGTAGAACATTTAGATCTTCTATTTGGTTGGCTATGACCGAATGGGCTATGAATGATTGTAGCCCGTGACTAGCATAGGTGAGAACCTGTCATTCTCCCTGCTCCATCTCCTCCACCAAACTAGAACAGCCTGAAACAGAAGCACTAAAGCATTTTTTTCACCAAAACCGGCTCACAGGGCATTCTTTAATCCTAGAGACCGCCGCAAAATGAATGAAAACACAATGGAAGTACACCTTTAAATGAGCAAACAACTACACAGTATACAAACCAGTTAACCACACTGCCTAGACTGAAAAACACAATACAATTGAATTTCAACAAAAATCAGTCACTCTAAACAAGTGGAGTGGTGTACCGCTGTATTCCACACTTTAAGTAGAGGTGCAACCCACAGGTAAAGAGAAGACAGCTTCTGCTACTCTGCTGGGTGTCTTTCGGTTTGAGGGAATGGCATTTGATTTGAGCAGGACCCCCATATCATTCCAGTGACAAGCCGTCTAGCGGAAGGCATGCTAATGTTTATGGATTATATTATTGTCTAGTCACCTTGCTTTGACAGGCATCGCTAAGGTCTGGCACAGACTTTTGGCAGGGAGGAAAAAAAAAAGATGGCGTCAAGCTGCTATTTCCTAGAAATAGTGCATGTAATTATCATGGCCCCCAGTCTCTTCTCTTCTAGCACCAGAAATGTCACTGGAAACGATAATGGCCTCGGTTCACACCTGTCTCACCTGCCTTGGGCTCAGTAGTGGGGGCGCAGCTATTGTAGGTAAAGGGCTGAAGGGTCGTGGTGGGCCCAGTTTGGCCGCACTCACACTCTTTGTCCCGGTCAGGAGTCCAGAGGTCCTGGTCATCGTCATCTTATTTGTAAATCCCCAAGGGGTCTGGGGTACTTCACGTCATAAGTATGATAAGTATGATATGATATGCTTAGTCTAGCCACCACTCCAAAATGCGAAGAGTTCGCAGAATTCTTCACGAACAAAATACTTGCCATTAGAGCAGAAATCATTCGAGACCCTAACTACCTACAGGATGCCCCTAGTAGGGAACCACCGACCCTACAGAATTTTAGCGCCATTACGGAAGACGATCTCTATAAACTTGTTAAACATAACAAGCGGTCAACATGCAGCCTTGACACTTTCCTTATGAAAAATAATTTTAACTACATCTCCAAACCCCTATTACAGATCATTAACACCTCCATTCTCACTGGTGTTTTCCCAAGCGCCTTTAAAACTGCTGTAGTGAAGCCATTGCTAAAGAAACCAAATCTGGACTATAAAACACTAAATAACTATGGACCAATCTCCAACCTCCCATTTATAAGCAAAATACTTGAAAAGGCTGTCTTCATACAGCTCAACCAATTCCTTAATGAAAATGACATCCTAGAAAAATTCCAATCAGGCTTTAGAGCAAATCATAGTACAGAGACTGCTTTAACCAAAATAGTAAACGACCTCAGACTCAGTACAGCCACAAACAAAGTCTCTGCCCTAGTCCTCTTGGACCTAAGTGCCGCCTTTGACACAATCGATCACAACATACTATTACATCGTCTCAAAACTTGGGTGGGCCTCTCAGGCCATGTACTAAAATGGCTTGAGTCATACATCACCGGAAGACAATTCTATATTAGTTTAGGAGATCATATATCTAAAAATCACAACGTACCCTTCGGTGTTGCTCAAGGCAGCTGTCTTGGCCCCCTCCTTTTCTCATTATACATGCTACCGCTGGGCAACATTATCAAAAAACATAATATAGACTTTCATAGTTATGCCGATGATACACAACTTTATATCTCAGTTGAGCCAAACAAAACCACAGCTCTACAGTCTTTAACCTCCTGTTTGTCAGCTGTCACGCATTGGATGAGCAATAACTTTCTAAAATTAAAAGAAAACAAAACTGAACTACTACTTATTGGCCCTAAAGACAAACGTGAAGCTCTCCTCCCCAGCCTAGGTAACCTAAACCAATATGTCAAAGAACAGGTAACTAGTCTAGGTGTCATCCTTGACTCTGACCTAAGCCTCAAACCACACATCAACAAAGTTACTAAAACAGCATACTTCCATCTAAGAAATATTGCAAAAGTTCGGCCCTTCTTAACCCAGCCAGACGCTGAAAAACTTGTTCACGCATTTATTACAAGTAGATTAGACTACTGCAATGCCTTGTTCACAGGCCTCCCAAAAAAATCAATTGAAAAACTACAGCTTATTCAAAACTCGGCTGCAAGATTACTAACAAAAACAAGAAAGATGGAGCACATTACTCCTGTACTGGCTGAACTACACTGGCTACCTGTATCTTATAGAATTGACTTCAAAGTACTACTACTGGTATTTAAAGCTGTAAATGGCCTTGCCCCATGCTATATTACTGACGCATTATCCTCTTATACCCCTGCACGAGCCATTAGATCCGCTGATGCCGGTCTCCTGAGGATTCCAGACGCACCATCCAAAAGGATCGGGGAATCGGCCTTCTCATACTACGCCCCAAAGAGATGGAATGCCCTACCACAGCACATCAGAGAAGCAGAATCCATTGACATCTTCAAGCGACAACTAAAGACCTACCTATTCAACCATGCCTATACCTAACTACTCAGACCAAAGTCCCTTCAGCCAGACTCCCCCGCCCAGACCAAAGGCCCTTCAAACAGTCACAGGCTTCCCGTTACCAGCCCCGGCAGATGGGCTCCCCTGGGAGACGTGGTTCTGCCTGAGGTTTCTTCCTAGAAAAACAGGGAGTTTTACTCACTGATTCCTAAGGTTTCTTCCTGAATTCACACAAATCAAACACACAGGGAGTTTTTCCTCACCCCTGTTGCTCCCTGGGGACACTAACAACCGACTGCGCCTAAATGACCTTTCCTCGTCTAGTGCCTCTGGTCTGCAAAGACTGCCGACCTATGTTCACATAAGAGCCCACATTAACAGGGCATTGCATAGTTCTAGTGCCACTGGACTACAAAGATTGCTGATTAGGGCCTACAAGGACTGCCTACCTGTGTTCACGCAAGAGTCAGTTTGCTACTGTATTCATCTGCTCCGGCACCGCTGGACTGCAAGAAATGTTGTCCTGTAACAACCCTGCTAAACTGTAAAGCACTTTGAGCTGCATGTTGCATGTATGAACTGTGCTATACAAGTAAAGTTTATTATTATTATTATTATTATTATTATTATTATTATTATTATTATTATTATTATTATATTATTATTATTATTACAAGTAGATTGAGGTCTGGGTTAGGTAACATGTCAACAGTGATAGCCAGATACAATCAACGGTGTACATTCAAAAGCCAATTGAACATGTTCACCATGGGAGCTGTTCCTTTTAGATGGGTATCTAGGTAGGAAGCCACCAGGTTACCACTGATCACTTTCAAAGAGAAATGTTGCTCTAGCAACAAGTCATTGCATGCTTCTGTTGCCGTTGCCAGTTGTCTGCCTTCAGTAGTCTTTAATTGTGATTATGTACTTTATGTAACTCTTTATATATTTTTAGCATTTGTCGGAGTCTATAGGGTGTAGCTTGTGACATTCTCTGTGTTGTGTTAAAGTTTGTGGTAGACTAGAATTCAAAAGGTTGACTGACTGGGCAAGGGTCAATAAGAATACATAAATTACAGCAGAAATATAAAAGAAATAAAATAATAGCACTATGAAATAAGAATAGTAAGACTAATTGCCTACAACTGAGAAACTAATTACAAATAGGTCTGTGCAAGTGCAGGAAAGTTGTCTTGTATCAACCAAGTCTTTTAGTTGTCTGATGATGGTTCCCAGGTGATGGCACTCAGCAAGGTTGTCAGGGTGTTCCGAGGATGTTTCTCCCATGATTCTTCTTGATGTATGTGGCATGGGCAGACCTAGAACATTTTAAGAAAGAATCAGTTTGTCCTGTTGCGAACTATTTGCACAGTATTAGGGAAAATAAGCGACACCAGCCCCTCTGCCAAACCTGTAGACAATGTGCTCTTGGCTAAAGCCCCAATTGTTTCAATTTCTCAAGACACCCTTTCTTGGCAGGAATTGGTTTGAATAGGGGAATGAATGTACTAACATAATGTATACTGTAGCTTCAAAATATGGCTGGTCCTTGAAGCCATCTGGTTAAATCTGGCTTTACTGCCAGATCTGTTTCACTCTAATGGAGCCACAAGTAGGCTTTATTCATGTTGTAGCCATACCCAGCCACACACACAAACTCTCACGGCAACACATAGGTGTGCAGATGCTCACAAAATCTCACCCACAGACACACATACCGTACTGACTCTACATGTAACTGGTACAGACAAAGGCATGATCAAGCTTGTGTAGAAAAACAGACAAAAAACACACACACACACACACACACACACACAAATGAATACACATCCATACATGTGCAGTCAGACAAAGCTAAACAGTGGTGTGAAAATGCACAAATTTACAAACACACACACACGCACGCACACACACACACACACACACACACACACACACACACACACACACACACACACACACACACACACACACACACATACAGAGGGAGAGAGGGGGGATAGATAAGGAACTTAAACATACAGAGCAAGAGAGAGACATCACACACAAACTGCCAATTATGCTAAAATAGCTTCTTAGCTGCATATGTGTGGGTGCTATGTGTGAACAGATGCCAGTTCCTGTGCTCTGCATCTTAAGACCAGAGTGCAGAAAAGCAGCAGATTAGTTGCCACTAATGAAAAAGATAAGGGTAGTATAGAGGAACAATATGTGTTTTAATATCTAAAAATCAGAATGTCTTCACGACCATTAGGTACCATGTCTATGTAATCGCCAGAATGTGAAACAGACAGCACATAGAACTGTACTCCATAACAGCAACAAGAGACAATTGTCCAGATTCAACATTTAAGGTTATATTTACCCATCTCATTATACTTATATAGGAGAGTGGAAGTCTTGGGGTTTTGGCTACAACAAAACATTTCTATACACCAGTAACAGCACATTATGTCTGTGCCCTAAAGATCACAGAAGGGTCCTCATGGGTGCATTTTTACAGCCCATAGTTAGGGTTGCACTATATGGGATACTGCTGAGAGGATTCGGCCTGTGTGGAAATTTGCCTTTAATGGACTCCTTCATTCTGACAGCGGGGAAAAATGTGTTGTGCGTCATTCGTCCCCGTATCAGGTTCCACAAAAATAGCGCTGCAAATCCTTTCAATTTGCTATTTTATCAGCAGTTTTACTGGCACTGGTCCCCCCGCAAGTGTAGCCAGTGATAGCAATGTGCCTTAGCCCCCATATTCTGCAAAGAACAAGCTTTTTCTTTGTTTCTGCTGAAGAGACAGTTGTAGCAGTATGCCCTTCTTCACTATGCAATATGATCTGCTGATGACATGTTTGAGGAATCTAGCTTTATCTGTGTTTTTGATCCCACAGTACATCCCACTGATCGATCGTGATGAGTGAATGTATCATATGTCTTGTTGTGTTTATATTATTATGTCTTATGTCGTCATGTCTTCCTGTCTTGTATATGTCTTATAAGATGTTTATGTTCACTGTGGGTCTAGGGAGCATTGCAATTTCAAATTCTGTGTGTGCAACCTATACATATGGTTTTTTGACAATAAAGCTGACTTTGACTTTAACTTTGAAGACAACTCATTAACGCAACAATTCAGTTTCACCTGGAGTGTCTGAAAGGCACAGAAATTTGCACATTACTGTACAACAGGAGTTGTGTATATCTGCATTCTAGCGTGCAGGCAATAGCAGGAAGGCAACAAGCCAAGAGTGATGAAAAGACACCCTCCCACACACCTAATGAAGATGGCAGTGAAAGGAACTCAAGCCCCGCTAATTGCTAGGTTGTGTCACGCCCCGTACCACCCCAGTCTGTGAGTTGGACCAGGAAATGATGACCAGATGTGATGATTTGCCAGTGCATGAAACAACATAAATAAACATCCTAAACATCTCCTGTCAGACATTAAATCATTTTGTACCATACATACCTCACTTTTATTTACTTATGCCAGAAAGGACAGTTCTTTTAAATGCTTACAGCTTGCAGACAATCCTTCTCAAGGCTTTTTTTTTATTCTTCTTCTTGTACTTCTTATTCTTTGCCATCTAAAGGGGAGCATGCTTTGGAATCACCCAGGCAGGCCTATGCCTATTTCTGGCCACACAAAAGGAGGTGCCAGGGGCTTATTATGCCTGTGTGCCTGGTGCGAATAGCCACTCATGGCTCATAGACACACAAAACTCCCTGCCAGACCCCGAGTGTTTGGA
Organism: Coilia nasus; assembly: GCA_027475355.1. Taxonomy (NCBI): domain Eukaryota; kingdom Metazoa; phylum Chordata; class Actinopteri; order Clupeiformes; family Engraulidae; genus Coilia; species Coilia nasus. The sequence continues at coordinate 12,429,632 of CM050219.1, read as the reverse complement.
CCCGCTACTTATAAAGCCATCCAATTAAATGCCATTTTAGGGTTGTTATGCATGGAGAAATGCATGGCGGAGAACCTGAAAAAAATACTCTTAAATGTGATACACTTAAATGTGCTGTATTACCAAAACATCATTTGATTAATACAATTTTGTCTGTGGAGAACATTCTGAAATGATAAGAAAAAAAAAACTATTATTTTAATTACAATTATAATTATTGTTGTTGTTATTATTATTGTTGTTGTTGTTATTATTATTAATATTCTTATTATTATTATTATTATTATTATTATTATTATTATTATTATTATTATTATTATTATTATTATTATTACTACTACTACTACTAATACTAATAATTTTGACAGATGATCCGAATAGATTCAAGTAATGATTTCCCTTGCAAACCAGGACAAACCTGCACAATAGTAATCCCATTATTAAGTCATATTGGATGATGCAGTGAATTATATTAAAATGAATCTGGGTGAAATGCTTCCTCCAGAGCTTCTGGAGCTTGTGTAGGCAGCCTGCACTGAGATATGCCCCAAATATGGAGTAGCTTGTCGGAGAGTCAGAGACAAAGTGGCCAAAGGCATTGTATATCCTTTCCATTGATACACAAGAGCTCTAGCTAGATTGAGCTAAATATGTTGATAATGCTCCACCGTTACAATTCAGAAAATTGAAATGAGGACTCCCTGTGAGCCAAAAACCCTGTGAGGCCCTGGTCTTCTGTGACTTCAGTGAGACCATTTGAGCTGGACCGTCAACAACACTTGTTTAGCTCATCCTGGCATGAGGCATCTGAGCCATCTCAGGACCTCCAAAAATGTCTGGCCAGCCACAGCAAGCTGCAAAGGCCATTCGCAGCTCTCAACCCTAGGCCTGCCTGCCATTTAGCTGGCGCAAGGCTCAGCCAACTTTGACAATGTAAGAAATGGGAAAGGTTTCTGCCACAGATAAGTGTAACACAGAAGACTACACTGGATGTGATGGCAAGACCTAATTGCGGAAATCATAGGCTGCCATATTGATCGTCACACAGAAAGAGAGAAATACTAGGCAACGCAACCCCTTTTAAGGCCAATCAAAGCCACAGTGATTTGAGCCTCTTAAGTGGAAGTTGCCTGTTAATCCCATAATGATAAATGATGAGATTCTGACACGGATTGTGCTATAACAGAGATGGGGGCTGTCTTCCTAAAATGGCAAAGTCAACATGAGTGAAGTGAAGGCAGGGTGAAATGAGAGATATTTTTGACATTTTTGACTTCTCCAAGATACACCACTCCAGGTCTCTCAGTGTGTCCTCTGACCTTACCTGATTTATTATTCAAAGGCAGTGTCTCTACGTCTCTCTCTCTCTCTCTCTCTCTCTCTCTCTCTCGCTATTCCCCCATTCTCAATGGCTAATTATACTATTTCAATTGTTCAATTGTTGAACCTGCCTTGTAAGTAGTAGGAACCCACAGGAAATGATGGAAATGATCAAAGCACTTTGTAAAGAAGTGCACACACTCACACAGGCATGGATACAACATGGCACTGTCGCGTTCCATCCAAAGCCTTGCGTGAGGAAGAGTAAGAGAGAGTGAGGAAGAGAAAATGTGGGATTTTAATGAGTGCCCATGTTCATCAGGTCAGATTACATGCCACTATTAAAGCTAATTGCATTTTCTTTTCCAGGTGAGAGATTTGTTTTGCTCCTTTTGGTAGACGAGACACATTGAGTCATCAATTCACACAAGACAACTATAATTCAGTCAGGTTTTGAAAATCTGAATAAAACAACTTTGCAGACAGGTGTTTTTTTAACTGTACCTCTGGTGCACGGGCCATTACATGTCATTGTGCACGCCCAGCAATACTGGTGGCATAATGTTACAGTGCCACTAGGCTACGCCTCGTGAACCCAGCTTCATACAGCACAGGTCCAAAACACTCCTACCTTTCACACTGCTGTCCCAGGGTCGACTGCCGTGTCGTTTGCACACGCCACCCCGTGTCTGGCAATGTGAAAACGCCTACCGTAAGCTCTACAACTCAGCACTGCACAGAGGAACATTCTAGATCTTCCCAAGCTACAGACCAGTCAAACTCAGAGAATGTTCAATTTAACATCAACTCAGCTCTTGATGTGCTTTACAGAGACACATGTCTAAACCATTATATGAGTTTATGCTGTAGATATAGGAAAACATGAGAAAATGTTCTCTTTCTCATGAGAAAATAATGTTAAAAAGACTTAAAGCCTATAAATACACTGATGTGACAAGAAGTTAGCAGTATTAGGTTAGCATATTTTTGTTATAATAGTTACTCCAGAAATGCAGGATTTGGCAGTGGTATCAAACAGGCCCGTAGGCTCAGTTTACGGCTATTCTCCCCTCATTGCTCACTCAACACTGAGAAAAATGTACAGATTATAACTGCAAAAAGAAAATGATCAACAGCATATACACTCATTTGAATGTAAGTGTGCATATCTTGCCATACCTTGGTTTAGTACTCTGATTTGCTTTGGCATTCTCATTCTATTTATTACAGCCCTAAAAGAGAAAAGTCAACTGTATTTTCCAGTGCACCAATGATTTTAAAATCATTCTCTTTGGCTTATTTACCAGCTATCTTGGGCACTGTAACATCTGGAGCATTGACAATAAGTGGTCTGCATACAGATAGCTCTGAATAATAATAAAGGTCAAGGGATGCATATGAATGAGATTAATGCCTGAAACACTTGACTTAAGTAGTATACGTGAACTTCAGAACTCACAGCCAAATGCAGTCACCCACCTCACCGCTTTTATTCATGAATTCATCCACTGCCCATCTCTATTTTTCTTTTTGTCTTTCTCATTTCATCTTTTTTTCTTATCAGTGATGTGTAGTTGAGTGCACTTGAGGAATGGTTGTAATCACCAAATCACCCCTCTCATCCCTGATGGTTTGCCAGAGCATTTGGATTTTAGAACACTCTCTCTCTCTCTCTCTCTCTCTCTCTCTCTCTAACACACACACACAAACACGCACACACACACACACACACACACACACACACACACACACACACACACACACACACACACACACACTCTGTCTCTCACACACACACATGCACACACCAACAATAAACCTCCAGCAGGGTCTGCATCTAAACCAGTTTCCAAGGAGACATTCTCTATGTTGCGAAGGTGAATAATAAGATCACTCCTGAGGTTTAAGAATATCTGAATAAGGAGGGGATGCCTTGCTGAATGACTGCTGATGAATTTTCTTTCTGTCTTTAAAATCCTGCCAACCGTTGAAGGCTGTTTCTTACTGGGATGGCATGACAAGGATTTCTGCTACCCACAATTTCTTGGGGTCACCCCAAATCAGTTTAATTACACCCATTACTGACATCTAATTCTAAACATGAGCAGGTTTTTATGAAATGTTTTAATGAAAACATACATACCGGTATATGTCAAAGAAAAAAACATTATAACTGTATAATAACACATGCTACTGTTGCTTAGCGACCCACTATTGATAGTGCTGGAGGAGACTTAACTTAATCTTAGAGGGAGGTCACCCTCATGAATATTTAAAAGAAATCCCTGACAACTACACTGTCAGTCTGCACAGATAGGTCATAATTGTAATATAACCTTTACTTCCACTTGACTAGTGCATGTCAGCTTTGGGAACACAAACACCAAAACAATGATCTCATTGGTGTGCCATTAAAACTGAACAGATGGCGCCTGATTATTGTCTAATTTCACTAATTAAATAGATGGTAAAATATTGTGAAATGTGGTGTTTTTTGTCTGTAATTTGTTTGCTGTTAGCTGGATGACTTTACTGTAATTTCACGAGTATTGCATTTGAAAAAAGGTTGCAATTTAAGTAAGTGTATTCTGATGTAAGGGGTCATTTTGTTTTATTTGCTACAGAATAGAAATGCATCAGGAAATGGTTCGTAAACTGTGATGCCAACCTTAGAATGATGACTAGAAGAACGTCTAATATGCCAAAAATACTGAGTGCATAGACAAGGCCACCTCAAGGCAGGGGAAAGTTAGGACAACTCTTGGCCCTGAAGTGACCACCATAGAACAAAATGACAAGCAGTATTGTTATTAAAAGGGGATGGGACATGTCATCTGTTATTGCATTCCACTGTGTGGTGACTTTAAAAGAAAAGGCAGGTTGTCCAAAGATTGTACAGCAAAAAAGGCATGTCACTGTCATAAACGGAAACTACATGTATTCTGATGGATCTTACAGAACTAGCAGGGCGACAGCAGACAAAATCCAGTAAGCATGCAGGAGACAGGCCATTTAAGATCTTATACACTGGACTCAAGTTTAAAAAAGAGTCTAACATTTTCAAAGCTCAATAAATTATGTTTCTCTAGGATCTTCCAATAATGGTACTGAAATGGCTTTTTATCAGTGATTTTTATAGCTTGTTTATATAATGATTCTAGAGGTCTAATGGCAGATTTACAGGCCTGCCCTCAACAGGTGATACAATATGAGATATGTGAAAGATTAAAGCATGCAAAAATATTTTGGCTACATTTATAGGGAGAATCAATCTAATTTGTCTAAAATTCATCTAACGTTTATCATTTTTTC
>CM050219.1:12415000-12420000 GCA_027475355.1 Coilia nasus | reverse complement strand
TATTTTGCCTTTAAAAATGTCTTTGTTTTTGATGTTTGGACATTTTTGTTTGTCTGAGAAACAGTATATATGTTGACAGTCCGATTATGCTGTTATCTATCACGTAACACTGTAAACCAGTCTGCATCATGGGTTAAGGTTGAATGATGAGTGTATTTGCAAAGCAAGCAAGGTTTAAAAAAAAAAAAAAAAAAACGGTAACACTTTATTTTAATGGTCCCTTTTTCAGTGTATCTACTTCTTTAACAACATGTAACCCGGGGTACTTACACTGTACATACCTAACCCTAACCCTGAGGTGCATAATATTAAATATTGTTACACACCTTGTTAAACTGTACCTCATAATGTTAGATACACTGTAACAGTGACCGTAAAATAAAGTGCAACCAAACAAACGGTAACACTTTATGCTAACGGCTCCTTTTCTACTTTTAACAACATGTAACATTGTCAATCAAAAAAATCAAAACAGGGATCACAGTACCATCAATATGCTGCAGGTGCACGACCAAATGACATGTAGGCCATCGCCCTGGGGTTCAAGACCCAGCTGGGTCTAGATCAGCCAATTACAAGTGTTGGGTCATTCGGCCCTCCCTGCTGTGCTTAGGACAAGACTGTGCTATTTTTGGGTTAGACAGAATTTCAGATGGCCCTACACACACTCTCGTTTGACACTCACTCACTCACTCCACTTCCTTTCATTTCGTTTTCAAACGTAAGATGTGTTTTAATTTCGTCGTAGACTTCTTCTGGGTTTCGGAGCCTCCACAGTCAAGTGGATTTGTTTATACATGAGGCTGGCTTAGTCCTTGACCTCCATTTCCTGCGCTCTGCGTGTCTGAGAGTCTAAAAGGTTTTTTTCTTGCCCCCTCTTCATCTCGGAGTACTCAGGGATGCAAACAGAGAGTCACGTTGGAAGTGTGGTGTGGGTGCTTGACATGTCTTTCATCCCCTAGAGCATCTGCAACTAACAAAAAAAAACAAAACAAAAAAACCTCAGTGAATCAATTCATTCCAAACAGAAGTGTACAATGCCATTAAAAAAAAGCAATGAAACAAATTTGCCGTAATACTCTTTCCTTCATTACACTTAATGAGTGCAATCTCTTGCTCCCCTTTGGCTACAATGGTGGAGTGGTCATGTGTGCTGCCTCTTTGTGAACAATTTCTTTTTTCTAATGAGTGTCATTACAGAATTACAGAAATTGCAGAAGTTTAGAGTTCTCACTGTGACAGTATGTCTACTGCTTCTTTTCTGTACCGAGCAGTTCCGATAAGGTCAGAGAGGACACCAAAGTGGAATTCAATTTGAAAAATATTACCGTCAGTCTTAATTCGAGTCTCCCTTTAATTGCCACGCCATGTGTTAATATGAACTTAGCTTATTGCCAGATCCCTATGGAGGCAGGATGACAGGTTTTATTGGGCTCTTCTCCTGCCCTCTACTCTCGCTCACTCTTCTGTTTCTAATCAAAACTGAAATTTTAATTCTAGACCTGATGTAAGGCCCGTGGTTTTTGACAGCGTTCAACGACAATGCCATACAGTGGCTGTGTATCTCTCTTAGACCCTCCCTCTCTCTCTCTCTCTCTGTCTCTGTCTCTGTATCTCTCTATCTCTCTCTCTCTGTCTCTCTCTCTTTCTCTCTGTCTGTCTGTCTGTCTCTCTCTCTCTCTCTCTCTCTCTCTCTCTCTGTCTCTCTCTATCTGTCTCTCTCTCTCTGTCTTTCTCTATCTCTATCTCTCTCTGTCACGCACACACACTCACACACACACACACACACACACACACACACACACATACACACACACATACACACACTCACACACACGCACACACGCAGTTATTCTTATTCTTATCTTGATGACAGAGTGCTTGTCTCCGAGTGAAGTGTGAAGTTCTCATCTCTTAAGGCTCATCCTCACCTCATCTCTGCTGGGGCTTAAGCCTCCACTCTTTGGCTTAACACGTCTCTGTGCTTACGCTACTACACCCACCCTCCCACCTCTCTCGCTTTAACACATCTCTCTTTTTACGTAATCAGAGCCTCATGAAGAGGCTGGCAATTTCTTTAAGACGTAGGCCTGTCTCATTCTCTCCAGTCAACTAATGCAAATCTCAAGTCTCATAGCAAGATGGGTCAAATGACTGTCTCTCTCTCTCTTTCTCTCTCTGTCTCCCCCCCCCCCCCTTCCCCATCTGTCTTTCCATCTATCTTTCTCTCAGCTGTAGAGAGGCTGGCCAGATTTGTGATTTGTGATGTTTTTAAATCTCTTTTTTTTTTGAGGATGAACAGACTGGAGCTTTTCTCCAGGGAGCAAGACATAGGGCCTTCTCAATCTCATCCTCTCTGACAGACTGAGATTTACATGTGTACTGTACATCAGCATCAACAAGCAGGCTTTCTTTAATCAGACTGGGCCAGTGGATTTGCATGTGTGTCTGACCTGAGGAAGGAGCACTGTTTGATGGTCATGAAGTAGTGCGCTCAGCTGTTCATCATCTCTGCAAGCTCTGACTTAATGTGGCAATATTTAGTTCACACTGTGCCATGACCTGAAGTATCAGTATTTGATGATGATGATGATGTAGTAGTGCATTCAGTGCTTCATGTGGTCTTTATCTGACTTACTGTAACGTGAAAGTCCCATTTCTGTCATCACACAGTTCACACAAGGAAAGTCACCTCTGCGGTTAACCCATCACACACACACACTTGAGCAGGGCGCAGCCATGACAATGGTGCCCAGGGAGCAGCGAATGGGGACGGTACCTTAGTGGCGCTACTGGCGACCCGAACCTGTACAAGCCTGCGGTCATATGTCCGATACCTTAACCGCTAGGCTGCCACTGCCCAACCATGTGGCGATGTTTGGTGAGCACTGTACCAGGACCTGAAGTATCAGTATTTGGTAATTATGTTATGTGGTGATGTTTGGTGAGCACTGTACCAGGACCTGAAGTATCAGTATTTGGTGATTATGTTATGTGGTTGCAGTATGTTTGGTGAGCACTGTGCACTGAACAGTGTGTGATGCTGCTGTGTCCAAACAGGTGATTTGGCCCCTGTAAACGGACATAAATTGTTACCTAGCAGCTGTCGCTACCTCCTGCCGCTCGGCCGTGACTCATTCACCGAGCGAGGACGTTGTCTTTCACATGAGGCAGTGCGCCTGCTTTGCCGTCCCCAAATCGAGGTCACTTCATCGCGGACACTAGGAGGTTTTTCAATTTCCTGGCTGGACCTCGCACAAAGGACGGAGAGATGATGAGAGTTGGTGGCCTGGGCAACTATTGCAAATGTCTCATACAAAGATGGCTCTCTCTCTTTCTCTCTCTTTTTTTCTCTCTCTCTCATTCTCTGTCTGTCTGTCTGTCTGTCTGTCTGTCTGTCTGTCTGTCTGTCTGTCTGCCTGTCTGCCTGTCTGTCTCTTTCTCTCCCTCCCTCTCTCTCTGTCTCCCTCCCTCTCTATGTCTCAGCTACAGAGAGGCTAGTCAGACAGATGGGGTTTCTATTTCAGAAGCTTGATGGGTTTATAAGTTGACCCTGGATGCTGTTAAGAGCCTGTAAAGACGTCACTGCAACAAGTGCACTTTTATGGTCCAACATGCATGCCATGACACACACACACACACACACACACACACACACACACACACACACACACACACACACACACACACACACACACACACACACACAGGCATGCCTACTAATAAGCATGGAAGTGTTGTTCAAAATGATAGTTATGATAGTTGGTAGTCAGTTCAAGTTGTGTAAAGTTTACTTATAAAGCACATTTAACAACAACAAGCAACTAAATTGCTATAAAAGCAAAGCTGAGATATCTAAGTAGACAGGTATTTTTTAGATATATATACTTTTTTATTATTTTTTGTTTATTGTGTTTTGTACAGCACTTTGGACAGTGCAAACTGACTGATGTTTTTTTGGAAGGGTTCCGGAATTTGATTGGTCGTTCCTAAGGCTCGTGTCGTAGATTGGAACCAAAACACAAAACACATGAACGTCACCGTCAGGCCTGTAATTTTTCATTCTCCTGTCTGCAGACAGACAAGCACTGAAAACACAGCCCCCGTGACCAGAGTAATCTTTGAAGGGGAGGTTGTGTGTCCACCATGCATTCACTCATTGCAGAGGTAATAGACCCACATGAGATAGAAAACCCTTGTAGGCAGCTTAAAAAAAACAAGTTATTTATTTCTTATTCAGATGCCTGATTTTTGTAACAATTCTAATGCTTAATCAAATTTAAAATATTCATTGACATTGGCAGGTCTAGCACACACATAATCAACATAATGAAACCACAACACATGATCACGATGCAACAATGATGCAGCCCATCACATTTATCCAGCACACACATCCACCCACACACACACACACACACACACACACACACACACACACACACATACACACATTCACATACACACACACACACACACATCCACCCCCACACACACACACAAACACACACACACACACACACACACACACACACACACACATTCACATTCACACACACACACACACACACACACACACACACACACACACACACACATACACATACGCACATACACACACTCTCATTTTCACACACACATACACACGCACCCATGCACACACTGCAGTTACCAGAAAGAGGGAGATAACGAGTGATTGTAAACTCTCATATCTGTAGAAAGAGAGTGGGAGAGCGAAAGAGCAAGAGGGCATGGAGACAGAGTTGGGGAGGGGGGGTAGGTCTGTGATTAATGGCATGTGTCTGGCATACGAGATGTGGCATGACATACGAGATGTGAAGCTTTACAGGCCAATGTTGTCAAATGCCGCCCCACTTTGCGTCATCTAGGCTCTGTGGTGGACAGCGTACGGGAGAAAATTACAGATGACTGACGGTAGTGGTGAAGACCGTGACAAATTTAGCACACTCACAAACTGAACGGTCTCCATATTTAGTTCT
>CM050219.1:12392500-12397500 GCA_027475355.1 Coilia nasus | reverse complement strand
AGGGCTGATGTGCAACATGCATCTGTGCAGCTGATTATGGGTGAGAAACAGCAGGCATATAGCCTGGTGAACCAGCCCCTCGTACTTTATTTCATTTTAATGAAATGAAGTACGAGGGGCTGGTTTACCAGACTAGCAGGCATTATGCTAGTCTTTCAGATGACGTTTAAAACACTTAATGTCTTTACATGATAAGAGTATGTTGATGTATCTCTTAATTAGCACCCATATATCTTCCAAAACAGACTGGAAATGAATGAGCACATCGCACTCAAAAAAATACCGAATCCTTTTGAAATATAATATGATTAGTCACCACTATGCAATAGACAAAGCACAGGACACATCAGCCTCATGGTAGCCACTATTCAATTTTACTTCAGTAAAAATGTACAGCCAAGCATAGCACATTGCGGTATTGACATGGCAGAGTTTTTACACGAGCACTGGTACACGGTGGGTGGAGCCGAACAAACAACTCTTGAGCTTGCGCACGGCGAGCCGCCTTCTTATTACCGCTCTGGAGTGTGTCAACACCAGATCAGAGCAGAATCCTCGGCTCTCCCACCACAGACAAATGTCATCCTGACATTTCCCGTCTCCAGAGACCACACACAGACGCACACACACCATGGCCCACAGCTATACAGTCTCCAATCAGCCTCCTCGCCGACCACCTGGACCACGAGAAATGCACTACAAACTCATCGACACGTGGTGTGCTGAACTCTTTTTCTTTTTCCTCTCGTACATGAAGCTGTGAATGAGGCCTATATTACAGCAAAACCACTAGACTAGATGCTTATGTCAGAGGAAGTTTGAAGCCGATTGTAGACATGTATATCACATACAACTACATTTAGTGTTCTTGTGCAATTATCACAATATAATGAAATAAAAAATAAAACAAAATAAATATGATTAAATTTTTGATACCCTAAGAAGACTGTAACTGAAGGTCTGACACGTTACGTGATGAAAAGAGAAAACCTTTGACCAGTGAGAGGTTAAGGGCCTTAATGTCATTTTTCCTAGTTTGTTCAATGTAATACAGCACCAGGACAGCAGAGGGCGACCTAGTCAAGCATTTGCTTTCTGAAACATCAGATGATGGGTGAGCTTCAGGAAGTTCACAAGCTGCATTTACTTCAGAGTATCATTCTGACAGTGTTAAATGTCTTTTTTATCATACAATTAAAGCACAAATTAGACATGACCTGCACAAGGTTATGGTGGGGGAAACACTGTAAAAACTAGGGTTCAATAACTGCTTTGTATTCTGCTAGCTTGCATATGTGTGTCGGACACAGTGGTTGGCAAAACAGCAAAAGTACTGTCTTGTTTCGCCTTTTTTGTCTGGCTTTTTCCAGTTTGGATGCGATTTTTAGAGAACTGACCACTTTCTTTGGGAACTTTAACTTGCTGTAGCTGCTAACTCCTGTCTCTCGGTTCCTGCTAGATCAGATAGTTTACACAGAACATTAGGTCACTCCCCACACACACACATAATGAACAGAGGAGAGATGCCCATGTGTCGTCAACAGGTCTCAGCACTCACTTACTGTCTCTCCCACGTGTGTACAATTTGCCCTATAAGAGAAGGGCATACTTTGTTTTGATGGTCCTATAGACTATCTACAAATGCTATTAAAGACTATTAATAAACCATTGGTTGGAAATCTGTGCCCTGTTAGGGTTCAGGTTAGGGGTTGGGTTTGATGAAGGTGATAATCAGTAAACAATAAACAAAATGAAACTGAATTTTAACAAGCCATCTGTAAAATGTATGTAGGTGGACTATCCAATAGGAAAGCGTTACCAAAGAGAATGAATCGGAGGCATGATCATTGCACTGTTTTGACTGTCCCATTTGTTCCCGTGTAAAGACTATGAATGACCAATGCAGTAACACTGATTGAATGCAAAGTTACGAGGGGGGGGGGGGGGGCGTGTTTCGGGAATGTTTACAGTTTGGCCTCAATGGAGTAGGCGCCGGACTATATCCGGCAGTTTGTTGTGCGGGCACTCAATATGAATATGAGGGGCCAGAGTGCAGGAGAGGCAGATTTGCATGGCAAATAGCCAATGCAAACAGTAAGCACCTGTTCCAAACAAAACACACTGACCAGCATCCTTTAAAGACAGGACATGGTTAAATAGTGCGTGCGTGCATGTGTGCGTGTGTGTGTGTGCGTGTGTGTGCGTGTACGTGCATGCAAACATGCGCATGTGTCTAAGTGTGCAAGTGTGTGTGTGTGTGTTTGTTTGTGTGTGTTTGTGTGTCTTTGTGTGTCTGTGTGTGTGTGTGTGTGTGTGTGTGTGTGTGTGTGTGTGTGTGTGTGTGTGTGTGTGTGTGTGTGTGTGTGTGTGTGCGTGTGTGTGTCCATGAGGGAGATGATGAAAGGGTGGTCATAAGGTGAGGCCTGTGCAAAGTCTGGTTAAGGCAACATTGTGGTGTGTTTCACAAACAAAACTGAGAATATTTCCATGCGCATTTTGTTCAACAGACATAAATGTGGTCCTGGGAGTCACGTTTTAGGGCACAAAAACTCCTGCTCTGAACACGCACACCTGAGTGTAAATGTGTAAAAATACAGAAAATCTAAAAGAACCATATGAGATGGGCTGTAACAGACACTTGGAATTTCGAAGTCACTTGCCATTGCAACTGTAACATAGACATCTTTTTTTATAGTCCCATTTTATATCAAGTATCCTGATAACAGTGTACAATTCATGTAGGAAGTAATACTATGTATTCTTATGTACATACACATAGCTTTATGCTATAGACCACATAACCCTAACCACAAGTACATCTTTTGTACCAAAATGTACTATTATAAACACTATAGTACATTACATACTATCAAATAAGTAACACTAAAGTACATTACATACTATCAATTACTATAGAATAAGAAATATGTACACAGTACCTACGGACATTAAATATAAAGTGGGACATGTCTACCTGGTCCGGTCCTACTTGGCCATGAATCACTTCCTGAAAGAGTCGTCTGTGCGCCCCTCTCTGCACTGTGAGAACAGAGCCGAGGGAGATCCTCCATAAGAAAAAGGAATGTTGATTTTGGAGCTGTGTCAGCGATGCATGATAAACTTATTTGCCACCTACAGAAGACCACTTGCTGCTACATTCTTATATTACACTATAAAAACAAACCCATGTTTATGACCCTGAAAGGAAAGGCACATCATAAAGACTATTCTGTGTTCACATTAAGGCTAAAACATCATCTTAATAATCTTTATCTTGGTTAAAGATCGTGGTTAAAGGTGGAGTGGTGGGACAGGTTACAATACTGCACTAACGTGTCTTCGCAAGTCTGTCCTAGTCTACAGGACACTCGACACAGTCACTGGGAAAGGAGAATCAAGAGTCAAGCTGACTGACTGTAAGTGCCTACAACAGCAAAGTGAAGTGTTTTTTACAGCACCCCTCTTGTTGCCAATGGCGACAAGTGCTGTACAGTTATGAGTTGGAATCACAAACGAAATTGTGGAGCATTAACGTTAGACATAAGTGCCTGACACTGTTTGCTAACACTATGACAGAGGAGAAGATGAAGTTAAATGTGGTAAGCCACTGCAACATATCTCCCTATAGGGTTATGACAAGACTGGCAACAAAATACCAAGTGGGACAGAAAGTTGCCATATGAAAAGACCAGTAAACGTATACTGCACTGCATCGACTTGTAGCCCTACAAGAAAACAGTCCCATTTCACTTCCTCCGTCACTCTCTCTCTCTCGCACGCTCTCTCTCTCTCTCTCATTTTTGGGAAGGGTTAGAGGATAGCTTTTCTGGGAAAAAAACAGGAAGTCCTGTAGTGCGAGCGGCCTCTCGCCACCCGGGAGAAACAAGGAAGAGAGAAGAGTCTCCTCAAATCTCTCTCTCTCGTTCATTCTCTCTTATTTCTCTCTCTCTCTCTCTCCCACATATACACATTTCCTTTCTGCTTTTAGAGGGGCTTTGGCTGCACCATTGTGTGGAGAATGTCTATCAGGTGGTCGAGGCCGAACAGGTAGCCGTCCTCGCGGTTGCCCTCCACCCAGGTGGCGCGGTGACTGAGGGTCTGGCCTTCGGGCAGCGGTGTGGTCTTGCCAAAGTCGATCATCCACACCTTGGCCTGCTCCCGCTTGTCGTGGATGAAGAGGAGCGAGCTGCCAATCACCTGAGCAGAGAACACAAAAGAAATTAGTTGCCAAAACAATCCTTGTGCAGGACAGAGATACATAGTTAACATAGTTAAATCTAGAAAGGCGGGTCTGCACACTTGAAACCCTCTTTCTTTCTTTTGCTGTGTGGCACAAAAAAACACCTCGCACGATAAAAGGAAAAAAAAAAAAGAATTTCAAGTGTGTGGAACCAACTTTTTAAATTTAAACAAACAAACAAATAAATGATAAAAGAAACTGTGCAGATGAGCAAACTCTGGATCAACTGAGGAGTGCAAAGTATGTACATTTCTACTTGTGAAGTGACCATGAGAGTCATTTAAGGTGCTTTTTCAATCAAATGTATTATTATTATTATTAGTAGTAGTAGTAGTATTAACAACAACAACAACAGCAATAATAATAATAATAATAATAATAATAATAATGAAATACAGTAAATAAAAAATACAGTGAATGTAAATGTAATATTAAATACAGTAAATGCTAAAAGCTAAACTGGTTTAGAAGAAAAAACAAACACGCAAAAGAGGGTGTGGGTTTCAAGTCGTCAAAGGAAAGGAACTAAAATCTGAAACTAAATAAACATAAGAAACAAATAAACGGGTGACGGCACCAGAGAAGCTACTAATCACCATGGCGCCATCACGGGAGATGACAGGACATTGGCACACACCCTGACTGTTACACCCCCCGCGTCCGAACACAAAGCATTCTCTCTCTCTCGCTCTGCTTAGTAAACATCCTTTGGCAAGACAGAGACCACTCCATTTCCTTTCTCAGAGACGCGGACTGGTTT
>CM050219.1:12325000-12387500 GCA_027475355.1 Coilia nasus | reverse complement strand
CAGACACTGCAATTTAAGAAGCCTTATGTAAACCTGACTGACTCAGGATACAGACCACTTCTTACATAACAAGTGTTGCCACTTATGCCACTGCACAGTATTCACATCGATACTGCATCTTAACTACAGGTACTACTTAGAAAATTAGAATATCCTGAAAAAGTGAATGCATTTCAGTTGTAACTCAACTTTAAAGATGAAATGTTTAAAGGCTCAGGACCCTTTTGCAAGTGTTTTGCATTACTTACCTGATTAGTGTATGAAACTTTGAGCCTACAATACTTAAGATTTTCACAGTATTCTCATTTTCTGAGTTTTTGGGTTTGAGGTTTTAATAAGCTGTAAATCATAATCAGAAAACAAAAAGCTAGAGATTTCTCACTTTGCATGTAATGAATCTATAAAATGTACTGTTTTCACCTTTTATGTTGGATTGCCTGAATAAAACAACTTTTACATGATATTATAATTTTCTGAGTAGTACCTGTAACCTGTAAAGATGGCCGCAGTGTCATTTAAGGGGTACGACCACAGATATGTCATTAGAATGTTGACAACTAAAGGTTCCATTTCATGATGTAAGGATGAACTGAAGTGCCTGCTATTACGTTGCATTACACTGTTATCTAGCAGATGTTCTTATCCAGAGCGACTTACAGTCAACTAACTGCAGGAACAGTCCCCTCTTAGAGCAACTTGAGGTTAAGGGCCCATTTCCACCGCACTGTCTGCGTGTTCAGCGCGTGGCCGTATTCTGTCCGTATTCATTTATAATGCACGTTAGCAGATGAGACCATTCCCACCGCAAGCGTGTTCTGAGCGTATTCTGTCCCCATACAAACCTATTGTATACGCCCACGCGCTGAACACGGCTACGCGCTGAACAAGGCGGTGGAAATGAGCCCTAAGTGTCTTGTTCTGGGTCACTATGGTGACAGACCCTGAGATCAACCTTGCAAACATCTGGTGTTCCATTAGCAAGGAATCTGAGGAACCTGATCACCGGCCACCAGGCCACCACTACCTCCCTGACGCTGCCATTGTCATTTATCATACACTCTTGTCTAGAGCCACTTACAGTAAACTAAGGGCAGGGACTGTCCCTGTGGAGCAAAGTGTAGAGTTAAGTGCCTTACTCAGGGGCACAACAGTGGGTGATTCTGTAATTGAGCACAATTGACTAATGTACCTACTGGCTACTGTTACCCACCAGACCACAGCCACCACAAAAACAGCACAATTAATATGAACATTCAACATCTGTTTGGCATTACTCCTGGAATGTCTTCTAAATAAACTTCACTACATAAAGAGTGAAGATAAAAAAAATGACTTATGTAGGAAGGACAACAGACTACACCATCAAAGTATGGTGAAACTAGGATAGCTAGCAAGGGTTAGGAGAATTATAACTGGAATATGTCGAGTAGTTCAAAACAACAATTAAACAAAAACAATAAAGCCCTTTCATGCCTTTATATTTATGTGATATTCCCTGTCTCATTGTTAAACAGATTACACTGATTTGATACATTTCTTTCCCTGTCTTCGACGGTAGACATTTTTTTTCTTGATAAGACAGGCTTTTGTTCTCCCCGAGTAGCGCATTCCTCTTGTTTAGACAGGCCTGGGCCAGCGCTTGCTAATATCCCGACCATCTGGCCATCTCTATATTTGTCCATCGGCACAGGCGAGGTTCCCGACGGGCTTACATGAGCAAACAAAGCAGCGCTGGAAACCTGGGACACAGCGGCCAAGAAGGATGTTCGCCGCTACACCGTGAATCAGATAACCATCCACCCCCACCACCACCACCCCCACCCCCACCACCACTAGCCACCCCCATCACCACCCCCACCCCCACCACCACTAGCCTGGTAAAAAAAAAACCTTCATTTCATTTTGTAAAGAGGGTCTGGAGTCGCTGCATTGAGAAACCTGTAACTGGCCTGTAACTGAAACCCTGTAAATATCTGTAAGTCGCTCTGGATAAGAGTGTCAGCTAAGTGTACTGTAATGTAATAATGTAATATCATCATCATCGTCATCACACACCCACAAATGCAGACGGTGACACCTTACCAAACAATAACACATTGTCCCAACCCCCTTTTTTCATTGATGATACATTACATTACATTATCCAGAGCGACTTACAGATATTTACAGGGTTTCAGTTAAAGTTCCTGGAGCAGTGTGGGGTTAGATGCCTTGCTTAAGGGCATCTCAACCATGGGTAGGGCAGGATTCGAACCAGCAACCTTACAATTGCAAGTCCAACTCCCTAACCACTACGCCACAGTCACCTCTCAATGATACAATTCGTTGAGATAGACAGGTTTTTAATTTAGTAATGCTCATGGCTAAGTATTACCCCAGACTTGGCAGTGGATCAGCGCCTGGGAGTAATTGATGTCCTCGGGCCTCTCAAAAACGAGAACAGCCCCCGTGTGTGTGCTACGGCGATGTAACAGCTGATAGTCTGGTGAGAGCTCCACAGGGCTCCTGGTGATGGGCTCTCTGCACAGCCTCTCTCCATCAGAGTAATTAACGACCGACCAGCAATGGAAATGGTTCAGTTGGCTCTACTAACTCTGTTCCTGCCCCCCCCCCCCCCCCCCCCGCTCTTTCTCTCTTTCTGTCTCTCTCTCTACTTTTCTCCCTCTTAGTCTCAGCACCCCCACCGCCCCACCACTGCCCCAGCCACCCATATTTTTACCTCAGTCTAGAAATGTATTTGTTAAATAAAAAGGGCAAGATGGACTATTATGAGGAGACTACCCTTATGCATACCTCTTATTATGCATACAGACTTTTAAACACATAATTAAAAGGGTTTTATAATTTCACATTACTTGGTTAGCTCAACTTCAGAGACTTCAAACACAGATGGTTTATTGAATTCAACTTCAGGCTTTCGCACTGGTCACTGAAAAAGAGAGTTTGCCCATATTCTCCTTTTTTCTTCCTTCTCTACTTCCTTCCTCCCGTTCTCTGTGTTTCTCTTTCTTCCTTTATATCTGTCTGTCTCACTCATTTCCTCTCTTTCTTTCTCTTTCTTTCTCTCTCTCTCTCTCTCAGGCCAGATGAAAGAGCTGGTGTGTGACATGAGCCAGCTGGCTGCCAGTGTGTTAGGGAAAAACGGAGAGAAAAAGAGAAAGATTGAGATGCAAAATGAAGGGGGGCGAAAGGGGGATAGAGAGAAAGAGAGAGAGAGAGAGAGAGAGAGAGAGTATGTGAGTTTGATAGAGAGGAAGGAGTTGAAATAAAGGCACTGAGACTGGAAGGAGATGTGGAGAGAGTGATAGAGAGGTGAAAACAGAGAGAAAAGTAGAACGACAAAGGGAGCAGCAAAAAGCAAGAGGGGGATAGAGAGAAAGAGGGGGATAGAGAGAAGGATGGGTAGATAAAGAGAGAGAGCGCAACTATGGTAGAGGTGACAAGGTAGATAGAGTGAGAGAGATCAGAGAAAGACTGATAAAGAGAGCAGGATGGAGAGGTAGAGATAGAGTTTAAAAAATGGAAAAGAGCATAGTTAGGAAAGCGATAGAAGAGGTAAAGAGATTTAGAGTGGTGTGACAGAAGGGTAGAGGCAGAGAGAGATAAAATAATGGGAAAGATAACAGAATTAAACAACTGAGAAAGAGTGGTGTGAGAGAGAGGAAGAAACGGAGAAAGGGAGAGAGGGAGACAGAGAGAAAAAAGAAAAAGAGAGAGCAGGAGAGAGAGCGAGAGACAGAAAGAAAGAGAGAGGGACCAGGAGAGAGAAAGATTGAGAGAAAGAGAGAGAGAGGAAGAGGAGGCAAAAATATGGGGACTGGGGGGGGGGGGGGTGGCTGAGACTAACAGAGAGACTAATAGAGAGAGAGAGAGGAAGAGAGAGGAAGAGAGAGAGAGAGAGAGGAAGAGAGACCTGTGGAGAGAAATGTTCTGGTGAGACCCTGTGGCAGCAGCTCAGACCCCCCCCCCCAACCGGCTTGGCCTTTTTGTCCGCAGGTTTCAGAAACTCTTTTCAAACAGGAAGGAGCACACAAAGCCCCTCTGAGGCCCAAGGGCGGGGCTTCCCCTGACCTGACAGCAATAATAGAAACACGGTGGCACAGTCCCCAGACTACATGTGTGTGTCTGAAAGCAGGCGCACACAAACACAAGGCGCCAATCAGCACACCGGGAGCAGTGTGGGGTTTAGTGTCTTTACTCGAGGACCCCTCGACCCAGCCAGGAGAAGGTGGAAGCGAACCAGCGACCCTTTGAAAATGTCCAAAAGTTACCACTCCTTGAATGTCTCCATGAAATGCATTGTCAATTTTCACAGATTTCAGGGAAGCACGTAAGGGCGCCATGTGGGCTGTTACTAGCAAGGAACATGCTTAAAAGGCTGTGTCAGGGGTTTCTGGACACATATGCCCAAACACATTCTCCTGTCATCACTAACTGACCTCTGACCTCCACTAGAAACTGTGTGCAGAAATCAGACATCTGGCCTTCTCATCTTGGTGCATTTTTGTTCGCTATCTCAGACAAGTCACTGACCTGATCCCCATCTTGCAGTCCATGACGCAGGGCAGGTCAAACTCGGCCAGCAGGTCGTCCATCTGGTTGTACTTCTCGCCGTCCTTCTCCACGTCGCCGTGGTAGGCAGGCACGTACGGCCGCAGCACGTCCTTCATCAGCCAGTCCAGGCAGCGCTGCTCACACTCACAGTGCTTCTTCAGAATGCGCCCGTTCGCCCCCGCCTTGAAGCTGCCTGCGGAGCAGGAGGGCACAATCGGCCAACAATTAAACAAAGTCGAGGGATGCAAAATCGGCTAACAATTAAACAATATCGAGAGGTGCAAAATCGGCAAACAATTAAACAAAGTCGAGGGATGCAAAATCGGCTAATAATTAAACCATATCGAGAGGTGCAAAATCGGGACACAATTAAACAATGTCGAGAGGGGCAAAATCGGCAAGCAATTAAACAATGTCGGGGAGGGGGGTATAATTCAATTAAACAACATGGGGGGGGGGTATAATTCAATTAACCAATGTGTGGGGGGGTACAATTCAATTAAACAAAGTCGAGAGGTGCAAAATCGGTAAACAATTAAACAATGTCGAGGGGTGCAAAATCAGGAAACAATTAAACAATGGGGGTGCGTATTAAAAGGCATACTACACGTTTATTACAGGGGGCAGTTATAGCTGATTCGGGGGCATGTCCTGGTCTGACTGTGCTGTCGTGCTACACCTTTAAAACACAGGTCACTGGCCTAAAACATCATGTAACATTATCCAGCAGATGGCAGCTAATGAACTGCAATGGTTTCTGCAGTGGCGTAGTGGTCAGAGCACCCCACCATGAATGGGCAAGTGTCCATGGGGACCCTGGTTTGAACTCGGCCTGCAGTCATTTTCCAACCCTACCCCATCTCTCTGTCTTCCACTCACTTCCTGTCACCTTCTACACTGTCCTATCTAAAATAAAGTCATGGAAAGACCAAATTTACTAAAAAAAAAAAAACATGTGGAGGTCAGGGTCCTGCATCACTCTTTTGGGGCTTATTCCATGAGCACGACTGCCTTGCAGAACGTTATGATGGAGAGGTGCAAAATTGGCAAACAGTGGTTAGAGCACCCATCTATGCAAGTGGCGGGTTTACCAGGCTAGAACATTATCCCTCACACAATCACTACTTAACAGAAACAGAAAGACAGAAACAGAGCAGAAAAGGTTTCATTTTGAGCCAGAGGTGGAAATCCTGGTTTCAGCAAGTAAAAACCCTGTTATGCATTTCTTCTGTCCACTTCACACAGATTATTTTACTTATTAGCTGATCTAGCTGTCGGATTATTGGGATTAGCTGGTTCAGAAATGATTGAATCAAATAAATGACAGGGTTTTTACTTTCTGAAGTAATACCTCCACCTCTATTTTCAGCAATGGTTACGTAAGGACTGGCTGATTGTATTACTCCAGGCAAAGTGTTCACCCAGATAACAGCCTAGAAATGTATTTGTTAAATAAAAAGGGCAAGATGGACTACTATGAGGAGACTACCCTTATGCATACCTCTTATTATGCATACAGACTTCTAAACACATCATTAAAGGGGTTTTATAATTTCACATTACTTGGTTAGCTCAACTTCAGAGACTTCACAGATGGTTTATTGAATTCAACTTCAGGCTTTCGCATTGTTCACTGAACATTACCTTATACAACCTCCTAACCCTGAACTTTACGAAGCATTTTAATTAAAATGAACTATCTGAGCTTCGACAGATAGTGTATTTACAGTCTACATATCTGTAGACAGTTTATTAGACACTATCTAAATTAAAAATGTGCCAACTGAAATGATATTTCAAGGACTTTCCAATATAACACTAGACATAAGCGGGGGCTTGTTCACACAGGTTGTCTGCAGTGCACTTATGAGAGTTACTTTGAGAATGCAGAAGAACGATACTTGAAAGATGAGCTGCAGAGATAAGAGGCCAATTATTGCGACAGACGTTTGCTACACTGGCCATAACACATTAAAAGACTGCTGAGTGGTGTTCTGTCAACTTTGGAAACTTTGTATCTGCAAGGACACTGTGTCTGTGAATTTTTACTGGCATGTCTAAGGTGGTTGAAGTTTACTAATAAAAACCTTATATTACTAAAACACAGCAAAATGCTCTAGGTAAAACAAAAAGTCAGAGACATGCAAATCAACTTCATTATTATTTTAGGCCATTTTAAGGGATATATTTGTCACAGGGCAGTGCAATGTGTACGGTATGTGCAGTACATGTTTGGCCGGTGGATGTCCACCAAGCTCTACCTGCATGGCCAGCCAACTGAATCCAAGGGTACTTCTTCTTGAAGGACATCACGAAGGGCGACCAGTGCACCATGTTCTTGATCTTTCTCCACGATTTATGCTGCAGACAAGAACAGTAAACAAACAGTGGAAGAATTACGCAGCATTACATAAGAACAGAAAGCCATCTGTTATCTCGACAAACACAAACATTTGTAAAACACTGACAGACAGAGAATGCAAATGAACTAAACAGTTTGTAATGGAAAAGAATGGACACGAGTCAAAAAATGCATTTGTGAGTTCCGTCTGGCTGTGCTTCAAATAGGGGATCTTCCTAAGTCAAGCCTCGACAATCAGTATGTGGACTGGCCCTACTCCAAGGAGAACAGTAATCACCAGGGGAGATGCACTGATAAGGACAGTGATTCACACATAGACCATGGGCCGTGCTACAGTTAGCATGATTATTATTTCACTTGCAATGAGTGCTACATACACACCAAGACTCAAAAGTACAACAAAACCTATTTTTCAATGTATTTATCTACGTATTAATTAATATTTATTTACTTATTAATGTTTTGTAATGGTGTGTTTTTATGTCCTAAATTGTATCTCCTGTGTATGGTGCAGAACATTGAATGTTGGTTGTAAGAAGGTGTATAAAGTTTTTGGTGTATTTTTCAAGAAAAAAAAAACCAATAGAAACTTTGATTAAAAAAAAGAAAAACAAAAGTCTACAAAGACTTCATTGTGAACAAGCAGACAGGATGCCACTGGGGAGAGCATGAGCTAGACTTCTGCAGAAGTCTGAGGCAATGTTTGCTCAGCATAAACACTGTCAGTTTTGCAACCGCACACACATTAACAAAGACAAATGTTGTATGTGTGTGTGTGTGCTTTTTTTATTTCAGCAGGGCCACCCGATGATCTATGTGACTCCCTCTCTCTCTCTGTCTCTCTCTCTCTCTCTCAAACACACACACACACACACACACAGACACACACACACACACACGCCGGATGAAGCATCTGCTGCTATGAGCTATCATAGCTTGGCAATTTCCCGACATGGAGTGTTTACAGTTGGCTTTTAATCCTGACGTAGCGCCTTGTCCAGACATACTCTCGAGGGATACCTCTTTGTGTTTTTTTACCATGGTCAAGTCAAAAAGCAATCCCATAGAAATCAGTGGTTCAAGGATGGTGTGTGTGTTGTTAAATGAGCTCAAGGTCTATACAAACACCTAACAGTGCTCAACAACTGGAAACAGTGATAGTTGTTTGGCTACTTTACCATGGTCATGTAAAAATAAAACTCAGGACTCGACTGGCCTCAAACACATGCAAAAATGTCTGTTCTTGTATCAACTCACTGTACAACATAATTAATAAAATAATATCATTAGCCATATTAGACATTCATGTGTTGTTATTTGTCAGTTTTGCAACAGCACTTAAATTACATGCAAATTTTGTGTGCTTCTTAGGAGAGATGTGTTTTATGAAGCGACTCCTCCACTGCCACTCATTGAGAGAACTAGTTCGTTTGTTGACATGTACGAAAGCATTTTCTTGCCTTCTTGGTTTCTTGGCATGGTGAAGTCTGAGGTGGCGGTGGGAGGTGTTGTTTGGCTGTTCTAAGCCACTCTTTTTTACCGGGCAGTTGAGTTATTCTGAGTTATTCCACCTCACTGAATGTCCTTGAGCTGTCTTTAATTTTCCAACTTGGCGAGAAGTGTGTGTTTCCCTCTCTCTCTCTCTCTCTCTCCCTCCCTCTCTCTCTCTCCCTCTCTCCCTCCCTCCTTCCCCTGTCTCACTCTCACTCTCTCTCTCTGTTTCTCTCTCTTTTTGAACGCTAAAATGGATGTGGGGTTTCCCTTAGTGACCGCGCTCTGCTCCAAGCTTGGGGAAGCCTTTTAAAGAAAAAAAATAGAAGAAGAAGAAGAAGAAAAAAAAAAAAGAAAGTCGCTTCAGTGCACACAGCCAACTCTAAAGTAGCCCCTCCCTGGGTACACAGTAACCAAGGGCACTTCTCTTTAGAGCCTGTCCAAACTCAGACACTCAGCCAGTCATGGGGGAAACCCTTTCAGCAAAAAAAAAAAAAAAATTCCCTTAAAGGAGTACTTCCACGAGAAACCGTTTAGTACTTGCTCTTTTGAAATACGACAGGTCACCCCGAGTTGCATATGCATGCTGCATGTGAAAATGTTCTTCTAACCCGATTGCCTCCATTAGTCAGTGAAAGAAAGTAGGCGGAAAAACGAGTGGATAAGAAAAAGGTCAACAAAGTGACGTAGGTTTGTAAATTAGAAAAAGCTATGCCACAGTTGTGATTACTGGAGAAGTTTTGTTGAAGCACAAATTCACTTAGCGAAGTATAGGTAAGTATGTGTGTTTGTGTAGAACGTTTAGATCTTCTATTTGGTTCACTAGCATAGCCGAGAACCTGTCATTCTTCCTGCTCCATATCCTCCACCAAACTAGAACAGCCTGAAACAGAAGCACTAAAGCATTTTTTCCACCAAAACCGGCTCACAGGGCATTGATTAATACTAGAGACCACCGCAAAATTAATGAAAACACGATGGAAGTACACCTTTAAGAAAAAAAAACAAGAAACAGAAGCACAAAATTAGCCACCCTGAACGGATTTCACTAACTGGACCGTCACAAGGAACTCCTCCTAAATGCTGTTTTGCTTTGAGTTTTTCAGACAGTTTAGCAGTGTGGTGGGATTTGTTGATAAAGCTCTGTGCGGTTGCCATGTGCACATCTGACGTAGGCCGTTCTTTTTCTTTCCCTCGCAGAAACCCTCCATCTCTGTAATTACGGCGAGGAC
Organism: Coilia nasus; assembly: GCA_027475355.1. Lineage (NCBI taxonomy): Eukaryota > Metazoa > Chordata > Actinopteri > Clupeiformes > Engraulidae > Coilia > Coilia nasus. The sequence goes on along the minus strand of CM050219.1, from coordinate 12,377,861 downwards.
CCTGACAGGCCCTTAAAAGGCATTAGTGATAACTGAGGGCAGGCTTTATTTTTCCCCATCACATGAGGACTCCTCCTGCCACACTTCAGTGGATCAGGGAGGGGGGTGGTGAGTGGTGGGGAGTTAGGATTTGAGGCACATGGAGGGCTCTACACGCACACACATGCACGCATTAACACACATGCATACAAACACACACACACAAACACACACACCTCATTGCTTTAGGGAAGTGTAATAGTTGAAGGCAGATTTGGAGGGTGTATGTGCACTTCAGAACAGGACCTGTGCTCCCATTCCAAAAGCACACACACACACACACAACACACACGTGTACTCACACACACATCCGTGCACACACTTGCATGCACACACACATTCTCACACACACACACACAAACACACAGGTGTACTCACACACACATCCGTGCACACACTTGCATGCTCACACACATTCTCACACACACACACACACACACACACACACACACACACACACACACACACACACACACACACACACACACACACACACACACACACACACACACACACATACATACACACCTCACCACTGGGTCCTCTCTGAAAGCCACATGATGGAAACTCACTGGCCCATCATATGTCAGGGACAGCCCATCCCAGCCCACCCTAGCTCACCACGGAGGGCTGGCCCAGGCCTGAGGGCTCCTCCGCTGCTGCTCTGCACCGCAGACACAAGATGCAACACCAGACGCAAGGCCTGATGCAAGATGCAAGATGGCCGAGCAGGCACAAACTACAGGTACTACTCAGATTAGAATTAGAATGTCATGTAAAAGTTGTTTTATTCAGGCAATCCAACATAAAAGGTGAAACCAATACATTTTATAGATTAATTACATGCAAAGTGAGATATCTCAAGCTTTTTGTTGTTGTCACTTAGCTGATTATGATTTACAGCTTATTACAACCTCAAACCCAAACACTCAGGAAATAAGAATGCTGTGAAAATCTTCAGTATTGTAGGCTCAAAGTGTAATACACTAATCAGGTAAGTAATGCAGAACACAAAAGGGTCCTGAGCCTTTAAACATTTCATCTTTAAAGTTGAGTTACAACTGAAATGCATGCACTTTTCCAGGATATTCAAATTTTCCGAGTAGTACCTGTACATGCAGCACCAAAGACTCAAACCACCACAAACAAGATGTACTTTGACCATAATGCAGAAGTCAGTGTACAACTAACACACTTAACCAAACACAAAGTGTCCTGACATGATACCTCAGCAAAGAGTCAGTGACTCAAAGGGCCCTGTCATGCCACGGCGCACTGTGCTTTCGTGAGTTACGCAAGCTGTCATTCCTATCTTCATTCGTTCGTTTCATTGCCAGAGACGTACATCGTCTAGATAGGACATGAGTTTGCGCCCTCACGGGCGCGTCAGCAAAAGAAGACGTCAGTTCTGACGCAAAGTTCACCAGATGGTAATATAAGGAAGTAGAAAATAACTCCCCCACTGACCGGGATAAACCTGGTCGGCCGTCAGACGCACATTCCTAAAAAGCTATTTTAAGGTGTAGCGAAGGGGAGGAGAAGCCACCCTGCCCGGCTTCGAACCCGGGTCTCCAGGGTACCAAACGGGGTCGCTGACCGCAACGCCAAAGAGCCAGGCTCATTGGGATGGCAGTCAGAGCACACCCACAACTCTAGTGATGGTCACTCCATCACACTGTGAGGCGCAGCCATGCGCTTCACACACTCAGGTGTCCCTCACGCATCTTCCACCATACTTCTCCCATCCAGGGTGCCCCACATAGTGATGCTTCAACCATCACTGAGGTCCCTCACACCAGGGTCAACCTAACCTGGGGGTCTCTCATATGTCTCATACAGTGGGTGGACCTCCAATGACCTCACAGCAAGCCATCCCACTTCTGACACCATTATTGTCACCGAAGGGGAGGAGAAGCCACCCCACCCGGCTTCGAACCCCAGTTTCCAGGGTACCAAACGGGGTCTCTGACCGCAACGCCAAGGAGCCAGGCTCGTTGGGATGGCAGTCAGAGCACACCCACAACTCTAGTGATGGTCACTCCATCACATATGGGCACATAACACTTTGAGATATAATGAGGGGGATATCTTGATGAGTGGCTGTTAGGGGACAATGGCTATCTAGTAAAGGCATGGTTAATGACACATACCATATCATGCCAACACTGACAACAGTGCATTGTCGTTCAATCGAAGAAAGCACGCACTGTCATAGAGAAAACATTTGGCTTGCTGAAAATGCTCTTCAGATGTTTGGATAAGTCAGGTGGCACAATACAGCCTTTAAAAAAATGGCAGCATTCTTTGTGGCATGTTGCGTGTTGTGTAACATTGCCACAAACCGTTGGTGTTGTGTTGACATAAATGAGGGCACATTAGAGGACTTTAGGAGACGTGATGATGAACTGCATGTGCTGATGCCAAGGAACCCAGACGCACCTGCAGCAGTGCGAGATAGACAAGCTCAACTGGCAGAAGAGATGCACAAAATGTAGCCTGGTACGCAAATTGATGCCCCCATCAGGCACACACTCGTAATGTCGTCTAATCTCATATGTCGGTGAAGATTCTCATTCATTCAGGTCATGGTAGTCAAAAGAGCTACGTTGCATGCCACTGGACTTCTTTTTAGAACTTGAAGACATTTCACCTTTCATCCAAAGTGTTTCTTCAGTTCTCACTTGATGATGGAGAACTAGGAGCTACTGTATATCTCTGGACCACTGCAGGCAGAGCTGTAAGCTATAGACTAGATGAAACATGTTCACGCTTCAAAAAGATGTCCAGTTGCATACAACTTAGTTCTTTTGAGTAGCCTAATCTAACGATTTACTAAGTGCAAAGACACAAACCCTGGCACAATTTCTTATTTATTAGACAATCTCTTTCTTTTTTACAGTAAATAAACATATATTATACACACTGTGCATAACCAAAGGGAAATTAAGCATTTCACATAAGTAAGTGAAAAAACAGACCTAAAGACAAAGTCAGTGAGCTGCTCACACCACTTCACCTCACGCACGAGGAGATCAGTTTCTTCCAGTGAAAAGCATTCTTGTCGTCCAGGCAAATCTGCCATTATAATAACAACACGCCATAGAAAAAACACTACTCGGTTTTAAAGAGAATGAGAATATACACTCTGATTGGTTTATGGCATGTTACGCTCCAAACACACCCATGATTAATTAAGTAACTTAAGACCAACTCCTTTAAACCAGGCGCAATGTTTACTTTTCCCATCGTTAAAATACCATATTGTCTTGGCACTGCGACGGACTTCAGATAATGCACATATGGTCATGAAAATAGAGCCCAAAGACTTAATGCACAAACTGTTCAAACAAAGACTCAATATGAAAACAAGATGCATGTCCACTCATAAGAATCGTCAGCACAGCCCAGCACTGGCTGTCCAATACACAAACCATGCCAAAATCAGTAGTATGGTATGTAGGAAGTATGGTATGTAGTATGGAAGGTGAATGCACATAAACAATAAACATTTACGCACTTCTTTAAATAACAAAAAAACACTGTTTATTTACCATTAGCTTTAGATATATAGTTGAACAACTTTTTTTTACTGCTGCACATATCGTTGAACTACCCTTCTTTTTACCCTGAAGGCACAAGCTGTAACCATCACAAGTCACAAGTTGTGCTGAGGTCACCCATCAAGGGTCATGAAAGGGTAAGCTACCCCATCATGACCGAACACCTACATCAAGATTCAAATCAATTTCCTGGAGAGGTCCAGATAAGTGAGTGTCTGTGTGTCTGTTACCTTTTTCTTCTTTTCATTTCTTTCTTTTTATGCGAGTGACAGCAGAGGGATTTTAAAAGTGCAATGCCCAGACAGACAGAACCTCTCAAAAGGAAATACAGTCAGTTTCTCTGCTTTGTGTCATCGAGGCTGACATTAAACAGAGCGCGTCTGAATGTGAGGACCTACAGCTCTGGCTAAAAACGCTTAAAAATGCATTAGGAGTTTGACGGACAGGTACCGCAGGTGCTGAGACATAAAAAAGTCCAACACACAGGCTTTAACAAGTGCTCCTAAGGAAAGTACGGTAAAAAAAATGGCAGGTCACCAAGTGAATTCTGTGGAGGCAATGAGCCATGAGATATAGGCCTGAGAAAAAAAACAACAGCAACAACTTAAAAAAAGCTAAACACAAAGCAAGGAAACCGGAAGTGATGTTCTCTCTACAAAGATAAGATAGTAAGGGGTTGACGCTGGGTCAAAGTAAGTGACAAGATGAACAATGCAAGAAAAAAAACAACACCAATTTGTTTTTAGTACTCATATCTCATTGGCCAAACAGGCTCCAATTTTATTCAGTTACCACACATCGCAAAGAAAACAAAACAATGGAAAAAAACATCCAGGCGTCATGTACTGTAAATCACGTCTGGACAAGGCAAGGGAATTAAAGTCACATAACGATCTTCTCACTTTTCACTGTAATCAAATTTTGGGCCATCAGACAAACAATGACAGCCGAAACAACAGCCAGCACAGATAAGCAGAGGCCCAAGTCACATTTGAAGAGATCGAGCAGATGGCAAAGCAGAGGCGGACAAACCGGATTGAGAAAGTGAAAGTCCTGCGATGTATTCCTTCTGCCGGTGCTCTCAACACACGTGATTTCACTAATTATCTCATCTACCTAGAATCAGCTGGAACAAATATGTGGTAGGACTCGTGGGCAGCTGTGATCTAGTGGTTAGGGAGTTGGTCTTGGGATCGGACGGTCACAGGTTCGAATCCCACCCTATCCATGGCTGAAGTGTCCTTGAGCAAGGCATCTAACCCCAAATTGCTCCAGGGACTGTAACTGAAATCCTGTACCTAAACAACATCAGCTAATGTAATAGGACTTTCTGAACCTGGGATGTCCACCTCTATAAATTTTACAGTACCTGCAAGTCGGCGAGGATGAGAGTGACGGAGGTGACAAGAGCCAGCAGAAGAGTTAGAACAAAGCCCAAGACGTTCGAGCCGAGCGATGCCATGCTACCAGCACCGGGCATATCTGGAGAGGTTTTGCTAGCTGTGTCCAGGTAAAAAAAAAACAACCTGTGCCAGGGATTTCTGTACTAAGGTGGGCAGGGGCAGAGCAAGCATTTGTTCATTTGCTTCCATACAAAACCTCTGAAAATAACCCAAGCAGACCCATGCAAATGCCTGGCCCAGGTGTCAGGCAAACACATCGCCTTCTGTGTGCAAGGCCGTGGATGCTATGCCCAGTGCCATGCAAATAAAAGCATAGCCCTTCACCTCAGGTTAATAAGCAGACACCCACAACCTAGACCTAGACACACGTTAGGCCAACCAGGCATCCAAATACTGTAGTGTTTAGCAGGAGAAGAAATTTTACTATCCCTCCAAAATAGGGACTTAGGAATATATAAGGAACTTGGCTGTCGAGAAACATCTTGGGGACTGGTAGACTTTGATCCAACCAGCCCTGCAGTTACATAACAGGGAACTTTCTAGAACCACAGGGGGACTGCCATAACTGCATTTGTTGTTCATCTAAGAACATTTTTACTATTGTATTTAAGAAGCATTCCCATTAGCTCTGACTATAATCAGGAGAGGTTTATCCCATCTTGTAAATGAAATGCAGAAAATAAAATAAAGCAGAAATTTGCAGAGACTGCATGGCTGCATGTTTGCAGAGTGTACTGAGGTCCGGGCTTGCTAAAGGAATTTTATGCAAAACATCAAATCACATTACAAAGGTCTGCAGGCACAGCAGGGAGAAAAGAGCTCTTGAAAAAAATGTTTTGTTGTTGAACCGTGGCAATGATTTGCAAGCACAGGCTGATTTGAATAATGCTGATCAAATTGCAAAATGGGTTCTCAATTGGTGGGAGGAGAACACCATTATGTGAGCTGCAGTACCAGGTGGTCTATCTCCACACATAAAACACCTGGCAATTAGCTTTTATTATCACACACACACACACGGACACACACACACACGCACACACACACACACAGTCCAAGCCCGAAGCTGTACAAATACACTGCTTTGTCTTCCAAAGAACATTCATAGCATTCAGAACTGATGTTGAAAATAAAGCGAGTGCCTTAGGCAACGTTGACTACACACACTGTCACAGAAATGACATGCCAAGACCTGTATGCTGAGGGTGAAGAAAACTCTCGCATGTTTTCTTTTCTTTCTTCACTGCAACCAGCACAGTTTGAAAAACCACAATACTTTCCTACTACAGTCTCTGTAGTGATGCACCCTTGGAGAGTGCTCTCTCTCTCTCTGTCTCTCTCTCTCTCTCTCTCTCGCTCTCTCTCTCTATCTCTCTCTCTCTCTCTCTCTCTCTCTTTCTCAGTTGCTCCCTCACTGTGTGAGGAGAAGCTTTGCAAAGCAATCATGCTCCACCAGCTAAGTCTGTTTCAGCGTGTACTGTAGCTCATATTTCATTATAAGGAAAGCAGTTAAGGCTCTCTTACCCCAACCCTTACCCAGTTAGGCTCATCTTACCATTATTCATACCGTTATCAGTTGAAGCATTTAGCAGTAAGTTTATACACACGGGTTAACTGTGAATCCTAGCCCTTGAGCGATTCTGGAAAGACGACAGGACAGCGTGACAAAACAATCAACCCTGCCTTTTCCAACTTACTCATTTTTCCGACTCCCTTCCTCACGCCATCCATCACACAATTCTGAAGCAGCAGCGCTCTCAGGGGCCACATTTCTGTGACCACGGGTCTGCCTTGTCTCCTAACTTATTGCCCGTGCTCCACACATCTCTGACCACTGTGTCTGTGTGTGTGAGTGTGTATGTGTGTGTGTGTGTGTGTATGTTCTTATGTGTGTATGTGTATGTGTGTTTGTGTGTGTGTGTGTGTATGTGTGCATGTGCTTATGTGTTTGTGTGTGTATGTGCTTATGTGTTTGTGTGTGTGTGTCTGTGTGTGTGCATGTGCTTATGTGTATGTTTATGTGTGTGTGTGTGTGTGTGTGTGTGTGTGTGTGTGTGTGTGTGTGTACAGATGTGTGAGTATGTGTATAGTATCCACTATCAATAGCTCCATGGCTTTGTTTAACTGGGGACGGAAGAGGCAGCCTCATATCAAGAGGCGAGCAGAAAGCCTCAGTGCGCCGTGCCATTGTCCTGATAAAAAAAGGGCCGTCTTTCTATATCGAGCCGGAGGAAAGGGATGCCGCTGTCTTCGCGAGCACCGAGCGAGACTCCCTCCGCGACCTCAGCAGCACTGTTAAAGTTTCCACTGGGTGCAAACAGGGAGGAAGTGGTTTTTAACCCCTTGAGAGGAACCTCTCTGCGAGACAGGAAAGTGGTTGAGCTAAGAGACACAGTATTTTCCACGTCGGTACCTCACACTGATACAACCACACACACACACACACACACACTCGCACACACACCAACACGTGTGCACACACATACACACCCATATACACACAAGCACACAGACACACACACACACACACACACACACACAAAGCACCAATCAGCAGAAATGTGTTTTTAATTACAAGACATTTTCCATTAGGCTTTCACTGGGTCAAATGTTCAGCTGTGTGAACTTTTGTCTACAAATCTTCTCACTCAAAAATAAAAGACAGAATCAACCGTGACGCTTTTTTAGCCGCATTCAAATTCGGCCACAATATCGTTTTTGGCGACGGAATGTTATTTTGAAATGAATGAACACTACAAGGACATGATGCAGACTTCTCCATGCACTGTTGCACAGTTCACATAAACACAAACGAGGCCACTGACCTTCAGAGAAAGTCAACATTTTCAAAGACTCCTCTCTAGCTGTGAGGTTGCTCTAACAACGTTGAACACGCATGCCAGACATGAAGAGCAAAGAGAAATGGCAAAGCCAGAAAACACACACCACACAGGCTGCAGTTGTAAGACAACACATGCTTACATTTCCTGTTACATTATATTACATTACATTGTCATTTAACTGCTTCAGAGAGACTTACAATGAGGCAGGTACAGGGACAGCACCCCCTGGAACAATGTGGGGTCCTTCACTGGATGAGAGAGCAGGAGTGCATTGGTTGGCTATTCACTACTCAACCCACAGTTTAATTCAGAAGACCAAATCCTGAACCACTAGATCAAAGCTGCTTGTCTGAGCTTACGTATAACATCTGACAACATAAACAGACGTGTAGCTAGCCAACAGATAACGCAGTCAATCGCTTAGCAACTCAGAAGGCTCAGAATCGCTAGCAATACTGTTTTCAATGACAATGGTGCATTTGTGCATGAGACACCAACAAAGTCTAAAATTGGCTCTGGTGATCATGAAGAAATGAGCTGTTGACCTGCTGTGTCTGCTCACAGACTGTGTCTGTTTCTGATGATGGGTTTAATAGCGTGCCTGTAATATCCCTGCAGTATCCTAAAAACCTGAGATGTTCAGTACAGTCATGTATGCCGCAAAAGCGCACAATGCTGTGAACTGCTTCCAAATTGGAACAGGCCTGGAGGATGTCGAGGTTTATGGTGTGCGCTTTTGATGCCTGTGGGCGAATATTGTGTATGTGTGTGTATGTGTGTGTGTGTGTGTGTGTGTATGTGTGTATGTGTGTGTGGGAGAGACAGAAAATGCTAATCAGTGAGAGAAAGTGTGAGCATGTCTGAATATGAATGGCTGTGTCTGTATGTATGTATGTTTGAATGTCAGTGTATGTTTGGAGAATCTGTGTGTGTGCGTGGATGTATCTGTGTGTGCGTGGATGTACCTCCAAGTACAAGCACATTTGTCAGAATCAGAATCAGAATCAGAATCAGCTTTATTGGCCAAGTATACTTACGTATACAAGGAATTTGACTCCGGCAGATGTTAGCTCTCTATACACATAACACAGAACGTAATACAATACAATAAATACAATAGACTAAACAAGTATGTGTACTTGTATTGCACAGTAGGGACAACAATATACAATATACATACAGGCACCCAATATGGGCAATAATGTACAAGTAGGCACATGGTGTCACAGTGGGTTAAACAACCGGTATGAAAATATACCAATAAGGCATGAAGTTTTGGGGGGAGGGACAAAAAGAGTCTTTAGTTGCTGGGCAGGGGACACCTAGGCAAGTCTTTACTTGTGTCATGTGCAAGAGAAGCGCTGGGGGGGGGGGATACAAGGGCATAACAGTAAGCATATACACGTATGTGCATGTATGTATGTATGCATGTGTAGTTCAGCTGTTCAGTAGGGTGATGGCAGTGGGGAAGAAGCTGTTTTTGTGTCTGGTAGTTTTGGTGCGCAGGGATCTGTAGCGTCTACCAGAGGGAAGGAGGTCGAAGAGGGTGTGTGCAGGGTGAGAGGGGTCTTTGACTATGTTCTCTGCCCGCTTCCTGGTCCTCCCAATGTACAAGTCCTGGAGGGAGGGCAGGGGGGCACCGATGATTTTTTCAGCAGTTGTGTGTGCATGTGTGATGTGTGTGTGTGTGTACATGTGCATGCACATGTGTGTATATGTGTTTTTCCTGTGTTTATGTGTGTGCATTTATGTGTTTGTGTGTTTCTGCAAGTCCATTTGTGTTTATGTGTGTCAGTGTGTGCACCTAGTATGTGTGCGTACGTGTGTGTATGTGTGTGTGTTTGATTTGTCATTGGGGGTGGTGGGTGGGGGTGGGGGGTCTACGTTGTGCTTCATCTGTGCTTCTAAGCCACCACTTCAAGGTGGTCTCTGACGTAGAGTGGCGAGGTCATCAAAGCAGCAGTGGCACGGTGCTGCTTTCCACGTTAACCTCTCTCTTAGCCCCACGTACCACTTCTCAGAAAGACAGCGACAACGCAAGACACCATTCTCTCTGGAAGTCAAACAAGACTGTTGTTTGATTACGTTACCATGTCTGCTTCTCTGTCTCTCTCTCTCCTTTCACACGTGGTAGGGGGTTAAATTGTATTTTTAACCCCTGGACGGTTTGCGAGCAAAACAACAACATGGGTCACCGCTTCTGCAAAACCAAAGTGTGTGACGCAAGCTCGACTTGCTGTGTAAACTTTGAGTAACGTAAGTCGAGAAAAGGAGAAATCCCTAAAAAGGAATCCCACTTGAGAAATGCAAATGCCCTTCCTTCCGTGCCTGGTGAGCGTAAACAGCGACCGATTAAGAGCTCACTGGTGCTTCCCCCTTCGCGAGCTGCCAAATAGAACATCGAAGCGGAGCGTGTCTCTCGCGGCCTCGCCTCGCCTTGCAACAAAAACACCACACAAAAAAGCAGCCCGGCCAATGAGAGGAGAGCATTACACTTCCTGTCTCATGCATATGAAACAACTGCCTCCCCCATCACTAGTGCTGGAGTTAAACTCTCCACCCTGCCAACCCCTACGCAACTCCCATCCCTCCACACACACATACACACACCCCTCCCTACAGCTGTTTGAACCGGGCCTTGGCTTGACGTCAGCCCGTCGTCAAGGCAACAGCCTACCGCAAGGGGTGTTACATTTTCCATTGCAAGCGGGGCCCTCAGATCCTTGAGCTCGAAAATGAGCATTCTTGGCCACTGAGAGCGTTCACTTGCTCCAGGGTTAACACATCACTCTGAGTGGCAACGTTTGCCCTCAAAAACCCCTCAGCTCACACAAGCAGCCACAGCAGAAAAAGAGATGGAGACTAACTTACTCAGGACAGAAAGAAAGATGGCTCATTCTGAGACAGACTGGTTTACTAACAAGTGAGACGGACAATCACTTAAAACAGACTAACTTACTCATAAGTGAGATAGACCATCACTCAAAGACAGACTGATTTACTCATAAAAGTGAGATGGACCAGCACTCAAAGACAGACTGATTTACTGGTAAGAGAGAAATGGACCAGACTGATTTAATGGTAGGAGTAAGATGGACCAGACTGATTTACTGGTAAGCGTGAAATGGACCAGCCTGATTTACTGGTAAGAAAGAAATGGACCTGACTGATTTACTGGTAGGAGTAAGATGGACCAGACTGATTTACTGGTAAGCGTGAAATGGACCTGACTGATTTACTGGTAAGAGAGAAATGGACCTGACTGACTTACTGGTAAGAGTGAAATGGACCTGACTGATTTACTGGTAAGAGTGAAATGGACCTGACTGACTTACTGGTAAGAGTGAAATAGACCTGACTGATTTACTGGTAAGAGTAAAATGGACCTGACTGACTTACTGGTAAGAGTGAAATGGACCTGACTGATTTACTGGTAAGAGAGAAATGGACCTGACTGACTTACTGGTAAGAGTGAAATGGACCACACACACACACACACACACACACACACACGCATGCACACACACACACGCACACACACACACGCACACACACACATGTACACACAACATCAACACCTACGAGTTATGAACACACTTAGGAGCCTCTTTCAAAATTTACAACCCCACTTGCCCCAGATGACTTGAAACCGCCTTTAGAATACACTTCTCCTTTTGAGCCTTTACGTCTGGGCCGGCCAGAAGGGCCTTTTTAGAGAAAAAGAAAACAAAAGAGAGACAGAAATGTGCTTGCTTCAGAAATGTCGAACACATAAATACACACAAGGCACAAGTTTTAGGACCACAACGAATGAATGAATGAATGAATGAATGAATGAATGAATGAATGAATGTTGCTTTGAAGGCCATGTTTTTTATACACATGCACACACAGAGGCCACAGCACATTGACAGCACGTTTGACAGCACGTTGAACGTTTTGGAGACCATGTTATTTCAGGCAATTGCCTCGTGTCTAGACATGCCGAAGGCCTGAAAGGAAATGGTCTCCCTAATAAATCCTTTGGGGCAGAGTGTTTGCAGTGACGACAGAGAGTGCGGAGAAGATTAAAGGACAATTACAAAAGTATTTCACTGCCAACATTAATAGCACCTCACCTACGTGACACGAACTATGAATGATAATTACAAGACAAAATATTACTTACACATTTAAAAAAATGTTGTGTTAATTGTGTCAGTGAGTTGTTTATGCAAGCTAGTTTTTCATAAGTGTTTAAAAATTTAATTTGGTTGTTACGGAATCACCAAGGTAAGGCAAAATACAGCACCACACATACACAGACACTGCAGCCCGATGATTCGCTAGTATTTTAGCAAATCAGTCCTTTAAAATAAATGTTAAATAAGTAGTCAACATGAATTTACAAGAGTTAATTACAGGGATCTTTAATGTTAGGGACAAGTTAAGGGAACCTTAATATACGTAAAGTGTTACCATTTCATTGTGTCCAGGATGCACGGGATTTATGCTCTCCCCACAGCACGGGACAAATAGCCCCACAGCACGGGATAAATAGCCAAAACACTGCCCAGAGCCGACTGCCCTCCCCCTAGCGCGCACATGCATGCCTTCTTCCCACACTGTGTGGGCCCTGGGCATGCGAAAGCAGCCACTCATGCCTTGACATGTGCAACACACAACTCTGCCTAAGAGCAATGAGTGATCTGGCAACAATAGCAACCCAACAGGAAAAAAGGAAAGTCTTGATGTTTTTAGCAGTGACAGTGATAAGAATAGTATAATATACAACACAGTATAAAGTACAACAACAACAACAAGGAACGACAACAGTCACAGGAACAAAAGAGGCGGTGTAGTCAGCTGACACACATAGCCCACAGGCAAGCGGCCTTGTCTATGACAAGGGTCACGGCAGGATAATATCATCAGGCCGATTCGTGATGCTGTTCTCTTCTTGGCCACGACGTGGCTGACGTGACAAAAAGCACAGATTAAAACAGGCCTATCCATCGCATGGGGATGTGAGGAACACTGTGACCCCTAACTGCTTCCTGCCTTACCAACATGGGCAGACAAGAGAGAGAACAGTGTGTGTGTGTGTGTGTGTGTGTGTGTGTGTGTGTGTGTGTGCGCGTGCGCATTTGTGTGTGTGACACTGAAAGTCTCAGAATGGAAAGGGTCACCAATGACAGGGGCTACAGAAGTTACATTTTATTTCCACTTCCACTTTTTTCCATAACAACACATTTATATTTATTTATTTATTTTATATTTATTTTATTCTAGCTTTATGTCCTTATGTTCTTTTCAAGTTGAGTGTATACGTAAGCAATGACTACTACAAAGCCTAAATGTAAATCTCGACACAAAAGTCAAGGGCATCTTATGACAATTTGCACAAAATAAAATATGAACACTGCAGCTGTTAAATGATTAGGCACTACAGGCGTAAAACCACACAGCACTTCATGTAAAGTGGCACTTTAATTTGTCCTCTATCACACTTGCCAAGATGGCAGTGGGACACGGGTTGGAACAAAGATAACAACAGGACACAAAGCTGAAAACATCGCTGAGGGGTATTTTACGGCTCGTATGTAAATGTGTGTTGATTTTTCGGACCTAATTGACATGATCTTTAGCTTCACACAAATACACCACACCTGTTCCATGGCAGATACTAATCTACATTCCAGCCAGATCTGAAACTAACCTTAAACTGCACCTGTTCTTCAGTTCCATTCACTTCATGATCCTCATTCTTTCCCCTCCCGATAACCCATACAGACATCTTTGCATAAAACAATATACAGCATAATTAGCAGGGCTGAGCAAAATTCAAAACTGAATTGAGGTTGACCCTTCAATTCCAAATCAGGTGTTGAATTTGAGGATCATTTTAAGCTTAGGTTAGGCTGTAGAGCAAACTGGATATACAATTTAAAAGTCCCAATAATTACGGTAGAATAAATAAAGGTTAGGACAGTTAACATTCTAGTTGAATAGTCAGTAACATGTTGTAATCAAGATCAAATAGTGGCAGAATGTGGATTCAGGAATAGACGTAGAGTTAAGAAAACTAGTAAACTCGCATATCCAGCTTTCTGGAATGCCCTCAGGGAAAATATTATCCAAGAGCCAAAAAAGGCCCAATGACAACATGTTTTCCACTTCCAGCTACGCCAGAAGGTTCATAGGGAAGCTTAACTTGTACACTGTTTCTGCTTGTTTGGTTTCAACACACAAGTCAACAATTCCAGTACTGTGTTATAAGCAGAACAGTATGCTATTGTGCGTCCATGTTCAACCACACACACAGACACACAGACGTGCTTGTTTCTCTATGCTTGTGAGGACCTTCCATTGACTCCCATTCATATCCCACTAAAGAATGCTTAACTGTGCCCAGACAAAAACAATCCCTAACCCTAACCTGTCAGTAAAGACATGTTTCTGCACTTTTACTTTTTTCAATAACAACAAAATGGCCAAGAAAACACTGTTGTGAGGTTGTGAGGACCATCATTATGTCCTCACAAGTCCATTTTTTTCTAGTTTTTCTATCGTTGTGAGGACATTGGGCCCTCACAACCATAGAAATACATGACCACATACACACACACAAACACAAGAACACACAGGGCTCTTCCTGCAGTTGTCACAGGAAGAGGAGACACTGTACGTGTCATCTGCTTTTGACGTTACTATTAACACAGCAAAAAAAAACACAACAGACACTTGTGACCAGTTCTGCATACGCGCTGTGCTGTGTTTAAAAACAAACTGAGCCAATCCACTAAAGATCTACTTAGTCCCTTAAAGCCATAAATCATTTTGAAGTTGGACGTAGAGCAGAACAAGCCCACCATGTATGCCCCGTTTGGGACAAAAGCACCCATCATTAATTCAACCACAAATAGATTTTTTTTCCCAAATTGCACAGTGTTGTCCAAAGGCAACCTCTACTTTCACAAAAAAAAAAAAAAAAAAAAAAAAAAAAAACGTTTTTAGAGTTTTTAACTTCACGGTTGCTCTGCTGCTTGAGGCCTTGGCATTAAGGTTGCTTGGCATGCCCAACCCAATGTTGTTGTCCACAAAAGTTCTTTTTAATTCCCTGATCTATTTTGTACGCCAACAAAACAACAAAGAATGTCATGAACAATCAGATTTTTTTCTTTTTCTTTATATTCTAGCACTACTGGCCACTATTTGTACACTTTGTTTGTTTACATACCAACATATCTGTACGTAAGTAAAAAATATACTGGCTTACTGTAAATGTCCATAATGTCACTTCCTTGCCTTAGATATGTAAACTATGGAAATGTCAGGTGTACAAATGGTTACTCGTCTGATTTCATCTTGCTTTTACTGTTTGTTTTGTATTTTAAAACCCACCCCACCCCCAAAATCCATGCCATTCAGGCTTAGACCTTCAAAGCAGGTCTGGTGATGACAGAGAGATAATCAAGTGTGTGCTTAACTTAATTTGAGGTAACACCTCTCCACAGACAGAAATAAGGACTGTGTGCCCTCCCCTTTCTGCCTATATCTTACCCATTGCTGTCAAACTGTGTAAGACACTTATATAGAACACAATGCCTTTTATTGTCACTATATACATGTACAATGCAACTCACTCTTCAGTGAAGAAATGTATGTAGGACACTTACAACATAACATAAAAATCAATAAGTATTGGTGCAAGCTGAGATAAAGAACAGACAAGGGCATTCACTGAATCCCATGTCTTGTCCGGTCTTGTCTCTTGTTGTTACCAGCATTGGTGATACAAGTATGTGCTTTGCCACGCTTGTCAATTTCATTTTAACAGATTTGCCTGAATATAGATGATGCACGGTAAGAGAGAAAACAGCCGTAAAATGAAAAAGAGGATAGTAGTAGAGAGAAAAAGCAACTGAGTAAAAGGTGAAAAGGAGAGCGAGAGAGAGAGACAGAGAGAAACAGAGAGAGAGAAAAGCAAGCCCAGAGGAAAATTCTCTGGGTACCCAGTAAGAAGTGACATGCTGATAACACTTTTTATCTTCACATTGTTCCTTTTTTCTCTTTTTTTTAAACTCAGGCTCACTGAGTTGTGCTGTGAAGAAAAAATATACAGACAGAAAAAAAAAAACAATTGAGGTGTGATGATGATTTTGTGGTGTGATTACACAGTTCAGTGGTACTTATCAAAGCGACAATCACAGACCTTTTTTTCACCACAAGGAAACTAGTTTATTAACTAGTGTTTTTCGAGTTTGGAACTTTTATTAATTTTTTCTCTTCTGTTTTCTTTTTTTGACACCACAAAGTTTAACAAACCCGTGATGAGAGTTGAAAACACACACACAGCGGGTCTGAAAACACTAAGAGGCAGTTTTAAAAAAGGCACAAAATCGTGGGCTAGACATGTGCTTTCTGACATGCCTCCTCTCTGAGAAGAATATTCCTATTTAGAAACGGAAAAAAACACCCTAGGGGAGGTCCAATTTGAGTGGAAAAAGGTCTTTAGGGAAAACTCCGACAAACTTAACAGGGCCTTTTTCCAGCGTCTCGTTATTTATGTCGATGGACCTCGTTTTACAAGCACTGAAGTGTGGCATTTCAGACGATAAAAGAAACAGCAAGAGATGAAATGCAAACCAACCACAGCCCCTTAACAAAACACATCTGAAAGTATTAGCTATATTAGGCATTCTTCAATGAAAACATTTCATCAGGTCTCCTTTGTGGCCTGTTTGCATTTCTAAATAGCCCTTTTACTCTGGGTGAGACGGGGCTTCGTGCCATAAAAGATTTATCATCTTCAGCTTGGCGAAGATTAGCCTTTGTATATTTGTATCTGCT
The DNA here is from genome assembly GCA_027475355.1 of Coilia nasus. Classification (NCBI taxonomy): domain Eukaryota; kingdom Metazoa; phylum Chordata; class Actinopteri; order Clupeiformes; family Engraulidae; genus Coilia; species Coilia nasus. The sequence goes on along the minus strand of CM050219.1, from coordinate 12,361,184 downwards.
GCCATAAGTTATGATGAACATTATACTGAACCCTTTGAAGCGATACATTTTTCTGAAGTTTAACAAAGAGCATGACTAGTCCAACGGGCTTATCTGTTTTGGGACAAGAACACCAGACATTAATTTAACCACAAATGACCAGGGCACACCCCCAAATAGGGATTTTTTTTCCCCCCAAAATGACACAGTTGTCCAAAGTTTATCCATAGGGCATCTGTGCTTACACAAACAGCAGAGCTGCACAGCCTGGGAAACCCACTAGGTAAGGCCAAAGAAATAACCGAGGATTCTGGAGCAATTCAAACCAGAAACTAGACACAGCCCACAATTTACTGAAGCTGAAACCTCTGGTTATCTAAGGCCTTGTACAGTATGCTATCCCTCTCCACTATCCCGTTTCACCCACAGGCAGTATCTTCCAGCAACCTACCCACCCTCTCACCGAAGAGGGATAGCCATCACCCCACACCCTCACTTTATCTCCCTCTAGCTCGGTGTTCCCTGAATCAGATACCACAGAGGAGGTTACTGGCGCACCCTCTGACCGTAAACTCTATTATCCTCCCAATTAGCCCCCAAGAGGCTTCCTGCAACAAGCATAAACAAACAGCGCCACAGCTCCGTCAGAGCAGGAGTGGTGCAGCGGCATTACTGTACGTGACTCAGCAGCAGGCGGAGGTCGATGGTCAGACATACAGTGTCACAACCCATGGCAAGCCCAGGAGGTGTATAGCCACACACACACATGCACACACTACACACATGCACGTACACACTACACACATGCACATACACTCACACACACAAACACTCACAAATGTACGCACGCACACACACACACTACACACATGCACATACACTCACAAACACACGCAAACACTCACAAACACACACACATGCACACGCTCACAAATATACAAACACACACATACTCACAAATGCACACACAGTCACAAACACACACACACACAGACACACACACACACACACATTGCCCTTGCACAGCTGCTCCCTCTTTAATAGGTACGGCATCCCTGACTGTCACAGGGTCACCGCGTCTAATAAAAGCTAATGAGGCGGTGAGAGCTTTGTAGTGTCGTAACAGCCCCTTGGTCAACGCAATGCTTATCTATGATAAATGTGCTGGGAAATGGTCTTGCTATTGTGGTCAGCACTGGCTACTGTGCCCTTATGTATCCTCCATGTGCTGGGAAAGTCGACGTTCAAAGGGTTTGGGGCAAAGGGGAAAATATGCAGAGCGGGCCTACAGTATTAGCCATTTTGTGACACCACAAACAAATTAACTGATAAGGCATTGGCCTGTCTGGGCTAAAAATAACTTTTGCTAATACTCCACGTCCTGTACGTACGACACTCTGCCCCGTGAGTAGCCACGGCTACAGTACAGCTGGAAGGAGTGGCTTGCCCTGCTTGGAGACAGAATAGTAGTGCTTGAGCCGCTCGACACGGCGAGACATATAAGTCCCTTTTGTAAGTGAGAATGTCAGCCGTTTCTCTCGGCACAGGAGGCTGAGAGCCGAGCGGGCCGGGGGAGAAAGAGAGCCGCTGTGAGTGACAAAGAGCTCCGCGCAGAAGCTCAAAAACAAACAATTCATTCAGGTGCCTTCAGGGTCCCTCTGAGGCAACAGGCTCCAGAGCCCTGCAGCAAAAGCTAAATGGCTCCTGATGCAGGATGTCATAACCTTGAGGCCACATACTGTACATGGTGGTTGGAAGAGGGGACGGGGCATTTATTTTTGGCTTAAAAATAAGCACTAATATTTATCTGAACATCACAAGGATACATTGGGAACAGAACAAATTCCTTGAGCAAAGGATTATAGTGCACCGTCAACACAATTAGTCAAATGGATGTTTGGACAGTAAGAAATTTGAGAAAGGGGCGAAAGGGTAAACACAGGTGTTTGGTGAGAGCAGTAGCCTTGTGAGCCTTACCGCCTTCTGCTGTGTCTGAAGCAAAGCAGGTGACCGGCCCTCCACCCGCTCTGGATCGCTGGAGATGTCGTCCTCGGACTCCTCCCAGGACGAGGAGAAACCGGTGGAGGAGGCCGAGGAGGAGGAGAGCTTGCGCAGGCTCCTGTTGGCCATGGGGCTGGCCTGGGGCTGGGGCTCCCCAACGGAGCCTTCCCCGCCGGTCTCCATGCCGTGGTCCGTGATGATGACGGCCGGGATGGTTCCTAGCTCCGGGCAGACCCCCTCCCCACCGGATGCGCCGGCACCGGCACCAGCCACGGCCAGGACCCTCACCTCAGGCCTGGCCCCGTCAGCTGCTTGCGCCTGGGCTTCCGTTGCCTCGCCTCCCCCCTTTCTTGCGGGCTGGAGCAGGAGTGCTTTGGCCCGTGCCGCTGCCAGGTCCTCGTCCGTGGGCAAGTGGCTGCCAACCCCCAACAAGCTTATGGTCCCTGTGCTCTGTGCCGAGCTGTCACAGCCTGTCCAAGTTTCCGCTGATTTGTTCACATGCTGGCCTCTGCCCCTCTGCTCTGTATTTGGATCAGCAGCAGCAGCAGCCTCTAAGTTACTCCTGTCCTGTGGTCTTTTTTTATCGTCCTCTTCCTCCGCCGATGCCGCTCCTGCTCCTGCCCCTGCTGCTGCTGCCCCTGCTGCTAGTCCCTCTGGGCTAAGGCATCCTCCTCTCCCGTTCTGGAGCTGGTTGGGAACACTGGGAGGGCAATCCATCCAGAGGGGGGTCGGGACTCCCCCTGGGCAGGGCTTCCCCGGAGGGGAGGCAGGGGAGGGGCCAAGGCCAAGGCCAGGACTTAAAGTGGAACTGGAACTGGAGCTGGTCCTCCGTGGAACCCTGGGGCTTCGCTGGGTCTCAACCTGGGCGCGCAGGTCAGAGATCTGCGCCTCGAACAGGCCTACTTTTTTGTTCACCTCCACGTTCTGGAGCTCGCGGTGGATCTGCACGATCTGCACCGTGCGCTTGATCTCACCATTAGGCGCACCCCCAACACTGCCACTGCCACCACCACCGCCACCATCGTCCTCCTCGCTGCCGAAGCGATTGCGGCACGGGCTGCTCAGCCGGCGTATGCGGTTCCCCACGTTCACGCCCAGGGTGTCCGGGTGCCTGCAGGGGGAGCGCGCGCGGGGTCCGCTGGGGCTGGCCACCGGGGGGAACACGAAAGAGGGCGGCGGGCCGGGCGATCCGGGGCTCGCGCTGCCGGGGCTGTAGGGGCTCGCGCTCACCAGGAGCGGAGAGAAGGTGGAGCGGTCGGGGACGGGCAACACGGGGCGTCCCGTTCGAGGGCTGCTTTCACCTTTCATGTTGTTGGCGTTCATCATGACGGGGCCGTTCAGGGCGCATGCAGCCATAGTATCCGGCTGGCTCCCGCGGTTTGAGCACCCATCTAGGCCCGGTCTGGAATGTTCCGCCCTCTCATGGACCCCACCATGTCAATGAGCTGGAGAGAGGGAAAGGAAGAGAAGTCTCTGTCTTCTGTCGCTGTAGCAGACTCTGAAATGTTGGCTGGTGTCTGAAAGTTTAAAGCACAGAAAACATGAAGAGAAATACAAGATTCGTGGTAAATAAAAATTATGGAACCAAAGCAATATCATGCATCTCTGGGATTCCTAAAATAGTTGTATAGAATCTATCTCTACACAGCTCCTTCATAAATTGCAGGTGAATTCTGAAGAAATAACACATTATTATTTAACAACTGAATTAGTGACACACTGATAAGAAGAAGTTAACATCTTAAAGCACAATCAAAAAACTAAACATTTGCACATTTACAAGAAAAATACTTAATCATCAGTCCATTTAATCATGCCTGCCCAACACCATCATGCCCAGCGCCTCCCAGTGAGGCCTGTTAAGAATATCTCCAAACCTAAACAAAACAAGTTACTAGGGCAATTGCTCTCTGGCTGTTGCCAAGGCTCCTGACAGAAGGTGCCATGCAGCTTTTTGTGGAAGTGTTTAGTCACTGCAAACTAGGAGTCATAAGCAGCTATATAAACTGAGTTGCTGCTTTACAGCTTGAAAGTTTGCTTGGCTTGGCCGCATCATTAATCCAGAACAGGTTTATTAGCACAAGGATGGGAAACTTTTTCACATTATATAAATTGAACATAGTGTTCTTGTCCATGGTTTTCTATAGGCAAACACTACATGCCTAGTATAGTCAATATGACATTTTATGCCTGTGTCTGTGTGTGTGTGTGTGTGTGTGTGTGTGTGTGTGTGTGTGTGTGTGTGTGTGTGTGTGTGTGTGTGTGTGTGTGTGTGTGTGTGTGTGTGAGAGAGAGAGAGAGAGAGAGAGACAGACAGAAGACAGACAAACAGAGAGAGAGAGACAGAGACAGAGATGGGAATAGTGGTGGGTTGCTATGGGAAAAAAATATCACATACCACAACTCTTATATCATGTGCAGTAAAGGTGGGCAAAGAGTGCTTACAGCTTTTTGTCTGAACAAGTTAGAGACGAGAAAGAGCAAAACAAACAAGTTCTAGCCGAACAGTCAAGAGACACGTTGTTCTATCTCTCCCTTAACTCCTTCTAGGAATCAAACAGCAGTCATATCTAGTTACATTACTGAGAGCAAGATGTGTTTGATGAAACATTAGATGGAAGATCAACACAGACTCCAGGGCCTCAGCTCTCTCATCCTGGACCATGGGAGCGAAACAGTGGCAGGGAGTGGGGAGACCCTGAAGTGGGCCTATAGCCATTTAAGGAAATGATACATATCTCAACACCCCGTTCAGTTGTGCTTTGGATCCAAACAACCATAAATCTATATCTGTAGGAATATGTATGGACACAGACGCTGCATGATATTCTTGCCTATGTGGATAAAACCAAAAAGATGTTTAGATGTTTTATTATTGTTATTTTTATTATTATTATAATTGTTGTTGTTGTTGTTGTTATTATTGTTGTTGTTACAATGATATCAACTGGCTTTGGTTTTAACATAGTAGCCACCATCACCTTACGTCAGAACATCATACCAAGGAATACAAGGGGAATCACATTTTAACTGAAACTGCTGTTGTTCTTTACTTTCAATTGCTTGTACCAGATTGACTTATGCTTGTCTTTTTCGAAGGATACAGGCTACGTGTCTGTCCCGAGGAAAACTTTGTTTAGCAGTGGTTTATATATTAAATAGTAGCCTAAGGACTGGGACATCCTAAGGACTCTCATTCAAGTGACTGCTGTGACACCATGGGCGGAGGGGAGGACACGCACAAATTAGCTGAGCACGTGCGTCTAGCGCAGTCAGACGCTACTGCAATTTAAGACAAAACTATCCACTATTCCAATGTGATCCTGTGCTACATTTTACGAGCTTACCGTGGTAAATAGGCCTACTAATATAACACAGTTTACTTTAGAAGTTTAGAGAAAACTCAGGACACGTAGCATGTGTTATCTTCACGGGCTGTGCTGCCTCGACAACTGGAATGATGTACAAAATCTATTTTGTTTCATTTCATAAAGTATTTCAAAAACAGTAGGAAACGTTATATTACCATCGTAATTTCTAAAGTTGGTTGATGACAATATTATTGCCTGCGCCTGTTTGCCATAAAAGTATGATTAGTGTTTTAAATATCATATCAGTAATTCGGTTCGCATATGTCAAGCGTGTGTACAGTTCTTAAAACTGACATCGGCATACCCCCTGCGTTTACTAAGAAGATCATATTTTTCATCAATTAAACTCCTTTCCTCAGCCTAAGGAGTTTCGTAGAAACCGTAGGATCGAGGGAGTTTTTGCTAACACCAGGAGTGGAAAATAGGACGATGACCTTACCTCGTCAAAATGAAAAGAAACTCGTACTGAGCTTTAACAATCACCGTCTTCTGTTCTCAGCTTCACCAAGTTTGAGGGAACTCGCGATTGACCCAGAGGGAAAACATCTGTAAACGGCGTCCACGCACAGACAACGCAGTTTACACATTCCACAAAAGGCTTGTTTATCGGCAGAAAAGTTACGAATTCACGTTTGTGCTCTGTTGGTCCATGTCATAGTTTATTGTATGGTCGTGCTCCCATGAGTTCTTCAACACCTCGTCTCTGCGCAGTATGTTTGTTTAATGTGCAAAAAGCAGGAAGGAAGTTAAACTGACAGTGACTCTGAATACAACGGAACCAGCAGCTTGTTTCTCACTTGCCCCGCTCTCAGACAGCAGGGAGGAAAAACCTCACCATCCCAACCTCACCATCCCCCTCACTCAAGAAGATTATGAATAGCTACGTCAACATTGGATAATTTCATTTGTTTGGGCGGCATTCTTTACGCACTGGGGGATACTGTATGATTAAAACCGGTTTCCCTCGGCGTAGGCTAATATGGTTCTTTTTGGGTAGACTAGCCTCAACATTATTGACAATGAATAAGGATGTTATAAATAAAAGATAAAAAAAAACTTTTGTGAATTTGTAGAACAATGAGTTTTAATATAAGCTTATGCTATGGAATATACACTAAACTAGCTTATGAAATATACAGTTGAAAACAGTAAAGAGTAACTTTTAGTGACAAATATAATTCCTGGCATTTCCTCTACAACAGTGGAATTAAAGTACCTGTCTTACCAAGTGATCTTGTTAAAACTTGTCAATTCGGGTCACAGGCATTAGTGAAAGTCAGGGAAGTGTGTAACCTGGCAGACCAAACTGAATGGAAAATACTATGCTATTGGTCCTTCTGATTTGAATGAGACTAGCTACCTGATAGGTATATGAAAATGAATTTTCCATCCCCTGTGATTGAAACTAGGTTGGCATGCAGGCAAAGCATCTTGCTTTCCTCAAAGGTATAGTCACAGTTTGTTACGTTATTTGTTTGTTTTCAGGAATGAATAAGTAGGTGAACTCAATTCTCTCTCTCTCTCTCTCTCTCTCTCTCTCTCTCTCTCTCTCTCTCTCTCTCTCTCTCTCTCTCTCTCTCTCTCTCTCTCTCTCTGTGTGTGTGTGTGGTGTGTGTGTGTGTGTGGTGTGTGTGGGTGTGTGTGTGTGTGTGTGTGTGTGTGTGTGTGTGTGTGTGTGTGTGTGTGTGTGTGTCCTGGTGCATTGATCACTGTTGTGGTTATCTTCATTGCCTGGTCTATACTCATAGCTAAGTCAATATAGCTTTATGGCTGAGCAAATATAGTTGTAGTTAAGGTGTGTGTATTTTTCCAAGTAGCCATGGGTATGAAATTATAATACCATAGGCTAGGTGTGTCTGTTGCAGTTTAGCCAAATTGACCTTTGCTCCCCTGCTGTAAGAGCTCATAATCACAGTAACACCCACAAAGTTAGCAGAGTAACAGACACTTTACAACTGAGGTATAAAAATCCCATATGGCCAATGTACAGGAGTGCATATACTGAACATGAGTTTCTTATCAGCACATTACAAAAAAAAACAGCTGATGGGCTAAACATGCAAACAGTTTTAGAATGAATAGATTATTCTGGGGTAGTGATATAGAGTGAGTGGCCGGGTGTTGCTCCCTTTCTCTTTGTGTAGGCTATCACAGCTCCAGCATTTGGGATTTTTCAAATTGCGTGCTCCAAGTCAAAGGAGCCATGTTGTAAGCAACTGGACTTCTTTTTGGAGCTTGAAGACGTTTCACCTTTCATCCAAAAGACTTCTTCAGTTCTGGCCTTATGATGGGGAACCAGGAGCTCCAAAAAGAAGCCCAGTTGCTTACAAATTAGCTTCTTTGACTACCATAACCTGGATGAATGAGAATCTACACAGACAAATTGCGTGCTGTGTCGCCACCTGTTGGTAGCCATGATTCACCCAAGTGTGGAATCCAGCGTCACCTTTAGATGGCAGCAGATAGCTATCTTTTCTCAGTACAAGAATGGCAAGCTGCTGCGTAGTGTGTACTCTACTGTCATAAGCAGTGGTTGGTTGATGACCCGAATCTATTAGTTTTGTTCTGACAATAGAAGTACAGGTGGTGTCATTAGCATAAGTAGTCGAAGTAGTTGTGTCCTAAACGAGTAGTCGCAGGCCTACTAGCTGTAGCAGCGTTGGGAGTAATATTGTCCTTTTAATGTTGCTTCTAATACTTCTTTTGCTCTGTGGAGTGACAGTTTATAGTTCAGTCTACATTATAATTTCATATTTAATATCACACATTATGCTTGCTACGTATAAAATAGTAATAATAATAATAATAATAATAATAATAATAATAATAATAATAATAATAATAAATGTAGTTATTATTATATAGGTAGAAAAGAGGACATAATGATTGTGAAAGACGCGTAACAAGGTCGTGGCTTGCCAAAGTCAATCCAGCATAGACGAACCCCTTGAATCTAGAGATTACTTTTTATTGGTTAAAATGTATGTTAAGGGGAAAAGGCTGACTGTTTTCTTGTGATTTGACCAATGAAAGGGTAGTGTTGGGCCGCCGCCTACTTATGACACAGTTTGGGGTGTGGTAAATAAGCCAATGATACATGACCAGAGGCGGGCCAAAATATTACCAGCAATCACAGCCTAAAGTTGGTAAACACTGCACTAGCTAGTTGACCTCATGGTGCAAGCTTCTTGAATCAAGGAGACGAGACGAGGCTGAAGCGCAGGACGACGGCGATATTCTCAAATCCTGGTGGTAAGCAGAGAAAATGATCGTTTTCATGCACAGAATTGTGGACAATATTAGCATGTATTGCAGGAAACCGTTCAAGTTATTAAATCACATGTAGCGTCAGGCAACGTGGCTGGCTGGCAGGCTGGTCTCTGCAGCCATGCCAAGTAACATGAAGTTAACCTCGATGTTATTTCCAAGTTATGTGTTGTTTTATTATTAGAGTTTGCATAACAACCGCATTTGCACATTTAATACTGAGTGTGCCCTTTTCCTTAGCAACTCCTGCATAGTCTAGTTACGGATGAATCCAGTTCATTGAGTTCTAGAGGGTAGCTTAACTATACGGACATGTGTGATTTCAAGTTATGTACTATTTATCCATCAAACCAATCCAAACTTGCAACCTACGACTTGTGAACACCAGTGTTTTGTAGATTTGTTTTAACAGAGGAACAGATTTGTTTTGTGTCGATAGCTCTTCAGTACCTGGATAGCTGACAAAAGTCGATAGCTCTTCAGTAGCTAGACAGATGACAACAAGCTTACCCATTCATTGCATGATTTGAGTCACGTCCCCTGTTGGGCAGAGTCGGAAACCTAGCTGTAAGCCATGAGTTGTACAGGACGTGGTCACTGATGCCTAGCCAAGTTTGGCCTAGCCAAGTTTGCCCCCCCGAAGCACAGAGTAAATAACTTCACTACTCTCCAATACTGTGCACAGACTTCAAGGAGACCTCAAGGAGGAAGAAACGCCAAGTGTTATTTAGGGGAGGTAACCTCCCAGCACATCATAATAGAGCCAGACTTCACTAAGGCACTGCCAAGGCCATGTTAAAAGAGGGGCATATTTGCCTGTATTTTACCTGCCCTTTGCAAATAAAAGTATTAATAGGGTCATTGCCGGTGCAGTTCATGCTATGCAGCGTAATGTGCCTTTATTTGACAGTGTACTTGTGTAATCTAAAGCTAATAGCAGTGTGTGCACAAGAGCAGAGTTAGTCAACTTTAAACCTATAAACTGTCACAGTTTAAACCCCCCCAAACAAACACAGAGATGCACACCGTCACCCGGCCAGAGACATCCTTCTCTGTAAACTGTCCCTGTCATCAGACGCTCTCTTAAGTTTTCTGAGGTCATCATTGTCATAGGAGTTTTTTTTCTCCCTGTTGCATTGTGTATGCTTTAGGAACAATGTTACTGGGCATGTAGGCTAATCTTAACTTTCTTTAAAAAAAACTTTTAACCAGATTAAATAAATATTAAACCAACACTAAGTATTTTCAGCCTTAAAATGATGTTTTCAAATTTGTTTCAGTGGTTCATCAACTTGTAACTAGGTGAAAGGCACTTCTGAATTCACTTTTACGCCCTCCATGGGCTGTAACCGCAATAAGTACGCTTGGAGGAGCGGACCGTCTCTCTGTAGTTCGAATGAGAGACAGTTCCATATCCAACCTGTAGGGTGACAGAAGATGAAAACTACTTTAGTGTCCCTTTAAAGAAAGAGACCCCCCCCCCCCCCAAGATATACACAATACACACACACACACACACACACACACACAAAAGGCTTTGGCCTGTTAGTATCTCACAGCACATCAATGCTCTGGAGAGAAGAGTAGACGGAAGTGACCTCTGCCCACTAAGTTCATTTTGCGGCATCATAGCAGCCATTTATCTTCTGGTAATGGACATTTGTTTAGCAGGCTGTGCTGCATGTATATTGTGTGTTTTTGATTTTGACCATGCACACACTAGAATGTGTGCAGTGCCGTGGGAACTGAAGGGGGCCGTTGTCGTTGACATCCTGGAAAATGTGACGAGTGGTCACATATCTGACAAGAGTCGGGGGGGAAAAGCTCTCATTCTGTTGCACATCAACCTTTTCAAAGTCGCAATTATGTTCTCAGATGGTTGTACATGATCATCATGCAGGTTTTTTGTACTAAATGTGATAGTCACACAGTCATATAGATTCACAGTAACTAAACCATTTTTAGGCCTATGTTTGCACTGGTGTTCCTCTTTTGAAAACAGGGAAGTTGTGCAACAGCTGAAGTGATACACATTCAGTTTGTCCACGATGCTGCTGTTCTGTCCCTCTGACATTTGTTTCCCTAAAACCGAACTGAAGCCTCAGTGATTCATGAAGAAGCTAAGGCTGTCAAATGTGGCGGTGCTTACTGTAATCTCATTGTATGTGTTTGCAGACTTCTGATGGCAGAAATACTATCCTGAACAAATTTAACTCTGCAGAATAGTAATAGAAATTATGTTTTAATGCCACAAAAGGAGCAAGGCAGAGCCTGTCTGACTTGGCTGTGTGCAAAAGAAAAAAACAAAGATATAAAAAAAAAAACAGATGTGGCAAATATGAGAGTGTGCAAGGGCATTCCACCACCTACACTTCAGTGATAAACAGCAGATCTCAGTGCCCTAAGGCGCAGCTGCTCTGACACGCCCTTGGCCGTCCCCTCCTGCGCTAGAGTCCTACCGTGAAAGCATGGCTGTGGAGATATCTCGAAGATTTGACCGTTTTTTGATAACACATGGCCTAGTGTTTGCAATGGAATAATACTTCACGGTGCAGCAGCAGCAGCACTCAAGGACTTAGTTTTTTTCTTCCACTGATGCATGCTCAGTCCTGTTGCTTGTAGTGCAAAGGTGATCTTCAGTATAACATTATTTTGCAAGCCTCATGATGGGTTTAAAATGTTTATTTTGAGGTGATAACATTGTAGGTAGGGTTTGGGCATTGGGGCTTTCACTGGTAGGAAGAACAAACATCCCTCCCCTCCACTCCTCGTTCCATCTTGTGGAATTCCGATCCTGTGAACACACCTTGCCGCTTTAGCCAAGCAAGCAAGGGTATGTAGGCCAGTGTAAACAGTCGTTCCTCCTCATGCAGTCTCGTTGGCATGCCGAGCGCCGTCCAACCGAAAGCCATAGGCTCCTCTAAGTCATCTGGCCTGTCGCCACCGATTACGCATGCCGCTCGGCCAGGAATGCCTGAAGCATACAAAAACAAGCGAGACCAAAGACTACTCGCACAGGTGGACAGACGGGGCTGGCCACCACTCTTCCTCGAGTTTGAAAGGGAGTAGAAAACAAGGAGAGACCCACATGCTAATAAATGTTAACAAATGTCACATGCGGACGTCACATGCGCAGCATGGTCGCTAATCACGCCACTGCGCGCCTTTAAGGACGCACTCACACACCCCACAAATAACCGCAAATGCTGCACTGGGTGATCCAGAGACACACACATCCACACACAGACCGTCTCACATAAAGTAGTTATGTTTTTTTCGCTCCTCTCCGTTTGCTCTGCTGCTCTGTTGCCTTTTAGCTGAGTTATATGCCACGAGCTCATCCTGCAGAGACTAGGTCAAAGCAAAGTGTGCTACAGCAAGGCAGGGGGTTTATTTCTGCGCTAGCAAGAGAGTTGTCTTGGGACATCTAGGCTAACTAGAGCAAGAGCCTCTGTAGCTGTTTTCTAACTGGCCAGCCCGGCGTCGGAGTTGGTTCTTGCTCTACTTGCACTGAGAACCAAAATGCTTGCCCATGAAGGTGCGGAAATCGACACCGACACGGTTCTCTGTTGGTCTGAGAACGCCTTGAGGGGGTGGATGCTTTGGGTTGGGTGTGTGTGTGTGGGTGTAGCGTTTTTTAAATTTGATTACAGACCTAGAGGACGTAGTCAGGCCTTTTAGGCTACATACAGGCTGTGCTGCATGTGAGCAAACTGCTAAGCCAGTAGGAAAGGGCCGCGTGGGCCGTGAGCATATTCAGTGGGACAGCAGTCTGGCAGCAGAGAGAAAGAGAGAGTGACAGTGCTCTCTTTAGTGGCCAGCACTCCCGGGCCCACTGAAGTAAAGGTCAGTAGCATCAACTAACGTGCCCTTTTAACGCTTTTCCAATGGAACAGCAGACTTCTCTCTTCCTTATGGTTTCCCATGAAATAACTGCACAGCTGGACAGGACAGTGAAGATGGAGACTGGAAGCAAGTGGGAGAGAGATGGGGAGGAATTGTGAAATGACCACAGGGGGGATTCGATCCTGGGTCCCCATAGAAATTTGCCCATTTATGGTGCCCAGTGCCTTGTAAACAGTGCTTTTTCTAATGGATCAGTAGATTGCCGTCTCCCTTATCATTTCCCTAATAGTGTAGACTTAGGAGTGACAGCTAGTGATTTCTTGGCATGTTTTTCATTATTTACAAAGAACTTGGTCAATAATTAAATGGTTTGTGTTGCACCACAGAGTACAATTGGTGCTTGTGAGTGATTAAGTGGGCTAATGTTTATACAGCATTGCACAGGCTTGGTAGATTTGCTTGAATCAACAGAGGCAGTCAACAGATTTAGCCGACAGCAAGAGAGCTGCCTAATGAGTCTGTTATGTCCCCATCAAACAGTTGGCTTTCAGAAGGGAATAATGAGGGTGTGCTGGAATGAATGAGTTTTTTTTTTCTTTTATTCTTCATTTTTTCTTTTATTCTTATTTATACAGAATAAATAAGACTAAAACAACACTTTTGTCAGCCCTATGATGGCAATCACAGGTGCAATCATCATCTTTGTGCAGTATTGGATGTAGATCTTCTTAGTGGATTGCACGGGGCAGAATTATTTAGACAGAGTTATTCACCAGCAGCTCAAGCTACCAAGGGAAAACAGCAGCCCTCAGACATAAGAGAGTCCACTCTGAAGGGAAGGACGGAGTGTTAGAGTTCATGCCCCACAATGCCCCAGGGCACAAAGTTGTGGTCTTAAGGTCCGTTCACACCAAGAACTACAACGACCAAGAAGGACAACTATAACCACAACGATATGGGCATCCACACTGAAAAACAACATTTTAACTGCAACATTCTATTCGTGATTTAAACATCTAATAGACCTGATGTCCTGTGAATTTTTATGAATACTGATTGGCTGACAGTGCTTTTATAGTTCATAAAATTGCTCTGAAAGTGATCCCAACGATATCGTTCAGTTTGTCGTTGTCGTTATAGTTCATATGTGAACGGCACCATTCACCAAAGTTAAGACGATTTTTCAAAGTTACAGTTATTATCTTTATAGTTATCATTGTAGGTGTGAAGAGGCCATCTGTTGCCATGCTGTCAGATACGTGAGTCATCTGTGATATGTGGGCGTGATATTTCATCTGCCCTATCAAGGACATTCGGTCAAACAAAGACTCCAGAAGCAGAAGACTCACTCCATAAGCGTGCGAGGCTTAAAACACATTGCTTTTAGTCAAAGAAGTGAAAGTGGTTCATCTCTGGCTTTTATCTTCTATACTGCCTGTGACGCTGTATAGATTTTCGCATTTAAGTCAGTATTGCCAACCTACCTATTCTCGTCAATTCCTTTAAAAAAACGAACGGTACGCATATGTTATCGATGCCCTCATTTGATAGACGCCCATGTACGAGCTTGGTGCAAGAGCCAGGCCAGTTCATTTCATGTCAGTATGTCAGGTGCAATTCCTGTTTGTTTGAGAATGTATAACGATAACTAACTCCCACTATAAACATAACATATTGAGGAGCATTTGTACCCTTATTACACTTTTAAAAGCGTAAAGCGTTTATTGCACGTTTAAAAGTTAAAAGAAAGTTGTCACACCGCACTGTGCTCTGTATATTTTCACGTTTCTTTGTCCTTTGACAATCATATCCAGCATTGTATTGTCACAGGTGCTGGCAGCCATGTTGCCTTGGTCGGCAACTGGTTAACCTCTCAGGCTTTTATCCGTGTCCATAAAATATGCCTAACCTTTGAGGGAATGCCTTGTCTGCAACCAGGCGTGATGGCAGCTGTGTTGTTGTGCTCACGGCCTGACTTGTTGATCCTGGTCTTTTTGAGTGCTCTGCTGGCTAGACGCCCGGTTGGCCACCAAAAGACCTTTCACCCACCCCAGCCAATAGGGCGACCAGCCCCCCTCCACACTATGACAGTGGTGACATCTTCCCTTAGCCAATAGCATCCCTGGCTCTGGCACCTCTCAGCCCGTAGGGATCCTATTGCATCTGCCCTAAAGCCAGCGGTTGCCAAGGTCCTGAGAGTTTATTTTAGGCTCTCCGTGGTTAGCGGTGCATTGTTCCCTCACAGTGACTTTGTGGTTTGGTTGTTTACTTCTGCCCACCACCCTACCTTTGTGAGAGTATATTTAGCCATATTCCAAAAAAAAACACCTGCAATGAATCTTGTTTTTGTTGTTGCATTCATGAGCTTATTATATTACATAGTCCTCTCCCACAAAATAGGACAGTGCCAAATATAGAAATAGCATTTCATCTGACAAGCTGACCTTCTGATAGTGGACTGTTGAGTTCAATTGTGATTGTAGCCTTTGTGAAGTGTACTTTTGCAGCCAATATGCAATATGTTTATGTGTACCCTGAACCACATGACATGATATCCAACACGACTAGATGTACACTGCAATACAAATCACAGCAGGGTATTATCTTACAGTAGTGCAATCTTTATCATGCAGTAATCTCACTTGTAATCATCAAACTCATGACCTTATTTATGTGTGTATTCATGTATTTCTTAATTGTTTTATTTGTTTGTTTACTTTTACAGAACCTGAGCCTACAACTGCTTTACCACTTATGCAGCAGGATCTTCCTGTGCTAGCCTCAGGAGTTCTTTCAAAGTTAACTCCCAAACCCCTTACCAACATCCTTGTGTCTGTCTGTCTGTGTTTGACCCGTTTGCCAGGTGCGAAGGTGACCCATCATGGCGGGGGACATGATGCTGGTGATGCGCGGCCTGGCCAAGCTGAGCCAGGCAGTGATCGAGACGCAGACCAGCTTGCTGCGCAGCGGCGGCGCCCAGGCCTTCGCCCAGGGCATGCAGATGACTGCCGAGCAGGGCATGGGCGTGGCCATGAACAGTATGCAGGTGAGAAGCAGTGTGGGGGGAGGATGGTAGCCTGGTAAACCCGGCCCTTGTACTTCATTTCATTTTGTACGGAGGGTCTGGACCGGAGGCTGTTGAAGTTCATGTAAAAGGACCGAGCAACTCCTAGCCAATCAGCAAACAGAGAGTGTGTTCGTGAGCCATGACGTTGACTTTGTGTGCTACATTTGAATTGCGAAGGTAGGCTCATTGCATACGTGACGACCAGACGTTAACGATTGGGTAAAGGCAGAGCCACTTGTTTTAAACTTTAGCAGAGTCCACACCTCCAGGAAGAAATTGTTTGTCATGACCTCCGCTTCAGACCCTCTGTACAAAATAAAATAAAGTACTAGGGGCGGGTTTACCAGGCTAGGAGAATGGAGATTGGTGGTGTTGAAGAGGTGGGGGGAGGATGGAGGATGTGGCGGTGGTGGTGGAGGAATAGGGGAGGGGATGGTGCTGTTAAAGGGGTTTGGAAAGAGGAGGGGTGGAAGAGGGCAGGGAGAGGGAATAGTTGAAGGCATGGGGAAGAGTGTGGTGTTAAAGGGTTGGGGGGTTGAGGGGATTGTTTAAAGGGGTGGAGAGTGTGGTGTGGAAGGAGTGGGGCAGAGGAGGGTGGTGGAGAGAGTGTTGGTGGAGGAATGGTGAAGAGAGTTGTGTTGAAGGGATAGGGGAGAGGAGGTTAGTGTTGGTGGAGGGGGTAGAGAGAGAGTGGTGTTCAGGTGTGGGATAGAGGCTGGTGTGGGAGAGGTCACAGAGAGGGTGATGGTGGGTAGCATGAGTGAGGTTTATGTTTGAGAAAAAGGGAAAGGGTGTTGTCAGTAAAGTGGGAGAGGTGGAGAAATTATCATCATGTACATATCTGTACTGTGTCGTCTATTATCCGATTCGTATCAGTGATATTTGCAGTTATTTAAATAATTAAGACAGTCCAGCAAAGCAGCAAGCAGTCAACAAGCAGTGGCTGCAGCTAACTAGCAACAGTCAACCAATCTATTTAATGTCTGTTTTATGGGTTCTGCTCATTGTAATAATAATAATAGTAATAATAATAATAATCTTGTATAGCACAATTCATACAAGATGCAGTTCAAAGTGCTTCAACAGTTTGGCAAAAAAAAAACACAAGACAACATTTCTTGCAGCCCAGTAGGGCCAGAAAGAGGAAGTCCATTGGAGCGCTGTCGAGAGCTAGTGTCCCCAAGGAGTGACAGGGGTGAGGGGAAAAACTCCCTGTTTGTGTTGGTTTGTCTAATTTTAGGACAAAACCTCGGACAGAACCGTGGGCCCCCAGGGGTGCCCATCTGCCAGGGCTGGTAGAGGGGAAGTCTCTGACTGTCTGAGAGGTCTTTGAACAGAGTAGTTAAGTACAGGCGAAGTTGAACAGGTGGGTCTTCAGTTGCCATTTAAAGGCGTCAGTGGATTCTGCTTCTGATGACATAAGCTTGCTGGGTGCTGAGCTTTAGTGGCAGGTCTAGGCATGCAGCACCTGCCCAAACACAAGCACACACACTAGCCACAGCCTTCAAGGAGAGGAACCAGTTTAGCAGGAAGTGGTTTTGTCAAGGGTGCACAACACTTGCTGACGAAGATTGTATCTTTGAACAGGGGCATGACATAATAAAGTAGTGAAGTGTCACTGGTGGAGCGACTCTGTCACAAACACAGTCTAAACATTGCCTCATACTTGTGACCTGTTTTGACACACAGAGTAAATTCACAACTCAAAGCCCCTCTGAAAAAACCTTATCATTGTGGGCATGGTTTTGTCTCCAGAGGTTGCAAGTCTCTTTTTTCTGGCTTCTCTTTGTGTTGACTTACTGTGCAAAGTCAGTCCTCCATGCAGGTAGGACAAACTAAAAGCCCTGTTGGTAAAGTCAGACGGGTTGCCTGTGATCTTGCTATCACTGACTGGTTTTCGGAATTTTATATACAAATGCAAGAAAACTTTAATATATACCCCACATAATTTATACCCCACTATATAAGAAATTAGATTTAATTATATTAAATATACCCCACATAATTTATACCCCACTATATAAGAAAATAGATTGAAGTATATTAAATATACCCCACATAATTTATACCCCACTATATAAGAAAATAGACTGAAGTATATTAAATATCATGATATTTATATTTTTCAGGAATTTAGTGGCCAGCAGCAAAGCACGTCAGACTTCGGTTCCGAAATGGACTCCGAGTACAACTTCACGGGTGCGGAAGAGAGCATCGAAGGTTCCGGACAGGGAGGCATGGAGAACGAGTTCAGCCACCACGCGAGCTCGCTGGCGGGCGAGGCGGCCCGGACGTACGGCCAGGCACCGGGGGCGAAGTCCAACCTGTTTGAAGGCTACAAGGACCCCAGCAGGCAGTTCTCGGGGCAGGCCCGCTCCTACCATCAGGACCACTCGTCGGTGGGCGGCCTGACGGCCGAGGACATTCAGAAGGCCCGGGAGGCCAAACAGGCTGACGGCAAACCCCACAAACAGATGGTATGATACCCCCCACCCCCAAAACTCCCCACCCCCACCCAGCAGGCTGTTTTTACCCCTAATCAGCTCAGTTACTCAGCTACTCAGCTACACCTAACTCCTACTGTCCTAGCTATCTGTGTAGCCTTTGACTGTACAGACTTCGACTGTATAGCCTGTGTTGAGGCTGGGGTGTATTTCTTGTATGAGGTGGGGTGCAAAATGTTCTGTGAGGCGGGAATGTAATGTAATATATACAGGTGCATCTCAGTGAATTAGAATATCGTGGAGAAGTTCATTAATTTTAATGCAATGTGAAATGCAAAAAGCCAAAAAAACAAATACTGAGGGTATAAATAAGAATATACTTTTGAGAAGGCTGATATTTGAAAATCCTTTTTTTATTTGTCTTATGTAGTCTATTTTGTTGAGATGCTTAATTTCAGATTTTTTATTGGCTTAATCATTAAAATTAAACCAAGCAAAGGTATGATTTCACATTGCCTGTAAAAATCAATATAATGTATAACCTTAAAGGTGATGACACACAGGACAACTTTTTCAGCAATGTTGCTCGGCAACAACATGATTGCCTCTTAATTTTCAGATGGAACGATCACCTGATAAAAGCGTGTTGCCTAATATGACTGGTAAAGTGCCCAAATCACACCTGTTTGCATAGTTGCCTGGCAACATTGCTCAAAAAGTTGCCCAGTGTATCATCCTCCTCACTGACTCCTTTGTGAAACCGCTGTAAGAGATGCAAGATAACTTCAGTCGCATGCATGATGGGTTAGATCTCAAAGATGTTGACTGGTTGTCAGAACGCCACTCTCTCTTTGCTGCTTAGTGTAGCATTACTGCGTATCTTTCTCTTTTCAGCTCAGCGAGAGGGCAAGAGAGCGCAAAGTCCCTGTCACACGGCTAGGAAGACTGGCCAACTTTGGAGGTGAGTGTACTATAAACAGGAACATAAATAGCTTGAATAAATAGCTCGAAAGAATTTTAGTAAGAGACGTCAGTGAAGAATAAATCATCAGTATTTTATCTGAATATGTTTTTTCTGTTATTTAGTGCATATCTTTCTACCTCCTAATATTTTGTTGGTACAAAATGCAGTCTGGCCTTATGGAAATATTGCCCTTATTTTTACATGTCTACACTTTTAAGGATGTTGTGTATTCGTAACATTATCTGGCTCTGTTATTATCTGTTGAAAATGGAAGTCAGTGAGAGGCTTACAGCTCAAAGGTCTCAGTCAGCATTATATTGACTAATGGCTCACTCAGTGTTTGGGTTGTGTCACATTGCCCTCTTATAGACCTGTGTTTGTACGATGTGGGAGCTTACTTCCTGTTTTGACTGATTCTGTTAAGGCAGCTTAAGCATTTTTTCTGACCCTTTCTCTCTGTGACTTTTCTCGACCTGCAGTGTGTATTTAGGGGATTGTAAATAAACATGGACAGTCACAGTTATATTAATCTCTTTTTCTAGATAAATCACAAGAGTAAAGGCACACTTTTAAGGGTTGTATCCTGTAAACAGGTTTACAAGCATTTTCATTGTCATCATAGGCCGTTATTATGCACATGATTGTAAATGATTATCATCATAGATACAGTGTATCTGATACACACGCACATACACACACACACACACACACACACACACCGTCCCACACACACTCACACTTGCACACCTATGGACACCTGCTCCACACATCACCACTCTAAGCTCTCTGGGTTAATCTCTCCCTTGACTAGTGCGGCTGCAGACTGTTGACATGTAAGGGAGCTTATCTCGTCTGGGAGTCCAGCGCTTCACCTGTTTCCCCCACAGGGAGCCTGTCTGATAGCTGGCTTTGGGCCTCCCTAGCAGCCCTAAGCCTACGGCTTCCCATCCCATCTCGTCCCACCCTACACCCCCCCCCCCCCCCACACCTCCCATTCTCCTGTCATGGCTGCATGCAAGATCTGCAGCATGACAGAGCTGCTCTCTCTCACTCTGCAATCAGCCGTCCGCCTGACAGGGCAGGATAATGTGACCATGTTGTGTTTTTTTTTTTTTTTTTTTTTTTCACTTTTGTGTGTGACACAGGTCAAATGTTTTTGTTTTGTCCACACAGATGTACTTTTGTATTTATTTTTGATGGTACAAGCTGTCAGTAAGACTGGCCAAATCAGAAGAGATGTAGATGCTCATATGATCTTACTCTTCACTGCCTGGCCTTTTTTAATATCGGCGTAGTTTTTAGCAGTATAGCCGTCTTCGGTATTATGTTATCGCAATAGCCACGTGACCATGTGGGTTCACAGAGGGCATGGTTGGGTTCACCATAACGACAGACACAACTCACTCCTGTGCAAGACCCAAAAGAATCACAGAACTCGGAGCAGACAGAAAGATCGTATGAAAAGGGTGGGGGTGGGGCATCACATTATTATGCTGTAGGCCGTAGCATCTACACATGGGCTTTGTCTCTCTCACAGAGGAGGCTTTCTGTGCTCTCGTTCTCCGTGGAGCTTAGTCAGAGTGTTGAGAGGGAGAGAGAGAGACTAAGACGGTTTTGGTTGTTTGTGTGTGCGGTCGCTTGGGCTGAGAGGCGGCGAAAGGGACGTGTCATTGTCACGCTGCTGGGACACGTCAGAATGTGGGAACGTTCCCGAGAAAATGCTCACCGCCATCTCTTGGCGCCTTCTCTTTTTACAGAACTTCTTGATCCCTCTCTCTCTCTCATCCAAGCTCTCTTCTTTCTCCCATGACTATCTCTCTCTCTCTCTCTCTCTCTCTCTCTCTCTCATCACTTTCTCTCTCTCTCTATCAGTCTCGTCACTTTTTCTCTCTCTCCCTTTCTCTATCTCCCTCTCTCTTCTTTCTCCCATGACTTCTATCTCTGTTTTCCTCTCTCTCTCTCTCTCTCTCTCTCTCTCTCTCTCTCTCTCTCTCTCTCTCTCTCTCTCTCTCTCTCTCTCTCTCTCTCTCTCTCTCTCTTTTTCTCTCTCTGTCTCTCTCTCTTTCTCTCTGTCTCGCTCTCTTTCTCTCTCTCTCTCTCTCTTTCTCTCTGTCTCGTCACTTTCTCTCTCTCTCTCTCTCTCTCTTTCTCTCTCTCCCTCTCTTCTCTGTCTCTAATGTTTATTTTCCACTGATATCTGATGCCCTCCACATGACAAGGGAATGGGATTGCTTTCTAAACTCCAACCCTGGTGGCAGGTACACGTGCGACACGTTGGGACGGCATGCAACACATTTTCTCACAGCTTTCAGTTGTTGCCGTTATCAGATCCCCTATCTTAACACATTCCACCCCCCCACCCCCCGCCAGCTCTCCCCACTCTACCCCCCACCCACCCTCATCCTTTGGGCATGGGGCTTTATAAAAAGAGCCCACAGCGAATAGGTAAACACACGCACACACACCTGTTCGCTGCAGCCCCATACAAGGCAGCAGGGGCCCATATGAATTACAGGAACGCCAGTTCGTCATGTCGGCTCTGAAGATGGAGAGCATCGTGGAACTGCAGTGGACCAAGAGCAGGGGGGGGGTAGGGAGTCCTGATGGGGTGTAGTGGGTGGTTGTGGGTGTAGGGGGTGGTGGAGGGTGGTGGCGTACTTCATTGTGACCCACACATGTGCAAGATGTTGAGTCACCCTACAGCAACCTCAACGTCCAGCCCCTCCTGCTCACTCCCCTTGCCCTCTCCTTGACCATGAAGCTCCCCCTCTCCCTGGAGCCCCCTTACCTGGAACCTGTGGCTCTCAGCTCGGAAAACTGCAGCCTCGCCGACTTCCTCAGAGATTGAGTTCCTCACAGGATATTTAGTTATGGTTGTAGTGTAGTGTGTCGGCGGGCCTGCGCAGCAACATGGATCGCGTACTACAGTACCTGGTGTCTTCATTAGTCTAGCGCCCGTAGCTGCACCCCCACCCCAACACTGGATGGGAACCAGACAACACTGGGATAGATCACAAAGATATGCCTGCTAGCTGATAGCTCCAGTGTGTTGTCATTTAAAGCCTGTGTGTCCATTTGATATCTCATTATGCCTCTTAAGATGCATCAAAATGACAACTCAAATAACAACTGAAATGACCCCCCGTTTGCAACCCGCTATCTTCGGGCATAGCTGTCTGTTATCACATTTATTTCCAGTCCTGCCAACTATGTCTTTTAATATCTAAATATGTTACATTACACTTAGCTGACGCTCTTATCTAGAGCGACTTACTGTTATTTAGGTACAGGGTTTCAGTTACAGTCCCTGGCGCAATGTGGGGTTAGATCAGCACTTCAGCTATGGATGAGGGTGCAGGAGAGCACTGGTTGTTTACTCCCCCACCCCCATGCCTACCTACTGAAATGGGATTCAAACCTACAACCCTCCGATCCCAAGACCAACTCTCTAACCACTAGGCCACAGATGCCCCCTGTATGTATGTAACACACACACACACACACACACACACTCACACTCCGCCCTGTGTGGTATGGCAGCTCAGAGC
Source organism: Coilia nasus (assembly GCA_027475355.1). Classification (NCBI taxonomy): domain Eukaryota; kingdom Metazoa; phylum Chordata; class Actinopteri; order Clupeiformes; family Engraulidae; genus Coilia; species Coilia nasus. The sequence continues at coordinate 12,338,697 of CM050219.1, read as the reverse complement.
AAATGGGTTGTATTAAGACCCCACACAACCCTTAACAGGCAGACAATGGCTGGAAAAGCTACCCAAGGTCAGGGTTAAAGTGGCAACAAGGAATGTAGGTGTAGGACAGAAGGGGGGGGGGGGGGGGGGAGCTGAATATAACCGCAGGTTTGTACAGAGATCTGCCTTGTGACTTCATTTCATTCTGTACAGAGGGTGTGGACCAGACACCGTCAGAAACGATTTCTTGGAGGTGTGGACTCTGCTGAAGTTTGGAAAAAGTGCCTCTGCCTTTACCCAATCGCTAATGCCTGGTCGTCACGTATGCAATTTGCCTACCTACGCACTACAATTCAAATGTAGCACACAAGGTCAACGTCACGGCTAACGAACACACCCTCTGTTCGCTGATTGGATCGGTCTCGCTGGGGCCGACTAAATGACACTCAAGAGATTCCGGTCCAGACCCTCTGTACAAAATGAAATGAAGTGAAATGAAATGACTTGTGATCTTGGCAGTGAAACCACAAATAATAGTCAATTGGTACTTGACTTACCAAGTGTTTGGTTGATGAAATTGTATATACTGCAGTGTATTGTAAGTGCTGGAGAATACAGTACACAGGCATGGTGGATCAAATACTGACCAACTACCTCTGCTGGCTACTGGCCCTTCTACTTCGACTAAAACAGATCACTATGGTTTTGATTAGATTGCATCGTGCCAACAACAAGATACACAACCCACACCCAAGGCGGTAAATGCAGACAGGATGTTGTTACGTACAGTACGACCTCAGTTTGAAAGCCAAGTGTTTATGAGAGGTAGAGTTCATATCTGGCCACAGAGCTCTGCTGATCATCCTGCTGGTGGTACCAGGAGCGAGAATAATCACTGGTGTAATTATTACCCCCCCCCACCCCCACCCCAACCCCCACCACTCCTCCTCCTCCCCCCTGGCTGAAACTGAGCATGTGGGCCAGTGCTTTGAAGGTCACAGGCTGGCAGGGTAAACACACTGGAGCTCCATGTTATCAGTGGAATAATCCTCGGCCGTTGCCTTTTAACTTGCATACAGGGTGCACAAAATGAAAATAACAAAAAGTGCACAAGCTCGCAATACTATGTTATCACTGAGAACTGAATACGCTTTATTTGCATAGTTTTTAATTATGGTTGCACCCATGATTGAGGAGATTGTAATTTAAAAAAAATATATTTTTCTTTGGTTCACTTTGTGTGTGTGTGTGTGTGTGTGTGTGTGTGTGTGTGTGTGTGTGTGTGTGTGTGTGTGTGTGTGTGTGCGGGTGTGCATATGTGAGCTTTCGTAAGATAGGTAAACATAGCACGGGCCTAGAAATGTGTGAACTATGGGGAAGTGTGCAGCACCATTGGTTCACCGCTTGTTGCAGCACCAATCTCTCTGCACTCCACTCCACTCCACTGTTTGGCCTCCGCCTCCGCCTCGTCCAAATTTCACAAACTGCAGGAAGTTATGTAATGCCTGCCCCGAAGGTTATGCAGCACCCCAGCCAAAAGCACACTTTAACAGAATCACTTGTTGTTGTCGTTCTGCCACTGCCCCAGAAACGGGCAAAAAAAAAAAAACTGCTGACTACTAGAAGTCGTCTGAAGAGTCTGGTTTTTGGAGTCCGTTATTTGAAGTGCGTCCCCTCCTCAGAATGTAGTGGTGCACTGTGATATTTGTGGCAGGGCCATGTGCAGTCTCGTTTGTACACTCCTCCTTTCCGGGAGGGCTGTTATGTTTTTGACAGCTGCAGATAAGGCTTGTTCTCTCACATTCACTCTCTCTGATGCCTTAGTTGTCATGGGCTTATTGATAGAAAGCTCTAGAATGAGGCCAACGAAAGACCTTTCCAGTCCGGTCCTCATACACAGCTGTTTGACTACATCATTACATTGTATTTTGAATGTATTTGAGGCAGGACCCCCTGTGTGGCTAAAGCAATTAAAATGATGAATAAACTGTGTTTTTGAACTGTGTGTAAAAGTATGTACCGGTAAATCTTTGACATAAAAACTAATGTTGGTCTTGTGTCTTGTTTCAGGCCTTGCTGTTGGCCTGGGCATTGGAGCTCTGGCTGAGGTGGCCAAGAAGAGTTTGCGAAGTGAGGACAAAAATGGTAAGGAAAATAGTTCGTAGTAGTAGATAATAGTTTAAACACAGAGTCTCTAACCATTAGATGCTTTCTAAAGGCAGGGCCACATTACACAATATCAGCTCAATTTTTTGCGCAGAATTTGTCGTGACCGACACATTTCCAGCATTGTAGCAGATTCCGAAAGGTCCGGCACGACATTGAATGTGAATGAGTCGCACAATGTGACATACATTGCGACCTGCGTTTTTTTTTTTTTGTTTGTTTGCAACGTTCCACGACACCTCAACAGAAAGGCTAGCATTTCAGAATTCATATGTCATATGAAGCCTCTGTTTTTAATATTGGGAGTCCTGTCACCAGCAGTAAATGGAAACCATATAATAACGAATCCTAGTCTTGTAATATAGCCGGTCTCCTGATCAAGATAGAGAAATTGTGGCTCTAAGATCTTCTAGTGTGTCATGGTCAATTGTAAAACGACAATCGTGAAAGACAGAAAAAAAAAAATCATACAATCTGTCTGAGCCATAACACAGACTTCCAGCGGTGCCCTTTGTCTGTTGTGTTGATATGATGGATGATGCTGAAAAAAGACGTACCCTTAAAGTAGACACTTACACGCCTGGCATGACTCACTGGGGTCGTGGTGCTTATGATGTCTCTCAGCTGGCCATGCACTGCTCTTAAAGCAGATACGCATGAATCACAATGTACCCTTGTGCCGATAAAATTAGCCGACCAGATCACGCTTCATTTGTAGCATCTCCCTCACCCTGTCTCTCCCGTAAAAACCTGTGACAGTTGCAGAGTCCTTCTAGACAAGTCCCTGTACTCAGAGGCACTCTTGGCAACACCTTTAAGCATCTATTTCGGGTTAATAAAACCAGGCCCTACCTAAATGGATGTCGAGATACGAGTACGCACACTCTCCGATGACTGACGGACATAAAAAATACATGGTGGAAATAAAAATAAAAACTTGATTCTAATGGCTGGAAGTGTTTGCTGGTTCGTTGAAGCTTTAAAGGAGTACTTCCACGAGAAACCGCTTAGTACTTGCTCTTTTGAAATACGACAGGTCACCCCGAGTTGCATATGCATGCTGCACGTGGAAATGTTCTTCTAACCCGATTGCCTCCATTAGTCAGTGAAAGAAAGAAGGCGGAAAAACGAGTAAATAAGAAAAAGGCCAACAAAGTGACGTAGGTTTGTAAATTAGAAAAAGCTATGCCACAGTTGTGATTACTGGAGAAGTTTTGTTGCAGCACACATTCACTTAGCGAAGTATAGGTAAGTATGTGTGTTTGTGTAGAACGTTTAGATCTTCTATTTGGTTCACTATGAACGAATGGGCTTCGAATGATTGTAGCCTGTGACTAGCATAGCCGAGAACCTGTCATTCACCCTGCTCCATCTCCTCCACCAAACTAGAATAGCTTGAAACAGAAGCACTAAAGCATTTTTTTTTACCAAAACATTAATACTAGAGACCACCGCAAAATTAATGAAAACACGATGGAAGTACACCTTTAAAAGCTCTTTTTCTCACAAGACAAGTTATTTTGAACATAGCGTTTCACTACACGGTAACTGTGGTACAGCGGAGCACGATACTGCAACGTGATTGGAACGCCGTTTGTACAGTTCAGCAGATAATTGTCTCTTGGGAGTGAAACAGACGGGATATTTGCAGACGCTCGCCATCTTGGTGTTCCGAAGTTCCCCCCTACAGCTCTATTGACGATTTCTCCAGTGCATTGTGTCTCCTCCTAAATAATTACGGGACTGTTGAGTCTTCGCATCCCGTCCTTAGAGTTTAGCCAGCTGCCACGACTGCTCGTGAAGCCCAACAACAAGGCCATTTATTGTGCTGACCTTTACAAGCCCCGCTGCTGCAGCAGTCTGTCACCAAGGCTCGGAATGCTGAGCTGTTCTAGAGCCCTTTTTTGTTATGCATTCCAGAAACATTACGGAAGAGAATTCTGTCGGAAGCATTGACTTATACAGTTAAGGGTCGGAAGTGCGATGTGAAAAAAGCAACTTAACATCGACTTGGTATGTGAGAAGTGCAATTCGTTGCCATCTGTTTGAAACCTATATGGTACAGTACATGATCTAAACAGGTACAGTGTACATACATGTCAATCTGTTTACATCATATCTAAAAGGTTAACATTCCTCTCAGCGACCAGGATAACGTCATGCAAATTCGGGCAGATTATTCCTGCGTAATCTCGGCTTAAGGTAGTAAATCTGCTAGTGCTGCCATGAGAGCATTACCTACACACCGTGCTGTCGGCTCAGGCCCACTGACATACATTTGTGAAACATTGTGTGTTTGTCACTGTTAGGGATTCATGTCCATGCCCTTTTGTAAAGAGTAAAACAAAAACAAAATGTTTTTTTTTTTCTGCCCATGTTACATTACAAATGTCATGGTAAATATTATTCAGAGTAAAGTGTTTGTGTGTGTGTGTGTTTTGAAATTCCATATTTATAAGGGTATATAAGCTACATGCTTAGTATGTGTTGAGCTATGGCTCTGTATGTAACACACACCTGTGACGATATGGGGGCCCAGTAATGGAAGCCCAACCTTCACATGTCACACAGGAAGACTAGTAACTTCAAAAACATGTCCAAGAATAACTTACGCCTTGACACAGACTTACAAACACATTTACACACTTGCTGACCCGCATACAGGTATACTAATATACACAGATATTTACAAATTGTCATCTGTACACTTAAACACATGCACTAATGCATACACACTAGCACACCCACAATAATACACATTGGGACCCCCCCCCCCCAACAAGCATACTGTACACTACCCACTGAGCATACTCTCCCTTTCCCATACACACACATTCACAAATGTACACAAATATACACACACACACACACACACACACACACACACACACACACACAGCAGGTGAAAAATGTACTCAGCATTTACCTGAAACAGGTGAAAGTGGTCCTCCATGACCTCCTCGCGAGGAGTGTTTACCACAACAATCAGAGCTATGGGGGGAAATGCACTTTCCCATGAATGTGTCCGGCACCAAGGTTTCTAATGCAAACATTCCAGCTTGCACATTGCATGCACATTGCATGTGCATTGTATAAGATGCAAATGCTGCTACAGCCAGTGTTGCATACTGTAGTTTCATTACAGTTGGCTGAAAAACATGTGCAGCATTTGACCCTTGGTGAATGCTTTGCAATTAAAATAATAATAAAAAACAGACATTTATTCTTTTTAATTTTAAAGTGGTTTTAAAAAAGAAATGTGCATTTCCACTGTATCAGGATGTGTCAAATTGTATTGCTTATTCACTGTTGCAGCCCAAATACTAGTTTTTTGAGTGTTTCACATGACTGACATGTATTGAACAGCACAGAGTTGCATTCTTCCTGAGGCTGGGTGTTTCACGTAGGTTGATTCTGATGGCCACTTTGTCCACCTTGTCTTTAGTGGAAAGGAAAAGTCCGCTCAACCAGATTTATGCTCCCAAGTTTTTTAATAAATACCATGTGACATTTCGGGCTTCCTTACCCGTCCTTGTTGTCTGAGGAATGGTGAGGAAACCCAAAACGTCATACGGTATTTATTAAAAAACTTGGGAGCATAAATCTGGTTGAGCTGACTTTTCCTTTCCACTTATGTCGACTGCCATTTTGGTCCTGCTCCTAGTGTCCATTAGGGATGTGCGTGCTTTGACTGAACTCTTGTCCACCTTGTCTGCAGGGAACAAGAAAGCAGTGCTGGACTCCAGCCCGTTCTTATCGGAGGCCAACGCAGAGCGCATCGTCAGGACCCTCTGCAAGGTGCGCGGCGCAGCACTCAAGCTCGGCCAGATGCTCAGCATTCAAGGTGAGTCCCTCAAAGCCAAGGCAAGCCAGGACAAGGCAAGGCTTAAGCAGGGCAGAAAGATCTCAGGCATAATACCTGAAATCCGGTGTGGGACAGTGGCGTACATTTAACATTTGCTAGTAGATAGTCATAATAACTTTGAAAAGTTTTGATGATTTCAGGCATAGAATTATTTCCTGCTTTCGTCCCTGCTTAAGTGCAGCACAACGGAAAATATCTATGGCATGATTTAACAGCAGTTTTCCCTATTTGTGTGCTTGAAACACAAAAATGATGCAGATTATGGGAGGCTGAGGTCTAGTGGTTAGGGAGTTGGTCTTGGGATCGAATCCCGCCCTAACCATCACTGAAAAGCCCTTGAGCAAGGCATCTGACCCCACACTGCTCCAGGGACTGTAACTGACACCCTGTACAATAACTGTAAGTCGCTCTGGATAAGAGCGTCAGCTAAGTGTAATGTAAAAGATCGGAGCCCAGAAAGTAGACTGTTCCAGAGGCATGACGCCTAGACCTTAATGGCCCTGTGTCCTTGCTTCAGAAAGCAAATTATGAGTGTGGATTAATCAGATGTTCTTGGGATGGAGCTCTTAGAGGTCATAAAAGGAACATATGGGCAATTACAATTACGATTACGTAGATTGGAGCCTAGCCATTTTATTCTTTAAGAACAGTTAATGCTACTTAATATTGGATCCTGCATAGCTGGCAGAACTGGAGTGATGTGATCCTGTTTCCTGAAACCTATGTAAATTTAAGTCTTCAGGTTTGTGTCCTGATCAGGGTGCTTTCTTGAAGGTAGCAAAACGTAGTGAATAAACCAATCAAGTTACGCGTCTTCCTACTGTGCTCCTGAGGCAACATGTTAATTGGCTGAAAAAGAGTATGGGTCTGGCCTCTCGTCAGTGTTTTTTTTTTTTTTTTTTTTTTTTTTTTTTTAGTCGCTGTTTTTTTTTTTTTTTTTTTTTAGGTGGAGCAGCTATGAACTCTATGGCCGGAGCCTTCTGGTCAGTTCATGTTGGAGACTGACTTGTCCTAATTATAGGTCACGGCATAGATTAGTTTATATTTGTTGTATGCGCCACCGAGTTACACAGCGCTCTCACCGCCCCCTCCCCCATCCGTGACCAGCTTGGCCGTGTTTATCAGAAGTGCCGTCCCCCTGTTTCCTAACTGTCCAGTTGTAGGTCAATCCAGAACACTATCCCCACCCAGTGCCCCAGCAAAACCCCAGCACCCCACAAGCTCTGGCTTTGACTCGTTTGTCATTGGGAGCTCGGAGTTCCTGTGCTGGGGTGTCACTGGTATGACCTGACAGGCTTACGATGGGGCGGTGTTTCCCTAGCGCCCTGTCAGTCGTAAGTCATTATTACTGTGCCTGCCAGAGTCACTGGGGTGGTGTCATCTGGCAGGTGTGTGAGAGTAAGTGGAGGATGAGAAACTGAGAGACGGTAAAGGCCCGTTCACACCAAGAACTATAACGATAACGGCAACTATAACTACAACAATATGTGCGCCCACACAGAAGAACGACATTTTAACGACAACATTTTAGTCGTGATTTAAACATCTAATAGAACACGACATCCTGTGAATTCTTATGAATTATAATTGGCTGACAGTGCTTTTATAGTTGATAAAATCGCTCTAAAAAAGTGATCTCAACAAATCGTTTTGCCTGTTGTTGTCGTTATAGTTGATATGTGAACAACACCGTTCACTAAAGTTAAAACGATTTTTACAAAGTTATAGTTAGAATTATCTTTATAGTTATCATTCTATGTGAACGGCCCTTAAGACTAGATAAATGACATGACCATGTAACTAAATGCATCTCATTCCTGATTGGTGGTTTTGAACCTACCACGTTTCCTGCATGTCTTAATCATCCAGACGAAATTTGCTGTTGCTGGAACTACGGTGACTCTTCACATGATCACACACTAGGCAATTTTTTTGAGCCGAGAAACGTTAATGACAGATGTTGTTAGGGCACTTTCCCCCCTGATATTAGGCAACACGCTTTTCTCAGGAAAACTTGCATCAGGCAACTTTCCCTGATGATGCCATCAAAACATTAGAAGCCAGTGGTGATGTTGCCCGGGCAATATTGCTCAAAAGGTTGCTCTATGTGTCATGACCTTATAACACAAAATGAAGATAGAGGGATTGCCTGAATTAGTAAGTGAAGAATATGAGAGAATGGAGATTTATTAGTGGGGATAGTTGACCAAGTTGGCCAACAGTAGTCGTCATCTTGTAACTGAATTGGTGTTCCAGGCAACAGAAGTTACTCGCAGGGGTGAAAACGTAATGATGATGTCAAAGCACCTGTTGGAGTTCATAGCTACTGATTTAGAAATTGATTCGGAGTAAGATGTCACCCTTATTGCAATGTTACAGTGTTGCTACAGCTTTAAGTAGTCATAATCATATTTACCTCCGAAGACAGGCAGAATTATCCTGAGTAACACTTTTTTCTCGTTTACCTTGGAATCCTATCGTTTACATAGAACTGACTCTCAGTTGAGGAGAGCACAGGAAAAACGGGCATAGTCACAAAATGCAGAAACTAAGACGATGTAATTTATAAGTTTGATTTTTTTTTATTTAATTTTATAAGTAAATGCTATTTTAAAATGCTACTAGCTCGAGACTATGGTCGTTTATTCACAGGATTACTTTTGAAAAATCTGGGGTTTCAGTGCAACTACCGATAGAGGGAGTAACTTGAAAATTTTGATTTTGTATGACTTTTGTACACCCTTTCTCCCGTGAACTCCCCAATTAAGTCAGGGTTCTGTCTGAGATGAACGTCAGAGTTGACTCTTCAGGGTACCTAGGATACGGAATACATTGACTAGCCAGATGGATGTTTCCATGTCACCATGGCAAAACTGCCACCACATCCCTTCTGGTCTTATTAGAGTAAACAAAAAACAACCTTTTTTACATGTGCACCACAAAGTCTGCCATACCGAAGCAGACACAAATAGTCTTTCTGTTTAGCAAAATATTGTGACATATTGATGCATTGACTGTATATTGACCCTAACTCTTGACCGGTGGCCAGACAGTCATTAACCTGTCTAACCTGCCTAACTGGCCCAGGTCAAGCGACCCTGCCTGTGAACTTGACCTAGTCATCCCCCCACCCTACCGCCTACCCCCTACAATGCCCCTGGGGGCAGGATTGACTGGAATGTCAGAGGGCAATGCTACTGAGTGTGTCCTCTCCCTGTCTCTCTCTCTCTCTCTCTCTCCCTCCCTCCCTCCCTCCCTCCCTCCCTCTCTCCCGTGCATTGTTGTCCACAGCAATGTAGAGGTTGTTCAGAAGGTCTCCCCGGATGTGAAGAGCACTGAATACATTGCACTTGCATGACTACTGCATAACATTGTCTAGTAGTCATTATGCATGTGCATATTTTAAATGTTAAAAACACTAACTGTTAAAAACACTAACTGTCAAAACAAATGCTAAACTAAAATCGTGGAGCAGTAGTTTATTGCACTTTCTTAATTTAAAATGTCTTTAAATGGGATGAATCAAGTTTTACTGCCATAACTGTACTCCATATCTGTATAATACAACTGTGGTTGATATATCTTTCTTGAGCAATGCATCTAAACCCCACATTGCTCCAGGGACTGTACCCTGTACCTAAAATAACTGCAAGTCACTCTGGATAAGATCATCAGCTAAGTGTACACACATACAGGATGCTTAGAAGTAAGTGTAACTGTTCACAACCTTCATCTTGGAAAGGGAGACGAACAGAAAAAGAATCGTGAGTGATAACAGCCACATCTGAACACTATGTGTCTGACTCCACTCGGCACTCTGTGTGCCCCAGAAAAAAAAAGAACTACATGTCTGCCCTTTTGGTGCCAACTAACCAGGGCGCCCTTGGCATGCCTTCAGCATTGTCATTTTGCTTGTGAGTTGAGCACAGGCTTACTCACAAGCTGAGGGACAGCGACAGCTTGGGCAGAGGGGACAGGGTGGGGTCACTCAAAATTAGTTATCAGCCACGTATGGAGTGTGACCTTCTCTCCACTGAAAACTCACGGCAGCAGCCGTAAACAGCCATGCAATAAAGCGAACGAAGAAAAACAACAGAATTGTTTTTGGTCTGTGTGTGCGTGTGTGTGCGTGTGTGTGCGTGTGTGTGCGTGTGTGTGTGTCTGTGTGTGTCTGTGTGTGTCTGTGTGTGTGTGTGTGTGTGTGTGTGTGTGTGTGTGTGCGTGTGTGTGTGTGTGGGCCATAGGGGAAGGTAGGCAATCCCCCTGCTGATAAGTGTGTGGTTAACCCTGGCCCAAGAAAAGCCAAGGTCATAAACTCACTCTCGCAGAAAGATAAAACGTTTACTGTATGCAGTCAAAACAACAGTACAAAACTCTGTGGCCCAACAAGAGAAGCGTTCAAGGTCATCATTGCTTTATAGACACCATGAAATGGACATTCAGGTAAATAACATGGGTCGTAATGTCCTGAAACTCAAAATCGAAAACAAAAAAAAATGTGCTCAATTTGACAAGTTCACCTTGGCTATTCGTCAACTTGAGCACTTTGTTTTTTGTTTTTGGTTTAATTATAGAGTCATCTGCTGTCCCTTACGCCTTGTTGTTGATAAGTGCGGTGTGTAAAATGTAACATAGCAACATTGTGTAACAATTCCCACATGCGTGGGTTCCAGTCTGTGTGGTAGACCATGTTTTTTGCCCGAGTCCTCTGTACCACTCCCGCATTTTCCCTCCAGGAACGCCTGCATGTCGCTGCGCTTGTGTTAACATGCTAAAGTCATAACATGCATGTTATAGAGGACGGCCTTGTTTAGATTTTCTCTTCAGCTACAGGTCACAGCTGTTTACACACGCTCAGTCATATCGCACTGTTGCTTAGGAGGACGTGGCAGAAGATACCCCTAGCTAGATTGCTGGGGAGGCTAAAAGTAGTTCTTTATCCTGGCAGTTATTGTCACTAGTTGCATCATTGCCTGATGTGTTGGCTCTCTTTCAGATGACGCCTTCATAAACCCGCAGCTGGCCAAGATCTTTGAGCGGGTCCGCCAGAGCGCCGACTTCATGCCCATCAAACAAATGATGGTAAGGTCTGCCGTCACTTCAGGGTCTCACTGTGAAATACAGTGACTGTTATTTATGTAGGCTAGTGATTTCAAATGAAGATGGGGGATATGTTAAGCGTATCCAGCAAATGAATAATAATAATCCTTTATGTCTACTGATTATAGTCGGTGATCACAAATGAAATACATTAATCACATGTGTCTTAGGGCTCATTCACACCAAACACTCTGCGTATACAGCGCGTCCATATTTGTTTAGAATGCATGTTAACAAATTAGACTATTCACACCGCATGCATGATCTGAGTGTATTCTGTCACTATACAAACATATTGTACACGGTTACCTGCTGTCCACCCTCAAGTCGGTATGAATGAGTCTTCAGAATGTAGATTTGTCATGTGGAGGGGTGAAATGGTCTGAATATTATAATGTAATAACGTTAGTAGCCCAATGACTGGTGCGCAGTCAGACCCTGTCAGTCAGACCTTCTCTGTCTCTCTGTCCCTGGCAGAAAGCACTGAACAGCGACCTCGGGCCCAACTGGAGGGACAAGCTGGAGTCGTTCGAGGAGCGGCCCTTCGCCGCGGCCTCCATCGGCCAGGTGCACCTGGCCAGGCTGAAGGACGGCCGAGAGGTGGCCATGAAGATCCAGGTGAGGCGGGCGTGTTATTCGGGCGGGTCGTTCCTCGCGGTCTGCAGTATGAGGCCTTGTTAGGTCTGGAGCTGCTCAGTGCCAGGCTGCTATGATTGTTTGTGCCAAGCAGTTAGGTGCAAACAGTGTTAAGCAGATGGGTTGAATGGATGGATGCCAGGTAAACATCTGGTACAGATGGACCCACAAGTGCCTGGTGGCTCCACCAGAAGTCAGTGTTGAAAGTGAATTATAAAGCAAAGTGCTCAGTGCTTGAAATATAACAACACAATATGGCTGACGCATCACAGATGGAGGTGGAATCTAGGAATGTGTCACTAGGCCATGCTGCCATGAGGCCTACATTCAGTTCTGCTCATGTAAATCTAGAGGAGCTGTTCCTTACGGTCTTCTGTTCTCCGATTTTCCAGTGCGGGGGATCTCTGAGCTCTGAAACGACTCCAACCACAGCACTTCTGTTTTCTGCTTAGCGCCTTTGCACAACTTTAAACTGACTTTTATCTGTGTCAAGGCTCACCATGTTGCTATGCCTGTAATTAGTCACTTTTTCTTACTGTGAGTCCCAGAACAATAGATCTAATCCAGGAATAGAATCAAGTAGAATAGGAACAGATTACAGTGGAGTAATACAGTTCAGAAGTTTACATACCCTTGTAGAATTGATGATTTCTTAACCATTTTTCAGAGGATATCAGTGATAACACAGAAACGTTTTTTTTTTTTTCACTCATAGTTAGTGGTTGGCTGAAGCCATTTATTGTCAAACACCTGTGTTTACTTTATTTAAATCACAATGACAACAGAAACTACCCAAATGATTCTCTGAAAAATGGTTAAGAAATCATCAATTCTGTAAGGCTATGTAAACTTATGAGCATAACTGTATAAAATATGGTGACACGCTGAGGCGGGTTCTCTTGGCGGTACTGTTGATTAAATGTATTAAATGTTGCTCTAGTTGTGCTTTTATGTCTTCGGGCCTCAGCACGTTCTCCTCTGTTCCCCTGTGTTGTTCTGCTAGTATCCTGGAGTGGCGCAGAGCATCAACAGTGACGTAAACAACCTCATGACGGTTCTCAGCATGAGCAACGCTCTACCTGAAGGTGAAGACCTCCAACAGTAACACGCACACTACGCAATCACTCTGACATCTTTTCTAGATATTTATTGGGTTTATTCATGATGTATTTAACTACTTATCTAGCTGCTTATTTGTTTAGTTTTTAAATGTATTTTTATACTTTATCTTTCTCATACTCTATCTAGACCACTTTGCTCATCCAATGAGCACTTGTGTCGACTTACTATCCGTGTTGGGTGTTCTCAGGCTAAACTCTTTTTTTTTTTTTTTTTGTCTTTTTTTGTTCCTGAGTGGTGGAATGGTTTGGATAAAGTTACTCAGAAAGCAATGACATTTTTAAAAGATATTTTAAAATGCGCATCTATGCAACAGTTTTTTCACCATGCTAACCTTTGTAGGTGTATTTAAGTTTTATTTTCTGCTTTCTCATACAATGGCATTTATTGATTTTGTGGTATTTTAAACGTTAGCTGAGTGTTTTTGGTTGTAATGTGTTTTGTTTTTACATTACTGTATGTTGCTAGAGAAAAGCGTATGCAAGATACTATAACGGTAACAATAACAATATGCCATTTAAGCTATTTGCTACTAACCCTATGAAATATAATATGTCTAGAATAGACTTGCTGTAATGGTGGCCAAGGGTCTGCTCTCTGCTCTGGGATCATTTTGCCAGTAAAAACCTGTAGGCTCAGACTGCCACCGTGTCGGGTGACCTTTGCGTCATCCTCAAGGACGTCTTACTCAGCCACGAGGGCCGAGGCCAGCGACCTCAGCCTGACCTCAAGAGTCCGTGTCACATAGTGAATCAGCTAGCTTACAGGCTTCCGTCACACTCCTTAGTGTCCTAGCAAGTGCTTCTGAGTGCTTGTTTATTTTGTTGATGTC